>CAMTZB010000015.1:13145000-14360000 GCA_947086495.1 Morpho achilles
AATAGTACCACCCTCATTTCTTACCGAGGTGTCGTAAAAGGCGACTAATGTAAGTCGACCCGCCGTGTGGTATCCGGCTGAGTAGAATAGACAACCGCCATTTCTTACCGAGATGTCATAAAAGATGACTAAGCTAAGTCAACCCGCCATGTGGTATCCGGTTGAGTAAAATAGACCACCCTCTATCTTACTGAGGTGTCGTAAAATACTATTGAGGACGTCAGGCAGGCGGCCGGTCGTAAAATACGTAGTCAAATCATGTGACAACATGTTGTGCTGTCCCCACTTAGAGTGGGATAAGGGCAGGAGGATGATGATGGTTGTAAAAGAAAAGATACTTATGTAATAATTACAAGTTTTTATTAATGATTAGAAATATTATTTTGGTAATTTCTATTTTAGTTTCATTTCAATCCTAAAATATCATTTTTCAAAACTAAACAAAACTCGGTTTCTGATATATAATACAGGAATGTTATGAAGATTAAATTATTTCATATATGCCCAACCTTTGGTATGAAAGGACGAGTTCCGTGGGTTCGAAATATTGACGAAAAAATTTGCTATTATCTGATTTCTGAAAAGAAATAATACAACCTTTCCTTATATAAAAATATGGACAAAAATTGGAATTTTTACTGTTTACTTTTACTAACCGCTATAATATCGTCTCTTTTTTACTATAATACTATACCACTGTAATATCGTCCCATAAAATATTATAATGATCTCTTAAATGGGAAGTTATTTTGTTGTTAATAGCGAATTTTAATTTTGTATCAAGCGCAAAGTTTATGTTCTTAATAATATTTTTCATTAAAAATCTTTAATAGCACTTGACTGTGCGTATTGCCAGTTATATTAATGGATTTAAAACTTGATCACTAAACATTTCTTAAAAGGGAGTTGCCAACCGTGTGAAACGTAGTAAGCTATGCTCGGAGTTTCTCTACGTGCTCAAATCAGTAACGAAGACATCCGTACAAAGATTTTTTCGGAATATAAGTAGTTAAAATTTAAGGCGCCAATCGAAAGTATGTGTGTTGGTCTTTAATGCTTTCACAGGTAAACCGTTTGATATTGATGCAATTTTGAACATTTGAAGCTTATATACTAACATCATAATCTTCCTGCCCTTATCCCACTCTAAGTGGGGTCGGCATAACATGATATAAACATGCTGTCACATGAATTGGCCGGCCGCCTGCCTGACGTCAACTTACCTGAGTCGTATTTTACGACACCTCGGTAAGAAAGAGGGTGGTCTATTCTACTAAACCGGATACCCCACAGTGGGTCAACTTACCTTAGTCGCCTTTTACGACACCTCGGTAAGAAATGATATACCTACTGACATATAGGATCAAATTATCCCTTTTTCCTTTGAAGAATAAGAAAAAATACATAATTAAGTAAATTTTAATACTTAAGTTACCTATACTATACCTATGCCCTTACCTATACTAATATTATAAAGAGGAAAAGTTTGTGTGTATGTTTGTAATGTTTTCACAAAAAAACTACTAAACCGATTTCAAAAATTCACCATTGGAAAGCTACATCTTTACTGAGAACATAGGCTATACTACATTAAAAAAAATAGGGATTACTAATAAAAATGTAATAAGGTGTAAAAAATTTGTTTTAAAAATCTGTCATCGCTTGCGCTGCGGAAACTATTGATGATATATTTAACAAAAATAAATCTATAGTCGGACTTGTAGACTTACCGCTGCCATGAGATCAGTATGTACGTGGGTGAAACCGCGGAATATAACTAGTAACTGATATTTATACAAGCTGAGTTATGGCTTTAATTAAATTAAAGAAAAGTGCGAGTGTTCACTCAATCAATTATTGTTGACGCTATAGTTTTGCCAACAAGTCAAAAAGCTATGAACTTTATTGTACGGGCTAGCACGTACATTTGCAACATCGGCATTTACTCCATATTGTTAATATCAAAGCAATTATAAATCAGTACGACGTTAGCGGCCGCGCGTGCTCAACGTATCAAATTAATATCAAAATCGTATATCATATCACACTATCATTATCATTATAAAAAATAAAAACTATCAATTAAGCGCCGCAATCTATCAATTATTATCAATTTATCAAACTATCAATCAAAGAGCGTACAGGGTAGCAGCAGCCCGTACATCTTTGTGGTCCTTCGAGCATCATTAAGTGAGGACACAATCTTTGTGGTCCTTCGAGTTAAGTAACATCGTTTAAGAGGACCTCGCGTGTGACCATAGTATCTTTGTGGTCCTTCGAGTTAAGTAACATCGTTTAAGAGGACCTCGCGTGTGACCATAGTATCTTTGTGGTCCTTCGAGTTAAGTAACATCGTTTAAGAGGACCTCGCGTGTGACCATAGTAATATATTGACTAATTGTTACTGTGTATTACAAGTGAGGACACAACCAGCAGTGGAAGTTTACAGTTTAGTAGCATTTGAAGGTGGTGAGAAACAGGCTCACGTACAAGCACACATTAACAAGTAAGATCTTTCCTTTTTTATCATTCTATCAACATGTCAAGCATGGAAGACGTATTGGCTAGCCAACAGCAACTACTTAATGCCATCGAAAACGTCTACACTAACTTTAAAAAAGATGGTGCTGACCGGAAGACGTCTGACTATATCAGGCGGAGGTTGGACACGTTAGATAAGTACTGGCAGGAGTTTGAATCGAACCATATAACATTATGTGGAATGGAATACGCGAGAGGTCATTCATATTTTAGTAATAAACAATTCGATCATACCAAAGATAGGTATGAAATTATCAGGTCAGTTATATCAAATTATCAGTCAAGGGACGATAGGCCCTCGACACCAGTTCTTAAGCCTGCTACTTCACTGGGTGTACCTGGACCATCCCAGCAGCAAGCGTATACGAAAGCCCAGGGCACGAGTAGCAAAACTGATGAAATGTTACGTAAGCAAAGCACTAACTTTAAAGCCTTTGAGCACACGGTATCAAATATAAACCTAGAAACAGTATCAGAAAAATGGGAGTTTGATCATTTATTACGTACTATACAATCTCGCTGGTCCATTATAGACACTTTACATTGGGAATTGGACAGCGAGCTTGAGGGGAGGAATCCAGATTATGAGTCTGCCTTTTTCGAATATGAGGGAAGATACAATAACATTATCAAGTCTATCAATCGCAAACTTTGTTCAGTATCACATAGGGAGCAGTCGACTCAGCAGGTAGAAATACCGACGTTCAGCGGAAACTATCATCAGTGGAGCTCGTTTAAAGACCTATTTATTGAAACAATACACAGCAATCCGTCTTTGTCTAGTGCCCAAAAGATGCAGTTTCTGAAAACCAAAGTGAAAGGGGAAGCGGAGAGGTTAATTCAGCATCTGCCTATTACCTCCGATAGTTACTCAATCAGTTGGGACATATTAAATCATAGATATAACAATAAATCCCTTATATTTCGCTCGCACATTGATCAATTATTAAATATTCCCGTTACTCAACAAATATCCGTAAATCATATCAAACGCATTCACGATACCACCTTAGAAACGCTGAATGCAGTTAAAAATCTCGGCGTCGACGTATCATCTTGGGATCCACTCCTCGTGTATCTCCTATCACAAAAACTAGACGCCGACACGTACAACGGATATATAGCATCAGTCAAACAGGCTAGGGAATTGCCTAAATTGCAAGAATTTTTATCATTTTTAGAAAACAAATTTACTAGTTTGGAAGCTTCTCGGAAAAGCCTGAAAATTATACAAATAAATTATTGCAATTTAATACAGATCAATCACCTCATAAATGGAACAAATATCAAAGGAATTTCAATACGCAAGCATTTCTGGCGCACAATAGCCATATTTCGCAACAAAGCAAAAATAATTTCTGTAAATTCTTTAAATGCGGACTTTGCAAGAGCAATGACCACTGTCTGTATTACTGTCGCAAGTTTTTAAGTATGACACCGTACCAAAAACGCCGGACTGTAACACAATTACAGATATGCGAAAACTGTCTCTATTCGCATAACGGTAAGCAATGCATTTCGGAAAAAAGATGTATCGAATGTCAACGAAACCATAATACCCTTTTACATCAAGCATTTTCGCAGCCAGATGCAACAAATAATATGACACGTATATCAAGGAGTCCGCAACCAGAGTCTTCACAGCAGTTAAACAGCAATTCCCACGTATCATTACAACACGACACACCTGAAATACTTTTAGCCACAGCAATTTTAAAGGTTCAAAAGTATGATGGATCGTTCATTAATATGCGCGCTCTCATTGATCAAGGTTCCCAAACATCACTGATCACGGAACATGCGGCACAGATACTCGGTCAGCCTCGATTGAGATGCCGAGGGGTGATATCAGGCATAGGGGTCAAAGAAAGCAACTGTAAGGGAGTCGTATCTATCACATGTCAGTCTATAAGCAACAATTTTGAATTTAAGACAGAAGCATATATCATGAAATCTCTTATCAAAAATATACCGAATTACAGTTTTTCGAAGCCCTCGTGGACATATTTAGAATACATTACATTAGCAGATCCTGAATTTTATATCAGTCGTCCCGTGGATATACTCCTGGGGGCAGACATATACTCCTCAATTTTGCTAGAGGGAATTTGTAGACCTGATGACAATATCCCGATAGCTCAAAATACTCGTTTAGGCTGGATATTAACAGGCAACGTAAAAACTTTACAATGTAATGTCATCATTAATAATTTGGAAGAGATTCAAAAATTCTGGGAGATTGAAGATATCAGAGAGGGATCAAATAATTCTTCAGAAAATCAACAGTGTGCAGAATACTATAAGTCAACAACAACGCGACGCGAAGATGGACGATATGAGGTTCGATTACCAATGCTTCCAGATTTTCAAACGAAACTGGGAGACTCAAAATCAAAAGCTATAGCACAGTTTATGTCATTAGAAAATAAGTTGAACAGACATACAAACATAGCAGAACAATACAAATTATTTATCAATGAATACCGCGCGCTCGGTCATATGATTCCTGCTAATGGAAATCTGAAACCTGAATACTTTAATACACATCATTGTGTGCAGTCTAATGACCCTATCAAGTTTAGAGTGGTATTTAATGCGTCAAGCAAAACTTCAACGGGGATGAGTTTCAATGATGTGATGGAATGTGGTCCTAATTTGCAACAAGACTTACAATCTTTAATCTTAAAATGGAGACATTATCAATTTGCTTTTACAGCGGATATAGAAAAAATGTTTAGGCAAATTTGGGTACATCCTGAAGACCAAAAATTGCTTAAGATCATATGGCGTGATTCTGCCTCGGAACCAATCAAACAGTATCAGCTTACAACGGTTACGTATGGTACGAAAGCCGCGCCTTTTCTAGCTATGATGACGCTCAAGCAGCTTGCGAGTGACGAAAGCACTAACTATCAAAATAGCAAAGCCATCGAAGTTTTAGAAAATTCATTCTACATGGATGACCTTGTCCATGGCTGTCACAGCGTAGAGACGGCAAAGAGGTTACAAATAGACCTTATCAATTTATTGAAGTCGGGTGGATTCCATCTCAGAAAATGGAAATCAAACGTTAGTGAGCTGTTGCCTGACATAGCATGTGAACAAGCAAATCAAGAAGATTTTAATTTTAAGCAAATAGAACACTCAAAGACTCTAGGATTAGCCTGGAATCCCGAAAAAGATCTTTTTACATTCACATCACGATTTGAGGTTCAAGATAAGCCCACTACTATTACTAAAAGAATTCTTTTATCAGATATATCAAAATTGTTTGACCCGCTTGGGTGGTTATCACCCCTATCAACAAAATTAAAACTCTTGTTTCAACAAGTGTGGGCAGCAAATATCAACTGGGATGACGCGCTGCCAGAAAATATTTACAAGGAGTGGATAAAAATCAGGGAAGATATGAACAGTATGAAAGATCTCATATTACCGAGGTGGCTGCGTACCCAAGAGAGTGATACCATCGAGTTACATGGGTTTAGTGACGCATCAATGAAAGCATATGGCTGTGTTATTTATTGCCGCGTCAACATTGGCAATAGATCTTCGGTAGTGCTAGTTGCCGGTAAAGCAAGACTAGTACCAACAAGTAAGGCTGTGACATTGCCAAGATTAGAGCTGAGCGGAGTTCTACTTCTATCAAAACTAATGCATAAGGTGAAACAATGCCTCAAAAGCCATAATATCAAAGTGTATGGCTGGGTTGACTCTATGGTGGTGCTTGGCTGGCTTAACGGCGAGTCCAGCCGATGGAAAACGTTCGTAGCCAACAGGGTACGCGCAATCACTAATGTCATGCCGTCTGATTGCTGGCGGTATGTTAAATCAGACCAAAATCCAGCGGACTGCGTAAGTCGAGGGTTGACTGCATCACAATTACGGGAGCACAGCTTGTGGTGGCAAGGACCAGCATGGCTCACAACATTTAGAGATGAAAGTGGACCAACAAAATTTTCCACGGAACAAGAGATGCGATCACCAAAACGCGTATATTCAATAATACAACACGAGAATATCATTGAAACAATCATATCAAAATGTTGTTCTTTTAATAGGGCAGTAAGAATCATAGCTTGGATGCGAAGAATCATGTGCAGGAAGAAAAACCAATTAGGTAATTATTTATCAATGGAAGAGATGAAAAAAGCTACTTTATCAATTATCAAGCTAATTATCAAGAATATTAAACAAATTGCTTTTATCAAGGAATATGCTGACTTGCAAACTAGACATAAATTACATCTATACCTTGACGAAGATCATTTACTTAGAGTAGGCGAAAGGCTACATCATGTGAACCTTGATCTCGACATGAAAAACCCTATCATAATTCCGGGTAAAGACGGCTACGTGCGAGTCATAACTTTGAAAACCAAAAATGGCTATATGAAGAGGCCAATTATCAAATTGTCGGTTTTGCCTGTCAATCCCGAAAATTCTCCGTCCGAAGAATCCGCTAAAAAGATATAAAAAATACTGTAATAATTATCACAAAAGCTTCATTCATTGAAATACGAATACCTTTATCAGCAAAAGATTATATTACATATTACAAAATGTAATACCTACTCCCAAACAATTACAATAATACAGTCAGAAAATTATAAAAGTGCATACATCAAATAAAATTATGATACCATTTTATATCATTAGGACAAAACAATTTGTCACTTAAGAAACTATTTGAGATTATACAAGCAAGATTTTAGAATAAAAATAAGGTTTTAGAGAATATAAATCGGCATAAAAACTGCTAAACTTAAAGTTTGTTAAAACTGATCGACAAACTGCGTGTTTATTTCTGTTAAAATTAATGTTTCTTCCAAGTACTATCATGTTACCGCTATTGTATTGAGTCGTGCGAATTGCTTACAATGCAGCAAGGTGCATTATCCTATCAGCTGATTGTCCTTTTCGTATTCGTAAAAAGGCTATCAATTAAGAAGAAATGTAAACGCATATCAAAAAATACTATCAAAGATCATCAAATTATCACCAGATAAACATATCGTTCTCTAACTCGTCTGCCAGTACTAACTTTGAAGAATTTGGAAAGTTCACTTGGTATCCAAAAACTATCAAGCATCATGAAGAGCAGATGGTAATCCATGAGCAGTGCTTGCAGCAGTAGCGGTCGACGGCCTGATCGGGATCAGGCGCATGCGGCGCTCGAGTCATCTTCTGGTGACTCGCGACCGCAGTGTTCAACAGTGCGTGAATAAAGTGTATAGTGCAGGGCTACAGAGCCAAAGTGTAGTGCAGTGTAAAAGTGCTAAAAGTAAAAGCAAATCATAAGTGTCTCAATCAGTGATGACTATCAATGACACTTCATTTAATTAAGATTTTATTATTACTTTGTATTTCGTTTATCATTATTTTTGTTTTTTTTTTGTGTGTACTAGTTTAAGCAAAATGCCTATCATCTTGTAGTAGTTTTAAGTCACCTCATCAGCTTTCCTATCATTTGGCCGGGGAGTATGTACGGGCTAGCACGTACATTTGCAACATCGGCATTTACTCCATATTGTTAATATCAAAGCAATTATAAATCAGTACGACGTTAGCGGCCGCGCGTGCTCAACGTATCAAATTAATATATCATATCACATTATCATTATCATTATAAAAAATAAAAACTATCAATTAAGCGCCGCAATCTATCAATTTATCACTCTATCAATCTATCAACCAAAGAACGTACAGGGTAGTAGCAGCCCGTACATTTATGTTACGCTTCACTTTATCAATACGTAAAAGATTCCGCGATCATTACATAAACCAGAATCGAGAGGAATTCGGAATGGAAACTATCGGTGCATCGTGTATTCACTGAATCCTAATTACGTAAAGTATTCGCAATCGCAATCACATTATGACTCCATTTGTGATAGTTTCTTTGACAAAAAAAAACCTAGTTAGACTAGAAGTTTTCTCAAGTCCACAATATCACTAACCAAATAGACGTCTGTCAGATATAATTTATTGTAAAGTTTACTAAAACACTTAAATTATGTAAATCGCAACCATAAACATTGCCGAGTAGAACGCAAAATCTCGATTTAATTATTTCCTAATAAATGATTTCCACTAGAGCGTAACGTCGGTATCATTTTTGACATACGAGTATAACCATCTTTCATTTTCTCATAATTTAATAATATTGTATAGGAATCATTGCGTTTATTTTAATGGTGCATTCAGCAAATACAATATAATAAAGTATAGAAGTAAAGTATCATGATAAAATTAGAACTTCCAGAACTATTACTTAAATGCCATACTGTGCATTATTAGAATGAAAACTAACACCATTACTTTTTTATTTACGCCCCTATTTTTATGATTTGATACTGTGATCAGCTGCTCGTTTTTTTGGGCTATATGGATTTCAGTACCATGGCCGTGTGGTACCCGGCTGAGTAGAATAGACCAACCTCATTTCTTATCGAGTTATCGTAAAAGGCGACTAAGTTAAGTCGACGTCGAGCAGGCGGCCGGTCGCAAAGTACCTAGCCCAATCATTTAACAACATTATTAAAAAATGTTGAGCTGATCCCACTTAGAGTGGGGTAAGGGCAGGAGAATGATGTGGATATCAGTACCATAATGAAAGTACCCTACGTTAGTTCCAGCCTTGTAAGTATACACATATCAGAAAAAAACCGTTTGTAAAACGTATAAGGTAGATAGAGGAAATAAACACAATTTCACATTTGTAATAGTCCAATGCATAACGATTACGATTCTGTTTGAGGGTGCTTTACGCGAGCAGTCCACAGACTCAAGATATCGCGCAAGCTCATTTAAATACGCTTTCTAGTGTTTTTCTCATGAGTTTGTTTTTGTAAGGCTGTGTTACGATTTTGGGACGTTTCAATTATGCAAGGCAAATTTATTTTGTGTACATAATGTAATATGTATGCAAATGAATGTAAATTGGTACGATCTTACGTTGATACTGTTAAAGCCAGACATGAATACATTTTCCCTAACGTTCAACAAACCCTTTTAATCTCAGACAATTAACCAATTTAGGAAACAAAAGAATACATGTATCCATCTCATAACAGTGCTCATTTATTAGTAGAATTATACAGTTGCCTTAAATAGCCTTACTTGAGATATCGTTAAAGATATAGAAATAATGAAAATATAAAATTAATACAACAATCGAAGTTTCTTGCTTGTACAAGTGAAAAAGATGTCAAGGCTAAAAAATAAAGCCTAGGAGTCTAAAGTTTTACGAGACTTTATAATAGTTATCGCATCTTAGCGCCAAAAATAGAAATAGAGCATACAATAGAATCATATAGTTTATAGAAGTAGGTGTTACTTTCCCATGTTCATTGGCTTAAATAATTAATTTATGGAAATTAGTTTAGTCAGCCTCTTATTAATTGAATCTCATAAGCAAGATTCTATAGAGAAGGAAGTGGTGTGATAATATAACGTAACTAAATTTGAAAATGTCTATTCTTTGTTATGTTAACGGCCTATTATTATCCCATTGCTGGGCATAGGCATTCTCTCTTCGTTTTTGGAGACAAGGATTGGAGCTAAGACCAACCACATTGTTCCAATGCGGATTACTAGGTTACACAGGTTAGGATTATTTGGATAATAAAAAAAGCCTGGCTTTAAAATCCTTTCAGCTTCATACACGACTGCGGTTTAATAATTTAAAATGTTTAAAAGATTGACCGCCGAGTTTCTGGTTCTTCTCGGTAAGAGCAACATTCCAAACCAGTTGTAGATTCATTAATCATATTGATCCTTGACTACTCAAACGTGTTTGAAAGAGCTTATTTAAATAAAGATTATTTTGATTTGATTTGACACATATCCTTAGAATTCTCTAGAAATATGCAGGTTTTCTCACGATGTTTTTTCTCACATCACTTCTGGGCTATCGCAACCTTCTTGAAAATGTCTAAATAAAGTTCAGACGTTATACATGAGAGAACGCCCTCTATAACGTTACTATAACAAACAGTATTAGAAACTACCAATGACATCACAATGAGTTGTAATGTAAAAAAAAACTATAATTAATAAAGACCACGAAACACGCAAAACACACAGTTTTGTGGAATGTTGCCTTCATCTGTTATATGAAACATGTTAATTTTCGCAAGATGTGAATGTAAGACAACATCACATTTGCCACAATGCAAATGATCCAATAACCGAGCTGGGGCCATTAAACCAGCAAGATCTACGAAGGCTTAAAGAATATATTTCGCAAGCTCAGTATTAAACAGACCAAATTCGAAATTAGCCTTAATTGAGTTAAACTATTTATAAAATTAGGCGTTACGGAGATTCATAATACAAAAGTAATATAAAATTATTTAACTAATATTTATATAAAATTATTTTACTAATAATAATAAAATTATTTTTCTGTAATCCGCGATAAAGTAAAATAGAAAATATATATATAATGCTATATTGTAGTGGACTATTCGTTTTCATACTCTATACAAGCTGTGGTAGCCCAGTGGTAACATCATGTGACTCTTTCGAGGTCACAGGTTCAAACCCGGGCAGACTCCAATGAGTTTTCTTTTAAAACTTATGTGTCTAATTGCTAATTGCAATTTATCACACGCTTTTCGGTTAAGGAAAACATCGTGAGGAAACCTGCATATCTATAGAGAATTCTGGAGATATGTGTAACCTACCAATCCGCATTGGAGCAGCGTGGTAGGTCTTAGCTCCAATCCTTCTCTCCAAAAAACGGAGAGAAGAGGCCTATTCCCGGCAGTGGGAGAGTATCAGGCCGCTACTTACTTACCCGATACATGCAGAATTCGTAAAAACACATGCACAAACCTCCACCAGCATCACCACAATACACAAGATTAGATTCCCGGGATCAAGTCCGCCATGTCACCGGCGCTTTCTTCATATATATATTTTTTTAGTTTGTTAAAAAATTCGGTACTATTTCTTATATGCCTATTACGGATAACATTTTTATTTATCCATAGCTCACGTACTAGTTATTTAAGACGTGAGTATAGCCGGTTTCTATACATTAACTATAAATACAACGCACGATAGTTTAAATGAAAAAAAGCAAGTTCCTTTATGAAAATCATTTATTTAACTATTACAAGCTATCAACGCACACCCACTACGTGCGTATTAAAATAAACACGCAAATTGTTGTGTAAACTCATTCTTTACGTGGGATATGTTAATAAATAAATTCGGTATATATGAAACAAGATAATTTTAGCAAGAAAGAGAATGTAACGGAACATAAAATAAATATTATATTCAACAAAGTGCATATCAAAGTGCGGCCATTAAACAAGCTGGAATAAATAGCAAAGGCAATAGATTTAATGATTATTTGTGGATCCATCAATTTGAATATGCAATTGACAAATGGAATTTTGAAAAACGCTATTGAAGACCGTCTTCGACTAGCAATTTAATGATTTATATATCTACTAGCTGTGCATTCTACATCGCCCGCGAGGAAATCTGTATATTTCATTGAAGTTTTAAACATAAAAGTAGTTATTGTGAGAAAACTATAAGAGATAGAGACATGCTGTCGCGGACTTATTTAGTATTTTTGTAGATCTACAATTTCCTAGTACATCACTTTAATGTCTCTCTGTTGGTTTTCGCGTCGCACATGACTAAATCTCCCAGCAGGCGATTTTTTTATAACTAAGCGTATTTCAGCACAATTAGATAAAACTGTAATGCACAATAAACTTAAACCTTTCGGAAAAATTACACTATTTTCGACTGAAAACTGTACGTAAATCGGTTCTGTAGATTTTGAGAAAATCGATTACATAGACAGACAGCTTTTAAGGACTTTATTTTATAATAAGTATAGAAGTGGCATTATGCGTTTATTAGCCAGAGTTTTGCGTCAATATCTACCTAAATCACATCACGATACAAACTATAAAAAGTGTTGTCTTGTTCTTTTAAGGTATGAGTCTCTTCAACTCATGAGTTTTAGGTGCTAAGCTACTCTTTATTGCATTTTTTTTTAATCCCTCACTTTAATATTAAACGTGCGATATATTTGTTATTAATTCTGGTTAGTCTGATTGTTGCGTAAGGCGTCGGCGTTTCATGTATTTACCATATTGGCAAAGCTGTTTGCCACGCGATTTAGCGTTACGGTGTTACTATATTCGTATTCGAGAAACGGTACCTTTTAGAGTTGGAAGTATTTCTAAGATAATATAGCTAGTTTAAACTATAATATTACTTATAAGTAGGATAATGTTCTTGAAATTTAAAACACAACAGAATAAAGTTTATTAAACAACAACATTAATTTGATTATAAAAGGTTCGTGATCAATAAGAACAGCCCTACGCCTATGAGACCTAACAGAGAAAGTAGTATTTTACATTTCTTTCGTAAAATTTGAATATATAGAAATGGCAAATGTTATATAATAATAATAACCATTAACCTAACTTCCACGTGACATAATAATAGGAGAGGAGATGTTAAAAAAATACTGAGACAACTATAGTAATAGTTGAATTAGTAAATTAAACATTAAATGTTGTCTAAATCTTCTGACAAACAACAGTATGGCAGAAAAACAAGAAAATAGTAGTGTCAATCTATAAAAGCAACGTATTAAAAAAAACTAATCTTCGCGATTGCAAGCGGCCCTATACCATTTGTAATAATAATCTATTGTGCAAGTAACTACCAGTAAACGAAACGATATGGCAAAGGTGATCGAATTAATGATTATTGCTGTATTAAAATCACACTCGCTTTTAATGGTGTATGGTATTGCTTAACTTTTACTTGAATACTATTAAATAAATTATTATGTAGTGCACTATATTGTATCAAACGTATACTTTAATTTTTTAAGACATAATTTGCAATTATTCCTATATATATCAT
The DNA here is from genome assembly GCA_947086495.1 of Morpho achilles. Classification (NCBI taxonomy): domain Eukaryota; kingdom Metazoa; phylum Arthropoda; class Insecta; order Lepidoptera; family Nymphalidae; genus Morpho; species Morpho achilles. Next base: position 13,158,456 of record CAMTZB010000015.1, read on the forward strand.
CATAATTTTAATTATTATAATTTTGTAATTCTATTTGAATAAACGCTTTAAGCAATCACCATTATGATTTTTATGATATCACCATAGAGTTTTTGATAATGATTTTTCAAAACAGAAGTAATCCTTTAGATGATAAAAAATCGCACACAGCCTAAAGTTTCGTCAGCATTATAAAAAAAAATATCCTCCTGCCCTAATCCCACTCTAAGCGGGGTGAGCACAGCATATTATAAACATGTTGTCACATAGTTTGGCATACTTTTTTACGACCGACCAACCTGTCGTCAACTTACCTTCGTCGTATTTTACAACACCTCAGTAAGATATTTGGAAGGTCTATTTTACTCAGACGGATACCAGACGGCGGGTCAACTAACCTTAGTCGCCTTTTACGACACCTTGGAAAGATACACGGCATACAGAGCTATTATTCATTTACTTAAATACGTTATACTTAGCCCGTTGAATTTTCATTAAAGGTTAATTGGCTCGTTGGTGCATTTGGTAGTGACCCTCCTTTCAGCTCTGCCGGTCGTAAGTTCGATTCCCACCGAGGGCCAACAATTTTCTAACAAAAAATTGTTGATTCTTCAAGCCTGGGTGTATACATATATTTAAGTATGAATTTAAAATATATAAGTATATATTTACCAGTATTAATATATATTTACCGTATTTACCAGTTGTCTCTCAACCATAACACAAATATTAAGTTACTTTGGGGCGGACGACCGTGTCTGTAAATGTTCCACATATTTATTTATTTATAATAATGGATGCACATTTTTCAAAACGCTCTTTTCCTGGACACATAAAGAAATAAATATTCGAGAGTGCCCGTCATAACAGGTCGGCAGATGATCTATATCGTTAGTCATTACATCATGTTGCACTTAGATTTTATTTGTACACACCTCTTGACCTTTTTAACAGTCTAGACCAGTAGTAGATTTTAAATTTTCCCAGTCAGCAGTCAGTCAGTTCGTGACCACGGTGGATGCAACTCTGCCGAAACGTAGAACCTTATACAAATGTAATCAATTATAACGCGATGTGACCCGTATGTTTATTTAATAATAAGTCTAGACCAGTGTTTCCCAACGTGGTGCCCACTACCCACATGGGTTAATTTGATAGTTATAGGGGGGGGGGGGGGTTCAACTCGACACGAGTCTATTTCGCTTTGGACCATTTAAGTGCAATGCTAGATTTCGTTGCAAAGTTTAACAAAAAAAAGCAATTTTTCTTCCTAAAACCTGTTATTTATGTTCTTTAAGTACACAATTATATGTATTTTGTTTATTGTATTAATATTTATGTATGTTACTTAAGGGGGCAAAATAATTTTTAACGCGGGGCATGGACCAAAAAAGGTTGGGAAACACTGGTCTAGACAGTTAATTTCGCCTGTACACGATAATTACTATTACCAATAAGATTTTAAAAGCTAGACGTTCTTTATGTTTGTAACTTAAAATCCTTGAGTGTGTTAAAATCAAACAAACTTTTGTATAAGTACCGGGTTGGCCGAGCCTTGCTGTCATATTTTACAAAATAAAAAAGGAAACTTAAAAAAATAATAATAATAATTGGGGATCGATCATTGGTATTTACATTTCTCGAGATTGCTCTTTCCCCGAATAAGTTATGCTGAGCTGGCGGTTTATGGCAAAAATAGTATTTTATATTCAATATAGACATGCTGAGTTTAAGGAAAATCGAGGAAGCCGTTACCGAGATTCCGAAAATTGTCGACTTTCCCGCTCCGATAGATGACGATGTAAAAGAATGAATATTTTTTAATGATTTATTGAATTTCGATGATGGAAAAGAATCTGTAAATGAAATTGGTGGTCTTTGAGCCTGGGTGTATACTTGTGTATACTACGGGGTGTAAGGGGGAAACTCGTCCCAGTCAGTTTCCTCAAATGTCAACCTCACCTGCACGTGGTACACCCTGCAATTAAACCGACGAGGCTCTGGCGACCGACCAATGGCGGTATAACCATTCTCAAGCTGACTTAAATCTAACAGACCGACAGCGGGCAGCAGCGTTGTCGGTGCGAAAGGGTCAGCACTGCGATCACCAACCCGCATGCCAAGCGTGGTGATTATTGGCAAAACCCTTAATAGATAGACACATAAAGCCACAGCCCCTAGTTCCCGGCAGCCCCGCTATTCCTGGCTCTGGCAGCGGTTTGGGTAACGGCGGGGCAGGGGGTGTTAAGAATCTCCGGCAGAGATTCCGCTGCCAACCCCGACGACTAGACCTGGCAACGTACAACGCACGCACTTTGAGGGAAGACGAAAAGATTCTCGAGCTGGAAGAAACAGTGAGCAAGTTGCGCTGGGATGTGATAGGATTATCTGAAGTCCGAAGAGAGGGGGAGGACACGATGATTCTGAACTCCGGCCACTTGCTATACTACCGGGAGGGTGAACAACAGTCCCAGGGTGGCGTCGGGTTTCTCGTCCACAAGTCCCTTGTCAACAACATTGTTCAAGTCGAGAGTGTGTCGAGCAGGGTCGCGTTCCTTATACTCAGAATTACCAAACGGTATTCGCTGAAGGTCATACAGGTTTACGCACCGACATCGGCACATCCGGACGAGGAGGTAGAGGCCTTGTATGAGGATTTGTCTAGAGCCATACATGCCTCTAAAACCTTCTACACTGTTGTGATGGGGGATTTCAACGCAAAGCTGGGCAAGCGAAGTGGCACAGAAGTAAGAGTAGGGCAATTTGGATATGGGCAACGGAACCACAGGGGCCAGATGTTGGCTGATTTCTTGGAGAGAGAGGACCTCTACATGATGAATTCTTTCTTCAAGAAACCGCCACATCGAAAATGGACCTGGGTAAGTCCCAACGGTTCCACGAGAAACGAGATCGACTTCATCATGTCCAGCAGGCGTCATATATTCAATGATGTCTCTGTGATCAACACCGTAAAGACGGGAAGTGATCACCGTATGGTAAGAGGCACATTGAATATATGCGTACAGCTGGAAAGATCCAGACTGGTGAAGTCCACGCTCCGACCAACTCGAGCTCATATCCAAAACCCCGAAAACTTTCAACTCGAGCTGCTGAACCACTTTGATTGTCTAGCTGACTGCGCATCTGTGGACGACTTAAACAACAGGCTGGTGGAAACTGTCCATACGGTGGGGTCCAAATTTTATAAGACACACCGTAAAAGGACTAATAAATTCTCGACCCAAACTCTCAAGCTCATGGATGAGAGGAATAAAATGAGACTACAGTCTTCAGTAGACGCGACGCGCTACCGTCTGATCAATAGACAAATTTCGAAGGCGCAGAAATGCGACCTGCGACGCTTTAACACCGAATGTATTCGTGATACTATTGAGCGTAACAGGGGCTCAAAAGTGTTCGCAAGAGATTTGTCTATTGGGCAGAGGCAGTTGACGCGATTGAAGGCCGATACTGGTAGTATCATTTCGTCTCGACCTGAGATCTTGAGAGAGGTTGAGAGGTTCTATGGGCAGTTATACACCTCAACACAACAGCCTGTTGTCACCTTGGCAAAAGATCCTAGAGCCAAGCTAACCCGACACTATACTGAGGACATCCCGGACGTCAGCCTATACGAGATTAGTATGGCTCTCAAACAACTTAAGAACAACAAGGCACCAGGTGATGACGGAATCACTACAGAACTCCTGAAGGCGGGTGGAAAACCCGTACTTATAGTCCTTCAGCGATTGTTCAATTCCGTCATTCACGAAGGAACTACGCCGGAAGCATGGCACAGGAGCGTGGTGATTCTGTTCTTCAAGAAAGGTGATAATACCTTATTGAAGAATTACAGACCCATCGCGCTGCTGAATCATGTTTATAAGTTGTTCTCGAGAGTCATAACGAATCGTCTCGCGCGTAGGTTCGACGACTTCCAGCCTCCCGAACAAGCCGGTTTCCGAAAAGGCTACAGTACCATAGACCACATATTCACGCTGCGGCAGGTTATACAGAAGACCGAGGAGTATAACCAGCCACTTTGCTTGGCGTTTGTGGACTATGAGAAGGCCTTCGATTTGGTGGAAACATGGGCTGTGCTAAGGTCGCTCCAGAGATGCCGCATCGACTATCGGTATGTCCAAGCGCTGAAGTGTTTGTATGAAAACGCCACAATGTCTATCCGTGTCCAAGACAGAACTACGACACCAATCCAAACGCGGCGAGGTGTGCGACAGGGAGATGTTATCTCCCCGAAGCTGTTTACCGCTGCATTGGAGGATGTCTTTAAGCTTCTGGATTGGCACGGATACGGCATCAACATTAACGGCGAGTACATCACTCACCTTAGATTTGCCGACGACATAGTCGTTATGGCAGAGTCTCTGGAGGACCTTAACACAATGCTCGATGACCTCAGCAGAGTATCTCAACAGGTGGGCCTTAAAATGAACATGAGTAAGACGAAGATTATGTCAAACTCCCATGTTCCGCGCCACCCGGTCATCGTTGAGAACTCTGCACTCGAAATTGTAGACGAATATATATATACCTGGGACATACGGTCCAGCTAGGTAGGTCCAATTTCGAGAAAGAGGTCAGTCGCCGAATCCAACTCGGATGGGCAGCGTTTGGGAAGCTACGCGAGATCTTTTCGTCCAAAATACCTCAGTGCTTGAAGACTAAGGTCTTCGAACAGTGCGTGTTGCCAGTGATGACTTACGGATCGGAAACGTGGTCGCTGACTATGGGCCTCATAAGAAAGCTCAGAGTCACTCAGCGGGCGATGGAACGGGCTATGCTCGGAGTATCTCTACGTGATCAAATCAGAAATGAGGAGATCCGTAGACGAACCAGAGTCACCGACATAGCTCATCGTATCGCGAATCTGAAGTGGCAATGGGCGGGGCACGTAGTACGTAGAACCGATGGGCGTTGGGGTCCTAAGGTGCTGGAATGGCGACCTCGCACTGGAAAGCGCAGCGTTGGAAGGCCCCCAACGAGGTGGACTGACGACCTCAAAAAGGTCGCGGGGAGCCGCTGGATCCAAGCGGCACAAAATCGTGGATTGTGGCGATCCCTTAAGGAGACCTATGTTCAGCAGTGGACGTCCACCGGTTGAGAAAGAAGAAGAAGAAAAAGTATACTTGTATTTAAGTATGTATTTAAAAATATATAAGTATATATTCACCAGTGGACCACCATTCAGGGATGGACGACGTGTAAGTGTCCCATAAATTTATTTTAGTTAGTCAAGTTAAGTTAGTCAAGGCCACACGATTTTTGTCATTAGAATCCAGCATATCGTCATTCTACTGCCCTTATCATATTCGTGGGATCGGCTTAACATGTTCAAAACACCATATATATTGTTATACCCATATTTTGGCTTATTATTTTACGACCGGCCGCTGGCCTGACGTCAATTTAGCTTAGTCACTTTTTACGACACGTTTGAAAGAAAGAAGGGTCGTCTATTCTACTCCGTCGGATGCCACACGGTGGTTTAACTTACCTTAATCGCCTTTTTCGACACCTTGGTACGAAATGAGGGTGGTTTGTATTTATTGCGTGTAATTTATACATATATCTTGTATAAGTTCCACCTTCCCAACGTCCATTGACTCTCGATATATAGACAGTAACAATAAAGTATTGGACAAAATACTTTTACTTACTTTTGAACATAGCAAATTCACGTTTTAATATTATTGTAGGTGCGTATAGGATAAACACACGTACACCAAAAATGTTTTAACTTAATGGAGGCATAGAATATGCGTTCCAATATTATTCCAACGTAGTAACCCTAAGTTTGTTTTGAAAATATCTCATGAATATTTTGTCTTACAGAGTAGGCAATTTATACTATTTATCTATATACATACTAATTTTATAGATATTGATCGTTTAACATGCGTCCTCCCGAGAAGTGAAGAATAAGGAGACCTGTGTGCTTTTTTTATGCAATAAAGAACCCTTTATGGGTACCACCGCCCGACGGGGACAGGCGGCGGTTATGTGGGACTTGCATCGACTAAAACGACCTGTGTGCTCCACCACGCTACCGGTGGCAAGGATAGGGTATCGTTGTACACATTGCCCCCATATCCACCGACAGCTTTGATCCCAGAGAACACCTCCTCCGGGTAGGGACCCCTCGAAAGAGAAGCCCCCCTCCGCTAACCGGTGCATCGGGAGCAGATGCACCGACCGCCTCGGGGACCTGTAAGCCAGACGTCCGATATACCAGACCTGTGTGTTTAGTCCGAATGTTTTTAACCTACTCGATTAGAGTAACGCAAATTTGTATGGCGCATCAAAAGCGACATCTAGTGACTGTCGTTCCAGCGTCATACATATCGTCATCGTCATATTTCTGTGGCTAAAATATAGTTTTTTTCATATAGGATGCTGAGGTGCGTAGTTAAATAAATTTAAAATTAATTTCGTATGGTCGATACCTGTATAATATTTATTAAAATACAAAAAAGCGCATTAGATAAAGCCGTGTGGTATCCGGCTGAGTAGAATATACCACCCTCATTACTTACCGACAAGGCACAAAAGGTGACTAAGGTAAGTTGACCCTTCGTGTGCAATCCGGCTGAGCAGAATAGTTCACCCTCATTTCTTACTCGTAAAAGGTGCCGTAGGTAAGTTGACCTGTCGTGTGGTATCTGACTGAATAGAATAGACCACCCTCATTTCTTACTGAGGAGTCGTAAAAGGTGCCTTAGGTAAGTTGACCTGCCGTGTGGTATCTGCCTGAATAGAATAGGGTATCCTCATTTCTGACCGAGGTCTCGTAAAAGGCGACTAAGGTAAGTTGACCCTTCGTATGGTAGCGGTTCCGGCTGAGTAGAATAGACCACAATCTTTCTTACCGAGGTGTCGTAATAGGCGACTAAAGTAAGTTGACATCAAGCAGGCGGCCGGTTGTAAAATACCTAGCCAAATCATGTGACATGTTCATAGCATGTTGACCGACCCCACTTAGAGTGGGATAAGGGCAGGAGAATGATGAATAAGCGTATATGTAATATTTATATTACTCATTCTGTGTCCAAAGCGATTTACACCGCATTAGCTACTAAATCGGTTATTTGCCCGCAGTGATTTCACAGCTTTCGCAAGTGACCTTAGGTATATGCAGTTCGATCTTAAGTTTGACATTTTTGGAAGTGCCAAATTGACCGTCAAATATTTATTTGTATTCATTAGGAAACTAAGCGTTAAAACTCTTGAAAGGTAAAGAAAAATACCATTAACCTAATGAACATTGGTCATTGATAAATTATTTAGGATTTCTTTGTATTTTTTTGGTTTCTTTTAATGGTCTGTTACTATATTTAATTAAATTGTAAATTTTTTTAAAAGATCATCCGCCGAGTTTTTTGTGCTGGTTTTTCTCGGTAGGGGCAAACTTCCGTAACAGTGGTAGCTTCCTTAAACCATTTGACGATTCAAAAGTACTGAAAATAGAATATTTGACTAAAGAATAATTTGAATTTATACTCGACAAAGGCCTTCTCTCTCTATACGACATTTGGATTGACAAGAATTGGGGCTTAGAACCACGACGCCTGCTTTAATACGGATTGGTAGGTTTGCTATATCTTAAGATTATTTTAAAATATGCCCCACAAAATAGTCCTTTATCTAAAGACGGGTGATAAATCGTAAATGGACCTTGACACATTGCCACTATCAGCTATCATGGCTCTCAAGTGTCATTTAATTGTAAGTTGAAAAAAGGGAGGGAATACTTATTTGTTCACAATTTTTTTTTGTATAACGCCATGCGGTATCCGGCTGAATAAATAAACTACTTTCCTTTCTTATCAAGGTGTCGACTAAGGGAAGTTGGACCGCCGCGTGGTTTCCGGCTCAGTAGGATAGACCACCCTCTTACTGAGGTGTCGTAAAAGGCGACCAAGATAAAGTGACATCAGGCAGGAGGCTGGTCGTAAAATAGTAGTTGTGCCGACCCCACTTAGAATGGAATAAAAGAGGACGATGAAACCTTTTATGTAAATTTGCAAGCCAAATAACTATTAGGAAAGTTTCATATTCATGAGTACATAACATAAGCCAGGTCAAAACGCTTAGTTACTTAGTCGTGCCCGAGTGATGATGTCACACACGTAAAGACACAAGATTAGCATCTCATATATAAACTTTCATTTTTTTTATATACACCAGTTTCTGCAACTTTGCCAGTTTTGCAACTTTTTGTGGCCTTTGTTTAGATCGATTCCACTATCGAAAATTATTACTCATGTATGCAAATAATTTATAGAATTAGGCGTTACTTTGCAGAAGTCCATCTGTGCGAAAATTATTTTGATATATCTCTTGAATAGGGCCTTCCTTTTGGGCCGATGGGACTATATCATATCGCCTTGATCATGATACTAGTTAAACTCAAAAACTCTTTAAATTTTAAATAATAAGTGAAGAACCAATATATAGTAATTGAATCCGCGAACTCCGGAGTTTAAGGCAGGGTCAATATCATATGCGCGAACGGGTCACCTAGAATAAAATATAATTTTCACATAACAATTTGTTGCTAAATAATCTAAACTTGACTCGGAAAGCTGCGCTGTTTATGAGAAAAAAACACGCAATTTATTAGATCACTTCTTTAGTAATCCATCTAAAAATGATAACAAATGCATTGCGTAACATAAATAAGACTGTTTTAATAGTCAGATTTGTGGGCAATAAAACTAAAATTGAAGCAATGTTTCCCATTAAAACATTAAGAAATATCAACAGGTTAAATTTTTACAGCTCTTTTTGTTGCTAATTCATCTAAAATTTGTTTGAAAGTCTGGTCCATTACATACATCACAAAGACATAATGTGCATATAGTTTGTTGTTAATTAATTTATCACAGTTAAAAATTTCAGAGTTGAAGAGATTTCAAAGATAGGTCGAACCAATCTGCAAATACAACTTGTAGAATAAGTTGATGCATTTCTACTGAAACTTGTATACTTAAAGCGGCAATCTAATTATGTCTATATGTGCGTATTGGCTATAATAATGTGGATCATTTCTGGATCGTACGGGATTATTTGGACTATTTTTGATGGTATATCTTACACTGACTCGTGTGAAGCTGAAATCCGGAGGAGAATTGGTATGGCCAAACGAACTATGGGCGAGCTTAGGGGAATATGGAAGGATAGAAATATCAAGAACGTCACAAAACAAAAATTCGTGCAGATGGTATTTTTCATATTCCTCTACGGACGTCAAACATGGATACTCCGAGCAAGTGACCGTCGATGCGTAAATGCCTTCGAGATGTGGTGTTGAAGGAGAATATTGCGCATTCCTTGGACTGCCAAAAGAACCAAACTGTCAATTCTCAAGGAACTCAACGTTTCAACTAAGCTTTCAACCTGCCTGTAACGAGTCTTTGAGTATTTTGCCATATTGCGCGTAATAGTAGTGATAATCTTGAAAACATAATCATCACCGGCAAAATCTAGGGGAAGAGACCATGAGGGCGAAGTCCAGTGCAGTGGACAGACCAAATCCGAAACACTCGACAGCAGGATGTACGAGGCCATCCATGCTGCGAACAACAGACCCTGTTGGCGCAACATAGTTCGCACAAAAGTGATCCATGGTGGGGGTCACGAACCTCAGCAATAAGGAAGACGACTCTAGCAGAAGGATTTGTGATGAAACAATCTAATTAGGGTATACGAATAAAGCCCGCCAGTTATGACATACGGATCTGGAACCTGTCGCTAAGCGGGCAATGTATAGATATATTCGAGGAATATCTCTGCGTGAGGACCAAAGTGACGGATGTAGCTCAATGGGTCACGAAGTTGCAGTGGCCATTTGCGGGACACATAGTTCGAGCAATATGGACGTTGGGGTCTCAAGGTGGTTGAACGACGACCTCACTAGAATGTCGTTTATATCGGTAGTTATTCTTCTATGGAATTCCTCGTTTCTGACTTAATCGCTTAGAGACACTCCCGATATAGCTCCGTTGTTATAGGTCCAGCAAATTATCTGTGAAAGTATAACGGAGAGACAGAAGCCTTTTGTTTTATAATATTAGTATAGATTAATGACATTATCAGCAGCTTAGAACAGTACACGCATGTAACACTCATTCGATCTTCGCTTGTGCAATAACAGTACAAGCATTTTTGTAATAACATTAATTGTGAAGTCAACACTGATTGCTTACGGAATGATATTAAGAAACATATACATAGTCATTTCACAATTCCTTAACATAGACCAGACGGTGAAGGAAAACATGGTGAGGATTTTGGCTTTTTGTGGAATATAGTTCGCGTTTTAAAAAAAATCTATGTAATCCTAAGCCTAGAAAACACTATGGAAATGCTATGGTATTACGCAAAGTAAAGCCTATAAATTTCGTTTGGAAAATGTATACAAAAAAAAATATAATTTTCAACATCCTCCTGCCCTTATCCCACTCTACGTGGGGTCGGCACAACATGTTATAAACATAGTCATAGTCACTTGAATTTGCTATGTATTTTACAACTGACCATCTGCCTGACATCAACTTACCTTAGACGTATTTTACGACAACTCCGTAAGAAAGATTGTGGTCTATTCTACTCAACTGGATACCACACTGCGGGTAGACTTACCTTAGTCGTCTTTTACGACACCTAATGAAAATGGTAAGAAATGAGGGTGATCTATTCTACCGCCGGATACAACACGGCATTTCTCCATTAACGAATATACTCATATCGATCATATATATCAATATCATTAGAAAAAAATATATAACTTTATTAAATTAATTCTTTTTTAACGCCTAAGAAGCCGTGACTGCTTTTTAATTAAAAAAACGAATCAATATGAATGAAAAGTCTTTTTCAATCATCATATATTTATCTACATTCAGTTTCATAATGTTTAATTAGTTTTTATATATTGGTGAGTTGAGAATTTGTAATCTGACAGCCATCGACCTTCCTGACGGTACTTGACTTTTGGTTAGAACGTAACACGTGTTAATAATGTGTGAAAAATATATGTGGGCGTTAAGTGACTTTTAACATATTTTTTTCTATTACTTTATACGACACAAATTCCTACTACCACCCAAGTTGAACAAAGGCCGCACATTGGGCAGTAGAGACTGTAAAAGTCACATCCACAACATTGCTTGGCTAATTGCTACTTGATTAATGCCTGACGTGGACTTTGGGTCTCATAAGAGAGCTTAGTCACTCAGCGATGAAGCGAACTATTCTTGGAGTATATATACGTGATCAAATCAAAAATTAGGAGATCTGTAGAAGAATCTGAGTCAATGATTACAGCTCAGCGTGTTGCGAAGCCGAAGTGGCGATTGGGTGGGACATATAGTGCGCAAAACCTATAATCGTTAGCGTCTTAAGATGTTTGAATGGCAACTCCGCATCGGAAAATGCAGCAACGTAGATCCCCTACGAGGTAGGCTGATGAGCTAAAAAGGTGCGGGGACCTGCTGGATTCAAGAGGCACGAGATCAGGTGATGTGGAAGTCCCTTAAAGAAAGCTTTGTCGAGCAAAGGACATCCATCGGTTGTAGAAGAAGAAGTTATGCTTCTTTTTTCATTCTATATAGTTACGTAGTTCTTTCAAGCGACTTCTAGACAACACGACGTAGCCACCTGGATCCAACATCTCAGTGCGATATTTTTCGACGTCGTGTCATTTGTGAGATATAACAATATTTTACTATGTGATGTGAGGTTATCTGAGTAGTTAAGACCTCAACGTACTTTGGTTTATTCATATACGTCAACTGTAATGCTCATGTCGTCACCATCAATGTTTGAAATAAACTCATTTTACGCCGGTTAGCCGCTATTTTATTTTCAAAATAACCAAATAATAATATTACAATGTCTATTTTCAATACCTTTCCCGAATTACCAGGACCGGATAAGACAGCGCTATGTAAAATAAACGAAGCATATTGTTGCGAAGATATCCTATATGGAAACATTTCTACATTTACGAATGCAATTAAAAAACATCCAAAAATCAATGTGACAAAAGACTTACATCACCATAGACTATCTGATGAATATGTATCTATGTATGTAGAAGTTGAAGACAATTTACTTAAAAAAATCACAAATGCATGGTATAAACAAGGTATTCTGGAAGCTTTGAGTGTAGCTGCTGATCCCAGTATCAACCGAGAGAGCCAGGCTCTAGCTATTACAGCATCGTCTGCTTTGAAATTGGCAAATTTGTTCACAGCATTACGGTACTTTATGCAGCCTCATCTAAAAGATATAGGTCCTAAAATTGTATCAAAGTATTCAAGGACAAGAAATTGGGGTGCTGCACCTGTTAAATGCTTAGCCTGGCATCCACACACCACAAAAATTGCATTAGCAACAGCTGATGATAATGTCAGAGTTTATTGCTCGGAAGTCTCTTTTGTGTCGACCTTGAAATGTAAAGCCCAAGGTCATGTATCATCGTTGAGCTGGAGGCCATACTCGGCATCAGAAATAGCGGTTGGTTGTGAACAGGGTGTCATAGTTTGGACTGTGGACCCTAATTCTATGTTTACAAAACCATCATCTAGTAATGCTGTTGTGTTGAAAAGATCTGGACATAGTCCAGTAACTGATGTCAGCTGGTCACCAAATGGCAACCTCCTGATCAGTTACTGTGGAGCGGACACCTCTATGCTGGTATGGGATGTCAGTATGGAGACTGCCATTCCTCTACGACGAGTGGCGGGTGGCGGCATTGTATTTGCCAGATGGTCACTGAGTGCTAGCAAAATATTTGCAGCTACATCTTCTATTATATTTAGAGTCTACGCGTCAAGTATAATTGACGATACATTTAACTGAAAAGTGGTTTATATTAATAATGAGTTTATTTAATGTGTATGATGTGAGTGAAGTAAAATAGATATGAGTTTATTTAATGTTTATTATTTAAGAGTTTATTTGTCGTTGATGGTCTTACAAAATAAAAATAAAAATAAAATACTATACATAAGGTTGTAAATAAAAGACAATGTTTCTTTAAAGATTGGATATGCCTCTCTTAGTTTAGAGAAGAAAATGTCAAGAGTACAAATTAGTTTAAAAACTATAAGGCTACAATAAAACAGTCTCTTTGAAAACGAAATAATTTGTTCGTAAATGTGAATCCGGAAATTGGCATTTATCATCGCAGTTAATTCTAACTAAATATATGACCTCCAGCACTGTTGTAATATCCCACGAATAAATCGCTGTCTTTGGAAACGAAATAATTTATTTGTATATATAAATTAGGAAAAGGGCAACTATTTCCCAGTCAATTCTATCGAAAAATATATGATCGGGTTAAATTGGGATCGGATACATCGGAATTATCTAAATATACAAAACGGTTGCGTTATTTTCTGTCGATTCACAGCATCGGCCACTCGGTAAAAATAACTTGAGAAACGGAATCAATGGCCAAAATCAATTACGGATTATAGATATACGTGCTCAAAGGAATGGGTTTTTAAAAGTAAAATCCATACTAATAAAAAATTAAAAATCTGTTTCTATTTCATTTTTCTTTCGGAAAAAATACTTGTTCCATTAATTGGTAATTAAACGCTTAAATTAGCGCGAATAAAGTGGCGGCTACAATTAGTATATTACATATGCGAAAATCTATGTATGTCTGTATTTCTGCCCGTGTGTCTGTTACGCTTTCCTAAATCATCAATATTGATGAAATTTGACTTTTTTTTAATAATAATAATAATAAATTTATATGCAAAATTGTAGGTACATACAGATATAACTTAACGATATGATTATACTTAAATTCTCTTTCTTTAAAAATATTTTTTTTCATTCAGTAACAGGGGACAAACTTTATTGAGGGTCTTTAACGCTTAATTGGCACTAACAAAGTCGCAGATATCAATCGTAGAATATAATTTTAATATTAACATTTTGGATTGCATTACCACCGTATTTTCAGTAGTCGATAGTCGAACGTCGAAACGGCAAAACTTGTTTATTTTGCTTACTTCCATAGTGTTATGTCCTATGGAATATTGCTATGGGGTAAATGCGCGAATAATGAAAAAATCTTTGTATTACAAAAAAGAGCCGTACGTGGCATTTACAATTTAAGTCCGCGGGATTCCCTGCGAGAGAAGTTTAAGAAAATAGGTATTCTTACATTTGCTTCACAGTATATTTTAAGTAATTTAATTTTTGTATATAAAAATATAAAGAATTATAAAACAATAGGCGATGTATATAATAGACAAAGTAGGAACCGACATAAGCATGCGGCCCCTGCTTTGCGCCTTGAAAAAGTACGTAAGTCGTTTGTGGGTTTGGGTATAAGATTCTATAATAAAATTCCACAATCAATTTTAACTTTGCCATTACAGCAGTTTAAAAACACTTTTAAGGAGAGGCTGATACAGAAAGCCTACTATACTGTTGAGGATAATTTAGACGACAAAAATGCGTGGATATAAATATTGTTCGACCCTGTACAAGATAGAAACATTAAATGTAACTGGCATTAAGATGTATATTTTTTTTAAAAGCGCAACCGCCGAGTTTCTTACTGGCTCTTCTCGGTAGGAACAGCTTTCCGAACCAGCAGTAGAGTTGACGATTCAAAAGCACTTGTTTACAAGTTTATTTGAATAAAGAATATTTTGAATTTAAATTTGATTTTGGACCTTCTCTCCTGTATGAAGTGTGATGAAACTTAAAAGTATTACGTTCTAGTAAATTCTTGATGAGTACATACCAATTATTCTTGTTACAATTGTTCTCTAACAACCATTTTATTATAAAGTGTGAGCTCATCTTATGGTTCAGTGAGAAAAAAGAATATGGATAATTTTGTAACTTAATTATGTGGTCTAAGTGTAAAGTGTATGGAGTTTTAGATAAGCAAAAGCCTTGTATAACGCAAATATCTTAGTACCGTAAATCAAACTAGATGGCACTGCATTGAATTTTGGATACGGTTCCAACAATTTCCATGCAATTCAGGATGTAGTGTAGGTTTTTTTTGCAAATCGATCTAGCTAGGTTTTAATAAAAAAGTTGTTTTATCTCTGTTTTCGGGCAATGTGAAAACTGCCCAAAAAAGAGATTCTAAAGCTTAAATTTGCTGTCATTTGTCAATTTATAATAGCGCATTGGTAAACGGGTGGATCAAATATCGGAAAATACCCGGGTTTAATTCCCACCTGACATCAACCCTTTCTTTTTTCTTCTTTTAATTGCATTTTTTATATTTATTCGTTATATTTTGGGCTATATTTATTTGATATAATTACCGAGTAAAGCTCCGGCGCATAGT
The DNA here is from genome assembly GCA_947086495.1 of Morpho achilles. Taxonomy (NCBI): domain Eukaryota; kingdom Metazoa; phylum Arthropoda; class Insecta; order Lepidoptera; family Nymphalidae; genus Morpho; species Morpho achilles. The sequence continues at coordinate 13,173,793 of CAMTZB010000015.1, forward strand.
TTCTCATATAAATACGTCAATCGTAAGGCAACCATCTTAAACCGTAAATGTATAATGTAACAATAATTATTATTGGTAAAGCGAATAAATAATGGTTCAACTGAGGAGATCACGGGATCAAACCCCGGGCAGCTACTTATGAGTTTTTAAATTAAAACTTAACTATCTAATTGATAATTGCAATTTATAACACGCTTTACGGTGAAGTAAAACATCGTGAGGTAAAACATTCTTTAAACGTTTTTCGAAGTCTTACTTCGAGAAATCCGAGGTACACCCGAACCCTCTAATCTCAGTTGCTTCCTACTACATCCCAGTTAGGTCTGACCACCGAAAATATAGGCGTCCAAAAAGCGTCCTATATGAGCCTGACGATCAAATAACGATCGCAAACACAAAAACACGTAATACACACACACAGCGTCTTCCGGCGAAGACGAGGTCCCAGATTTCTGATATCGGTTGGACGTGGCTTCTTGCCACCCTTCCGTCGTCGTATTGACTAATAAAAGCCATACCATCAGCCCTCCACTACACGTCGTCCTAAGCCGTGGTCCGGCCTCACAGGAGGCACCCTTAGGACGACGTTCCCCGACGCTAGTAGAGCTTCTGCGCTCTACTCTACGCATTTCGCAACCTCGGCGATGCTTCTGCGCTCGCCCGTCCCGCCCGGTGACGCTGTAAAAGCCGTTAGGGCTAACAGCATATTGTCAATTCGGAAAAAAAAAGAGGTAAAACATCATAAAACATGCGTATCTCTAGAGAATTCTAGGGATACGTGTGTTTCTTTACTTTGACGCTGATCTGTAGTTCACTAATTAAATATGGTGTGACAGACAGGTATGTCATTTTTGTTTATTTTTATTTATTTATTTATTCTTTATTACACACAAAGAAGAATTACATTTACATAGCATATGAACACACAGTAGCGTGCAAAGGCGGTCTTATCGCTTGGAGCGATCTCTCCCAGACAACCTTTGATGTAAGGATCATGGTTGAATTACGGGTGCGCAACAGTTATTTACTACAAAGAACAACACTTCATAATAAAAATAAATTTATCTTGACGTCTATATTTTAAATACTAAAATTAAATATATATTTAATATCATACATATACACATATTACATATATTTATAGTATATAAAAATAAATATACATAAATACATTCTACATACTTATATTAGCATAATGATAAATAATAGCGTTTCAAACGACTTTTAAAAGTATGCACCGAAGGTGAGTGACGAATATCCGCAGGAAGGGAATTCCAAAGCCTGACACACTTAACTGTGAACGAGCTACCGTACCATTGAGTACGACTATGCGGCGTTTTGATCTTGTTATCATTCTTGGAACGCAGATCAAAAGGACTTACATCCCCAAAAAAGCTAAAACGCTCCTTAAGGTACACGGGAGTGTGTGGATGGTAAAGAACCCCGTAAAGAAGTGAGAGCCCATGCACGTTCCTTCGATGATCAACAGTCAGCCATTTTAATTGCGAGCGGTACTGAGAAACGTGGTCATATTTTCTAAGCCCGAATATGAAACGAATACAGAGATTCTGTAATCGCTCCAATTTATTAACTAGCTCCTGGGTTAAGTCCAAATAGCACGAATCAGCGTAGTCCAAAATTGGTAGTAGAAGAGAATTTGCTAAAGATATTTTGGTTTTAATAGGTAAAAGGTTTTTCCAACGCCTCAAGGAGCCCATAGTTGCAAAAATTTTACGACTGACTTCCCCAACCTGTGTAGTCCAAGTGAATGTTCTGTCTATATGGAGACCCAAATTTTTGACAGAGTTCTTAAAGGGCAGAGCAGTACCGTCTAAACAGACTACGGGAAGATTAATGGCATTCAGCTTCGATAGTGTATAAGGGCTGCCTATAATAATTGCTTGCGATTTTTGTGGGTTAACTTGAAGTCCAAACGACTTACACCAACCGGAGATTTTGGACAGATCCGAATTGAGCATTTCAATGGCGGTTACTATATCTTCTACCGAAGCTGATGTATAAATCTGTAAGTCGTCGGCGTAAAAATGGAAGGAAGAGGAAATAAGAGACGAAATAGAATTTATGTAGATGGAGAAAAGGAGTGGAGATAGGACACCACCCTGAGGTACTCCATTGGAGAGATAAGAAAAGGTGGAATACGTATTATCAAACCTAACGCACTGTTGCCGATTGCACGTATATGATCGAAACCAGTCAAGAGCTTCAGGAGAGATATTTAAAGTTCTTAATGTAGCAAGGAGCAAATCAAAGTCCACGGTATTAAACGCATTGCTAAAATCAAGAAGTACTAAAACGGTAGCTAACTTATTATCCAGACCATAGCGTATATCATCACATACCTTTACAAGCGTCGTGACCGTACTATGGCCTGGTCTGAAGCCAGATTGAAAAGGAGATAAAATTTTATTTCTGGTAAGGAATAAACTAAGTTGATTATAAGCAATGCGTTCTAATACCTTGGATAAAAAAGGGAGTATAGAAATAGGCCGGAAGTGAGAAGGTAGTAAGGGATTTTGAATTTTAGGTATAGGGATAACAAAGGATTTGCGCCAAGCTTCTGGAAAGTAACATGAAGAAAAAGAGTAATTAAATAGGTGAGCTAAGATTGGCAAAATGTTATCAAGAACCATTATAATCATTCTGCGGCTAATACCATCGCAGCCAACGGCGTCAGACTTTATTGATAACATTTGTTTTTTTATATCATCTGCAGTAATTTGTGAAAAATAAAAGGAAGGGTAGTTAGGAACAGGTAATGAACGCAACCGAAAGAGAGTTTCATGCTTTAATTTATTGTCAAGCAATGGTGTTGCCGTGAAGTAACGATTAAGTGTGTCAAGGCCAGGAATGTTCCGCAATATGTTACGTTGACGCCCTATCCCTAGTGTGCTTAGGAACGACCAAACTTTAGTAGGGCTGCTATTTGTTACGGAATTGTAAATAAAAGTACGTTGCGCATCTCTGCATAAAATACTACAGCGGTTACGGAGTCTCTTATATTTGATAAGATTTACATCTGTTGGACATAATTTGTATCTTCCCTTGGCCACATTGCGCTTAGACATCAGCTTTTTAATATCGGGCGTTAACCAAGGTGCTGGTAGATGTTTAAGTTTAACAGGTCTTAATGGTGCATGTATATCGAAGAGATCAGTGACTATAGAATTGAAAATAGTAAGCTTTTCATCCATGGATTCTGCAGTACATATCACTGACCAGTCAACATTATAGAGATCATTCAAAAACAAAGTGTTATCTAAGCTTTTGAAGTTACGTCGCATTACAATTGTCGGTTTAGCCTTCGGTGGTCGGATTTTATACGATGTATAGACCAAGTCGTGGTAAGAGAAAGCTTCTGCCGGCAACTGACCGTGAACTTCTACATGATCAAGAGAAGATACCAACATCAAGTCGAGCAAGGAAGGCACACAGCTTGGAAAGTAATGCGTAGCATTTGTAGGTAGTATATTAAGATTAGCGCTATTAACAATGTTCTTAAGGCGCAAAGCTCGCTGATCATTTTTAATGAGGCAGGTGTTAAAATCTCCCATAATAATGGTGTGATTTACAGAAGGAGAAAATTTCTCAAGCAAATTTTCGAGATTTTCAAAATAGTCAATTCTAAGAGATGGACTATAGAAAACACCAAGTAGCAAATTTTGGTGTCCGAAATGTATCTCAATAAAAAGGTGTTCCGAGGATTCCGAGTACTCTGATGGGGATTTGCTTAGCACAGTGAAAGGAATATGGCTACGAAGATAGATTGCTACCCCTCCACCCCCCTTGCCAATCCGATCGTTGCGTATTAAGTGAAACCCAGGTAAGCAATAGGAGGTAGATGGTAAGGACGGTTTGAGAAACGTTTCAGACACCAAAACTGCATGGATATTTTTATTATCGAATGAAGATAAGAAATCGGAAAAATGGGAAGGTATACTTTGTGCGTTTATGTGCAGTACATTAAAGTTTTTAGGAAAGGGAGAAAACTGAGATTCTAAAAGTGAGCAAAGTGGTAATGTAGGGCTATGCAGACTATCACTCGATGACGTATCAGTGCAAAAGTCCACAATATTCGACTCGTTTGCGCAAAAATCGTTTGAAAACATAATTAATAATATATAAATAAATTGTGTCTGTATAATAATATAAATTTATATAACAATATATATTTACAAAACAATAATAATAATAATAATGCTAATAAATAAAAGACAAATTAAAACAAAAATAATATGTCAAAAAAAAAATGTTTTCTTAACACCGGCCAGCCGTAAGTGAGAGATCGCTTAGCACATGCACATAACAAAACAAATGGTCAAGAAAAAATGAAATATTACAAGGTACAAAAATTGCAAAGTAAGGAAGACACACACAAATAGCAGGAGAACAAAAAAAGAAAAAGAATATATTCTGTTACAACACAGCATTAATGCGAACTTGCTATAATACCAAGTTACTCAAAGTAGGATTCTTAGTCCGTGGCATAACTGTCAACTGTCTACATAGATATGACAACTGGTTTGTATTATTGTGTCATAACAATAAATTAAAAGGTTATATCAGATAAAAGTTATTCGACATATTAAGGTAGATAAACAATACTAGAATTTAAAAAAGATTGTGGGTGTTTGCGACATAAACATGAAGTACCAGTGATGTGTAGTATGAGCCAGTACAATGGTAATTAGCAGTAAGCACAGATGTCAGTATAAAAGATAAATACGACTTTTCGCTTATCAGCCATCAACTAACTTTTAGAGAAACTATATGTTAAGACACTAAAATAGCAATGAACTGAAGTTAAATTATATTTTTATTTATTAAGATATAAATTTATTCCTCGCGAAGCGTTTTGAACGTGATATGTGTGCTTGGTTACTAACTTTTGGAATGGCGCCAGTACTAGTACTAGCACTAGGCCCAGTCACGACCACAGTGGTTGGTGGCTTATCAACTATATCACTTGAAAGACTTATTGAGTTCACCTCGGCCAGAGTAACCACACGATGGCGCTTATTATCAGGACCTATGACTATAATAACACCGTCCTTTGTCCAGCATTTACCTATTCCAAACTTCTGTCGTGCAGCCATGAACGCATCATGGCGATCCTTTGTTAGAAACTCGGAGAGTGTTACACCTGTACCCTTGAGTGACGTTTTAGCATACCAGACTTGATTTCTCAATGCGACATCGTTAAACTTCAAAAGGATGGCCCGGGGTCTGTTGTTCTTAGATTCACCTATACGCAGTGAGCGACTGAAAGACTCTTCTTTAAGAACTGGCAGCTTAAGATGACTAGCCAAGATGTCACCAGCCACGTAAGAGGTATTCTCCCTGTGTTCTTCTGGGATCCCATGCACAAGTAACATCTTCCTTCTACTTCGCATCTCAATTTGATCCACTTGTCGAGAGAGCAGTTTTACTTGCAATTGTATATCCTCCATTGCAGATATAACAAACGCTCGAAACGTACTGAACTGGGCAGCTATGTTAGAAGTAGGGCTTGTAGCTGGTATGGAGCTCTGTAGATTTTTCTGGAACTCAGCCATCCGTGAATTAAAGTGCTCAGACAAAGTCTGTATAGAGTTTTCAATGGACTGCATGTTGTTAGTATTGGAAGTTTATCACTCACAGTATTTTCCAAAGTGCTAAGCCCAATGTGGATATTTGAATGGATCTTGAGTTGGCAGGTAAGAAAACACTTAATACATGTATTAAAATTTAGTATTTAAATTTATATTCAATAAAAATAGCAAGAGGTGTTTAAAAAACGTATGATGTTTTTAAGCGCCTACCCACGAAAAAAAAGTAGTAGTAGTAGTAGTTTATATATCTGTTTGTAGCACCATATCTAAATAAATGATTATTATTATAAAGGAATGGGAATAATTTTTGTCTAGTCACTATAAATATGCTAAACGCGCTTCGCTTATGGCTTGTATTGGATAATAGATTTTATATACGTATATCATTTAGCCGTGTCTAAGCGAATGTTGGACGTAACAAATATAGCCGAAACGAATGTTTCGGTGCAATTGTTAATGCATAAACGCATTTTACTTTTGAGAGATACGATATGAGGTTATGCAATAATGGCATCTAATTTATGTTGAGAAATTTAATTTTAGGGTTTCGTGTTCTAATGTGAATACATTTGCATGCAAAAGTTACGATGACTTATGAGCTGTGATAGCCAGCGGTGAAACCGCATGCCTCTTCCGAGGCGTCACAGGTTCAAATCCGGGCAGGCACCAATGAGTTTTTCTGTTAAAACTTGTGTGTCTAATTGATAATTGCAATTTATCACACGCTCTTCGGTAAAGGAAAACATCGTAAGGAAACCTGCATGTTTCTAGAGAAATCTAGGGATATGTGTAACCTACCAATCCGCATTGGAGCAGCGTGGTAGGTCTTAGTTCCAATCCTTCTTTTTTTCAAAAAAACTTTCTAAAAACGGGGAGAGGAGGCCTATGCCAGAGGGATAGTAACAGGCAGTTACTTACGATGACTTTATCTAACTCCGATTCCTTGATTTATAGAAGCAGGCGTTATTGTGCGAAATTACATAGTACAGAAGTTACAATAAAATTATTTTGCTGTAATCCTCGTTTTTAAGAGAATCTATGTTATAAGTGTATGAAGCAGGCAACATTTATTTACATACCTTATACATGCAGGACAAGTCATCACAAGTTGGTCTCGGCGGCGTTTTGAGCTAACTCTGCTATTGAAAGAGAAGATGCCACTAGTATACTTCATCTTTGTCAATCACACATAAAAAAGAGAGACAGATGGATACACCCTTATTAGCTTTCTCTTGATTATGTCACATTTTAGGCTAGCTTCCATATTCTCTGTATATAAGAACTAGCTTTTACCCGCAACTACGTTTGCGTGTTGTTTGGAATAAACCAGTAGCTTCTGTCACTCTGCAATCCTGCAAATTTATTATCCCACTCTAAGTGGGGTCAGCACAACATGTTATAAACATTTTGTCAAATGATATGGCTTCGCATTTTACGACCGGCTGCCTGCCTGACGTCAACTTATCTTAGTCGTATTTTACGACAGCTCGATAAGAAAGAGGTTAGTCTATTCTACTTAACCGGATACCATACGGTGAGTCAACTTACCTTATTCGCCTTTTACGACACCTCGGTAAGACATGAGGGTGGTCTATTCTACTTAGCCGGATACCACACCACACCAATATTAGTAGTAATAGTATTAGTAGTAGTTAAAAATATGCAAATCAGCTTTTGTTGAAACGAGTAAATCTTGTACGAATTATAAGTAAACCGTGTCCATTATTACATACTCGTTGTATATATGTCATATTAATTAGCAGATCTTCGCTAACTCGATCATATGCCGCTGTTTACGCAACGGCTAAGAAGCGCAAAAACGTAATGCGAGAGGCAAGTCGATCTTAAATTTTATGTTATTGATGCAACATCCACTACGCGAACCATTAGTTCGAGACTTTCCTCATCTATAATATACGCTCCATTTGTTAATACCCTTTCACCTTCGTTTGTTTTATTCTCCTAGCTATTACGGACCTTATGATCTCCATTTTATGTTCTATTACCATTTCCACCCGTGTAGAAAGATTAAAACCGTAATATAGTATTTTGATAACCATTTTAATGGTTAAAGTGGGTTAACTAAGCTAGATATGGTGTCGCGGACTTTTATTTAGGACTTTTAGAGGGCAACAATTTTGTAATATATGATTTTTGAATAACTTTCACCGTTTACTTAAAGCACGAAAGGAAAGCCGTTTTTGTAGTATTTTGTAATGCTGCTCCTCTCCTAATCATCTTAGCGTGATGTTATATTATCTACAGTCTTTCTCGATAAATGGACTATCTTACACTCAAATAAATTTTCAAATCGGTTCTTGAGATTAGTGAGTTCAAACAATTAGCGATCCGACTATGCGTTGCTGTAGCTCAATCTGATTACGATGTCGCCTCGTACATCCATATATATCCACTTGTCCTGCCTTTAGTTATGCTGGTCAGTTAAATAGGGTCGGCACAGCATTGTATAAAGATCGTATGCCGCCTTAACGGGGACCTATGGGCGTTCCAAACGGGGTTTATCGGACGCCCATCTGTAAAGGAACCTGAGGCGGTCGATGCATCTGGTGCTCCCGATGCATCGTCTAGCGGAAGGAGGGGCCACTGCAAGTGAGGCCCCGATCCTGAGGTGGCGCGCACTGGGGTTCAGAGTTGCTGCTGGCGGGGATGGGGGCAATGTGTACAACGGTACCCTGTCCCCGCCACCAGCATCGCGTTGGAGCACTGTCACGTTTTTAGTCGGTGAGAGTCTGACATACTCACCGTCTCGTCCCCGTCGGCTAGAGACGACCCATAATGGGTTTTCCTGGCACAAAAAAAAACATGTTGTAACATGGTTTGGCTAGTTCTATTATGACCGTTCGTCTACCTGACGCCAACTTACCTTACGTTACCTACCTGACGTTAACTTACTTTAGTCGCCTTTGTCGACACCTCGGTAAGAAATGAGGGTGGTCTATTGTACTCAACCGGATACCACACAGCGAATATTTTCTATATATAATTTATAAAATAACATTCCTTATACAAAATGTTTCTTATCAAGAATATAATATAGCGATATAACGGAACTGAGCACTTAGCGCACTTAAAAATAGAATAAAGTGATGTATCCCTCAATGTATCATAGCAACATCTTCAATTTTCATTAAAAGCCCTTTTCATAAAAAGAATACTTACTTTTATTACATTCTTATAAAAGTTCAAGGATATTTCAGTAACTAAATGAAAAAACCTTTGGTAGAAAAGTAATAAGAATATTATTTTGCTATAATCCGCGATAAAAGAAAATGTATGTAATGCTAAATGTAGAGTGTAATATTCGTTCTCATACCTGATACATACAGAATTTGTAAAAACTCATGCACTACCCGACACCAAAGCGATTATTCGATTTTGCGATTTTGTCATGGAGTCTATCTCCTGACGATGCTTCGGTTACGGGGCGTAACAATTGTTGGAATTGTGGTGGTGAATGTGTGCAGTGCTTGTGTATTGTTGTGTCATCGGTGTCGGGTTGTGCATGAGTTATTTCAAATTCTGCATGTATCAGGTATAAGAACGAATAGTACACTCTACATTTAGCATTACATACATTTTCTTTTATAGCAAAATAATATTCTTATTACTTTTGTATTATGGACCACCACAAAGTAACGCCTGTTTCTATTAATTAAAGTAACAGCCTGTTACTATCCCACTGCTGGGCATAGGCCTCTTCTCTCCGTTATTGGAGAGAAGGATTGGAGCTAAGACCTACCACGCTGCTCCAATGCGGATTGGTAGGTTACACATATCTCCAGAATTCTCTGGAGAAATGCAGGTTTCCTCACGATGTTTTCCTTCACCGAAAAGCGTGTGATAAATTGCAATTATCAATTAGACACATAAGTTTTAATAGAAAAACTCATTGGTGTCTGCCCGGGTTTGAACCCATGATCGTCTCTAGAGATTCACACGGTCGCACCGCTAGGCCATCACAGCTTTTTAATTAACTTTGGTAGAATAAACAGCAGCATATATAACAATTTATAAATGATTGAAGAAACCACAGACAAATTAGAGAGTTATTATACATAGAGTCAGTACGAGGGGTACAGGCAGGCCTCCTCTCTGTGATTTTTTTATGAGAGAAAGGTTGGAACTAAGACCTACCACGCTGCTAGTTTTTATAGTTTTTGCTAGCAAATGATTCGAAATTTAAATATAAGCTATATTCCTAATTTGTTCATTAGTAGCTCTACCAGACATAAAATACAGATAAAAATAATAATTATAGAGAAATTGTCTACAATAAACGATTATATCTTTGTATCGGAGATGTGATAGGTGATTTAAATTATACATTTCGTTGTACAGGAAATATAAACACAATAAAATGTGTAAATTGAGAAGAAATAGATGGTGCAAAAGCGGCATTATCGTCAATAACGATCGTAGACAACCCAATTTCATAATATTAACGAGTTAACTAATATTATACGAAGACGTTGCATTTCAAGTATGTTACGAAATTGGAAAAATGTCTGAATGGTTTCGCATTAAACATAATACATGAATATCTTAAGAATTTAACGAAGTGCAACAGAATATAAGTATAAATCTGTACTCATTATTTATTTATTTTCATACATATAGTTAGAACCAACCAAACTGTGCGAACACGAGTACGGGGATTTAGCAGCTGTGATGGCCTAGCGGTGCGACCGTGTGAATCTCTAGAGACGATCATGGGTTCAAACCCGGGCAGACACCAATGAGTTTTTCTAATAAAACTTATGTGTCTAATTGATAATTGCAATTTATCACACGCTTTTCGGTGAAGGAAAACATCGTGAGGAAACCTGCATATCCCTAGAGAATCCTAGGGATATGTGTTACCTACCAATCCGCATTGGAGCAGCGTGGTAGGTCTTAGCTCCAACCCTTCTCTCCAAAAATGGAGAGAGGAGGCCTATGCCCAGCAGTGGGATAGTAACAGGCCGTTACTTATATAGTTAGAAAAGAGAATTTTTTTATATGGAATTAGGCGTTACTTTGCGGAGGTCTATAATACAAAACTAATGAGAATATTATTTAGCAATAATCCGCGATAAAAGAAAATATATGTATTGCTAAATGTAGAGTGTACTATTCGTTCTCATACCTGATACATGCAGTGTAAGCACTAATGCACTACCCGACACCGATAACACAACAATACATAATCACTGCATACATTCAAACGTTGAGATTGTGGTTGTGAAAGAGAAAGAAAAATGAAAAAAGCACTTATAAAGGCAAGTCCGCCTTAACGAGTATATCAGGGGAAGTCTGAAAGTTGCACCCATTATAGAAAAGTCGAGAAGTGCAAGATTGAGATGGTATGGACATGTAATGAGGAGGGATGAAAATCATGTGACCAAACGTGTGTTAAATTTGAATGTGGATGGATATGTGCCTAGAGGGAGGCCTAAAAAGAGATGGTTGGATTGTGTGAAGTATGATATGCATATAAAAGGAGTGGCGCCAGAGTTGACAAGAGATAGGACAGAATGGAAGAGAAAAACATGTTGTGCCGACCCCACTTAGAGTGGGATAAGGACAGGATGATATAAAGGCAAGTCCGCCTTATCCCTAAAGGGGATCTCTTTGAGTCCAAATTTGAGTAACAGAAGGAAAATGACAACAATTGAAGAAGAAAGACAAAACGGGTAATATAGAGAAAACAAACATTATAAAACAAAGTCCGCAAAAGCTGTCTGTATATCATCTATTTTCTCAAAATTTACTGAACACATTTTTGTAAGGTTTTAACTAAAAGGTAGAACAATATTGTCGGAAGGTTTTAAGTTAGTACATTACGGTTTTATGTAAATTGTGTTGAAGATGTCGCGAAGTTGTAAAATAACTCGCTTTGGAGATGAGAGTTTAGTGATATTCGTGTTTACCACGAACGAACAGACAAAAAAGACAATGGACGTTACATTATTATGTATATAAAAAGTTAATAAATAATTTCTATAATTAGTCGTTACTTTGCGGAGATTCATAATACAAAAGTACGGACGATATTATTTTGCTATTATCCGCGTTATTAAAAATATAATATGCAATGCTAAATGTATAGTGTACTATTCGTTCTCATACCTGATACATGCAGTGTAAGAACTCATGCACTACCCGACACAGACGACACAACAATACACAAGCGCTGCACACATTCACCACCACAATCTCGACAATTGTTTCGACCCGTAACCGAAGCATCGTCAGGAGGTAGACTGCACAGTCTATCGCCTGAAGATGCTTCGGTGCTGTAAATCAGGATAAAACTTGCGCATGCTTTATTTCTGGTTTATGTGTATTGCTAGTATACATATGTTACAATTATGTAACAATGTGATAACTTTCTTTTTTTACAACAGAAATTTATCCTAGCTATAATAACTGGTTGTTAATTTACTTTTATTTCCACCATTCAACCTCTACCACTTGGCAAATAAATAGTCGCTCAATTATCTATCTAAAATATTAACATAAAACTTCATAGCGATACCTTATCATAATACAAATATCACGCAAAGATATGAAACACTCGACAAAATTCATTATTACTATTTGGTCTATTCATCAGGAGCTTTCGTGTCGCTTAATATTTGTATAATAATAATACCATTTGTAATCAAAAAGTGGTTATGAGAAATAAAATTATCATTTTTTGTGTAAAAATATAATTAAGATAAAAATATAGATATTAACATGTTCATTATGAGGGTTCCGTAGTATTAACTATGTCAGTTAAATTGCACGTTTTCCACATTTAGCATCATATATATTTTCTATTTTACTTCATTGCCGGTTGAAAGCAAAATAATTTTATTATTAATTTTGTAAACGTAAAGGGGAAAAAAAACCATACATATTCATATAATAGAAATTTTGAAAACCCCACCGTGTGTTATCCGGCTGAATAGAATAGTACCACCCTCATTTCTTACCGAGCTGTCGTAAAAGGCGACTCAGGTAAGTCGACCCGCCGTGTGGTATCCGGCTGAGTAGAATAGACCAACCTCATTTCTTACCGAAGTGTCATTAAAGGCGACTAACGTAAGTTGAACCACCGTGTGGTATCCCGTTTAGTCGAATCGACCATTCTCTTTCTTACCGAGGTGTCGTAAAATACAACTTAGGTAAGTTGACGCCAGGCAGGCGGAAGGTTGTAAAAACGCAGCCAAATCATGTGAAAGTATGTTTATAATATGTTGTGCCGACCCCACATAGAGTGGGATGATGATGAGAAATTTTGTGTAAAATGTGGAGGTAGGTTTGTTTATCATTCCACGGATCGCTAAATTCGTCAACTAATCTTCCTTTGCATATTATGAATTACAAATAAGATATTAAATTTACTGACATTCAACGAGATTATTCTTGACTAATAGATGTTTATTTTGATGACAAAAGATCTCATATTTTGCAACTGATTTCGAAAAAAAATTAGGCATTTTGCTCATTTTTGGTTTTTTAGATCTTGTCTTACAAGGTTTACTGCTAATTTAGGCAAGAAAATTAATGGTTTTATTTTGCAAGGACGTTTTATCTCGCGAAAGCAATTGGTGGAATTAATTAAAGGATCAGATGAGAGTGTTAGGCAATGTGATTGTATAAATCTAAAAAACATCCAAAAAACATCTTGGACGAAAGAAATTGCAAATGTACTCGAATATGTATGTAATATAAAAAAATGCAAATAAAAAAACAAAGAAAGCGCCGGTGACATGTGAGACTCGAATCTGGGTTCCGATCGTTTTTGATCTGCCCGTTACCATTAAACTATCACAACATGAGGTTTGACAGCCAAAAATATTAGAATTCAATTCTACATTTTAGCATTTTTTCAATGTCTGCAAAAAGGGTTAAAACATCATTATTTTTACATAAACCCAGCTAGATCGATTATTCCCCGCAAACCCTACATGCTGAATGTCATGAATATCGTTGGAACTGTTTCCGAGATTCAGAAAATATATATGATATATATAATATATATATATATATATATATATATATATATATATATATATATATATATATATATACAAGATCAACTCATATAAATCAAATCAAATAAAATAATCTTTATTCAAATAAGCCCTACAATCACTTTTGAATTGTAAATATTAAAGATATCTATATAATTAAATTCAAGGACTTCTTCGTTATTTTAACGTTTAACTACATTTTAACAACAATTACAACTGAAAGTATAATTACTTACTTTGACCTCTAAACCCTTCTTAAACTCTTGTTATTGTTAAAAGGTTTCGTAATAATTATAAGCCTAAATAATAAAACTTTTGAATATAAAAAAGAAAAATATTGTAAGTTTTTTAATTAAAACAGGAATCTTTTTCTCCAAAAGATTGCAGACCTATTGCTCAATATTGAATCAGAATTAGACCCTGGTTTATTAGTTTCCCAATAAAACAATGGATTCCGGTCAAGGTTGGAACAATATATTAAATTAGCACTCGTTTTCGTCACTATGAGTTCCAATCAACGTCTAATGCGCAAATCACATCATTGTAGTGCAAGAGGACAGTCCCAGAGATTAAATCTAATAGCGCCTATTAAGGAACACACGTGCTTATCATTAGAATATCGAGGCTTTCACCGAAAACGATGAGTCTAATTCAATCCTTGACAATCTATATAATATATAAAACTGAAGAGTTTGTTTGTTGGATTGTTTGAACGCGCTAATCTCAGGAACTACTGGAGCGATGTAAAAAATGTTTTGAGTGTAGAATAGTCCATTTATCGAGGAAGGCTATATAACATCACGCTAAGACGAGTAGGAGAGAAGCGGCAATAAAAAATAGTACTAAAACGGCAAAGTTTAAGCTTTACTTGCGTGCGCTGAGTAAACGGTGATAGTTATTAAAATATCATGTATTACTAAATTGTTCCCTCTTAAAGTTCTAAATAAAAGTACGCGACAGCATTTAACCTTTTAAGGTTAACCCACTCTAACCATTTTAATGGTTATCAAAATGCTATATTACGGTTTTAATCTTTCCATTGCTGGTCTCTATTCATCTTAGCGTGTTAAATAGCCCATAGCCCTCCTCAATAAATGGACTATCTTGTAAGATAGTCAGTTCTTGTTTCAGTGTACTGAAATAATTTTCAAATCGATCGTGTAGTTCCTGAGCTTAGCGCGTTTAAAAAATCAAACAAAAAACAAACTCTTCAGGTTACAAATTATTCAACATTCAGGTCACACATTAGTAAAGTTACTAGTATATTGTAACGTAAGCCTAGTAGTTTGTAAATCCAGTAATATTTCTTCTCCCCAACATTTACTTTCGATTGTTTTCACTGGTCCAGATGGATTGATGACCTCACGTGAGATTTCTCGTGCAAGAGGACCCGTTGGTAATGTTAAAGCCGATGCTTTTGTCTGTTTAGAAAGTAGCGTCTGAGATGCGGATGGCATCGCAATGATCCGAGGTGAGAGGACGGTCAACTTCCTTGATCCAACGTACCGTCGCTAAAATTATCCGACGGCTTTGATGCAATAACGTATCTAAAACTTGATCTATTACGTAGCTGTAATAATTTTGTAGAATAATATGGCGAATTCTAAAACTTGTATCGTACTTAAACTATTATCGCTGTCTTATGCACGATATAGAAGCTTCAAACCCTATTCCCTTTCGCCCCAAAAACTTGCAGAACTAATCTCGGCGCTCATGTTCTGAATAGGATTTGTCGCGAGCATAATATGCTTTTTACGATAACAAAAACTGACATTCTTGCAGTGAGTCTTCATTGCAACTATTTTGCATCAGCATAAAAGCAACTGAGTGTTGCCTCCTGTATTTCTTATAAGTTTATATGTAATTAAGTTTTAATTGTTAACCCTTTAGAAATTTACTTTTTGTAACTCCGCACTTACAGGATATTCAGGCATGCTGTTTGCCAGTAATTGGACGTGCATTATTTGTATGTTTTTAAAATATGATGTTATGTTGTTATTGATAGTGTCTGTTGGCAAACAGTTTAATAAATAATAAAATTATGTTAGAGTCAATCCTTCAGATCAGCAATTCACAATCGTAAAGGATCATTTACTCATCATTGAATAGAGAAGGCTTGTGATATCTGGGACTTTAACCCTGGAGTTTTCACTTGTTTAGTCTGACCGTTCCCAACTGATGAGATATTAGAACATTACAAATGGCAGCAAAATTAAACTTGACAACATTTTATTTTACAATTACAATGAAACCTAGTTAAATTCCGTGTGGTATCCGGCTCAATAGAATAGTACCACCCTCGTTTCTTACCGAGGTGTCGTAAAAGACGACTAAGGTAAATCGACCGCCGTGTGGTATCCGGTTGAGTGGAATAGACCACCCTCTTTCTTACCGAGGTGTCGTAAAATACGATTAAGGTACATTGATGTCAGGCAGGCGGCCGGTCATAAAATAAGTAGCCAAATCATGTTACAACATGTTTATAACATGCTGTGCCCACCCCACTCAGAGTGGGATAAGGACAGGAAGATGATGAATGAAACTTAGCTAGATCGATTTATCGCCCCCTAAAACCCTTTAAATACTAAGTTTCAGCCAAACCGTTGGAGCCATTACCAAAATTCAGAAACCGCGGACCTTAAGGCTATGTCACCACCTGCACTAACGGACAACCTTTAAAAGACTTAATGTATTTTGGTATATTCTAGATTAACTCATTTAAATATTAAGGAGATATGTATTTAGCTGTAACGGCAGGGGCCTGTACGGCAATATAGTTGACGGTACAAAATATGAAGATTAGGGCGTAAAAGCTCTGCCAATGTCGAGGAACGACGTTGTAAAGGTATTCCCCATGAGGTAGCTAATATGAATGTGACTAATCAGCAAGCCAACGGTTTATGTCGGCAAACTATAACGGAACAATATCATAAACCTGAGACCTCGATTTCGTCAGAGCCATGTACGCTTTTGTGACGATTTTTGATCAACAATTTGTGTATATAATGTAACGTAGAAATCAAATAGAAAACGTTTTGAGAGCTGAAATTTATTCTTGTATATAAAAATGTAAGGATATCTTACATCAATGAATATCATCATCCTCCTGCCCTTATCCCACTCTAAGTGGGGTCGGCACAACATTTTATAAACATGCTGTCACATGATTTGGCTGCGTTTTTATGACCGGCCGCCTGCCTGACGTCAACGTTACCTTATTCGTATTTTACGACACCTCGATAAGAAAGAGGGTGGTCAATTCTACTCAGCCGGATGCCACACGGCGGATCTTACATCAATGAATATGTAGAAAGAAATTTACAAAGAAATAAAAAGAGTTTGTGAAATTCGAATTCTAAAATATTAAACGGTTATTGATGAAGCTATTACGTTCCAATAAAGTCCATTCATTCTCCTGCCCTTATCCCACTCTAAGTGGGATCGGTGCACCACGTTTATGACATCATGCTTAGCCGCCTATTATGAGACCTAGGTAAGAAATGAGGGTGGTCTATTCTACTCAGCGGGATACGACACGGAGGACAATAGAGTTCCGTTATTTGAAATAATTATAGCTTGACTAAAGAAATGATAGCAGTATACAATAGTTTTCAATTAAACAGTCGTAATACCCTGTTAACAAATACTCAAACGCCAAATACAGTATAGAGAATAATTGGTGTTTTAGTATTCAACAATGGCGCTTCCTCGTCAACTGAACCACCGATTTAGATGTGCGACAGTGCCTTGTACACCTTTTGTAAGTTATTTGCCTACATAATTAACTCTTACTTTGAACAAATACTAAGAAAGAGAAACTACTAGTGACGTCATCATAAACATAGAAATATTTCTGGATATGGTATCTGGATAAATAGAATAGTACCACCCTCATTTCTCACCTAGGTGTCGTAAAAGGCGACTAAGGTAAGTCGACCCGCCGTTAGGTATCTAGCTGAGTGGAATAGGCCACCCTCATTTCTTACCGAGGTGTCGTAAATGGCGACTAAGGTAAGTTGACCCAACGTGTGGTATCCGGTTAAGTAGAATAGACCACCCTCATTCTTACCAAGGTGTCGTAAAATACGACTATGGTAAGTTGTTGTCAGGCAGGCGGCCGGTCGTAAAATACGTAGCCAAATCATGTGACAGCATGTTTATAACATGTTGTGCCGACCCCACTTAGAGTGGGATAAGGGCAGGAAGATGATGATGATTTACCGGGTGTAGCTTTCGTTTTGCCAAACTTTATTAAATTCAAAATATTCTTTACTAGCTATCGCCAGCGGCTCCGCCCGCGTGGAAAAATTAAAACTCTAATATATATAGTATTATGATAACCATAAAAATTGTTAAAGTGGGTTAAAAGCTAGACATATGCTGTCGCAGGTCGCGGACTTTTATTGAGAACTTTTAGAGGGAAACAATTTTTGAATATGTAACGTTTGAATAACCATTACCGTTCACCCAGCGCACGCAAGGAGAGTTTTAATTCAAATCGGTCCAGTAGTTCCTGAGATTAGCGCGTTTAAACAATCAAACAAACAAACTCTTTAGCTTTATATAAGTAGTAGGGAATAGCCGGTTCTAACTCACTCCCAGCACCTTGAAATAGGCTAACTTAGCGGATTCTAAAAAAAGCTCGCCAAAGCAGATTCCAATCAGACTAAATTCCAATTGACCGTCAAAGGTCTTTTCGGATTTTCCAATTGGATCCTGGGTTGCAATAGGAATTTCCTTACTTACCCTCGTAACGAATCAAATGGATTTTCCATTTGATCCACGACTTTCCTTTCCTACATTAATTAATCAAATTAACTGAATTTTAATTACAGTATGAATGTCTGATATTTAATGACCGATTCTAACTCATTGGCTTGGTTTTATCAAACTTGATTAGGTTTCCAATCTAAGATTTTTTTTAATAAATAACATTAATCGTTCAATTTTGTTTTTATCATTAATTTGATATCAAACTGATAATTGAATAGGATGTGTGTCAGATATAAATTCAATATGAAAATATAAATAAAAAAAGTCTCGTACAAATAACTCAAAAGTTTTATTTTTTGAAGAAACGCTTTGACTTTTTGCTGCTATTTCAAGAAAGTGTGTCATAGAATAATATTTTAAATTAGACAGGGTCGTAGTAATTTATTATATTAGACCCTAATAAATCAATGGAAATAATGGGTATCGACCATCCGCCCTCTTCCTTATAATATTCTTTTATCCAGCCTAAACGTTGTATTCTGTGACGACAAGTTTAGACACGATCTCGCAAAAAGCAGATGTAAAAGGATCACATGGCATCATGTATATCATAATTTATTATAATAGACCTTAATAAATCAATGGAAATAATGGGCATCGAACATCCGCTCCTTTTTTATAATATTATTTTATCCAACCTAAACGTTGTATTTTGTGGCGACACGTTCAGACACGATCTCAAAAAGCAGATATAAAAGGATCACATGCATCATGTAGATCACAAGATATTTTAATACCACGCGGCTAGTATCCAGGCTGACGTAGTGTTCAAGTGAAGGCAGTAACTAGGCAATTATTAATCATGGAGGTAAGATTACGTACTTATATAGTATAATTTCATGATATATATGAATATTCGTATTAAATTTTAATCCCTGTTGACCAAGTGACAAGAATACGTGTTACGATATACGATATCTTTGTTACTAGTAAAGTTAAATTAATAAGACCAAGATTAATATTTTTTATAATTAAAATCTTATGTTTCTAACCTAACCTAACCTATAACGGTCACAAAAATCTATAGATTCATTCTGCAATAAAAATAATATTAATGTATTAGATTTTAATAATAATAAAGGTTCTTACTGTATATGAATAATTTTGATGACACTAGTGATTATATTTACTTATTTCTATTTTTTTTTTCAGATCTCACCGAATCTCGATGAATTCAATGTAAAAAACTATTATTATCCTATTAACTTAAGCGATGACGAAAATGCAAGCAATTCTTGCATATTGAAAAATAAAAAAATCGCAACGAAAAGAGCTGGTAACAATATCGACATATTCTTTGAAAAGCCTAAGAAAAAGAAAAAAACCATTCCGTCTTCATGTGTGGCTCAAGCGTGTGATGGAGGTGTATCATTTATTTCTTCCAATGATAATGACGGAGCGAATGCTTCATACCTCATGAAAATAGAAATTTATGACATGAAGAATCTGAAAGAGGTTTCGCCTGTAGACTATTGGAAACATGCAGACTTGCGATTAAAGTACTACGTACAATCCAATACTGATAAACATTATCAGAACACACGAGATATAATATACAACATTACAAAGCAGATCGCCTGCAAGGAAGACTGTAAAAAATATTTCATTGATAAAGACAGTAAGAAACAATAGAACTTTCTCTAACTCATCACAAATCAAACCCATAATATAACATTACTTACAAAAACCTTTTAAAAAAATACAACCCCCACTGCCGCTCTCGCCTCGCAAACAAATTATAAAGAGATCAGTCATTCGCTACAAGCGTTTATACTAAGCACAACGAAACACAATGGCTGAGCTTGACAACTCTGTATACGACGAAGAAATGGTCGCGATATGTGAAGAAATTGAAGACAACTTTTTGCACCTATGTAAAAAAATTGAAAAGGACCATGCAGAGATGTGAGTGATCAATCTTGTTTAAACTTGACTTTTATGGAGGGGTTGATTTTGTATATAAATATACGGACATCTAGAACGTTTTATTCAGTCACGAGTACGCAGTGAATATATAAAAGTTACTATGGAATTCTTAACCAGTGATGATATTAGTTCATTTACAAAACAGTTTTTGATCGATAAGATGCATAAATTCATACGTTTGTGGTATATCAGTGATAGACTTCCAGGGTGGATGTTACAGGATCCTGATATAAAACCCTATTTTACTCCTTGTAGTGGACATTTTCAAACGTGTTCTGTATTTGATGATATATATGATGAAATTGATGGAGTATTCCCGATGGAAGCTTATTGTACTTTATGCAAAAAGTCTGAAAAATAAATAGTTTATGTAAGTTGAATATTTATTAACATCAACTTAAAACGTAACACGGAATATTATTTGAATTTTATATATTTATTGGTTTACTTCATTCCAGTACGGATCAGTTTGGAGCAGGAGTGAGACAAGTTGGAGAAGCAGTCAAAAGAAATGCCACAGAACATGGAACTCCTCAATATTCAAGGAAGCGTTTATACGCACAAAAGTCTACATCACCTGGGAAGGCAACAGCTTCACCACCGAACACAGAAACAGAGCCATCTGTAAGTTCTGCAAACTTAAATAGCATTAAATGCCCAACTTGTGAAATATTTGTTAACAAAAGGTACTTTACCAATCATCTTAAAAGTAATAGGCATAAAAATAATGTTTTCACGTTGATACCGAACTTAAATAATGTTCAGTTAATAGAAAAAGCGTTCGGTCAGAGATTAGTAACATACAGAGTATTCTCTAACTCTGCTACAACTGATACCGACTTTAAAACTCCTGAATCATTTCTTGGTTCAATTCGAAGCACTGTTCAAACATTACTGGAAAAAGTCTTGAAAGAAAATACCACAGTTAAAGTTAATTTTATTTTAAATGGGGATTTTGTTCAGGCAACGAAAAATTTAGAAAACTCCTTTGACTTTCAAACTTTTAATTACATTTTCTGTTTAGGTGATGAATTTGATGATATTTACTCAAATATAAGTTCTGAAATTTCAAACAAAATAAGTAATTTTGAAAAGAAAGATAGTGGTTGGAGTCTTAAAGAAATGAGATATGTCGATCTAAACATTAACAAATTCAACCCATTAAAAGGATCTTCATATATAGACCTACCGATAGATATCAAACGTAAACGAGCAGTAGTTAATGTTAAAAACAATGATTATCAATGTTTTCTATGGGCTGTTCTATCCGCTTTATATCCTGTGAATAGAAATGCAGACAGAGTTTCCTCATATTTATCTAAACAAAACTTGCTAAATTTCAAGGGTATTGCTTTTCCAGTAAGACTAAAAGATATTATAAAATTTGAACGCTTAAATAATATTAGTATTAACGTTTTTGGAATAGAAAAATCTAATAATAAATCTACGAAGATAATTGGGCCTCTCCATTTTACCAAATGTCGTAAATTAGTTCATGTAAATTTATTATATTTAGATAATGGTTCTAACGGTCATTATTGTTATATTAAAAACCTTTCTAGACTAGTCAGTCGTCAATTAACTTCACATGAACATGCAGTCTATATCTGTGATGGCTGCTTGCTTTATTTTCAAACATATGATAAATTGATTTCTCATAGACAATTTGATTGTAATCACGTTAGAACAGATTTGCCTGATATCAGTAAGGCAAAAATTTCATTTAACAAATTTGAACGTGAACTAAGAGTACCTTTTGTGATATACGCAGATTTTGAAGCATTTTTAAAGCCAATACAAGGGTGTGATAATAATCCATCTCTATCGTATACCAGTAATTTTCAAAAACATGATGTGTATAGTTTTGGATATTATATCAAATGTGCGTATAACGATAGCCTCTCCAAATATATAACTTATACAGGTAGTGATTGTGCAAAAGTGTTTATGGAAAGTTTGAATGAAGATTTAAAATATATATCTAAAGAATATTATGTCAAAGTTGATCCTCATCCGCTTACAGATGAAGCTAGGAGAAGAATATCTTTGACAACTACTTGTTGCATATGCAAAGACACTCTGAAATTAGATAGTAGCTTAAATTTTGATAAATATACTGGAATCTTTACAGGTGTTAGTCATAAAGCTTGTTGTAAAAAGTTAGAAACCCCTCGATTTATACCGATTATTTTGCATAATCTTAGTAATTATGATGCTCATTTCATAGTGCGCGCATTAAATTTTGCTGAAGGTGACATTAAAGTTATACCACAGAATAAAGAACGTTACATTTCCTTCTCAAAGATATTAAAAATCGAGAATCAAAATTTTGAGTTAAGATTTATTGACTCTTTTAAATTTTTATCATGCAGCTTGGAATCTTTATCGAATAATTTGAATGATGAGGATTTTATCGAGCTGCGTAAAAATTTTCAGCACCCTGACGATTTTTATTTTTTAAAACGCAAAGGCATTTATCCATATGATTACATGACCTCATTTGAGTCATTAAAGTTAACTTCACTTCCCACACAAGATCAGTTTTACAATATACTAACTAATAGCGATGTTACAAATGAAAATTATAACCACGCTAAAGATGTGTGGCATCATTTTAAGTGTCGCAATATGGCTGATTATTCTGATTTATACCTGAAAACTGACGTGTTACTTCTAACTGATATCTTTGAAAATTTTAGAAACGTTTGTATCAAAACTTACGATTTAGATCCCGCACAATATTACACTGCACCTGGCCTAAGTTGGGATGCAATGTTGAAGCACACAAAAATAACATTAGATCTATTGACAGATTTTGATAAAATTGCTTTCATAAAGTCTGGTATACGTGGTGGTATTTCTCAATGCAGTAACCGTTATGCTCATGCTAATAATAAATATATGTTCAATTTTAGTGAGAAAACTCCTACATCTTACCTTACTTACTTAGACGCGAATAATTTGTATGGCTGGGCTATGTCTCAATATCTTCCTACGGGTGAATTTCAATGGGTAAATTGTGACACAAATTTTATGGTTCCAATTGACTCAGAAATAGGTTATATTCTTGAAGTGGATTTAGAATATCCACAAACTTTGCATGAATCACATTCAGACTTTCCACTATGCCCAGAAAATATATGTATTGGTGGTAGCAGAGAAACAAAATTAGTTCCAAATTTATATGATAAAACTAAATACGTTATTCACTACAGAAACCTCATACAGTGCATAGAAATGGGATTAAAGTTGAAAAAAGTTCATAGGATTTTAAAATTTCGTCAAAGTCCATGGTTACAAAACTATATAGATTTAAATACACAATTACGTATGTCTGCAACATCTGATTTTGAAAAGGATTTTTATAAATTAATGAATAATTCAATATTTGGGAAGACTATGGAAAATGTAGAAAAACGTGTGGATGTGAAACTTTGTACTCATTGGGAAAATAGGGGTAAATGTCAAGGTGCTCAAAATCTAGTAGCTCGACCTGAATTTCATAGTCTGTCTATATTTTCAGAAAACTTAGTGGCCGTTCAACTTAAAAAAACAAAAATACTCTATAATAAACCCATCTATCTAGGACTTTGCATATTAGACATATCCAAAACGCTCATGTACGATTTTCACTATAATTATATGAAAAATAAATACGGTTCACGCTGTAAAATGATGTATACCGACACTGACAGCTTCATATATCAGATTTTTACTGATGATTTCTATGAAGATATTAAACCGGACTTGAACAAATACTTTGATACCTCTGACTATCCTTTTGATAATCTTTTTGGTTACCCTCAGATAAACAAAAAAAAGATTGGTTTTTTCAAAGATGAAAATAACGGTAAGATCTTTACAGAATTTGTCGGTTTAAGGTCAAAAATGTATGCGATGAACGTACAGAATAAATTTATAGCTAAAGCAAAGGGAGTTAATAAGTCCGCTACAAAAAAGTTTAATATGCGAAATTACAAAAACGTCTTATTTAAGAAAAATAATCAAATATGTGAAATGTACAGATTTAGATCGATAAAGCATGTTATTTTTACTCAAAAGGCTAACAAAATTTCTTTATCGCATTCTGATACTAAACGATTTTTAATTAGTAACTGTACTGATACTCTGGCTTGGGGTCATTATAAAATAAAATCATAGAAAAGTGATGAATAAACTAACATACACTATTAAAATGACTTTATGTTTAAGAATTGCTAAGTATTATTATTATTTCGTCAATAGTACCTAAGAATGTAAATATGTAATTATAATATAAAATACGAACTTGTTAAGTTTTTTTTTAATTGGATTCCTACCTCTTCCAAAAACACACGTATCCAAAAAATGTATCACTTTCTTCATCCATTTACTGCAATCGTGGCAGGTCCGAGTGGTTGTGGTAAATCAAACTTTGTTACTAATTTTCTAAAATATTGTAATGATATATGTAATACAAGTTTTGCACAAATTTTATGGTGCTATGACGAAATGCAGCCACTCTACAACCTAGAAAATGTATCTTATGTTCAAGGGTTACCAGATATGAGTATGTTCGACGGCATACAGCCACGATTAGTTATAATTGATGATCTTATGAGAGAGTCCGATGGTCGTATTGTTGACATTTTTACTAAAGGTAGTCATCACAGAAATTTAAGTGTGTTTTATATTACGCAGAACTTGTTTCACCAAGGTAGAGGACAACGAGATATATCTCTCAATACAAGCTATATTATTTACTTCAAAAATCCTCGAGATCGAACACAAATACGTTACTTAGCACGTCAAGTGTTTCCAGATAATTGTAAATTTGTTGAAGAAGCTTATAAAGATGCTACTGTCGAACCACATGGTTATCTAATGATCGACTTAAAGCAGAATACACATGATCTCTGTCGCTTTAAAACCAAAATCGATCCAATAAAAAATCTATGTGTTGTCTATGTACCAAAGAAGGGACTTAAATACAATATACATCAACCAATTATAGTTAGTGATAAATAATGGTCGAAGATAGCACAACGTTAGATGAAAAATCGTTAAGGTGTGCATTACAAACTTTCAAACCAAAATATCGTAAAATATTGCTAAAGTCACTTAGTAAAAAAGAGATAGATCTGGTTTGTAAATATATTCAAGAAATTTTCAAAGATAAAACCCCAACAGAAAGAGTTAAACGATCGTCTATTGTTAAATTGAACTGTTTTCTTTCAACTAATATTATATAAATATTAAGTTATTTTAAAAATCGCTATCAGTCGGATATAATGCCTGGACGAGTGACAACTCATAAGGATTTATTAAAATCGTTACACACTCTCAAACCTAAATACCGCACAGCTTTATTAAAAGCTTGTAACGAGGAAGAAATAAATTGTATTTGCGAATGCATTTATAACACCTTAAATGGTAAAGTGGTTTTAAAAGAAAACGAGAAATCAAAATTAAGAAAACATAAAAATATTCTCAGAAAACTAATAGGTAAAGGTAAAAATAAAATAAGAAAAAGAATTATCATTCAAAAAGGAGGAGCATTTCTGCCTATCATTCTAGGAGCTGTGTTGAGCGGATTATTAAAAAAAATTTTATGATCAATTATTTTAATTAAAAAAAATGGATAATACTAAGAAAATGATTCTCATTGAACAAGATGTTATTGATAGACTTAAATCAAGAGACACAACGCCTGAAAGTAATTTATCTAGATTAGATAAAGAAATGCAAAATATATTAAGTAGTAAAATGGACGATCGCGAAAAATGGTCACTGTACATGCAAATCTTACAAAGATATCTCCATTTCGCTAATGAAAATCGAAAACCAATAAAACTACCCGTGACCGTTGAAGGTGAGCATAAATATTCAGAAGATTTGACTCCTCATAAAAAGACAATTAAAGACGAGGACGCACCAGTTAACGAAAACTCCGTACATGATAAGGACGCACGAGATGTATCAAATGAAACATTGTATACACCTATTTACATAAATAAATTCATTCCAAAGACGTATCGGAGAAGAAGTGAATTATTATTGGACACTATTCTCAATCATAAAGATAAAATTAGTTGGAACGAGGAGGGGTTGGTGTTCATCGATAATGAAGTTGTAGACGACAGCAACATTGTTGATCTCGTGAATTATACTCTTAGGCCTTTAAAGCGCCCGAAACCTAATGGATGGAAAAAGTTTACAGAAACTATTAAAGATATAAGGGTTCCTCTCACTTGTATTGGTAATCCGCAAACTCTTGAGTATATTAATAATCTTTCTCTGAAAGGACAACAACATCTAACACCAAGTGATGATAGTAATCCAAAAATCAAAACATCATATAAACTGAGAAAGAGAAAAGACATTTGGGAAAGATGGAATCCGTACTAGACATTAAAGATATATATTACGACGTATCGAATCCAGCGGGATACAGCAGTGTTGACAAGTTAACTCGAGCGTTAAAAGGTAAAATGAACAAAAAACAAGTAAAGGACTGGTTGCAATCCCAGGAAACTTATACACTACATAAACCGGTACATAGAAAATTTCAACGAAATAGATACATATTGTCAAATTTTAATGAACTGTGGCAAGCTGATTTGAGTGATATGCGGACTTATTCTCAATATAATGATGGTTTTAAATATATACTTTGTGTTATTGATGTTTTTAGTAAATACGCTTTCGCTAGGCCGTTAAAAAAGAAAAATTCAGAAAGTATAAAGGAAGCGTTTGAAAGTATATTTACTGAAGCTAACGCGACCCCCACACACATACAATCGGATAAAGGAACAGAGTTCGTATCAAAGGATGTTGCACAATATTTTAAAACTAAAAATGTAAACTACTATACTACAAATAACCCAGATATTAAAGCTAGTATTGTCGAGAGATTTCAACGAACTCTAAAAACTAAAATGTGGCGTTATTTTACACATAAAAATACATACACTTATATTGATATTTTGGATGATTTGCTTTATTCTTATAACCATAGTTTCCATTCTAGCATTAAGATGTGTCCATTTGAAGTTAGTTCTAGTAACATCATGAACGTTTGGAATAATTTATATGAGAATAAAAATAAAAAATATATATTGGATGTCATACAAAAAAATAAGTTTGAAGTTGGTGATCACGTAAGAATAACTAGACATAAGCATATTTTTCAAAAAGGCTATGAAACTAATTGGAGTGATGAAATTTTTATCATAACAGCTATAAAAAATAACATGCCTAAAGTAGTCTATACACTCAAAGATCTTCAGCATGAGCCCATTATAGGAACATTTTACGAGAATGAATTACAAAAAGTAATTTATAACCCCACTACTCATTATAAAATAGATAAAATACTGCGTTCTCGTAACTCAGGAAACAGAAAAGAGGTTCTTGTTAAGTGAAGAGGTTATCCAAACAAGTTTAATAGTTGGATCTCTGTATCAGAACTTGAAAAAATATGAGAGAAGACAGCTTTTATCTCACTTTGCTAAGTAACAGTTCCATGACATACTTTGCTGAAAACACTACAGCAAATTTTTTTACCAAGTTACCAAAGACTATGAAATTAGAAGGCGAATGGGAAGTCGCTATTGTGGAATTTCATTACCCATGTAGTATGTTTAATCTGGAAGAAAACGAAAATATTATTTACATCACGTCTAAAGGCGATAAATCGCAGTTATTCACGCATCTGGAATACATGACACCAACCAACTATATTAGTGTGGATCAATTCGTTATCGATTTTAATGAAAAATTAAAGGATAAAGTTAAGCTTAGATATGATACATTATCGAAACTCGTTACAGTGAGTAGTTGGGCAATCGACGTTACATCTGTGGTATGTAGTCCTAGACTGAGTGTGCAGTTAGGCTTTGCACCATTTACTAATTTAATAAAACATAACTTCGGAAAATATCCCGCGAATCTAAACTTGGGTCTACCTTCACAACTTTTAATATATTGTGATATAGTAGAACCACAAGTAGTGGGTGATGTCATGACACCTTTATTGAGAATTGTTTCGTTGGATCCCACCAAATATGTATATGGCGCTTCTAAAATAAATATCTTTTCGTCCCCTCATTATGTACCTGTTATGCGCAGGGAATTTGACGTTATAGAAATAGATATAAGAACAAGTACAGGTCAAAGAGTACCATTCCAGTTTGGAACTACGTGTATAAAGGTACATTTTAAAAAAGTCAAGTGAAAATATCAATCATGTCTTGTCCATATTTACATTATTATACTCATCAAGCTGGTTCTGGTATGGGGGTAATTTACAAAGGTGCACCACATCAGCGAGGTCATGGTATAGGGAGCTTTTTGGGAGGTTTGTTCCGATCGGTTCTTCCACTTTTAAAAAATGGTGCGAGATTTGTAGGCAAAGAAGCTTTAAATGCAGGTGTAGGTCTTCTATCTGACATGTTAAATGTTCAACCAATGGGTGAATCTGTCAAATCACGCTTGAAAACGGCAACTTCAAATTTGAAAAGGAAAGCTGATGAAAAAATAGATTCAGTAATGTCTGGATCCGGATATAAAATAAGAAAGCTAAAAAGGAAGATCATCACTTCTAAAAAACCTTCCAAACGGAACGGTACTAAAAGAAATAAACGACAAAATATTCAAGATATATTTTCTTAAATTACTTCTCGTAATTCAAAAATGGCGTTTTTACATCATCATTCCTGTGAATGCGTAAAATCAGAGTTGGATTTATTTGCTCTACCATCTACGCAAACGAGTATTGAGAGTGGTCAATGGATACATTACAATCCCATTTCATCATTGACTGACGATGGACCGATTGAGTTTTTAGTACCGGGCAATGGAGACGATTACATTGACTTGTCCCACACTTTACTTCATATAAAAGCTAAAATACAGAATGGTGATTCAAGCAAACTTTTAGCAGGAATTCATGTCGCTCCAGTTAATAATTGGTTGCATTCTCTTTTTAGTCAGTGTGATATTTATCTTAATCAAAAGTTAGTGTCTCCTCCAAATAATACCTATGGATATCGCGCATACATTGAAACGTTACTCAATTATGGAAAAGCTGCTAAGGAAAGCCATCTTACTTGTGGACTTTGGTACAAAGACACTGCTTCGAGCATGGATTCATGTGATGTTTCAAATCGAGGATACGTTCAAAGAGAAGAACTGGCAAAGGAAAGTCACACTATTGAAATGATAGGTCACATACATGCTGATATTTTCAATCAAGATAAGTTTTTAATCAATGGTGTTGAAATGTTCTTAAAACTAGTTCGTTCAAAAGATACTTTTAATTTAATGTGTTCATCTGTAGATAAAAAATTCAAAGTCCATATTTCAAGTGCTAGTCTCATTATGCGTAAAGTTCGTATCAATCCTTCAGTATTAATTGCTCATGAAAAAGTATTAGCAACCACTCCTGCAAAATATCCAGTTACGCGTGCCGAGGTTAAGGTTTTGACTATCCCATCAGGAATCCAGGGTAAAATGCTCGACAATGTATTTTTAGGTCAAATACCTAAAAGATGTATTGTTGGGTTCGTTAGTAATGCTGCATTTAATGGTGCTCTTAATGTGAATCCGTTTAATTTTGGTAACTATGGTCTTAACTTATTTGGTTTGTATGTCGACGGTCAATCTATACCATCGAAAACGTTGGTTCCATCTTTTCATGATAATACATATATAAGTGCATATCATACCTTGTTTTCGGGAACGGGAATTCATTTCCTGAACGAAGGAAACGATATTTCCAAGGCAGAGTACAGTCATGGTTATTGCTTGTATGCATTTGATTTAACTCCAGATCTATCCGCTAACTCAAACTCTCATTGGAATCTTATAAAGCGGGGTAGTGTAAGGTTTGAAGTTCGATTCGATAAAGCTCTAACTACAACACTTAATTGCATTGTGTATGCAGAGTTTGATAATGTAATTGAAGTCAATAAAAATCGAGAAGTCAGCTTAGATTATAATAGTTAAGATAAATATAAGTGGAGATTTCTAATGTTTAAGTCATTCTTTGTTAGGTCATGCTATTACAAAGATATGGATACAAAAGAGATAGAAAATTATTTAAAACAAATAGATAAAAATATTGAGTTCAATGTGTTTGCGGCGAATCAAATGCCTGTGTATTTTACTAAGCCAGTATATCTCATTTCAAATTTAGATCCTGATACAAGACCGGGATCACATTGGGTTGCTATATATGTAGATATTTACGGATTTGGAGAATATTTTGATTCGTTTGGCCGTAAACCAGAAGGATATCATGAAATGTTTTTAAAAACCAACTGTAAAAAGTGGATTTCTAATAATAAAATACTTCAAAATTATTTCAGTGCGCAATGTGGACTCTATTGTTTAGTTTATATTTATTTTAAGTATAATCATGTTTCAATGTCTAACTTTATTGATTTTTTTTCTAATGACACTGTAACAAACGATAAACTTATACAACAAATGTTTATTTCTTTATTTAAAACTTGAATAAACAATAACTATGTGAAATGAGGTTGTTTTATTTATTTCAATTATCTATTAAATTCTAAGCGTAATAAATAAAAACTTAATATAAATTTAAAGAAATTTATTACAAAAAATTAAAGTAAAAGAACATATTTGACTTAAAATTATAACACAATTATTATTTAATCTCCCATCGATTCCCAATCTATCTCCAGAGTATTCGATAGATTCTCCTGAAGAATCACGAATGGAATTGGGACTTCGTAATCTCTGTAGTCAGACACATGGAATGAATCAGGGCTATATAAACTTGGACTTGGAGACAGGATCACTAGTTCATCCGTTTCGTCTTCTTCAAATAATGGTTGAGACATTGGTTGGTACTCAACCATGTACTCGAAGTTTAATGGAGCTATTGGATTGGAATAACCCCTTTTAATTTGGTCCTCCACGTCCTCACATATTAACACTAATTGTTCTTCAATATCACTCTCTTCGTTCTTATCCAGGACACGACACATATCATTTTCTAATTCAATTTCTTCACATATCGCGACCATTTCTTCGTCGTATACAGAGTTGTCAAGCTCAGCCATTGTGTTTCGTTGTGCTTAGTATAAACGCTTGTAGCGAATGACTGATCTCTTTATAATTTGTTTGCGAGGCGAGAGCGGCAGTGGGGGTTGTATTTTTTTAAAAGGTTTTTGTAAGTAATGTTATATTATGGGTTTGATTTGTGATGAGTTAGAGAAAGTTCTATTGTTTCTTACTGTCTTTATCAATGAAATATTTTTTACAGTCTTCCTTGCAGGCGATCTGCTTTGTAATGTTGTATATTATATCTCGTGTGTTCTGATAATGTTTATCAGTATTGGATTGTACGTAGTACTTTAATCGCAAGTCTGCATGTTTCCAATAGTCTACAGGCGAAACCTCTTTCAGATTCTTCATGTCATAAATTTCTATTTTCATGAGGTATGAAGCATTCGCTCCGTCATTATCATTGGAAGAAATAAATGATACACCTCCATCACACGCTTGAGCCACACATGAAGACGGAATGGTTTTTTTCTTTTTCTTAGGCTTTTCAAAGAATATGTCGATATTGTTACCAGCTCTTTTCGTTGCGATTTTTTTATTTTTCAATATGCAAGAATTGCTTGCATTTTCGTCATCGCTTAAGTTAATAGGATAATAATAGTTTTTTACATTGAATTCATCGAGATTCGGTGAGATCTGAAAAAAAAAATAGAAATAAGTAAATATAATCACTAGTGTCATCAAAATTATTCATATACAGTAAGAACCTTTATTATTATTAAAATCTAATACATTAATATTATTTTTATTGCAGAATGAATCTATAGATTTTTGTGACCGTTATAGGTTAGGTTAGGTTAGAAACATAAGATTTTAATTATAAAAAATATTAATCTTGGTCTTATTAATTTAACTTTACTAGTAACAAAGATATCGTATATCGTAACACGTATTCTTGTCACTTGGTCAACAGGGATTAAAATTTAATACGAATATTCATATATATCATGAAATTATACTATATAAGTACGTAATCTTACCTCCATGATTAATAATTGCCTAGTTACTGCCTTCACTTGAACACTACGTCAGCCTGGATACTAGCCGCGTGGTATTAAAATATCTTGTGATCTACATGATGCATGTGATCCTTTTATATCTGCTTTTTGAGATCGTGTCTGAACGTGTCGCCACAAAATACAACGTTTAGGTTGGATAAAATAATATTATAAAAAAGGAGCGGATGTTCGATGCCCATTATTTCCATTGATTTATTAAGGTCTATTATAATAAATTATGATATACATGATGCCATGTGATCCTTTTACATCTGCTTTTTGCGAGATCGTGTCTAAACTTGTCGTCACAGAATACAACGTTTAGGCTGGATAAAAGAATATTATAAGGAAGAGGGCGGATGGTCGATACCCATTATTTCCATTGATTTATTAGGGTCTAATATAATAAATTACTACGACCCTGTCTAATTTAAAATATTATTCTATGACACACTTTCTTGAAATAGCAGCAAAAAGTCAAAGCGTTTCTTCAAAAAATAAAACTTTTGAGTTATTTGTACGAGACTTTTTTTATTTATATTTTCATATTGAATTTATATCTGACACACATCCTATTCAATTATCAGTTTGATATCAAATTAATGATAAAAACAAAATTGAACGATTAATGTTATTTATTAAAAAAAATCTTAGATTGGAAACCTAATCAAGTTTGATAAAACCAAGCCAATGAGTTAGAATCGGTCATTAAATATCAGACATTCATACTGTAATTAAAATTCAGTTAATTTGATTAATTAATGTAGGAAAGGAAAGTCGTGGATCAAATGGAAAATCCATTTGATTCGTTACGAGGGTAAGTAAGGAAATTCCTATTGCAACCCAGGATCCAATTGGAAAATCCGAAAAGACCTTTGACGGTCAATTGGAATTTAGTCTGATTGGAATCTGCTTTGGCGAGCTTTTTTTAGAATCCGCTAAGTTAGCCTATTTCAAGGTGCTGGGAGTGAGTTAGAACCGGCTATTCCCTACTACTTATATATCTTAAATATTTAAATGATTTTATCATTTATGTACATAAATGTATATATAGGTATATATATACATTTTCGGAATTCGGAAACGGCTGCAATGATTTTCCTGAAATTCATGGGGTTTTGGGGGAGAAAAATCGATCTAGACAAGTTTTATTTTCAAAAAATGTCGTTTTATTTTCGGGCTCTAAAATTTTTTTTAATTTTATTTTGAATCACAATTTTTCGCTGTCAAACGTAAAGTCATTTAGAGAACAGACGGTCTAGAGAGGTAAAAAATACCTAGGATCGAGCCCCACCTGCCCTATTATTTTTATTTTTTTTATATCATTTTAAAAATAACCGAGCAACCCAGGTATTATAAACTTAAAGTGAGTTGCGTATGCCATAAGCGTTATTTATAGGGTGAGATCTTACTTTCAGATAACATCTCAGTAGTCAAGTCATGATTATTCGTGAGCCTAACATGACCCTTGGTAATGTAATGTTACATAAACGCGGGTCAAATAACCGGGAAATAAGATAGCTCAATTATATTACAATCGATCATAGATTGATTTCGTACAGCTAACTCGTGTGTAGAATTTGATATTTGTATAACTGCTTACTACATTAAAACATGGTACAATGGTTTTATATAAATACGAGTTTATAACACGCTTTGTACAAGTTTCACCTGTATGTATGTCATCATCATCTTACTGTCCTTATCCCACTCTAAGTGGGGTCGGCACAATATGTTATAAACATGCTGTCACATAGTAGATTTTAAACTTTCGCGATTCATACTGATTATTAAATAAACATACGGGTCATATCGCGTTATAATCGATTACCTTTGTATAAGGTTCTACGTTTCGGCAGAGTTGCATCCACCGTGGTCACGGTTTATTTAATAATCATGCTGTCACATGATATGGCTGCGTTTTTGCGACCGGCCGCCTGCCTGATGTCAACTTACCTTAGTCATATTTTACGACACCTCGGTAAGAAAGAGGCCACCCTCTTTCTATTCTAATAAACTGGATACCACACGGTGGGTCAACTTACCTTAGTCGCCTTTTACGACACCTGGGTAAGAAATTAGGTTGGTTTATTCTAATCAGCCGGATACTTCACGGTAGGTCGACTTAACTTAGTTGCCTTTTACGACACCTCAGTAATAAATGATCTATTTTTCTCAGCCGGATACCACACGGCGTTTTCACCTGTATAAAAAAGTAACGGTCCATTACTATCCCACTGATGGGCATAGACCTCACCTATCCGTTTTTGGTAAGAAGGATTAAATGTAAGACTTGCCACGGTGTTCCAATACAGATTGGTAGGTTACACATCCTCCTCCTGCCCTTATCCCACCCTAAGTGTGTTTAAATATGTGTTTATATTATACCTAATATATTATACACCGAAGCATCATCAGGAGATAGACTCCACGACCAAAATCGCAAAGCTTAGCTATTTTAGGTTGCGGGGAGAAAGGACTGTTGAGTTTGTGATACTGAACGTATGTAGTGCTTGTGTATTGTGGTGGCGGTGGTGGTGGTTTGTGCATGTGTTTTTACGAATCCTGCATATATCAGGTATGAAAATGGATTGTACCACTCTACATTTAGCATTACATATATTTTCTATGTTACTTCATCGTGGATTATAGCAAAATAATTTTATTATTACTTTTGTATTATGGATCTCCGCAAAGTAACGCCTAATTCTATAAATTATTTAAAACACAATCATGTTGTTTCTCTGGATTAGAGAATAATCGGGGTTACCAGTTTATTTGTTAAATCACCAAGTCGAATAAACAATATTAATGCGAAAGTTTGCTATCTATATAGGGCAAGCAATCGCCAACGGCTCCGCCCGCGTGGAAAGATTAAAACCGTAATATAGTCTTTTGATAACCGTAAAAATGGTTAAAGTGTGTTAACCCTAAAAGCTAGACATATACTGTTGCGGAATTTATTTAGAACTTTTAGAGAGGAGCAATTTTGTAGTAGATTTTTGAATAACTTTCATCGTTTACTTTAGCGCACGCAAAAAAGCTTTAAATTTTGCCGTTCTCTTAATATTTTTTATTGCTGCTCCTTTCCCATTCATCTCGCGATGTTATAGCCTATAACCTTTCTCGATAAATGGACTATCTTACACTGAAACAATTTTTCAAATCGGTACAGTAGTTTCTGAGATTAGCGCGTTCAAACAAACAAACTCTTCAGCTTTATATATTAGTATAGATATATTTTCTGAATCTCGGAAACAGCTACGACGATTTTTCTGAAATTCAGCATATAGGGGGTTTTGGGGGAGAAAATTCGATCTAGGAAGGTTTTATATATAAAACTCGTTTTATCCCTGTTTTTAGGTACTAAAAAAACTACGAAAATAAGAATAGATAGCAACTCATCATTTGAGCTGTCAAATGCAAAGCTGTGTTAGTCTAATAATAACGAAAAAAAAGGTTCGGAACCTAGGTTCGATTCCCACACACACCTTTTTTTTTATTGAATTTATTTTGTATCTTAAAAAAAATTACCAAGCAAGGCTCGGTCACGCAGATACTATTAGTGAATTGTAATTTGTAACTCTTTGATTTTGGACGCACAGTTAAATGTGGAATCAATAAAGGCTATATCTTTCACATGTCTTTAGCATAATGCTAAAATGCCTCTACATTTAACGAATGGCATAAGTTCTAAGTGACATTTAGCTAATCAATAAATAATAGTATACTAAGCAATAAGGTAAACGTTTTACTGCTGTGCTATCCATGCCTGCTGAGTAGAGTAGACTGACTGGCCCGTTGGCGCAGTGCAGCAGTCTTTGAGCATGGGTGTATATTTATATTTAAGTAGGTATTAAAAAAATATATAAGTATATATTCACCAGTTGTCTGTCTACCATAACACAAGTATTAAGTTACTTACTTTGGGGATGGACGACTGTGTGTGTAAGTGTCCCATATATTTATATTTATATATTTATATTTAGAGTTACTTATATACAATACATACAACAAAGACGCAAATGACTGTCGGTATGTATGTAATCGATTTTCTTAAAAATCTACTGAACGGTTCATGTACAAAAAAAGATAAGATAGATTTTTTTTAAAACATAGATCTTTTGTGAAAAATAGAACATTTCGCACGCTTAGTATTAAAGTGACCTAATTCAAAAAGTTTGTTTTGTGACAAATTGCGATAAAGCGTAGCGTAGCGGCTACAAAACTCGTGACTGTTAAAGACTTTGAAGAGCAAGAAGTTTTTTTTTAATATTACGTAACGTGACGACACATAGATGACATTGATATACGGATTAAAATGTATCTCACTCAATCAAGTCTAATTTTGAATTAGGTCGCTTTAATACTAAGCGCGCGATATCTGTTATACCTGGAATAACCATTGAATTAGTTACATTCACATTATTTTTATCCAGACACAATAAGCGACCTTTTGTTGTATTAAGAGAAAAATACCAAAATGAAGTCTGTGAGAATCAAATGTTTTATTCAATGGGAAGATAATTAAACGTTTATTTGAAACAGAAATAGATAGGGCGTCGGGGTGGGTCGAGGTTACGTCACCTGGGAGATACGTGTAAGAGAAAATTTACTTTTGAACTTAATTTTCCAGCTTCTTGTTGCCAATAGAGCGAGAGCCCGTGAACCCGAGACCTTCGTCATTTTATAAAAGCTGAAAGTTTGTCAGCGAATGTTTCGAATGTAGGTAAGAACGATAGAATTTGGATCATCGTGGCTTTGGTAGTGAGGAAACATCATATTATTATCCAAGTTATATTAAAATCAGCTTTTATACTATGACGTAAATAGAATTATTTGAACTTTTAAGGGCAAGAGTTTGCCACGATGCTAGGTGTCTCCCAGGTGGCATTGACTGACGTGATTTTTAATATTATTCTGAAGGTTATACCAAAAAATCAGCTTTTATACTTTGATAAAAGTTTTTTTTTAATATATGGGTCACTTACACACACGGTAGTCCGTCCCCAAAGTAAGTAACTTAATACTTTTGTTGTGGGTGACAGACAACTGGTAAATATATAGTTATATATTTTTAAATACATACTTAAATACAAATATACACCCAGGCTCAAAGACTAACAAATTCATTTATAGAATATGTAGGCTCTTGGCGGGAATCGAACCCGCGACCCACTGCGCCAACTCAAGTATTATTCAAGTTATATAAAAATCAGCTTTTATACTATAATGTAAATAGAATTATATGCACTTTAAGGGTGTCCGGCGAGGGTTTGCCACAATGCTAGGTACAAAAGTAATAATAAAATTATTTTGCTATTCGCGAAGAATTTCTTCGCGGATTATAGCAAAATAATTTTATTATTACTTTTGTATTATGGATCTCCGCAAAGTAACACCTAATTCTATAAATTAAAATGCTAGGTGTCTGGCATTAAC
Source organism: Morpho achilles (assembly GCA_947086495.1). Taxonomy (NCBI): domain Eukaryota; kingdom Metazoa; phylum Arthropoda; class Insecta; order Lepidoptera; family Nymphalidae; genus Morpho; species Morpho achilles. The sequence continues at coordinate 13,211,641 of CAMTZB010000015.1, forward strand.
TGACGTGATTTTTAATATCATTCTGGAATTAATACCAAAAAATCAGACTTTATACTTTGACGAAAGTAGATTAGTATTTTACATTGCGACTGGCCCGTTGCTGCAGTGGGTAGTGACCCTGCCTTCAGCTCCGCGAGTCGCGGGTTCGAATCCCGCCGAGGTCCAATATTTTCTATACCTAAATGAATATGTTGGTCTTTGAGCCTGGGTGTATATTTGTATTTAAGTATGTATTTAAAAATATATAAGTATATATTCGCCAGTTGTCTGTCACCCATAACACAAGTATTAAGTTACTTACTTTGGGGACCGACGACCGTGTGTGTAACTGTCCATATATTTATTTTATATTTATTTACACATCTTGAGTACCGTTTATGTCCCAAAGCCACGATGATCCACATTCCATAATGTATCATCGTTCTTACTTGTATTGGGAGCATGCAGTGATAAACTTTCAGCTTTTATAAAATAACGAAGGTCTGGGGTTCACGGGCTCTTATTCCAAAACGTGTCGCTACTGTCTTATAATTACTAGCTTTGCCTTCGGCTTTGCCCTCATAAAAATCAACGTGTGGTATAATTTTAAGTTTGTTATATCTCCTAAAGTATTTATGCCGTGTGGTATCCGACTGAGTAGAATAGACCACCCTTATTTATTATCGAGGTGTCGTAAAAGGCGACTAAGGTAAGTCGACCCACCGTGTGTCACATCATGTCACATGATTTGGCTACGTTTTTTACAACTGGCCGCCAGTCTGTCAATTTAACTTAGGCGTATTTTACGGCAACTCGGTAAGAAAGAGGATAGTCGACTCTACTCAACCGGATACTACACGACGGTTCAACTTATCTTAGTCGCCTTTTACGACAATTAGGCAAAAAAGAGGGTGTCCTATTCTTCTCATCCCGATACCACACGGCGGTTCGACTTACCTTAGTTGCCTTTTACGACACCTCGGTAAAAAAGAGTGTATTCTATTCTACTAAGCCATATACCACACGGCGGGTTAACTTACCTTAATCGTATTTTACAACACCTCGGGAAGAAATGAGGGTGGTCTATTTTACTAAGCCGGACACCACACGGCTTGCAACAAATATGTATATGCCTAAATTATATTATTTCCTGATATCCCCAATTACTGATATATGGTATCCGGCTGAGTAGAAAAGACCACCCCCATTTCTAACCGAGGTATCGTAAAAGGCGACTAAGGTAAGTTAACCCACCGTGTGGTATCCGGTTAAGTAGAATAGACCACCCTCTTTCTTACCGAGATATAATAGAATACGACTAAAGTAATTTGACGTCAGGCAGGCGGCCGGTCAAAAATACGTAGCCAAATGCCAACCCCACTTAGAGTGGGATAAGGGCAGGAGAATGATGAATGATGATCCCCAATTAGTGATATAATTACTCTCAAACAACTCATCTATTAGTTAAGTTGTACATTTCAATAACAACGGCGGCCTTTATTTGAAGTCATCAAAGCGAGTGGTTACATAACCGGAATATCTTAGCGGACATAAATTTGTAACGTTACATTTATATTTCCTGGTTCGGAATCCTTTCTACTGTTACAAAATAACCGCAGACCGTGAAAGTGTTCGCTTTTACCTGAGAGACAATGTTTTAATTAGTAAATGAATTAACGAAGTTCCGAACTGAATGTACTTTCTCAGGTTATACGCATTATTAAAGTTTGTTGGAGAGAACAAATCTGGTTTCAGTTGCAAAAATCACATGTGATTCCAAGATACGGTCAAAATGAAACGATGAAACGACACCATAATAACGGGTATCTTACAAGCTTTTTATTTATTTATTTAATAAAGACAGTAGCGGCCTGTTACTCTCCTACTGAAGGATTGGAGCTAAGACCGCTGACGCTAAGTCGCTGCTCCAATGCGGATTGGTAGGTTACACATATCTCCAGATTTCTCTGGAGATATGCAGGTTTCCTCACGATGTTTTCCTTCACTGAAAAGCGTGTGATAAATTGCAATTATCAATTAGATTCAAATCGGTCCAGCAGTTCCTGAGATTAGCGAGTTGAAACAATCAATCTAACAAACGAACGAAAAGGGGGTTTTAGAAGAATGCTCGTGGCACTCGGCCTAGCTCAATTTTCTCTCAGTCCATTAAGATTTGATTCAGAAATCAATATGGTTCAATAGCGGATTGGTGAATAGAATATATACTTTAATAATGCCATTATTGCTAGTATCTTTTTAAAAACTCTCTGTTTTTATTTAGGCTTTTCGTTAGAATTTAAAAGTAAAACATTTACATATAAAAATTCTTCGTAGAGAAAATGTAATAAGTTTATTAAATAACAATTTTCTGAGGTTTGAGGTAACAAAGAGGTAAGAAAGATTGAGGTTAAAATAAATGTTTATTATAAAACAAGCGAACTCAGTGTTCCATATAAACAACAAAACTTATAAACAGGGTCTTGTTTCGTATGTATTTTGACATGCGCTATTAGACTTAAGTCTTTGAACTCCGTGGGTGTAATACAATATATTTACCTTTGTGGGGTTGCCAGGATTAGGCTTGGGAAATTAATATTTATAGGGAATTTTTTTATTTATTTATTTTTGTTCTAAACTGAATGTCAAGTAGTGAACTTGACGGCGCAATGGTAAAGTGCCGCTTTTACTAAACCTCTCGAGTTTAGTTACCGGTGTAAGGTTTGATTCGAATTTTTACGTATTACCAGCTGCACAGCCGTACGGGCGAAGGTTTCCAATTATGATTTTATATTTCACCTAGATTCGAAAAGGAGAAATCATGAAGAAACTTTAAAGAGGTCAGCCTCTTATTATTTCTGCGTTTCGTCTGTTTATTTACTTATTCCCATCACGAGTTTTAACAGCCAATCACAAATCTAGGTCTATTTCTCTTTTTTATCTAACTTTTGATAGAAAGCCTCCCGTATTCGTAGAGGAATATATAAACACATTACACTACCTCAAATAAATTGTTTCGCTTTATATTGATTCTTACGAGATGATTTCTTTTAACGATAAAAGCATGATAAATTGTAGGTAAGTATCGAATGAGTATTTTGGAAAGATCTTAACCATGGAAGTATAAGTAAACTAATGGAATAAATAGAATATATAATGGAATATAATGGAGGTATATATAAGATATAAATAATGTAAACTTTTCTGTTACTTACTATACACAACTGTTCCGTTGGAGTAGTGAGTAGTGACCCTGGCTTCAGCTTCGCAGGTCGCGGGTTGATTCCATTCCAAGGGCCAACATTATCTATAAAGAATTTGGTTCTTCGAGCCTGTGTAGATATTTGTATTTATGTATGTATTTAAAATTATATATGTATATATTCACCAGTTGTCACTCATAACACAAGTATTAAATTACTTACTTTTGGGACGGATGACGTGTGTGTCTCATATATTTATTTATTGACATAAAACTTTTTTCATAATTAACGTGCTTTACCTAATCTGTCAAATGCCCTTCAAATGGTATTATTATAGAAGAAAACAGTGGGGCAATTAACGTATAGTTATTGCAAACGATTACATAAGACCTATAAGTGGCACTTTGTAAACTAACACCACAAAAAGTAGACGCAAATACATTACAATCTTTCCCTCATACCGTTGATATTACACATGATTTGAATATCTAATCTACGCGATCGCGGATTAACAGTGTTGCCTATTTACCATACCCTAAAAGATCGGAGATCTTATTTATTTTATTTTATTTGAACAGTTTGCCAGTACACTTAAACTAGAGAACAAAGCAGGCCAAATAGACCTAGGCCTGAGCTAGGGCTATATCTTTAATATTTAAATGAATTAATCTTGTATGCATAGGTCAAAATATATATAAGGCAAAATGGATCATCTTCAAAATGGATCGCCGAGGATCAACCTCGGCGATTCATCGTGAAGCTGAAGAAGAATCATTGCCAATTGCGCCAACGAGCCAGTCAACAGATCATCATAACCGCCGAAATGGTCAAAATAAAAAAACGAAAGAATTTTATATTATGGTTAAGAGAACGTAAAGGTCATAATGTTAGTTATATCAGAGAACACAATTTGTTTAAAGAAAACTTTAAAAGCAAAAATGTGTTTTACCATCGTTTTCAAGAGTTTTTAAGGTATTCTACAAATATTCCTATATCATATTCCATTATTAACTTTTAGTATATCATCCTGTCCTTATCCCACTCTAAGTGGGGTCGGCACAACATGGTTTTCTCTTCCATTCTGTCCTATCTTTCGTCACCTCTGGCGCCACTCCTTTTATATGCATATCATACTTCACACAATCCAACCATCTCTTTTTAGGCCTCCCTCTAGGCACATATCCATCCACATTCAAATTTAACACACGTTAGTACATTAATAACTTTTGGTATGGTATACTAATACTTTTTACGGTTTATATTAGATTAATAACTGCGATAATTATTATATAAACTGTATGAAATCTACAGTACATCCTTGCATTCAAGATCATAAATTATTGTTTTAAAACAGAGTATAATTTAAAACACAATTACATGGACGATATCAGGATAAATTGGTATAATTATATATTATAAATGTGAAATTATGTCTGTTTATCTGTTACACTATCACCGCTAATCCACTTAAGCAATATTAATCGAATTTGGTATAAATGAAGCTTTAATATAGAATAAAAATAATTATATTTTTCCCACGGAAAAAGCACAGTAGAAAATTATAAGGTATCTTCAAAAACTTAAGCCATCGCTACCACTGGATTATTATTAATATATTATTTTAACCATGGTAAAAACGATGGAATTATCGTCAATAGTCATCATCCTCCTGCCCTTATCCCACTCTAAGTGGGATCGGCACAACATGTTATAAACACGCTTTTACATGATTTGGCAGCGTTTTTACAACCGACCGCCTGCCTGACGTCAACTTACCTCTGTCGTATTTTACGACACCTCTGTAAGAATGAGGGTGGTCTATTCTACTTAACCGGATACCACACGGTGGGTCAACTTACCTTAGTCGCCTTTTACGACACCTCGGTAAGAAATGAGGTTGGTCTATTCTACTCAGCCGGATACCAAACGGCGGGTCGATTTACCTTAGTCGCCTTTTACGACACCTCGGTAAGAAAAGAGGGTGGTACTATTCTAATCAGCCGGATACCACACGGCGTAATTATCGTCAATAGTATCAAATTAATTTAAAAAATAGGTCAAATATTTTCCCCAATATCCACACTATATATTTATGGAAATTCATTTTGCCCGTACCGTAATTATTTCCTTCTATTGTGATAAACAATAAGGAAATTTAATTTACAAAGGATATTCTTACATTTTGGAGTAAATATTATTTAGCAATCTCGCTCCAATATACATTTTATTATATTTTCAAGAGCCGTTTCGAGGCCTTATACATTTTTAGAGACAACAAATGTCAAAAAATTTAAAGAAGTAAAATTTTTAGGCTTCGGTGCTAACTGGCTGAATAAATAGTAATTAAATAGCTGACGTGGTAGCCCAGCGATAACACCGTGACACTCTTTCGAGGAAGTCACGTGTTCAAGCCTGGGCAGACACCAATGAGTTATTCTGTTAAAACTTTATTGTCTAATTGATAATTGCAATTTATCACGCGCTTTTCGGTGAAGGAAAACATCGTGAGGAAACCTGCATATCTCTAGAGAATTCTGGAGATATGTGTAATCTATCAATCCGCATTGGAGCAGCTAGAGAGAAGGAGCCTATTTTCAGCAGTGGGATAGTAACAAGCCGTTACTTTAGATAATATCGATTTCGTCTTTTTAAATAGCTGAATTCTGTCTTTTTAAATCGTTCTCATTCCGAACGCTGATCCAATTCGGCTATTAGAGGATTTGTCGTATTGGCTGTGCTTAGAGTAATACTTGTAATGTTAAGACATGTTATTACAGTCACGGCGGATCATTAGTGCATGTCACTTATGATGATCTGTTTTATTAGTTACCTCTAACAACTTTTGTAGCCATCACCACTTTTTACACTTTTTTCGCCATTTTTTTCACCAGACCAACCCGCATTTTACAAAATTCATTAATGCCTTATATTTTTTCCCAAATATGTATTTTTCAATTGAAAAGAATGCAGTTGTCTCATAATACACAAAATATTGAAATTATCAAAAATTTGAACCTCTTTATCAAGTTTTAAATTATTTTTTTTCTAATAAAAATATTAATATTATAAAAAAATTGAAAACAAACAATTACACTTTCTTAATTATTTTATTTCTTAATTATTAGCAAAGATGAGTTTTACCTAGGTTATAGGGAAAGTTTCGTAAGCTAGCAACACATAAGTCGAGAAACCCGATCGGAATAGGCTGTTATACAACTCCTATTACGGTAGCATCTCATTTGCAACGCATTAACGGACAAAAGGTTTATACATATATATGACATAATGCACGTTGTGAAGAAGTGAACGGTCAAACGATTTTTATGATACCTATTAAAATTGCAATTCGAGCGTTTAGTTTTGAAATTGCAGTGATTAACTTATCCAATGAACTCCCACTGAATATATGTTTCCCCAATTGTTATTGTGTGTGTAATGTGTCAAGACTTTTTTTTATATATGGAAATTTATGTATATATATTTCCAGACATTGGATTAGAAATATATATACATATATTTACATAAAAAAAAGTCTTCACAAATATATGGGACACTTACCCACACGGTCTTCCGTCCCCAAAGTAAGTAACTTAATACTTGTGTTATGGTAGACATACAACTGTTGAATATATACTTATATAATTTTTAAATGCATACTCAAACACAAAATATCTGGGTGACCGATACCGCTCGGTAATTTTTTACAAACAAAAAAACTTTTAAAAAAAAACGTTTATTTAGTTGGGGATCGATCCTTGGCATTCACATTTCTCAATTCTGCCCGTCACCCGAATAAGCTACGTCGACTTGACAGTTAATGGCGAAAATTCAATTCAATATAAATGTTAGTGTTTTTTAATGCCCAAAAACAGGGATAAAACAATTTTTTTTTACATAAAACCTAGCAAGATCAATTTTTCTCCTCCAAAACCTCCGACATGTTGAATTTCAGGAAAATCGTTGGAGCCGCTTCCGAGATTCGGAAAATATATATATATACAAGATTAACTCATTTAAATATAAAGATATACATCCGGGCTCAAAGACCAACAAATTCATTTATAGAAAATGATGGCCCTAGGCGGGAATCGAACTCGTATTCATGCTTTTTACTATTAATAGAAAGTCTTTCTGCTTTCACAATTTAAAACTCATATACAAAGCTGACATAAAGGATACATAAAATCCTGTCTTTCTTTAAGAAACGGGTCTTCCCTTCCTTCCCTTATCGGGATAAGACAAAAGATTAGCAGTATTGCCATTTTATTTCTTTAAACACCTTTATTGGTATTTTATTAAATTAAACTAAGCCATCTATTTTTATTGTCACTACACATTCAGTTTTTTAATTTTATTTTATAGCCACTCTAATTCCATGCTATTTTATTTTGTGTGAGAGATTAAATTAAATTAATTTTATTCTAAACATTATGTATTATATAATAAAACCGCCATATATAGACTAGTATTATTAACGTTTTCTTATTATATGATATATGCCTTTTTCTCCTTACGCCGTGTGGTATCGGGCTGAAAAGAATAGTACCACCCTCATTTCTTACCAAGGTATCATAAAAGGCGACTAAGGTAAGTTAACATACCGTGTGGTATCCGGTTGAGTAAAATAGACCACCCTTCTTCTTACCGAGGTGTCGTAAAATATGACTAAGGTAAGTTGACGTCAGGCATGCACCCACCGTAAAATACTAAGCCAAATCCTGTGACAACATGTTTGTAACATTTTGTGTTAGAGTGAAATAAGGGAAGGAGGATTATGATGTGCCTTTTTAATTTTAATGTCTCTCTTTGCAAACAAAGTTAAAAGTTAGTTAAATTACGAAATATAACCTTCAATATTTCAATATTATTCACGTTTACGATAATGGTATATATATATTTTAATTTTACGCGTGTGAAACCTTGAATTGACTTGGTATCCTGTGAAGTAAAGAGGGAAGGTAATTGGCAATAATTATGCAATTGTACTGCCAAATATCGCAATATACATTCCGCAAATAAAAAATCTTTCTTATCTTCTTTATCCCGTATAAAGCCTTGAATGAAAAAAGGTAAAGTAATTGCCTGTTACTATCCCACTGCTGGGCCACCTCTCTCCTTATTTAGAGAGAAGGGTTGGAGTTTAGACCCACAACTCTGCTCTAATTTGGATTAGTAGGTTACTCATACTACCAGAATTCTCTAGAGATATGCAGGTTTCCTCATGATGCTTTCCTGTACAAAAAGAGTGTGCTAAATCGCAAATATTAATTAGGCAAAATTCAACTAAACTTGTAAACATGCTTTTCAATCGTCAACTCTACTTCAGGTTCAATAAATTCAGCGGTTGCTCTTTTTAAAATAATTCTTATAACCACATTAATATAATATAATCTTTATTATTTTGTATTAGTTTGAATCCTCAGTATAGTAGTTTTCTGTATCAGCCTTCTTTTAAAAGTTTTTTAAACTGCTGTAATGGCAATGCTAAAATTGATTGCGGAATTTAATCAAAGAATCTTATACCCAAACCCACAAATGACTTACATTTCTAAGGCGCAAAGCGGGAGCCGCAAGTTTATTTCAATTCCTACTTTGTTTATTATATAAATGGCCAATTCTCAAATCAAATCAAAATAATCTTTATTCAAATAAGCTCTTTTAAGCACTTTTGAATCGTCAATGACCAATATGATTAATGAAGCTACACTGGTTCAGAATGTTGCTCTTACCGAGAAGAACCAGAAAGAAACTCGGCGGTCAATCTTTTAAACATTCTGAATATATTTATGCACAAAACAAAACATACGCCACAAATGAAAATGCACACTAATTTGCAAATAGCTTTAGCCGTAGTAGCACTATTAAGATGAGCAATTACAAGGATTTCAAAATACCAAAAGTGTTTATTATAATGGTCAAAAGAAAAGAAAGGAGCAGAGCATTGCAGAGGTCGTAATATGAGGCAACGGTATAATTACATTCATGTATCCGAGTGTGTGAATGCAATAAGCTAGAGATTGTGATATTAGATTCGATTTTGTGTTTAGTAAAAACTGACATTTAATGTATTGAGATACATCGCGATTTATTACACAGATTAACGTAGCCGAGATTTTTTTTTTTTAAACTGTTTTCAATTTTGGTGCTAGAATTGTGTAATGTAGTTCGTTAATGCTGTTTCTATACTAGTATACGAATATACAGCTGAAGAGTTTGGTTGTTTGTTTGTTTGTTTGAACGCGCTAATCTCAGGAACTACAGGACCGATTTAAAAAATCTTTCAGTGTAAGATAGTGTATTTATCGAGGAAGGCTATAGGCTATATAACATCACGGTAAGATGGAATAGGACAGTTTGAGTGTAAGATAGTCCATTAATCGAGAAAGTCTATAGGCTATATAGCATCAAAAAAAAAGAATAGAAGAGGAGCAGCAATGAAAAATATTACGAAAACGGCAATATTAGAAAATTAGAAACAGTTATTAAAAAAACATGTATCACAAAATTGTTCCCCTCTAAAAGTTATAAATAAAAGTCCGCGACAGCATATGTCTAGTTTTTAAGGCTAACCCACTTTAACCATTTTTATGGTTATCAAAAACCGTAACATAGTATTTTGATAACCATAAAAATAGTTAAAGTGAGTGAAACAATTTTGTGAAACATGATTTTTGAATAACTTTCACCGTTCACTTAGCGCACGCAAGAAAAACTTTAAATTTTGTCGTTTAAGTAATATTTTGTATTCCTGCTCCTCTCATATTTTTCTTTTCTTGATGTTATATAGCCTATAGCCTTTCTCGGATAAATTGACTATCTTACACTCAAATAATTATTCAAGTCGGTCCAGTAGTTTCTGCGATTAGCGCGTTCAAACTATCAAACGAAAATACTTTCCTGGTTCCAAAGGAAAAACGGGAATGTTTGTACCCTATATATTAACCTGGTATATGTAAGTTTCAATTGGATTAAACTTGAATTGAATTTGAAGTGGATTTGCCACTTCATTTCGTACTTTTTAGGAATTTTCAAGCTATCCACGTTATTGAATAGAATTGTTAAAGCTCGTCACGTCCAAAATCGGTAGTCGTTGTAAACTTGATACATACAAATCATTTAAAATGACGTACGTATGACAGATTTACGTAATACGATATGCTTTACTGGTCGCGTCAAAGTGAAAAAAAATAGTAAGTTAAAAAAGGAAAGTAACGGCCTGTTACTATCCGACAATTGGGCATAGGACTCCTTTCTCCGTTATTGGAGAGAACGATTGGAGCTAATACCTACCACGCTGCTCCAATGTGGATTGGAAGAGTTTATATCATCACATCTCATAAATTCTCTAAAGATATGAAGGTTTTCGCGCGATGTTTTCATTTACCGGAAAGCGTGTGATAAACTGCAATTATCAATTAGACACATAAGTTTTAACAGAAAAACTCATTTTGAGCCCGTGACCTCTTCGAAAGAGTCGCACGGTTTTACCGCTGGGCTATCACAGCTTACCACCTTGCTCGTAGACGTAAAAGGCGACTAAGGTAACTCAACCCGCCGTGGTGTATACGGCTGAGTGGAATAGATTACCCTTATTTCTTACCGATGTGTCATAAAATACGGCAAATGTAAGTTGACAAATGTAGCTTCATTGTAATGTAATTTGACGATTCGAAAGTGCTTGTAATAGCCAATTTGAATAAAGAATTATTTGAATTTGAATTTGACGTCAGGCAGGCCGGTCGTAAAATACGTAGCCAAATCATGTAACAACATGTTTAAAACATGTTATGTTGTGACAGGAGTATGATGATAGCTCTAAGTGCATCGATGACAATATGACATCGGTTTAAAACAAACTATATCAATGATATAAAATGAAAGTGCATAAAAATACCATAGATACATTTGCACAACGTAAGCACATCGGGTAACAGTGAAATTAACCTTTAAAAGTAAAAGTTTGCTACGTCAAATATTTGACCACATGCGGTGATGATGCTATTTATGTGAACACTAGCTTTGACCTGCGTATTTATTTGCTTAGGGTTTTAGTTACGATATGATTCTAGCCTATTATGCCGTGTGGTATCCGGCTGAATAGAATAGTACCACCCTCTTTTCTTACCGAGGTGTCGTAAAAGGCGACTAAGGTAAGTCGACCCGCCGTGTGGTATCCGGTTAAGTAGAATAGACCACCCTCATTTCTTACCGAGGTGTCGTAAAATATGACTGATAAGTTGACGTCAGGCAGGCGGCCGGTCGTAAAATACGCAGCCAAATCATATGACAACATGTTGACAACAGAGTGGGATAAGGGCAGGAAGATGATGATGATTCAAGCCTATTTATGTCCTTTGCTACCTCTTTACTATCTAGTAACTGGGTGACCGAGCCTTGTTTGTTTATTATTTTATAAAATAAAAAAGATGATACTTGAAACAAAAGAAAAAAAACCATTAAGCTCGATCCTATGTATTTTAACTTCTCTAGACCATCCGTTTTTTTCCATTTGAACTACCATGACTTTAAAATTGACAGTAAAAATAGTATTTTGTATTCAATGTAAATTTTAGCATTTATACAGTGGCCAAAAACAGGAACAAAATCAATTTTTACTTAAATGAAACTTTGCTAGATCGATTTTATATTAAGAATTTTAATACGGGAAAAATTTTTCGACACTAATTTCCATGCGGGCGATGTGGTTTGCACATTTAGTATTATATAAGTAGTATTTCTGCGCTCTACACTCCATACTTTGTCTCCTAGACCATGCTTCTGTACTCACTCGACGGCACTGCCGTTAGGGCTTATAGCATAATAAAAAAAAATATAGTATAATATATATGGGAAGTATTGTACATACATTTTAGCGCCATGTAACTATCGTACAAATAATATTATACCCTTGATACGATATAAAAAAACTCATCTGTTATTAATTTAAAAAGAAAATGTTATTTATATTTCAAGACTGACTTCATTTATTCTTGCAAACGAGTTGACTGAGATGTAATTAGTGGAAAGCTTTATAGATTAGTAACCTTTTCGTCAGAAATAACAACTTGGACCGAACTTCAGAAAACATTTTATATAATTATTTATAATCTGGTTGATTTTTATAAAATAAAAAAAAAACTTAGTAAAAAAGTAAACAATAATTGTGTAGCTGGGGCTCGATCCTTGTCCTCCTCCTCATCCACCTCGTGCCGACCCCACTTAGAGAGGGGACGGCACGAGGGCATAAGGGCAAGAGGATGAAATATACACCAAGACTCGAAGAACCAATAATTTTTTTATAGAAAATTTTAGCCTACGGTAGGAATCGAACCCACGACCCGTGCAGCTGAAGGCAGGTTCACTGCCAACTACACCAACGACCAACCATGATGATTATTTCTTTCTCCGTAATTATTAAGTATAATAAACATTGAATATTTATTTATTTATTTTATTTATAAAAGAAAAGAAACCTGGTGTGCGGAAGGCACTGCTATGAACACGGCGTACTGGATTTTTTTGTGTTAATACTTCTAGGGGCGCTTAAAGACATAAAAAAAACGAAGACATCACCTACGTGATACGACCTCACGAAATTCGCAAAGTCACGACGACTTTGACATGAAGTTTTTGTAACGGTATATTATTTTTTCAAAAAACAACATACTTCAAAAGAGTTCAGAATATTAAGTTACTTATCTTTTTTAATATTTAAATGAGTTAATCTTGTATGTATATATACATATCGACTGGAACACTCGTTGGAACAGTGGGTAGTGACCCTGCCTTCAGCTCCACGGGTCGCGGGTTCGATTCCGCTTAGGGCCAACATTTTCTTTAAATGAATTTGTTGGTCCTTGAGCCTGGGTGTATTTGTATTTAAGTATGTATTTAAAAATATACAAGTATATATTCACCAGTTGTCTGTCTACCATAACACAAGTATTAAGTTACTTACTTTGGGGACGGACGACCGTGTGTGTAAGTGTCCCATATATTTATTTATTTATTTATTTATATATATTCGGAATCACGGGAACGGCTCCAACGATTTTCCTGAAATTCAGCATGCAGGAGGTTTTGGGGGAGAAAATCGATCTAGTTAGGTTTAATTAAAAAAAAAAGTTTTATTCCTGCTTTTGGGAATTAAAAAAATACTAAAACTTACTTTTAATTACAATTTTTTGCCGTTTAAGGTCAAGTCAGCGTAGCTTATTCGGGGAACGGGTGGTCGCGAGAAATGAAAATACCTAGGATCGGGCCCCACCTACCCTGTTATTTTTTTATTTTGTTAAACGCTATTTTATTATTAAACGCTAGACATACGCTGTCGCGCACTTTTATTTAGAACTTTTAGAAGGGAACAAATGTGATACATGATTTTTGAATAACTTTCACTATTTACTTAGCGCATGCAAGGAAAGGTTGGAACGGATGTTTTTTATTGCTGCTCCTCTCCTATTCATCTTACCGTGATGTTATATCCTATCTTGATAAATGGACTATCTTACACTGAAAGATTTTTTCAAATCGGTCCAGTAGTTCCAGATTAGCGCGTTCAAACAAACAAACAAACAAACAAACAAACAAACAAACAAAAAAACAAACAAACAAACAAACAAACAAACAAACAAACAAACAAACAAACAAACAAACAAAACAAACAAACAAACAAACAAACTTTTCAGCTTTATATATGAGTATAGTTAGTTTTTACGATATTTCATTAAAACATTTACATCACACCAGAAAAACTAGTTGAGCAATAAAGTAAATAAAAAAAGTTGAACAATTTATCGTAACATCACTCTTTATTTCTACATAACATATTTCCGGCTTTCAAGCTGGCCAGATTTGACAGGCTACCAGGTTTTGTATGCAGCGATTGCCATCTAAACTCCCATCGGCCGTAAAACATCTTAGTTTCTTTTAAACTTACGGTTAACTGGTATTTAGAGTACTATATTATGAAAATAAAATACGACGAAGTAAAATGTTATTGGGCATACCAAGGGCATGCAAGTTTAAGATGATTAGATACGACATATAATGAGGAATGAATCTCATGTGAACAAACAACAATATAAGGAAAATTTAAGCGACATATGCTGTTCGAAAGCTTAGTTTACAGACGTCAAAACGGCAAAACTTGTTTAGTTTGCTTACTTCCATAGTAATATGTCAATGGAATATTGATATGGGGTAAATGCGGGGATAATGAAAAAATTTTTGTATTACAAAAAAGAATCTCTGCAAGAGAAGTTTATGAAAATAGGTATTGTTACATTTACTTCACAGTATATTTTAAGCAATTTAATTTTTGTATATAAAAATATAAAGAAAATTTAAAACAATAGGCGATGTATATAATAGATCAAGGCTGATACAGAAAGCCTACTATACTGTTGAGTATTATTTAGATGATAAGAATGCTTGGACATAGCTGCTCTTCGATACTCTAAAAGACAGTAATGACTCATTTTAACTAGTAATAAGAATTATATTTTTAACAGAGCAACCGCCGAGTTTTTTTCTTCCACTTGGTAGGAACTGCTTTCCGAACCAGCAGTAGAGCTCAAAAGCATTTGCTTATAAATTTGATTGAATAAACAATATTTTATATTTTAGCTTTAGGTCTCAGATTGGGAACCACATTGTGCCTTAAATACAGATGTACGTGTGGAAAAGAGGTGGACAGTTTTAGCATACATGGGCTTTCATGCCATAGGGGCTCTGTTTGGCTTTTCCGTCATTGTCCTCTTAATGATACCATCAAAAGAGCTCTTGCCACCATCGACATTCCTGCTCTTCTCGAGCCTTCGGGGATATGTCGGGATGATGGCAAAAGACCAGACGGCTTGACGCTAGTTCCTTGGGAATGGGGACGGGCCCTAATGTGGGACGCAACATGCGTTGATACGTTAGCCTCGTCCCATATCAGGGAAACAGCTTCAAGACCTGGAGCTGCAGCGGAAATGGCCGAATCTGGCAAACGGCGGAAATATGCATCTCTCATCGAGAGTTATATATTTGAGCCGTGTTCAGTTGAGACTTAGGGCTATGGAATCTAAGCGCAAATTTATTTTATCCGTTATAACACTTCGGTTAACTGCCTCTTCAGGTGACAAGAGGGCTAGCTCCTTTTTCGCAGAAAGAATCAGCTTAGCGATTTAGCGCGGAAACGCTGCCAGCATTCTTGGGAACATTCCACGTGGGCATGATTTGTATAGTCCTATATCGTGTACGTAATTTAAGATAGATAGATTTGACTGGCTCGTTGGAGCAGTGGGTAGTGACCCTGCCTTCAGCTCCACGGGTCGCGGGTTCGATTCCCGCCGAGGGCTAACATATTCTTCAAAATGAATTTGTTGGTCCTTGAGCCTGGGTGTATATTTGTATTTAAGTATGTATTTAAAAATATATGAGTATATATACACCAGTTGTCTGTCACCCATAAAACAAGTATTAAGTTACTTACTTTGGGGACGGACGATCGTGTGTGTAAGTGTCCCATATATTTATTTATTTATATATTTATTTATAGATATAACTTGAACATTTTTGTTGTAAAGAAAACATACTAACCCTTTTCAATTTATTAAATCTTTATATTTAAATGAGTTAATCTTGTATATATATATATTTTCTGAATCTCGAAAACGGCTCCAACGATTTTCCTGAAATTCAGCATTTAGGAAGTTTTCGGGGAGAAAAATTAATCTAGCTAGGTTTTATGTAAATAAAATATTGTTTTATCCCTTTTTTTGGGCATTAAAAAACACAAACATTTATATTGAATTGAGTTTTCGCCATTAGCTGCCAAATCGACGTAGCTTATTCGGTTAACGGGCAGCCTCGACAAATGTGAATGCCAAGGATCGATCCCCAACGAAATAATTGTTTCTTTTTTTAGGTTTTTTTTTTCGCAAAAAATTACCGAGTGAAGCTCGGTCACCCAGATATTTTGTATTTAAGTATGTAGTACCTGGGTCACCGAGCCTTGCTCGGTAATTTTTGAAATGATGTGAAAAAAAAATAATTGAAATGTCAAATGAAAAAATAATAGGGCAGGTGGGGCTCGATCCTAGGTATTTTCAAATCTCTAGATCGCCCGTTCCCCAAATGAACTACCGTGACTTTACGTTTGACAGCGAAAAATTGTGACTGTATTCAAAGTATGTAAATGTAAAGGTAGAATTGAATGCAGACAACTTTTTAGCGGTCAAGCGTAATGGTAACCCAATAGGTAAAGCGGGGACTAAAAAAAGTTCAAAACCCAGGATCGTAACATTTCACCGACGCTTTCTTTCTTTTTCAATCAATATTTTTATATGTTTAAAAAAATTACCGAATGAGTTTTGGTCACCCAGGTATTCTATATTAAATAGGTAAGCTATAATTAAGGCTTTTCAATTTATAAAATTTAGATTACAAATCTCGAATAAATATTACCAACTGTGCAAGTAAATATATTATCTTTCAATATATCCGACGGGAAATATTATATCACGTAACATAGAGTTTGCATACAAGAAGTAAATTGCGGTCATTTGTAATCAGTTACAAACTCATCTTGACTTTATTATGTATCTATTTTGTGTAAACTTAAATGCATTGAGGTTTCAAAGATATTATTGAATTAATTGGCATTTAAATAAATAAACCTATAAAAAAGTAGTAAGTAGTAAGTAACGGCCTGTTACTATCCCACTGCTGGGCATAGGCCTCTTCTGTCCGTTTTTTTTTGCAGAGAAGGATTGGAGCTAAGACCTACCACGCTGCTCCAATGCGGATTGGTAGGTTACACATATCCCCAGAATTCTCTAGAGATATGCAGGTTTCCGCACGATGTTTTCCTTCACCGAAAAGCGTGTGATAAATTGCAATTATCAATTACACACATAAGTTTTACTAGAAAACTCATTGGTGCCTGCCCGGGGTTTGAACCCTAGACCTTCACGAAAGAGGCGCAAGGTGATACCGCTGGGCTACCACAGCTTATAAAACCTATAAAAAGCCTACCTATAAAACTATAACATAAAATGACTTTCGTAAACTTTTATATTGTATACTCGTTTCCTAATAATGTAACGTGTGGTATCCGGCTGAGTAGAATAGACCATCCTCATTTCTTACCGAGGTGTCGAAAATGGCGGTATGTCGACCCGTCGTTTACTATCCGGCTAAGTAGAATAGACAACCCTTATTTCTTAATGAGGTGTCATAAAAGGTGACTAAAGTAAGTTGACCCACCGCGTGGTATCCGGCTGAGTAGAATACACCACTCTCATTTTTTACTGAGGTGTCGATAAAGGCGATTAAGGTAAGTTGATGTAAGGCTGGTCGTATAATACCAAATCATGTAGAAACATGTTTTTACATGTTGTGACGACCCCACTAAAAGCGGGAGAATGATGATGATGATAATCTATTAAAATTTAAGGGTAAGCTGAAATATCGTCCCAGTTTTTATCTTCAATTGCCAAATTCACATTCATTCAACGCTCGGATTTTTTAAAATCACGGTTGAATATTGGCAGGGTAAGTTACGGCTTCTAACTTGTATATGGCTCATTGCAAATTGATGATCTGACAAGTCTCTGGTAACCGACCGATGGCAATACAAACTATCGTACCCGCTGCCACATTAACTAGGAAACGTGGTTAAACACTGCAATTGATCGTCCTGTAAAACAGTTATTATTGCAAAATCCTAACGTTATTCATTAACGCCGTGTGGTATCCGGCTGAATAGAATAGTACCACCCTCATTTCTTACCGAGGTGTAGTAAAAGGCGACTAAGGTAAGTCGACCCGCCGTGTGGTATCCGGCTGAGAAGAATAGGCCAACCTCATTTCTTACAGAGGTGTCGTGAAAGTTGACTAAGATAAGTTGACCCACCGTGTGGTATCCGGTTTAGTAGAATAGTCCACCCTCGTTCTTACCGAGGTGTCGTAAAACACGACTGAGGTAAGTTGACGTCAGGCAGGCTGCCGGTTGTAAAAACGCATCAAATCATGAGACAGCATGTTTATAACATGTTGTGCCGACCCCACTTAGAGTGGGATAAGGGCAGGAGGACGATGATCTAACGTTATAGATTACGGATTAAGGATGAAATCTACACTTGTGTTTAAGTCACGGCACATAAGTTGTTAAAAGTAACACAAGTCATACTTGTTTTTGACTTTAGTATATAAATGTTATAATTTAATTACTAACTTTATGATTTGGTACAAAAAATTCTAATTAAAGCGGTTTATAACAATATTAATGTTAAATTACATTACGAATAATATCCGTAGTAACAATTAGCAGCCAAAAATATATATTATATATTTTTGGCTGCTAATTATTACTTGAATTAGATTTATTATTAAACTAGAAGTGCCCGTTGTTTCGCCTGCGTGGAAAAGTGTATCAGTGTACAAAAATAATGAGAATATTATTTTGCTATAGTAAGTAAGTAACGGCCTGTTACTATCCCACTGCTGGGCATAGGCCTCCTCTCTCCATTTTTGGAGAGAAGGGTTGGAGCTAAGACCTACCACGCTGCTCCAATGCGGATTGGTAGGTTACACATATTCCCTAGAATTTTCTAGAGATATGCAGGTTTCCTCACGATGTTTTCCTTCACCGAAAAGCGTGTGATAAATTGCAATTATCAATTAGACACATAAGTTTTATTAGAAAAACTCATTGGTGTCTGCCCGGGTTTGAACCTATGATCGTCTCTAGAGATTCACACGGTCGCACCGCTAGAAAACGATGCTTCGGTTACGGGGCGAAACAATTGTGGAGATTGTGGTGATGAATGTGTGCAGTGCTTGTGTATTGTTGTGCCATCGGTGTCGGGTAGTGCATGAGTTCTTACAAATTCTGCATGTATCAAGTATGAGAACGAATAGTACACTCTACATTTAGCATTACACATATTTTCTTTTATCGCGGATTATAGCAAAATAATATTCTCATTACTTTTGTATTATGGACCTCCGCAAAGTAACGCCTTATTCTATAAATTATGTATCAGTGTCTTTAATTGAAATTTTGAACACAAAATTAGTTGTTGTCAGTTAACCATAAGATAGAGACATGTTGTGGCGGACTTTTTTGTAGTATATGAAAATACTCTACAATTCTTTAGTACATTAATTTAGTGTATCTACGCCGTGTGGTATTCGGCTGAATAGAATAGACCAACCTCATTTCTTGCCGAGATGTCGTAAAAGGCGACTAAGGTAAGTCGACCCGCCGTGTGGTATCCGGCTGAGTAGAATAGACCAACCTTATTTTTTACCGAGGTGTTGTAAAAGGCGCCTAAGGTAAGTTGACCCACCGTGTGGTACCCGGTTTTGTAGAATAGACCACCCTGTTTCTTACCGAGGTGTCTTAGAATACGACAGAGGTAAGTTGACGTTACGCAGGCGGCCGGTCGAAAAAACGTAGCCAAATCATGTGACAGCATGTTTATAATATGTTGTGCCGACTCCACTTAGAGTGGGATAAGGGCAGGAAGATGATGGTTAATTTAGTATATCTCTATTGATTTAGGCGACTAAATCTCCCAACAAGCGAGATTTTTACAACGGCGTCACTTCTCCATCACAATTAACATAAGACCGTCATGTAATAATAACTTAAAGCTTTCCGAAGAATTGCACTACCATTTAGTAAAAACTGTACAAAAATCGGTTCAGTAGATTTCGAGAAAATCGATCACATACAAACAGACAGCTTTGGGCAGTTTGTTTTATAATAGGTATAGACAGATGTTGAAACTTAAATATAAGTATCGCACACTAATGTATAAACATGAGATTTAAATCCTAAAAATAGCTAAGTACTTAAAAGTGTTATTTGATGTGCGCATACGAGGTAAGTTAAAAACATCTTGATTATACGAAGTTTACATATTATGTTCTAGATCTCCAACGACGCGTTGCTGTGGCTCCACCTGTTTCGAATTCCCAAATTTCCCATATGTATATCCTTTATAGATTCCGAAACGGCTAGACCGTTTTTAATAAAATTTTCAGACAATCTTTAGAATGACTTAGTGGATAGTCCTGTAAAGTTTAGTGGCTGTCGGAATTTTTTTTGAGGCGAAGTCGAAACCCGGCTGAGCCACAGCAACGGGTGGCCGGACAGCTAGTAATAATATAAAAAACGACGTAAATTTAAATGCGGGAATAATATTTATCATTCATACATCGAAACTTTATTTCATTTAACTGAAAAAACTGTTAAGGGTTGAAAAATAATATTTCTTTAGATTTCCAGTTACTCCTCTGCACATATCTATACTTAAATATTTTGTTTTACTAAAAAAATATGTCAAGTAAACAGAGCATAAAGATTTTTACATAATAGTCAGCAAATGTTTAAAAAAATATATTATACTTTATTCTCTGCATAATCTCATGCGTTTTAATCAAATAATCATTAACATTAAATTAACCTCTATAATAAAATATCTTAAAAATGTTTGTTGTTGTATATTTGGTAATATTTAAATAGCTAATTGTATCATTAATATGTATCACAGCCATTATTAACCAAAACACCTTTCCTTGGACTCGCGAGATTAATTCAACAAAACCTATTACGGCATTATGTTTATTACGTAACTTTTATATGACTAACCGTAATTTCAACAATGGACAATTATGTGTGTGAAAAACAAGTGCTTTGACATAAAAAAATTACACATTTTTTATTGATAATCCGAAAGTAATAGATGACCGAAGACGATTTTCACCGAAGGCGAATTCTTGAGGCTGTCATTAAAATCATAATTCTCGTATGGCTCGAAGGCCGAATCTTAGGAAGAGTCAGGGAGAGTGGCATCGGCGGACCGTCCGTATAAAAGGCTACAGAATGTGGTACAGAGCATCACACAATCACGAGACCTCCGAGAGTCAACATGAAAGCGTTCTTGGTAGGTATCCGTGTGCAGTGAAAGTGTTGTGACCTGTGTGTGACCCGCTTGGGAGTCGTGTTTCCTCGTCGGATTGTGACTCAGTGCAACCGCTCGGATACGAATATCGATGATGGAATCGAGTTCGAATCGGGTTGTTCTATCGAGGAACAGTGATTTATCGATTTTTATAGTTAAAGCCGTAATCTCGATTTGTTCTTTAAACTTTTACATTCAATTTTAAATTTGGAATTTCGAAGTGCAATTGAAATATCTGTTTTTTTTTTTCGTAGGTATTAACGGCCGTTGTGGCTATCGGCTCGGCCAGACCCGAGGCGGGATACAGTTACAACGCCCCTGGCGGTGGCGGTCTCGGTGGTCATGGAGGCATCGGTGGAATCGGTGGCGGCATCGGCATCGGCGGTGGTCACGGCGGCGGTGGGTTCTCCTCCGGCGGTCTGAGCTCCAGCAGCTTCGGCGGCATCGGTGGTGGTGGATTCTCGTCCGGAGGCGGTGGTGGCTTCTCCTCAGGCGGAGGATTCTCCTCCGGTGGTGGATTCTCGTCCGGTGGTGGATTCTCTTCCGGCGGCGGAATCGGCGGCGGTGCCGGCGGAGGATTCGGTGGTGGATTCGGAGGCGGATTCGGCGGCGGCGCCATCGTTCAGAAGCACATCTACGTGCACGTCCCACCCCCAGAACCTGAAGAACAGCGCCCGCAAGTGATCTCCGGCGGCGGCGTACCCCAGAAACACTACAAGATCATCTTCATCAAGGCCCCAGCACCGCCCGCGCCCGTCGCGCCCATCATCCCCGCTCAGGCACAAAACGAGGAGAAGACCCTCGTATACGTCCTGGTCAAGAAGCCCGACGAACAGCCCGACATCACCATCCCCACCGCCGCTCCCACTCAGCCCTCCAAACCCGAAGTATACTTCATCAAGTACAAGACCCAGAAGGAGGGCGGTGGCATCGGAGGTGGTATCGGAGGTGGCGCTATCGGCGGAGGTCTTGGCGGTGGTATCGGCGGTGGTATTGGCGGCGGTCTCTCCGGCGGCGGCATCGGCGGTGGCATCTCAGGCGGCGGTATCGGCGGTGGCATCTCCGGTGGCAGCATCGGCGGTCACGGCGGTGGTATCGGTGGTGGCATCATCTCCGGCGGACACGGCTCCGGCTCCGGCTCCGGCTCGGTCAGCACGTCGTACGGACCCCCCGGACACTCCGGCCCATACTAAACCGCACGCGGAGTGCTAACTTGTGATATCTGCTTAGCCGGCGACAAATTTAGTATTAAGTAGAGAAAAAAATTACGGTGCCTAAATGTATTTATGTAAATAGTAATTTTAATGTTTAATTTTAGTTGTATCATAAAATCTTTTTTGCATAAAAAATCTCGATAAACAAACGAATATATTCTTTTTATTAACCATCCACGATTTTACAAACATTTCAAAGAGTTAAAGACTTGCTATTAAAGAAATTGTTTTTTCGAAATATCACACTGACGTTGCATAAATTGATTCTCAAATATAAAAAATAGAAATCGTTTTCAAATACATAACACAAAGAGAAAGACCCATGCGTGTCGCAATCGATGCGTCCGAGATTCCAAGGTCTTGTGTCCATACTATCCATTATCACATCGGCCAGTGCCTCTCGGATGTGGTAGAAAGCCATGTTTTCTCCTCTGGTTACGCAACCTCGGGACAACGTGACCTAGCTTGCATAATATATGAATCTCCTTACAAAACATACGAAATAAACTGCGAGTTACGCTAAATATTTATTACGTAAAAACACCCATTCTAAACAATATTGCGTAAACCTTGACATTTGGTAATTTCCCATGATAATATCAGTGGTTGTATGTAACCAAATATAATGCTTTTTATTTTTATTTTCTTTCTCGACAATCCTTTTGGGATAAAAAAAGATCATAAGTCATACAGCCTAGTCAAACAAATATATACCCAAAACATAATTGTTAATACAAAGGCAATAATTTCAAACATTATTTGGTTTTTTGATTAGAATTTTTTACATTTTCTGTGGCAGTTATCTATATAGAATATTATTTAGGACTCTGTTATACATTTATAAACGCGAGGTTCAAAAAATTTGTGAGTCCTCTCTTTAAGTAACAGTTAAGCTAGAAGAGAGTTTCTTTTGTATCCCAGGACTTTGTGAAAGCATTGCTCCTAATTGAAAAAAACTTAATAAAAGTCTGTAAATTATTTTTGATTAAAAAACTTTTCTTCGAACTATACATATATATTTACATTTATTTCGAATTATATATTAGTTGTATCATTATTTATCTGCTTAACAAAAATTAATTTATAAATTAAATAGTTCAATTTATATTAATTTAAATAATAAATATTATCTATGTTGCATCTTTTTTAATCTTTTGTTTAAAGTGTGCAATTATTAATGTATGTAAGTTATTTTTTTTTTCTTATTCTTTCTATATTACAACATCTTGTCGCTTTTCTTCTGATACGTAACGGTTGATGGGAAGAGATCCTTTTTAGGGATAAGTTCCCCTTTATATATGTGCTATTTTTCTTTTTGTTTGTCTTTTCTAACAATATTACGCTTTTAGGGATAAGTCTTGTACATTTTCTATTTTTATTTTTCTTTCTCTTTTTAACAATATTACAATAAATAAAACTTTTTAACTTTAAATCCATAAATAAAACTATTCCGATAGTTCTATCTTTCAATTTTCCTTCACTAAAAGTGAGGTTATGACAAATTGTAATCTTCTTTATATGGATATATTTACATTTGCAATAAAAACGAATTCAGTTACATAAGTAAGTGAAACCTCTCAAGATGCACCTGTAACCTGCTTAATATATTTTAATATTTCTGGTCACTTGTATAATTTTGAATGAATATCCGATTGCTGGACAAGATAAGTTGCTCCTTTTGCACGGTTTTACTTATGTTAATGTTTCGTTTTAAGGTTAAAATACATTTAATATACAACTATTGAATACACAAATAAACAGCCATTTTATACTGCTCAGAGTTCACTTCTTTTTTAGTAGAATACTTTTATACAATACAAAATCTTTTATCAAACGCGATGTGGTATCCTTCTGAATAGTATACTACCGCCCTCATTTCTTACAGAGGTGTCGTAAAAGGCGACTAAGGTAAGTCGACCTGCCGTGTGGTATCCGGCTGAGTAGAATAGACCAACCTTATTGCTTACCGAGGTGTCGTAAAAGGCGACTAAGGTAATTTGATCCACCGTGTGGTATCCGGTTTTGTAGAATAGACCACCCTCTTTCTTACGAAGTGTCATAAAATACGATAGAGGAAAGTTGACGTCAGGCAGTCGGCCGGTCGTAAATCTCAATCTCAATATCATAAAGAAGAAGTCATATAGTAATACTTAACAATAGTTTTATAATAATATACATTTGATTCTTTAAAATTATTATAACCACCCTCTTTCTTACCTAGATGTCGTAAAAAACGACTGAGGTAAGTTGATGTCAGGCAGGCGGCCGGTCGTAAAAACGCAGCCAAATCATGTGACAGCATATTTATAACATGTCGTGCCGACCCCACTTAGAGTGGGATAAGGGCAGGAAGATGATGATGATTTTTATACAAAATCTTTTTTAGTCGGTGCTAATCTAACATATCCGCCGCTGGTCGCCGTCGGGCGGTAATGACCCATAATGGGGTTTCCTGACAAGAAAAAAATAAAAAAAAGTATGGTACCTAACACACGGGAATTTTATATATAATATTTATCTTAATGAACTGATATAAAAGAAATAATATTAATACGATACAAAAAAATATAATATGAAAGGAATCTGCGATTGACCTCTGATCAGAAATTAATTATTTTGTATCAGAATTTCAGCGATAAAATATCTAGCACTTATCAATGATTCCGAATGTTTCTGACAAGTAATAAACTTGTCAATGCCTTAGGTTTATTAAAAATATAGTATGAACAAAAAAACACAATTACTGGAAATAATTACGGGGCATCTATAAGTTATCTTACAAGTTTCTTATAAAATTGGGTAACGACCTCTTATTTTCTGCTGGGTTAATATTTCGACTTAGATGTAGCACACTTGACAATTGAAATTGGTAAGTTACACATATCCATAGAATTCTCTAGAGATTTTATTATCCTCACAATATTTTCCTTTACCGAAAAACGTGTGGCAAGTTGCAAATCAATGAGACACATAAGCTTTAACAGAAAAACTCATAAATCACAAATTCATCAAAAAATACTTAAATTTACATTGGATATAAAACACTATTTTTGCCGTAAAATGTCAAGTCAACGTAGCTTATTCAGGGAACGGGCGGTCTCGATAAATAAAAATACTTAGGATCGAGCCCCATCTGCCCAATTATTTTTTTTTTTTTACGAGCAAAGCTCGGTCAACATATTATTAAAAAATCAAAATTTCCGGAAATATGCACTGTTCGAAGACTAATCTTGCCACCGTACTATTTTGTGCGAAAATATCTCATGGGCCTTCCTAAATGCCCATCAAGTTGTACTCTACTGCCCTCTTTCAAAGCAAGCAAGATTATGAAAGAAAATTAAGCAAAATTATGAAAGAAAATTTAATAAAGGCATAATATAATCCTATGTAAACACAATTTGAACTTTCAACTAAGAACGATGCATCAATAAAACGATAACTTCAAAAGGCGTGATAACTTCAACGCGCGTTAAGTACCTACTCCCGGGCATCCCGACAGCCATTAATCATGATGACTGGTGTATTCTGAACAAGACCACTTAATGTATCAAAGTATTTTATAACGTGACTTCGTCTGAGTAATAATATATATGCTTCTGCCCTTATCCAAATCTAAATGGGGTTGGCACAACATGTTATAACATGTAGTCACATGATTTGGCTGTATTTTGGCTCACGTAAACTTATCTTAGTTATGAAGTGAGGGTGGGCTATTGTACTCAACTAGATACCACACGGCTATATTGCTATATATCATTTTTTATACATTTAAAAAAAATATCTGGCTAAACTCAGCTATGTGTTATTTTATACTTATGAACTAGCTTTAATACGGGACATCGTTCGCGTGGACTGTTGTCTTGTAATAGTTCGATAATAGATGGCGCTTTTCAATGTCATCCTATAACTGTAGAATTGACAGGATTTTTATAGCCTATATGTTATTCCGGTGTATAAGGAATAATTGTGACAAATTTAATCGATATTAGTTCAGCGGATTCACCGTGAACGAGTAATAAACATACATTCATACTCACAAACTTTCGCATTTGTAATATTAGTAGGCTTTGAGTATTTTCATACTCTTTTTTCCGGATTGAACCTAAATGTAGTATTAACCTAAATAAATTTTCTTAAATAATCGCACTACATTATAGTAAAAAGTGTATAAAAATCCGTTCAATAGTTTATAAAAAAATAAAAAACATGCATACAGACGGCTTTCGGGAACCATGTTTTATAATACGAATATGTACAGGTATATAAATTTATAAAAGTGAGTCGAACTAAAAGTTCTGTACCATAGGCAAAGCTGTGAACTGAAGCGAGTATATAATAGCTATTAAACGAGTCTAAGTTGATACGAACAGTCTACTATACATTCCGACGAAACATAATAGCATTATGTGCATTTGTTCCGGTGTGAAAGGTGAATCAGTCAGTGTTATGAGCACACGAGACAAACTTAGAAACTACAGGCTATTATGCCGTCTGACATTATCATAATTAGCTCTAAACAAAAGCTGCTTTATGATGATTATTTGCTGTAACTGTGCGCGACAACTTTAGTATTAATATAACCTGGAGATTATGTAATAATTTTAACAATACTTATACACTAGTCCAAGGTGTATTTATGTGTATCATGAAAATGTTCATCATCTTCCTGCCCTTATCCCACTCTAAGTGGGGTCGGCACAACATGTTATAAACATGCAGTCACATGATTTGGCTGCGTTTTTACGACCGGCCGCCTGCCTGACATCAACTTACCTCAGACGTTTTTTACGACACCTAGGTAAGAAAGAGGGTGGTTATAATTATTTTAAAGATTCAAATGTATATTATTATAAAACTATTGTTAAGTATTACTTTATGACTTCTTCTTTATTATATTGAGATTGACATTATATATGATATATTATTGACATCATTATTGAACTCGAGTTAATACGAATGAACTTTTAATTAATAGAGCATTTACAATGAGATTTGACTAATATACTTTAAGGAATTTAAATGTATCTATTGTTAGTTGTCCAATAAATAAATAAATAAAAAATTCATTCTCTTAACCTTATTCCACTCTAAGTGGGGTCGGCACAATATGTCTTCTTGTTCCATTATCCTCTATCATTCGTTAACTCTGGTGCCACTCCTTTAATATGCATATCATTTTTCACACAAAAAAAAAACTGTATTACTATAAGAACAACAAAAAAAAGACTCTATTAATATATGAACTAAATTTTTCATGCAAGTATATAGTAAAAAAAAAGTAAGTAACGGCCTGTTACTATCCCACTGCTGGGCATAGCCCTCTTCTCTCCGTTTTTGGAGAGAAGGATTGGAGCTGAGACCTACCACGCTGCTCCAATGCGGATTGGTAGGTTACACATATCACCAGAATTCTCTAGAGATATGCAGGTTTCCTCACGATGTTTTCCTTCACCGAAAAGCGTGTGATAAATTGCAATTATCAATTAGACACATAAGTTTTTACTAGAAAACTCATTGGTGCCTGCCCCGGGTTTGAACCCTAGACCTCCTCGAAAGAGGCGCACGGTGTTACCGCTAGGCTACCACAGCTTATAGGCCCAAGTATATAGGCCCAGTCTTAAATAAAATGTTTAGTGCAAAATATCCTATAAGAATATAGGTTTCCGTCCAATTTTAAAACTCGAAAATGAAATTTATATTTGCAATATACAAAGCTGCGATATAAAGCTTGAATTTATTAGCACTTGTTACTGACCTAACTAGGTAGTTATTACAAATGTGAAAGGAAAATGAGTCATTGGTGGGTGAAACATAAGCCATGGTATAAATTACTAAACATTTATAGCCCCTGGCACACGTAATAGACAATGATCTCTCTCATAGTAATAGATAAACCAAGCCACGCGTCACTACCGCTCAAGCTGAATTTTGCTCTATTTTTTTAAATTATTGTTCCTCTGATATGTCAGGTCAGAAACTTTTTTGCTCTTGAGTATTATTTACAATTTTACATGTGTTACATAGGCTTATTCTAATACATTTGTAGACTTAGCTATTTTGACATTGTACCCTATAAATTTACAATTTTATATACATTTATGTACATTTGACTTAGCTATTAAAAATTGAGCTTATATTTACATTGTTAGATTATAACTTCAGGTTGTGAGTCAGGCTTATATGTTCACTGTTCTAAAGTGGTATTTTCGCTTTTTACATATATTGTATTTGTTTTTATCTAGCAATTACTTGTTTTTAACTATTTTGACTGGCCGGTTGGGGTAGTGGGTAGTGACCCTACCATCAGCTCCGCGGGTCGCGGGTTCGATTCCCGCCGAGGGCCAACATTTTTTATAAAAATGAATTTGTTGGTCTTTGAGCCTGGGTGTATATTTGTATTTAAGTATGTATTTAAAAAATATATAAGTATATTCACCAACAAAAATATATAAGTTTATTTAGTTGTCTGTCACCCATAACACAAAAGTATTAAGTTACTTACTTTGGGGACCGTGTGTGTAAGTGTCCCATATATTTATTTATTATTATTATTATTTATTTATAATACTAAAAAATTTTCACATACTGTTTGTTTATATAAATCTATTTTTTTTAATTATATCTGTTATCTGTATTTCTCTTATTTTATTACATTGACCTGCTATTTATTTGTTGAACTAATTAGTAGTTTTTTACCTAATATACAATTGAATTAGAATTTTGCTCTATCAGACTTCCCTTCTCTTAAACATATTCCCTACACCATTTTCCCCACTTGTTCAAGCCGAAATAACACATCGTTGAACGCGTAAAAATGATTGTAAATTTTTAAACCTAGATTACTTTATTATTTTTATACTTTATTACTCACTACAAGTTTTTTTTTCCCTTATCCCACTCTAAATGGGGGTTGGCACAGCATGATTTCATCTTCTACTATGCATAACAGCTCTTATCTAATTCATTTTTCTTTTCCGTTTTGGATGTTAATTTTTTTAATTCTTGTAGTAAAAGGTTTTATTAGATGTGAGATATAGACCAAATTCTAAACCAGATAGATATTAAAAATTACTAAACCAGATGTTAAATTCCGCCAAGATCTTTAAACAGTTAACAGGCTAGCGTCATTAGAAAAGTTATATATATAGCATCTAGCCATACACCTAACTCTAAGGTTTATAGTAGAGCTAGAACTATAACTAATATAATAAATAACCGCAAAAGTTATTTATGATATATCATAAATAGGTATAGTTTATAATATGATTCATCTTACTGATTTACACTCTAACAAAATGGTAGATTTATCACAGAGCTATAAAAAAATAACGGAGATATAAAAAAGTTAGCAGAGCTCTAATTTATGATATACAAGCTTTTTCCCGAGGCATGATCTGCGTGAATTTATGTGAGATATAAAGCCTGTATCAGTCTCCAGATATTGCAGATATTCTTTGTGCATAAGAATATATATAATTGTAAAATGATTGGGGATTTAAATACTAAACAAAGAAGGAACCGACATAAGCTTGCGGCTCCTGCTTTGCGTCTTGCAAAAGTACGTAAGTCGTTTGTGGGTTTGGGAATAAGATTCTATAATAAAATCAATCAATTTTAGCTTTACCATTACAGCATCATCATCATTCTCCTGCCCTTATCCCACTCTAAGTGGGGTCGGCACAACATGCTATAGACATGTTGTCACATGATTTGGCTTCGTATTTTACAATCGGCCGCCTGCCTGACTTTAACTTACCTTAGTCGTATTTTACGATACCTTGGTAAGAAATGAGGATGGTCTATTCTACTCAGCTGGATACAACACGGTGAGTCGACTTACCTCAGTCGCTTCTTACGACACCTCGGTAAGAAATGAGGGTGGTCTATTCTACTTAGCCGGATACCACACGGCTAGCTTTGCGATTACGGCAGTATAAAAACACTATTTGAAAAAAGGCTAATACAGAAAGCCTACTATACTATTGAGGATTACTTACATGATTAGAAAGCATGGACATAGTTACCTTCTACCTTGTACAAGACAGTAATGACTAAATGTAACTAGTAATAAGAACTATACTTTGAAAGGAACAACCGCCGAGCATCTTGCTGTGTCTTCTCGTAAGGAACAGCTTTCTGAACCAGCAGTAGAGCTGACGATTCAAAAGAACTTGTTTACAAGTTTACTTGATTAAAGAATATACACAGCTAATAGACGCCGTGTGGTATCCGGCTGAATAGAATAGTACCACCCTCTTTTCTTACTGAGGTGTCGTAAAAGGCGACTAAGGTAAGTCGACCCGCCGTGTGGTATCCGGCTGAGTAGAATAGACCAACCTCATTTCTTACCGAGGTGTCGTAAAAGGCGACTAAGGTAAGTTGACCCACCGTGTGGTATCCGGTTTAGTAGAATAGACCACCCTCTTTCTTGCCGAGGTGTCGTAATATACGACAGAGGCAAGTTGACGTCAGGCAGGCGGCCGGTTGTAAAAACGCAGCCAAATCATGTGACAGCATGTTATAACATGTTGTGCAACCCTACTTAGAGTGGGATTAGGGCAGGAAGATGATGACACAGCTAATATTAGTATAATTCTAAATTTAAAATGAAGTATCTTACATAATTTTATATAACAAAACAGAACAGTTCTACATTAAACTTGAATTAATGTAGATTAAGTTCAAATTATTATGAATCTTATTATATTAATTACCCACATTATTAAATAACTTTAATTCAACGTGTTCTACAAACAAGTTCCTGTTATATAACATAATTATCTATATACTGTCAATGGAAATGCAACCATAGGCACATATAAATAAAATTCATTTTAAAATTGTAATATTGAAGGTAATTTACGAACAAGTTTGGTCATATCAGTGATGAGAGTGAGAGTGGTAATCAGGTGCTTTCGCTGCTACGTGATATTTATTTTATTGCAATTTGAGTTTAATTTAAAGTAAAATAGAGTTTAGTTTGGAATAACTCATTACCTTATTTACAATGCGTATCCATAATGCGTGCTTATTATCTTATATCTAAATTATCTTATGGTCAATGTATCTTGAATTTAGTATGTCTATATTGTAAATGATGCGTAGTTTGATTTCTTTATTAATAATCAAGGGTATTTGGATTCCATTTTTATTATAGAATAATAATCAATCTAAATTATACAGTTAAGAATTTAATTTACTAAATTAGTAATAATAAGTACATACGCCGTGTGGTATCCGGCTGAATAGAATAGTACCACCCACATTTCTTACCGAGGTGTCGTAAAAGGCGACTAAGGTAAGTCGATCCGCCGTGTGGTATCCGGCTGACTAGAATAGACCAACCTCATTTCTTACCGAGGTGTCGTAAAAGGCGACTAAGGTAAGTTGACCCACCGTGTGGTATCCGGTTTAGTAGAATAGACCACCCTCTTTCTTACCGAGGTGTCGTAAAATACGACAGAGGTAAGTTGACGTCAGGCGGGCGGCCGGTCGTAAAAACGCAGCCAAATCATGTGACAGCATGTTTATAACATGTTGTGCCGACCCCACTTAGAGTGGGATAAGGGCAGGAAGATGATGAGTAATAAGTACATATAAACCTTCCTCTTCAATCACTCTATCTATTAAAAACGACATCAAAATCTATTGCGTAGTTTTAAAGATTAAAGCATACATAGGGATACAGGGACATAGGGACAGACAGAGAAAGTGACTTTGTTTTATATTATATAGTGATTAACAACTCGCCCCTGGAATGTTGGACTCATAGCACAAGTTAGATTGACAGTCCCATGTTCTGGTCTCGCTGTGAACTTCTAGTGAGTATTCCTTTACTTCAGGACCTAAAACAATAAATAGATCATCATCATCATTCTCCTGCCCTTATCCCATTCTAAGTGGGGTCGGCACATCTTTTTAACATGTTGTTGGAAAATTTGGCTTATTTTTCGACCGGCCACCTTGCCTGGCGCCAACTTACTTTAGTTATATTTTACGAAAAAAAGTAAAGTAACGGCCTGTTACTATCCCACTGCTGGGCATAGGCCTCTTCTCTCCGTTTTTGGAGAGAAGGATTGGAGCTGAGACCTACCACGCTGCTCCAATGCGGATTGGTAGGTTACACATATCACCAGAATTCTCTAGAGATATGCAGGTTTCCTCACGATGTTTTCCTTCACCGAAAAGCGTGTGATAAATTGCAATTATCAATTAGACACATAAGTTTTACTAGAAAACTCATTGGTGCCTGCCCCGGGTTTGAACCCTAGACCTCCTCGAAAGAGGCGCACGGTGTAACCGCTGGGCTACCACAGCTTAATACAGCTTTTACGAAACCTTGGTTAAAATTATCATACCTAGAGGTATAAGGTATGTGAACATTACCCGCTTCCGACACTAAACATTACATACATCTCTTAACAAAGGCGGATTATAGCAAAATAATTCTATCATAACTTTTAAAATCCTTTCAGTCAAACATATTGAATTTCTCATTAATTTTCTTATTTCTTTCATTTTATTTTTTTATATCTACACTAATATTATAAAGAGGAAAAATTTGTATGTATGCTTGTAATGTTATCACACAAAAACTACTGGACCGATTTCAAAAATTATTTCACCATTGGAAAGCTGCATCTTTACTGAGCGACATAGGCAACAATCAATAAAATAGAGATCCTTTATAAAAATGTAATAAATGTACAAAAATATAAATTACGCAGGTGAAATCGCGGGATTTTACTAGTCTTTTAATAACATTACCGAGCAAGGCTACTTTTACTAAATGAAGGGTACTTTTAGTAAAAGAACGTGTTCTAGTGGTATAAATTCTAAAATGTAGTCCAGTTAATTTATTTCTTATACATTTTTATCAAATACCAATCCATAATCAAAACATTATTTATAGTTTTCTATCGATTTGCTTATCTATCGATGAGATATAGTCGCATTCAAAATAATTGACAGCCCAAATCTATTATTGTTCGCGATATGTACAAATGTAAGAAAGACTAAATGTAGATTATCGTTGTATAATATAACAAAGATAATAAAGAAGAAAATAGAACTAAGAAATAAGATTTACAGGCTACCTGTAAATCTTAATTCTTAGTTATAATATTTAGTTGATTTAAGTTAAGTTTTCCTATAAAATTGTAACTACCTGTTTTGATAATAAAAATTTTTTGATTTGATTTGATTTGTAATACTAGGTGTACCTGCAACTTCTTTCATGACAATTTAAGCATGTAAATATCCTCAACAATAATATGTGCCTGTTATGTAAAGAAACGGAAGTTAAAACCTTTTTGTTACCCCTGTGTAAACTTTAATTATGCCAAATTTTATCTCTGTGTATTTTAAGTGAGTAATGCTTATGTACTGTGACAGAGATTTGTGAATGTGTTTTTCCGAATCATGTATCGGGTATGAAAACGGATAGTCCACTCTACATTTAGCATTAAATATATTTTTTATTTACTTTATCGCGGATTATAGCAAAATGATTTTATTAATATCTTTCTGCCCTTATCCCACTCTAAGTGGTGTCGACACAACATGTTATAAACATGCTGTCACATGATTTGCGTTTTTACGACCGGCCGCCTGCCTAACGTCAACTTACCTCTGTCGTATTTTACGACACCTCGGTAAGAAAGAGGGTGGTCTATTCTACTAAACAGGATACCACACGGTGGGTCAACTTACCTTAGTCGCCTTTTACGACACCTCGGTAAGAAATGAGGTTGGTCTATTCTACTCAGCCGGATACCACACGGCGGGTCGACTTACCTTAGTCGCCTTTTACGACACCTCGGTAAGAAATGAGGGTAGTACTATTCTATTCAGCCGGATACCACACGGCGTTAATAAATAACGATAGAGTTTTGCAATAATCACTGTTTTACAGGACGATCAATTGCAGTGTTTAACCACGCTTCCTAGTTAATGTGGCAGCGGGTATGATAGTTTGTAATGCCATCAATCGGTTGCCAGAGACTTGTCAGTTCATCAAGTTGCAATGAGCCATATACAAGTTAGAAGCCGTAACTTACCTTGTCAAATTCAGCCGGATACCACACGGCGTACCAAAATGATTTTATTATACTTTTGTAACGCCTAATTCTATAAATTATTTAACGGTATAGTTGGCAACCCTGTATAATATTGGTAAGATTGATTCATCTCGGAAATAATTCCGGAACAACAGAGTTCATCAACATATTTCCACTTGAAGTATCAATGCAGATATTACTTGTAGGAACTAGTTATGTGCAAATGCAACTTTTCCGGAAGCACTCATATGCATTGTTGCAAGTTTCACCTACACTATGCCTAGTGTCATTGGCCTTAAGTATCTCAGAATATGGAACCAGGCAGAAAGCGTGAAAAATCGGAACAGTACGGTCAGATGTGCGAATAACAAAATAATATCAAATTCAAATTCAAATTCAAAATTTTCTTTATTCAAACTTGTAAACAAGTACTTTTGTATCGTCAGTTCACTGCTGGAAAGCTGTTCCTACCGAGAAGAGCCAGCAAGAAACTTGGCTCTTTTCCATACAATTCTTATAACTAGGTTCATTAAGTCATTACTATCTTGTACAGGGTCGCCGCCGTGTGGTATCGGCTGAATAGAATAGTACCACCCTCATTTCTTACCGAGGTGTCGTAAAAGGCGACTAAGGTAAGTTGACCCACCGTGTGGTATCCGGTTTAGTAGAATAGACCACCTTCTTTCTTACAGAGGTGTCGTAAAATCCTGAGGTAAGTTGACGTCAGGCAGGCGGCCGGTCGTAAAAACGCAGCCAAATCATGTGACAGCATGTTTATAACATGTTGTGCTGACCCTAATTGGAGTGGTATAAGGGCAGGAAGATGATGATATCTTGTACAGGGTCGGACAGTAGCTATACCCACGCATTCTTATCGTCCAAATAATCCTCAACAGTATAGTAGGCTTTTCGTATCAGCCTTGTCGTTTCGTATTGTATCACAAATCTAATATTAAAGGGTATGTGCTGGGTTTCTCAATTTACAATAGGAACTATGATTCCACGGACGTGTGCCGAATATCCAGCTGTGTAGAATAGACCCTCATTCCAAAAATTTTATGTTATAGGGCAAAATAACGTAGCTAGAAGCAATTGGTATAAGGCTTCAGTGGTTTATGCACGTTGTTTAAAGAAATAATTTTTTGCCGTGTCAAAACGTCGTGTCAATTAGCATTTTGACGTGTTGCTACGATCAAAGTGCTAAGCAATTTTTAGTTATATAGTAAGCTTTAAATACTTTAGTACCTGTGTGACTAAGCCTTGTTCGGTAATTTTTAAAACATATAAAAAAAATTAATAAAAAAAGAACGAAAGCGCTGGGTGACATGTGGGAATCGATCCCAGGCTTTGCACTTTTTTGATCCACCCCAATACCATTAGGCTGTCACAGCTTTGCATCTAACAGCTCAAATATCATTTGCATTTACTTCTACGTTTTTACAGTTTTTTAATGCCCAAAAACAGGTGTAAAATGTTACACCTGTTTTTTTAAAATGAAACCTAGCTAGATCGATATTACAATTGAAAATTATTTGGATAATAAAAATAACTTGAAAATGCTTTCAGCTTCATAATCCTTTCAATTCCAAAAGCAAATCCTTTCACCGGAGAGTTCTTGCTGGTTCTTCTCGGTAAGAGCAACAATCCGAACTATTTTTAGCTTCATTTTTTATGAATAATGAATTGAATTTCATTCAAAATGTTGAACCTTACGATTTAAAAGTGCTTGAAAAAGCTTATTTGAATAAAGATTATATTGATTTGATTTGCGAGAATGTGCGTTTATTTAAAAAAAGTATTGATGCTAACAAATAAAAATATATCGTTCAGGAATATTGTCACAAAGAAAAGCGAGAACAATGAAACTATGAGCACGCAACGCCTGCCACAACCAGACTACCGTGTTTTATACTCATTTAAAAGCCTTATTATCTTGTCATATTTATAATTGACAGCAACACTGTAAAAGATATGCTGTTTTTGCGTTATGATTTGTAAGTAAACTAAAGGTATTATTACCGGTTTTAACTTTACCAGTGTAAGACAAAAGTTTCTTCTCTCCTAGAGAATATGAAGATGATTAGGCCTACCACGCTGCTTTAATTGGCAATATCCATATCCCATATCCCGTTCGGCATAAGCAAGACAAAATTGAGTTATAAGCATATAAACTTGCCCTTATTTTTTATAGTGCCACCCTTGCCTATATAATAGAAAGTCCTTACCTCTTCAATTGAAACTTTCTTCTACAATGACACCGTTATATCTACAAAGGTAAGTTCCTTCTCTTACAATGTAACCTTTACCTCTACGATTGAAAATACCTTCTTTAAAATGAAGCCCTTAACTCTATAATCGAATCTTCTTTCTTCTACAAATTCTTTCGTCTAAATGCCGTCTTTAACTTTTCAATGGAAAATCCCTTCTACAATGCCGCCCTTATCTCTACAAATGAAAGTTCTTACTTCTACAATGCTACCCTTATTATACAGTTATACAGTTGAAGTTCTTACATCTACTATGCTACCCTTACCTCTAAAATTGCAAGTTCTTACTTCTACATTGCTACTCTTACCTCCACAGTTGAATGTTCTTCTACAATGCTACCTTACCTCTACAATTGAAAGTATCTTCTTCTAAAATCTTCTTCTTCTTACGCTCTTAACTCTACAAGCGTAAGTTCTTACTTCTACAATGCCACCTATGACACTTCCATTGAAACTCCTTTCTACAATTCCGCCTTTATCTCTACAGATGAAATTTCTTATTTGTACAATGCCGCCCTTATTTGTACAAATGAAAGCCCCGTCTTACAATACCGCCTTTACTTCCATAATTGGATGTTTCTATTTAGAAATGTTTTCAAACTTCAATACAAGTATTTATACTTCATTAAAAGGCAAACGCTCGTCTTAGACATATTAACAAACAAACTTTGGAAATAATCATTCGATTGCGAAATACCAACCATATAAGTGCGTGCCATCCTTCCCTCAATAGATCAAGGAGGTGCACATATGGTATAACGTCAAGAAGCAAGATGCCTAACAAGCCTAGGTCAATACGACCAGTTTGATATACATTGATTGACAGTACTTGATAAATTGTTGGCAGCCGTGTAACGATGTTTATTGCGTAGTTATTAGTTATTTTTAATAAGTGCATTACTTTTTTGCTACTAATAGTTCAACGTAATCATCACTCTTTACTCTAATGATGCAATCCTCCAACTTGTGGAAAAGAAATAATTACGAAAGACGTTTCGCAAGTCAAATGGAAATCTTTCTAAAACTTTCAAAAGCTTGGATTTTGCAAATGTTTAGAATGTTATCCTATTTTAAAACTGATTATGATCATCATTCTCTTGCCCTTATCCTACTCTAAGTGGGTTCGGCACAACATGTTTCAAACAAGTTTTGGCCGTTTATTTTACTACCGGCCGCCTGCTTGACCTTAGTCGCCTTTTACGACACCTCGAAAAAAATTTGGAGCCAATCTGCTTGTTTACTAAATGTTTATTGAATTAAATAGGTAGTACACTAAATAAACTAAATTTTATACTTAATAAATATTTATTAATGCGAACAATTGGTTTGCATCTCTTTGGAAAGCTTGAGTAAGTTTTTTTGTATTTGAAAATATTTTTGCGCCTTCCGTAGATATTTGTGCCAGAGCCGCTCTTAAGGAGCCATAGAGCCACATGCGGCTCTGAAGCCGCACTTTGCCGACCACTGGTCTAGTCGATCATGCTTCTTCAAATCTTTTGCTCTGTGGAGGGGGGCGGAGGGGGGCGGTGGAGCGGTTCCGGGATTTTTTGTTCTGGGTCCAATCTGCTGCTGGCGAGTCTAGGTGGTAGCGACTTGCCTGAGCCCATCGTCTGCCACCCTGTCAGGGGACCTTCGGACGTTCCGAACGGTGTATATCGGACGTCTGGCTTACAGGTCCGAGGCGGTCGGTGCATCTGGTGCTCCCGATGCACCGGTTAGCGGAGCTCCTCTTTCGAGGGGTGCACCCAGAGAAGGTGTTCTCTGGGATCAGAGCTGTCGGCGGAGATGGGGACAATATGTACATCGATACCCTGTCCTTGCCATCGGCAGCGTGGTGGAGCACTCGGGTCGTTTTAGTCGGTGCGAGTCCGACATAACCAACGCCTGTCCCGGTCAGGCGTCTATATATATATAAAAAAGTCGATCGAAAACTCGTTCGTAATCGCCAATTATGAAGAGGAGTCATAAATCGATCAAGAGTGAATTCGAAAGACGCTATTCAGGAAACTAAACTCCTGTTATGGTTATATTACACAATCCGCTCACATTGTCCGAGTTCGCCGCTGAATCCATAACGCGATTACGTCAATATGAGTCACCAAGAAAGTTGCATTTCTGTCTTCAGCACACGTACAAAGGACCTGTTTTATATCAAAAACGTGCACTCGACTTTGTAAATTGTCTATATAATACTAGAGGTAACCGCGAATTCGTTTGGTCCTATTTTTGTGATATCCTTAGTTATTATACTAGTAGGGAAGCAACTGAGATTTATTTTTTCTCTTTTTTATGTATAATTAGAAAGAGAAAGGTATAAGAGATTTGTCGTAAAAGGCAGCTAAGGTAAGTTCGCTCGCGTGTGGTATCCTTCTGAGTAGAACAGACCACTCTCATTTCTTAACGAGGTGTCGTAAAAGGCGACTAAGGTAAGTTGATGGCAGGCGGCCGGTCGTAAAATAACTAGCCTAAACATGTAACATCATGTTTGAAAAATGTTGTTACATGTTTGGCTATTTATTTTAAGTGGAGTGTGCACTCCTCTTAGAATGATGAACAGAATCTCGAAAACGGCTCCGACGATTTTCACGAAATTCCGCATGTAGGTGGTTTTGAGGGGGAAAAATCGATCTAGCTAGGTTTCATAAAAAAAAAATTGATTTTTTTTAGAACAGAGATAAAACAACTTTTATCCCTATTTTCGGGCACTGAAAAATGTTAAAATGTTGAATAGCAAATAAATGAAATTTTAGCTGTCGCTTATAGTTTGTGAAGTTGTGATAGCTTTTGTAAACGGAAGTAAAGAAGTGGAAAGACCTGGTATCAAGCCCCCTGTCTTCAAAAACCAATCTTATTTTGCTTTTCTTATTTTTCATTTTTTATAATTTTTAAAAATGCTCGGTGCCCATAATTGAACTGTGCCTATTATTTGAGGTACAACAGATTAACTTTACGGTCGAAATATTCAATTACTCACATAACAGGCAGTTCAATGGCAGGGAAATAACATGTAAACAGATCAGTGGTATTATATAACGGTATTCAATGAACAACGGGGTGGGAATTTATAAAGAAATTTCCCAAGAGAAAGCAGACGTTACGTAATTTTGGCTTTTATGTCGATACGATATAAATTTACTTTCGGTTCGCGGCGTAATGACCGCGGTCTGCGTATCAATCAATACATAATATTCGGTATCGCATCAAACGTATATTTATTTTAGTTTACAAAGCTAAAACCAAAGCAATGTAGAAATATAGTAATATAGACCACCTTCATTTCATATCGAGGTGTCGCAAAAGGCAACTAAGGTAAGTTAACCTGCCGTGTGGTATCCGGGTGAGCGAATAGATCACCCTCTTTCTTACTGAGGTGCCCTAAAAGGTGACTAAGATAAGTTGATCCACCGTGTGGTTGGCTTCCTTCTGCTCTGTGGAGAGGGGCGGAGGGAGGCGGAGGGGCGGAG
The DNA here is from genome assembly GCA_947086495.1 of Morpho achilles. Classification (NCBI taxonomy): domain Eukaryota; kingdom Metazoa; phylum Arthropoda; class Insecta; order Lepidoptera; family Nymphalidae; genus Morpho; species Morpho achilles. Next base: position 13,251,784 of record CAMTZB010000015.1, read on the forward strand.
CGAGGGAGGTGGAGCAGTTCCGCGAACTCTTGTTCTGGATCCGATCTGCTGCTGGTGAGTCCAGGTGTTAGCGACTTACCCAAGCCCATCGTCTGCCGCCCTAACTAGGGACCTTCGGATGTTCCGCACGGGGTATATCGGACGCCTGGCTTACAGGTCCCCGAGGCGGTCGGTGAATCTGGTGCTCCCGATGCATTGATTAGCGGAGGGGGACTTCTCTTTTGAGAAATCCCTACCCGGAGGAGGTTTCTCTGGGATCAGAGAGGCTGTCGGCGGGGATGGGGGCAATGTGTACAACGATATCCTTTCCTTGCCATCAGTAACGTGGCGGAGCACACAGGTCGTTTTAGTAGGTGCGAGTCCGACTTAACCGCTTGTCTCCGTTGGGTGATGGTACTCATAAGGGGTTATTTCCTGTATAGAAAAAAAAGTTGACCCACCATGTGGTATCCGGTTGAGTACAATAGACCACCCTAATTTCTCACCTAGGTGTCTTAAAAGGCGACTAAGGTAAGTTGAGGATACGCAGGCGGTCGGTCGTGAAAAGCCAAATCATGTGACAACATGTTTATACTATGCTGTGCCGGTGGTATAAGGGCAGGAGGATGATGATATAAGTTTATCGCTAACATTAGGTACCAAATTATTTGTTCTTCCGACACTTGAAAACAAATTGTAAGAGCTTTTCCAATATTCCAGTTCTATATTTATTATTCTATCATTACTTTTGTACATAGAGGTTCAATTTATATTACAATACCCAAGTTCAATGTGAGGGTCATACGAGTTCAGGTATTAGCATATTCATGGTTTAGTTTTTCTAAGTACGTCTCATTATGTACATAGCGTTCGTAATGATGCTCGTTTCTCTTTTATATACCAATGACTATTGTATCGGACGTACAAAGAAATTTCAATTGACTCACCTTTTTACGTAGAATAGGCTTTTAAGAGCCAGTTTTCTTCTATTAACGAAGGGTGAAAACTGAGAGAAAATATTTATATTATACATATATTATAGTTACCTAAACTTTAAACCTAAGCTAAGTATTTTAGCTATATGAATTATTTTATGTTTTTTATAATATAAATCGATTTATAGAGAACAACGACCCTACCCTATTACAATCACGAAACGAAAAACAACCTTGACCGAAAAACTAATAGTATAAGTGCGAGGGAGAGAAAACAATTGTTATTGTTTTCTCCTATTTTTTGCTGCGTCAGGTCAGTTAACCGTTACTTACAAAGCCAGATCTCAATTAAATTATACCTATTTTCTTCAAAAGTATAAATTTTTTTAAACAATATTTAAGAAGATTGATGTATGCCAAAGTTATTTTATATAGTTAAGTCGATATCACCCGTATACAGTAATAAATGTTCAGACATTACATATATATAAAACCAATTTTGAGACTGGAAATTATATCAAATCAGATCAAAATAATCTTTATACAAATAAGCTCTTTCAAGCACTTTTAAATCGTCAAGTATCAATATGATTAATGAAGCTAAAAATGGTTTGGAATGTTGCGTTTACCAAAAAGAAACAGAGAGAAAATCGGCGGTCAATCTTTTAAACATTTTCAATTTTACATAATTAAACCGCAGTGTTGTATGAAGCTGAAAGGATTTTCAAATCCAGGCTTTATTTATCATCCTAATAATCTTCAATTTTGTAATATACTTTACGTATAAGAATATTTCTTACACTTAATTTAAATCTTTCTGTAGACTGGTCTAGTATGGATTAAGGAATTTTATTGTAGAAGCGAATACCGAGACCATCGAATGAATTGCTAACTCTGCTGAGTCGCGACACAGGCATCACAAGCTTTTTGTGACCTTTGTATTTATTTTATTTATTTATTTATTTATTTATTTATTTATATATATATTGTTACAATGAATGTAGTATTTACTAAAAAACTAAAGTGAAACGATATTGGCTGCATTAGTTAAAAACTGTGTCGCAGCCAATAACGCCCGCCTCCAGTACGATACATTAATTATACTACGAGTAAATTAATTTTATAAGTTTACATATATTTTTATAAGTGTGTGTGTATGTGTGCGAGTGTGGTGTGTGTGTGTGTGTGTGTGTGCGTGTGTGTGTGTGCATGTGTGAGTGTGTGCGTGTGTGTGTGTGTGTGATATAAAAGAAGTTGGTCTATGTGTCAGTAGTAGTCATACATTTACAAATTCATAATTTTACAAAAATTTAACGTATCATCGTATGAAAGTAATTTAAGCCACTCAGTTACAAGCTTTTTACATTTTTTAGTTGTATTTGAATATATATTTAAATAATAGTTTATGTCTATGGTATACATCGAATTTCGTCTTATACATATAGATATTTTTCCGTACGAATAAAATATTACTATATATATATGGTGATGCTACAGTACTCGGAACTATGCCTATTACTTTTTGCGAAGGGACTTACGTTGCTTCATATCATAGGTATGTAAGGCTCGCTTTTGAGCAACAAAAATCTTTTCTATATCAGCCGCTTATATAAATGTAAACAATATAAATTCTTTTTAATTTCGATATGTGTACATCTCAATTTTAAAATTGAAAAGGGAACTGTTTGACTCTGTCAAAAGAAAAATGTTTAAAGCAAATATTAACAGGATGTTTATAATGTAAATATTTAAAGGGAATTGGCAAAATAGAAACTTAATGTTCGTTTCTTTGATTTTTCAGGTACTTATATTTGTTTTAGTTTATAGTGTAAATATAGTGATTAAGAAGAATAAAAATAAATCTTTGATTTTTTTTATTTGCCGCACCAAGAAAATTACTTTATATGAATATAGATTACATTTCTTTCGGAAAGTAAAATCCCAAAACATATAAATCAATCGCTACTTGAAATTCGTTACTTGATTGAAGCACGCTCTCCGCAGATCCTTGAGAGATAAATCTGTTGAATATTGAGAACTTGTCGCGCAACTGACTCATCATTGCATCCGGAATTAATGCATATTGGTAGAAAGTGCGTTACGACACGTCGATAAGATGTAATTCTATTTTATTGACAGCGAATGTGCTGGACTTAAAAATCGCTGCAGAACTTTATAAAACAAAATTAAGGAAAATATAGTTAATGTATAGAACCGGCTATACTCACGTGTTATTCTATCGGGTTAGCTCGACTAGTTTCGAACCCATCCGGGGCACTTATTCATGAGCTCTTTACACGACGTAATCGCGGCTGGAACTGAAACTAGTCGGGCTAACCCGATAGAATAAGGCGTGAGTATAGCCGGTTTTATACATTAACTACGAATACTACTCACGATAGTTTAAATTTAAAAAGGAAAATATAATTTCATTTCCGCTATAAAAGAAAATAATATAGTGTACTAAATTTAGTGTGTACTTAGCCGTGTGGTATCCGGCTGAGTAGAATTGACCAACGTCATTTCTTACCGAGGTGTCGTAAAAGGCGACTAAGGTAAGTCGACCCGCCGTGTGGTATCCGGCTGAACAGAATTGACAACCCTCATTTTTTACCGAGGTGTCGTAAAAGGCGACTAAGGTAAGTCGACCCGCCGTCTAGTATCTGACTGAGTAGATTTGACCACCCTCATTTCTTACCGGGGTGTCGTAAAAGGCGACTAAGGTAAGTCGACCAAAGTAAGGTAAGTCGGATACCAACCCGGCTGAATAGAATAGACCACCCTCGTTTCTTACCAAGTTGGCGTAAAAGGCGACTGAGTGTTTGTTGACGTCAGGCAGGCGGCCGGTCGTAAAATACCTAGCCAAATCATGTGACAACATGTTGTTAACATGTCACATTATTTGGCTTGGTGGTTTACGACCGCCTGCCTGCCTGACGTCGACTTACCTAAGTCGTGTTTTACACCTCGGTTAAAAATGAGGGTGGTCTATTGTATCAGCCAGATACTACACGGCGAGTCAACTTAACTTAATCGCATTTTGCAACAACTCGGTAAGGAATGAGGGTGGTCTATTCTACTCAGCCGGATACCACACGGCGGGTCAACTTTACTTAGTCGTCTTTTACGACATCAACAACAACAAAAAATAAAAGAGCTATGCAGTTATATATTTTTTTTTGCAATTTGACAAAGTTGCGAAACAAACTAGTTAGGAAATAAGACTTACGGCGTCTTATTCTATGGTTTTGTTATCTTAAGACGAATCTTTATTTTTTAACTTGAATGAAAGCGAATATAACACAAAAAGATATCAAAGAAAAATGAATATAAATTTATCTAAAACTTGAAACGAGGTTGAGACGTTTCAGTTTTGTTGACTTAACATTAAAAGTTTGAATATATACAAGGTATTTTTTATTCATTTTGGTCAATGTTTTTGTATGCTTACTTCTCAAATACGAATATCAAACTTTGTATAAATTCATTGACAGACATACGGTTATTATTTGAAAGTTAAATAAACTATATCTAGTAACCTTGCAATCATTTGCCACTATAAAACAATCGAATAAAAAGCCACTATCAAAAACTCAATTAACATCAAAAGTTTGAATATGTACAAGGTATTTTTTATTCATTTTGGTCAATGTTTTTGTAAGCTTACTTATCAAATACGAATATCAAACTTTTATACATTTATTGACAGATATACGGTTATTATTTGAAAGTTAAATAAACTATATATAGTAACCATGCAATTATTTGCCACTACAAAATAATCGAATAAAAAGCCACCATCAAAAACTCATAATATAATATGCCTGTAAAAAATATAAACTACCTATAATAATTTTTGTCTTTACAAATAATATATTATCATCCTTCTGCCCTTATCCCACTAATTGGGGTCGACACAACATGTTATTAACATGTCACATGATTTGGCTTGGTATTTTACGACACCTCGGTAAGAAATGAGGGTGGTTTTTGTACTCAGCCAAATACCACACGGCGGGTCGACTTCACTTAGTCGTCTTTCATCAGATCTCGGTAAGAAATGAGAGTGGTCTACTCAGTCAGTTACCACACGGTGGGTTGACTTTCCCTAGTCATCTTTAACGATACCTCAGTAAAAATTAGGGTGGTCTATTTTACTCAGCCGGATACCACACGGCGAGTCAAATAACCTTAGTCACATTTTACGACACCTCGGTAAGAAAGAAGTTGGTCAATTCTACTCAGCCGGATAATACACGGCATGCATAACCCTACTATTCATATAATAGCAATTAAATTAATGTTAAAAAAAAAAAAAAATTGCTACCATCTTTTCAAAGCTGTTCTATTTAAACTATCGCATCCAACATCAAAATAAAACACAATGGCGTTTGGTGATTTGATGATAAAAACGTGAAAGACTTCTGCGGTTGTGCAAATAAAATTTTGATTTTATTATTTTAACAACTCGGCTGTGGGAACCGTTCGTTACGATATAACTTATTGTTGCGAAAAAAAAGTTAATGGATCATAATCACGTTAATAGTATCTAAAAATGATTTATTATTCTAGACACCATGTTTCTGTGTTTAATCGAGATTGGTCCTATTTTTCCTCCATTTTAGACATGATTGTACTAAATGTAAAAAGTAATGTATATAAATAGGCATACTATTATAATTATAGCGAAAATCTGAGTGTCACTCTTTCTGTCTGTTACGCTTTAAAGGATTATCTTAATCTTTGTGTTTTATTTTACTGTTTGTTTTCCTTATCTAAGTCATTGTCCTCCTGCTTTTATCCCACTCTAATTGGGTTCGGAACAACATTATAAACAAGTTTTTACATGATTTCGCTATGTATTTTACTCTACGTATGTTTCAATTATTTAAATAAAGAAATACATACAAATACATGCGGAAATCACTCGGTCTTCTGTTACGCTTTCTTTAGCCAAGCAACAAAATTAATACGATTACAGATAATTAATCCACAATACTGATGAAATTTGGTACTTAAAGCTAAAGCACGGCTATGCGCAATGTTAACTATGTGTTAACATTGCGTATAGCAGTGCTTCATTCAATCCTCGTTTTTTTTCTTCATGCACAGGAATAAAATAAATAATTTATAATATTTGAAAATTATAATATTATAATATTGGAATTTAATAAATGTTTGTGTCAAAATATTGACCGAAGTGAAGCCACTACCTTATTTCTAGCGGTCAGTTGTAAAACCCTACCCTATGTAGGGTTTTAGTTTAAAAAAAAATCTTAATTCAGACTTAAGACAGATATTTACTAGTTTGATTTGAATAAATTATCCTGATTTGTTTGAAGGACATATGGTAGTCCTATTTATTGCCTTATTTCCGTCTAAACATGGACGACAGGCGTTTACAAGAGCATTTCACAGATAATATTGCAGTAATCAAATTCCCTTATGTTGTTGACTCCTATAAAATGAAAAATACCTTATCATCATCTTCCTGCCCTTTTCCCACTCTAGTGGGGTCGGCACAACATGTAATAAACATGCTGTCATATGATTTGGCTGCGTTTTTACGACCGGCCGCCTGCCTGACGTCAACTTACCAATGTCGTACTTTACGACACCTCGGTAAGAAACAGGGTGGTCTATTCTACTAAACCGGATACCACACGGTGGGTCAACTTACCTTAGTCGCCTTTTACGACACCTCGGTAAGAAATGAGGTTGGTCTATTTTACTCAGCCGGATACCACACGGCGGGTCGTCTTACCTTAGTCGCCTCTTACGACACCTCGGTAAGAAATGAGGGTGGTACTATTCTATTCAGCCGGATACCACACGGCGGATGAAAAATACCTTATATTCATATATATATATATATGATATTATTGATATACGTTCACAAGTCAATTTTTTACATACTCAATTTTATCATATCTAGATTCTTTTTCAATAAATAACCCGAGGCGTGTCCTTATTTTTATTTTCACCTAATATAATATGTAAGCATGAGAGGCTGAAATTGGATTTGTTTACTGGAGAGTGTAGATATAGAAATAATGTAGGCGCAAAGCGAATAAATGTCATGTCATGTCATGGTGTCATGAGACAAAAGATATAGCATGAATTTTGAATTAATGTGCTGAATGACTTAATATTTATATGTCGCCATCTTTAGGGAATGCATGCATAGCTCCAGCGAGTTCCGGAAATAAATTAAAAACCTGCTGAGTTAGGGTACTTTTGTTAGTATAAGCTCCATGCCATCTATCTATTTGACTGGCTCGTTGACGCAGTGGGTAGTGACCCTGCCTTCAGCACCGCGGGTCGCGGGTTCGATTCCCGCCGAGGGCCCACATTTTCCATAAATGAATTTGTTGGTCTTTGAGCCTGGGTGTATATTTGTATTTAAGTATGTATTTAAAAAATATATGAGTATATATTCACCAGTTGTCTGTCACCCATAACACAAGTATTAAGTTACTTACTTTGGGGACGGACGACCGTGTGTGTAAGTGTCCCATATATTTATTTATTTATTTATTTATTTATAGAGTAGAAACAAGGCCTCAATTCAGCAGTGGGATGACTTTGCGTCCTCACGGCATTTTAAATCTGTAATATCTCCGAAAATGTTCACTTAAATTACATGCTGTAAACGGCCACATTGATCTATATTAAATCAAATATTTATTTAAGGTACTTACTTGGATAAGGATTAATGCTGTATTGTATAAAAATTGCTTCAAAAAATATGCATTATTTTTCGTAAAAAGTTAATGACAAAAAATGCTATAGTGGGTTATCCATAAGGAAAGACATATACCATCGCGGACTTTTCTGTAGACCTTTTCAAGGTGTACAAATACTTAGTACATCATTTTGATAAATCTCGTAGGGATTAGCCTGCGTTTGCAATGTAAGCGGAAAAAAATGTAATTATTTACAGAAACCTCAAAAATTACGGTATTTCTCTACCCCCTATTGAATGTTATTATACATACAAAACCTTCCTCTTGAATCACTGTATCTATTAAAAAAATCCGCATCAAAATCTGTTGCGTAGTTTTAAAGTTTTATGCATACATAGGGATATATGGACAAACAAAGAATGCGACTTTGTTTTATAATATGTAGTGATACATTCAGTTTATAAATAATTACAATTGAGACATTATCATCCTCCTGCCCTTATCCCACTCTAAGTGGGGTCGGCACTCGCCAAACATGCTGTCACATGGCTGCGTTTTTACGACCGGCCACCTGCTTGACGTCAACTTATCTTAGTCGCCTTTTACGACACCTCGGTAAGAAATGAGGGTGGTACTATTCTATTCATTCGATTTCATTTTCATATTATCTTATTTATATATAACACAAAATATACATGATAATAATTAATTATGCGTAAAATAATCGTGCCTCCTCCGAGCGCGCAATTAGTTTAGAAAGGATGATAGATTCAGCTTCATATATTAATACCCACATAAACCTAGATAGCTAGGTTATGTGGTATATCTGAACAAGAATGTTTACACAGAGATCTCGCCTTTCACATATATATGCATGTTTAATTCAATCAATTTTACGTTCCATTCACTTCCAAAAGCATTGGAAGTGCGCTCTTTCACATTATTAAATACAACTTAACCGCTAATTACGGTACAGTTTTAGAGCCATCGTACACTTGCATCTTTTGGTTGCGTGTTTTTGGAAGTTTAAAGTTTTAAAAGTAAGATTTTTGGAATTAATCTTCGCGTAGTGGTATATAAGTAGATAGTACCAGCTTGACCGAGCCTTACTCGGTAATATTTTAAAAGATATAAAAAAAATTCCGCATGTAGCCATTGTTCTATCGCCGCACTACACAAAGATATTTTCTATGTATTGTATCGGTCAAAATAACATTATTACTTTCTTTCAATCAAGTGCCAATAGGACATTAATTTCTATATAATAAATAAATAATAAATACAATTCCTCTTCTAATGAGAGATTTATTACACTGTTAGCTACTTCCAGGCAGTTTATTGGACATGTTTATCATCGACTTCATTTATAATTATTATGATACATATCAAGGACTGAATGTATCGCAATATTTCGGTCTCGATTTTGTGTTAACCTTTTCGATCGCGTTAGCATGACGCCAAAATGTTTGGCGCTAGAACAGCGGTCACTAGATGTCACTGATGTCGGTATTTTAGACCAGATATTGTGTAAATTATGTTGTACCAAGTATAAGTGCGTAACTCTTCTGATATTTTATCTATTCAAATCTCCAACAGCATTACAAATTAAATAATCTAACAAATATCCTACATACTTTCTATTTGCTCGCTTGGTAATAAATTATTGTATAAATACACAATTTTCTGATTTTGAAAAATGGCTTTAATCTGAAGACGATGCAATGGTAACGTGCAAATAAGAGTTGTTAACGTTTTTGCTATGGAAATAACAGAAAATGTTCACCAAGATTGCGCTTACGGAAGATTGACAATATTTAGAAATATCAACATCGAAAAAGGTATTTTTTGGCCATTTTAGCGAAATTTGTTAGTACTTTTTTATAGATATATGTTATAGTCAAATGCCAACTAGGTTTTTTTTTAATGTTTTTTATCCCTGTTTTCAAGCACTGAAAAAATGCTTAAATGTAGTATAATAATAATAACTTTATTTGACAAAAAGCCTAATACATGGGTTTCTAAGCTTATTAAATATATTCTATAATTTTTATAAAATCCAAACGATATTATTGCTGTCATTTGTACAGTTGTAATAGCTCAGTGGATAACGGGTGGACTAAGGAAGTAAAAACTGCCCAATTATTTATTCATTTTTTTTTTCAAGTTTTAATTTTTTATGTCTTTAAAAAATTCTTTTTAAATCTTCAAATTAAATTAACGAGAAAGCTTATGTCACCCAGGTACTAAATAAATAATATAAATAGATAATAACAAATTATGTGTGTATTGACATCTATATATATAAATTACTACTTAAAACAGTGAGAGGATGAAATACCGTCTGTCATTAATTTCACCGCTTTTTGATGATCGCTGAATAATTAGTAAATAAGTTTTGATCTTTAAAAGCTCAAACAAACCGAAAAAGAAACTGACACGCGATGCAAGTAAAGCTAAATTAACAATTCAGAAAGTACTAGAGTGTATTTTTATTATATTTGCAATAAGTACATTAAATGTACTATAGTTTTAACTTTAATTTTAAATAGTTTTTTCACGCAAATCGAATCCATTTGGTTAAAGCACAATAACACCTTATTGTGCTTTCGTACAAGGTCTATACTAATGGTACATTATCTATACAAATATATAAAGCTGAAGAGTTTGTTTGTCTGATTGTTTGAACGCGCTAATCTCAGAAACTACTGGACCGATTTAAAAAATTCTTTCTAAGAAGATAGTCCATTTATTGAGAAAGGCTATATGTATAACGTCACGCTAAGATGAATAGGAGAGGAGCAGCAATAAAATATATTACGAAAACGGCAAAATTTTAAGCTTTCCTTGCGTGCGCTGAGTAAACGGTGATAGTTATTCAAAAATCATGTATTACAAAATTGTTCTCCTCTATACGTTCTAAATAAAAGTCCGCGACACCATATGTCTAGCTTTTAAGGTTAACCCACTTTAACCATTTCTTATGGTTATCGGTTATTTACCACGCGGGAGGAGCCCCTGGCGGATGCTAGTTATTTATAAAAACTTTAGTTTGTGAAGTTCTGTAGTACAAAAGAGGTAACAAAATAATAAGTAAATGAATAAATATATATATGGGACACTTACACAGACGGTCGTCCGTCCCCAAAGTAACTTAATACATGTGTTATGGTAGACAGACAACTGGTGAATATTAACATATATAAGTTTTAAATACATACTTATATACAAATATGCACCCAGACTCGAAGAACCAATAAATTGATTTATAGAAAATGTTGGCCTTCAGCTGTAATCGACCGCGCGACCTGCGAAGATGAAGGCAGGATCACTACCCACTGCGCCAACGGGCCAGTCGAATTAAATTTGCTTTGCAATGTTGTCGTAAAGTCCATTTTCTCTTGATGCTTTGGTTAAGGCACTGTTGCCCACTGTTTTAACGCGGGTATTATAGCAAAATATTTATTATTACCTTTTGAATTTAAACTATCGTGAGTGGTATACATAATAAATGTATAGAAACTGGGTATAATCACATCTTATTTTATCGGAAGAGCCTGACTAGTTTCAAGCATATACGGGGCTCTTATTCATGAGCTCTTTAGGAGACGACGCCGCATAAAGAGAGTGGGTATATCCGGTTTCTATACAAAATTTTTGACTTTTTTTATTTAACATAGATAACATGAAAATAACGTTTTACATCAAAAGTAATTAATATTCTAAACTCCTATTTACGCCTCCTATACAGTCGTGGGTAGTGGAAACTGTTGCGAAAACTACAACTTAGATCAAAAGCCTTACGTCGATATAAGTTAAGCAATCTTAATCTACATACACGATTATTTCTTACACTACATCCTTTTTAACAACGCTTATGTAATTTTTGTTCTGTCTGGATTCCAAATACAGGCAATTTTATCGTTCAAAGGAAACTATATTTAACTTTTATATCCCATAATAAGACCCTGCCGTGTGGTATCCGGGTGAATAGAATAGACTATCCGCATATCTTACCAAGGCGTCGTAAAAAGCGACTAAGGTTAAGTTGTTACTACAACAGACTAAGTTGACCCGCCGTGTGGTATCCGGCTGAATAGAATACATCAAACTCATTTCCTCCCACTCTCCACTCTTATTCTCCTGTCTTTATCCTACCTTCTTCTCTCTTTTATAAACATATATTTTCTATCTTCTTATCTTTTATATTAAAATGAGTTAATCTTGTATGTATATATAAAAAAATATTTTTTTGAATCTCGGAAACGATTTCATGAAATTCAGCATGTAGGGGAGAAAATTCGATCTAGTTAGGTTTTATTTTAAAAAAAATATCGTTTTATCCCTGTTTTTAGGCACTTAAAAAAGTACAAAAAAAGTTCCATTCCCACATGTTACCCGGCGCTTTTCTTTTTTAATTTTTTTTCATTGCACATTTTTGTATCTTTAAAAGAACTACCGAGTACTACTACTTATAAAACAAAGTCCCCAAAAACTGTCTGTCTGTATGTGATCGTTTTCTGAAAATCTACTGAACGGATTTATGTACGGTTTGTGCTAAAAAATAGTGCATTTCTTTCGGAAGGTTTAAGTTTTACGTCAATTGTGTTAAAAAGGACGCGGTTGTAAAAAAAAGCTCGCCTGCTGGGAACTTAAGTTGCATGCGCCGTGTATACCAACAGAGATACACTAAAGTAATGTACTAGAGAATTGTAGATCTACAAAAATACTACAAAAAAGTCCGCGACAGCATATCTCTAACTCTTATCGTTAACTCACAATAACTACTTTTCTGTCTTTTGTGACACACAACTAGCGAAATATAAATTGCACATACGAAACTTATCCTCCAGTCACTGTCCACTAAATATTACGAATATATCACTTTGATCTAGGTATTGACTAATGATTTTACAATTGCAGGCTTTAGATTGCAAAATATTAGGGCCTAGTTACTTACAACACGGTGCACTGCATGTATAACTTACTGTGAAATATCGTGTAACAAATGGTACAAGTTAAAAAATGTAGCGATAAATTTAGATGTCTTTCGCTTTCTCATTTTTGTATGTACATACACTTTATAGGCTCTTTTACACAAAAAACAGAATTGTACGTATTAATGAACTTTGAATAATTTAGATGCTTAAGACAGGACCTACTGGCGCTGTGTGATATACGGCTGAGTAGAATAGACCATCCTCATTTCTTACGGTGGTGTCGTAAAAGGCGACTAAAGTAAGTTGACGTTAGGCTGGTGGCAGGTCTTAATATACCTAGCCAAATCACATCACATGGTTACACATCACATAACCGTTGTGCCGACCCCACTTAGATTAAACGCACTACAAACCACTCCCAAACAAAACTAGAACTACATATAATGACTAAAAAATATCTGAGAATTGTAAGGGATCGTTTTGCCTCGTAATCAAAGATCAACAGAACATCACAAAACTTTCCGAATTAAACAACTCTCTGCAGAAACAATTCTTAAAGATGTACAATTTTAAAGAATAAGAGATTTACACAAATTGTATAATATCAAAGTAAAGTAGTAGTAACACAAACAAATTATTTGTACTTTTAAATTGAGTTTAATCTATAACCAGACATAATGAACAATTTCTGAGTTTAAATATAGATTGTTTAACTTCTCAAATAGAACTATAACATATTTTTCAAGAATCTGCGTTACTATAGTTAGTTCTCACGATTCAGTCAATAACCTTGTAACTTGGACCAAACATCTAAATGAATTGCAAAGTAAAGTCAAAGGGCAAGTGAATGGGACAGATCTATATAGATGGTAGCAGTTGATTTCTCTGATACGGCACAATAACCCCCGTCCGTCTGTGCGAACCAACCCATCATCGCCTTTTGCGAAAGTAGGTTAGATGCTAATGATAATTGTGCCCTCGTTTAGCGTTAGGCATCCGGTGATTTATGATTCTTTAATAACAACCACATATGTACGTGGAAATAAATAAAAATGACCATATATGATTCGTATTTTTTATCCGGAGGTAATATGGCTCTTTATTGACCTTTGCTATACTGTTGTGTATATTGCCACGTATTTGAATACAAAAGTAATAATAAAAGTATTTTGCTATAATTTTCTATTTTACATCCTCGTGGATTATAGCTAAATAATTTTATTATTTCTTTTATATTATGGATCTCCACAAGAGATTAGTTAGTTATCAGTTATAAAACTATATTTATAACTGATAACTAACTAATATATAACTGAGATATATATAATGATAACTAATATATAACTGAGATAACGCTGTGTGGTATCCATCTGAATAGTATCACCCTCATTTCTTACCGGAGTGTCGTAAAAGACGACTAGGGTAAATTAACCGTCCGTGTGGTGTACAGTTGAATAAAATGGACCACCCTCTTTCTTACCGAGGTGTCGTAAAATACGACTATGGTAAGTTGACGTCAGGCAGGCGGCCGATCGTAAAAACGCAGCCAAATCATGTGACAACATGTTTATAACATGTTGTGCCGAGAGAGTGGGATAAGGGCAGGAGGATGATGATTATGGATCTCCGCAAAGTAATGCCTAATTCTATAAATTACATATTTGAAGATCATTCTAAACAAGTCAAATCAAAAAGCTTTTAACAAAATTTCACCATCACAAATGTTAAGCGTTGAGAAGTTCCCTCGTCAGGAACTAAACCAGGCAGCAGCATCAGGTCATGCTTATCATAAACATTGTCATCGGGAGTGGACCAGTGTGTAAAATTTCAGCTCAAATGGACGTCGGCAAGTGGATCAAATTTAACTTGCAAGATTCCGCCTTCACTAAAAAAAACTTTTAAAAGATTATTCTGAACATAAAATATAGGTTCTCTGATTATTATTTATTTAACGTTAGAATCATGTTTGACTGACTGAAATAATTTCTCCAGAAGGTCTAGAACAACCTGAATTAAACCGCTTCCTGTCGCTTATTTAATGTCATATTTCGACCCGGAGCGTATCAACAATAGATTTCCGCTGTATTTTTGCAATTCCAACCCATTAGAATGGAAAATAGTAGTATAAAATAAGTGAAATAGGTAATGGATGGCTGTTTACCACCATTACCTATTTGACGTATTTGTATTTTTTTACTGGGATACTTCTTTCACAGCTCTTTCTGTTGATATTGAAGGACTCTACTTTTCTCACAATTTTGTACATAATTTGTAGATTCTAGGTCACAATGATCGTTATTCTCCATGAAACAAACAAGTGTGGTAAGATTCATCATTCTCCTACCCTTTTCCTAATCTAAATGTAAAAAAGAAAATAAAGAAACCAAACTGTTTTCTCTTTTTTTATTCTCTCGTGTCATTCATTAATTTTGGTTACGCTACTCCTTTATATGTCATACTTCACACAATCCGTGCATTTCTTTTTAGGCGTTCCTCAAGTCGCATATGATTTTCATCCCTCTTCATTATATGTCCATATCATCTTAAATCAATCATCAATGTATTGTAGAAAAATTCATAATCATTAAATAGAACAAGGAACACTAAGCTAAAGCAATAACTTAGATGTACACAGGAGATTGGATAAATTACAATTATGTGAACATAATCTTTGTAAATAACTTTTTTGCACTCGTCAAAAGAGTTCGCCACTCTTATTGCAACCATTAAAGTCTTATATTACTTTACCATTGTTTTTATAAATTGTTTATACTTTCGTTTAATTTATGGATGATAAATTTGTCTTTAATGTATTGGAGTAAAGTTTAAAATCGATTGTCGGATTTGATATTAATGCTGAAGCGATAGGTTTATGCGTGCGAACGGATAGTGAGTAAATGACTTTTACGTAAGCGTTACGTCACACAGGCCGCGGGATATGACCTATGACATGGATATAGTGAAGTGAATATAAAGTGAAAATTTTTATCGAGAAAATTAATTATTTAATCTTGTTATTAATTGCTTTTTATTTTTCTATTGATTTATTAAAATTAACTATATTTACTCCAAACTAATTGAGATTTATGCTTATTATTCTTGTTGAATAGGTTTTATGATAATGAACAGAACGTATTACAAGTGATAACTTTTATGGAACTTTTCTTTTGCAAAACTTTACTGCTTTCAATCTTTGACTACTAGCTTCATTACAAAACTCAGTTTGATACAACTTTCGTAAGTTCGTTCACTTATTCATTTTGGAGCTATATGTCGAGTAACAAAATTTTCAATCAAGAATAAGGGATTTCATGGTAATAACGCGTTCACCGACACATAATTCAAGGAATCATATAGTAAGGTGCAAAAATTATTATATGTTGCGAGCCCCTAGATGCCGATCTTGATCCGTAACACGAGTTCGTAGCTTATAATAGTAAAAGACCCTCTTGCATGACATTTCTTCCAAGACATCTATCTCAACAATAAGCATCCACCAGTTGAAGAGAGAATATCAAATATTACGAATTTTAGAAACCTTATCTCAATTCTATTAATATTAATGTTGTACAAAATTCCAAGTTTTTCTTTTAAAGAACGTCGGCTGTTCTTGTTATTTCAACATTTTTATAAATCTATTATAAAAATGTTGAAAGAATAGCGGAGAAAGAATAATTTCTTTATAATTTTTTTTTTTCATAAAATATCAAAAAATTCCAGTGTAACTTTTACATTTCATAAATTGTAACAGTAAAAACATATAAATACCTACAATACACAATTGTAATATATACAATTTATCTAATCTATGAGGAGTTAACTCACTACTCAAAGTACTGTATAATTTGATAGCTCATCCAAGCATGAAAATGTAATATTCTTATTTATGAGTAAAATGTTACTGATACATCTTCAAAGGGAGGATACTTTGTAATACGTTATTTATTACGGAAAATGCTTTCATAACATCATAACCATACGTATATGAAATTCTGTTTTAATTAAGTACATATACAACGGTAGCTAAGATCTGCCAAATTTTGATAATAAATAGTAGCCCGTAAGAGGTCAGATCCTGGGTTAGCAACCTAAAGACTACATTAATTAATAACGTAATTGATAACATTATTTACATAAAAACTGATGATGAAAAAATGATTTTATGATTATGCACATTGAGTTTATGATGGTTTGATAATAACATAGTATTAGTTTACATATATTTCAGTTTCGATTACCTCTAAACGATTTAAAAATATATATTTATTCATGTTTAATATTTTTATACATCTCTTTATAACACATTTAAGCATTATCTCATCAATGTAACCATTATATGATTTTTGTACAGATTCATAAAATATTTTTATGTTTGCCATAATGAAGGGCGATAAGTTTATATCAAAATAGCTGTATTTTACAGATCAATAGCTAAGTCGATAAAAAACTCATTAAATAATAAAATTTATTGAAGAATCGATATAAAATTATCGACGCTATGGCACCACTAAGGTAGTTGCGTCGACCATCTAGTTATGGGTGCCCTCAATTTAGCAACTCTAGTCTTAGTGTTGTAAAGTTTTATGATATGGTAAGATTTGGCTAAAGCACTGAAAAATGAAGATGAAACATGTTATAAACATGTTGTCATATGCTTATAACATTGGCTATGTTCTATATATTTTACGGCTTGCCTGACATTAACTTGCCATAGTCGTATTTAAGAAATCTCGGTAAGAAGGTCTATTCTGCTCAGCCGGATACCACACGGCTTGAAGAAGGTTAGTTGACCCACCTTATGGTATCCGGTTAAGTAGAATAGACCACCCTAATTTCTCACCGATTTGTCGTAAAAGGCGACTAAGATATTGAATTTTAAGATATTGAAATTTCAAGAATGTTACTGTACCAATTATGAAAATAAATTAATTTTATTTAGACATTATATATAATAAATACCAAAAATTATAGGTTTCTGTTATTACTACCATATTTATCAAATCTATTTTATTATTAAATCTATACGCACCGTAATATATAGTTTGATGAAATTAAAACCAAAGGTTTCCTATAATTATCGATAAAGGCTTCTCTTCAACTTAATAATATTAAAAAAAAACTAAATTTAAATGAAGAATAATTGGATTTATATTAATTAATCTTCCCTTTCACAGAAACATCGACGATTTACCGCGGAGTCGAATGGAGGAAAGTCCGCTTTACGTACACAAGGGTTTCGAGGTAACGTTATTGCGTATTATCATTTTCCAATATCGTTATCGGAGTTTGAAATTGGAATAGTTTTCGTACTTGTAGGTACTACAAAGGTGATGACGTCATTAATCGTAAAGGCAGGTTTACATTGAATTTATATGCAACGATTGTGGTTTTTTATTAGGTACATATGGTTATTTTCAGTTTAATAAATAAAAGTAATTATAGAATTAGGCTTTACTTTGCGGAGATCCATATAATAAAATAGTAATGACAATATTTTTTTGCTATAATCCGCCATTAGAGAAATCCTATCATCATTCTCCTGCCCTTATCCTACTTTAAGTGGGGACGGAACAACTTGTTATAAACATGTTGTTAAATGATTTAGCTAGGTATTTTACGATCGGCCGCCTGCCTGACGTCAACTTACTTTTGTCGCGTTTTACGGCACCTCAGTAAGAAATGAGATTAGTTTATTCTACTCAGCCGGTCACGACACGGCTTAATCCTATGTAATGCCAAAAGTAAAATTTATGTAATGTACCTTTTGCATGGAGAATTCATAAAATTTCTACTAGCTATGCAATTTTGTCGTGGAGTCTATCTCCTGGTGTTGCTTCGATTACGTGTAGTAACGATTGTTAAGATTATGGTCGTGAATGTGTGCAATGCTATGCTAGTGCTAGTGCATGTGGTTTATAATCCTGTATGCATAAAGTATGACCACGCGTGGTGCAATCTACTTTTATTTATTTCATTTATTTACATATAAATATGTTACATATTTGCCCGGTTAGGGCGTTGCAAAATATTGTACACACGTCTAACATTATATATAAAAAAAAATTATCATGTCCATATTTACATAATCAACAATTTCAATTTAGTAGGAAAATAGTATTTATAACAATAATGTCGCAATTTTAATAATGTCAAATTGAAATTATTATTATTATTATTATATGTCAATTAATTTATACGTCTTATTATATTTAATTATCTATTTATTATATTTAATTATCTATTATAATTTTATCATACCATATGTAGATTTTCTCCAATCGCAGATTATAGAAAAATGATATCATCATAATTTTTGTCATTAACCTTTAACGCGTGTTTGTGTACAGAGTGGAGACTCAGTGGGTGATCATTGGGAAGTGAACAGGTCCCGGGTGCACTTGGGTGCACTTATCGGCAGCGGTGCGTTCGGAAGGGTGCATCTCGCGCAACTAGATATGCCGGGTGGAGAGACAACCACTGTTGCTGCTAAAATGTTGTGTGGTAATTTGAAACCAGTGCAAAGTAACCCTAAGTGCTTAAACCAAAAATCATCGAATATTGCTCGTTGCTTGTAATGAGTTATCCATACTAATATATAAAGCTGCAGAGTTTGTTTATTGATTGTTTCAATGCGCTGATCTCAGGACCTACTGGACTGATTTGAAAAATTATTTAAGTGTAAGATAGTCCATTTATTGAGGAAGGATGAAAAGACAAGGAGCAGCCATAAAAAAAATATTACGAAAACGGCAAAAATTTAGCATGTAAGGGTGTTTTGGGGGAGGAAAAATTGATCTAGCTAGGTTTTACGTACAAAAAAATTGTTTTATCCCTGTTTTTGGGCATTAAAAAATACTAAAATTTATATTGAATATAAAACACTATTATTGCCATAAGCTGTTAAGTCAGCGTAGCTTATTCGGGGAACGGGCAGTCTCGAGAAATGTTAATACCTCGCTCCCAACTACCTAATTATTTTTTCTTTTTTTTTAACTTACTTTTTTTTATTTTTTAAAAATACCCAACCAAATCTCGGTCAACCGATCAACTTTAACACCTATTTAACTTCATTATCCATTATGGGTAATAAAATAACACAAAACATTGTAAAATATAACATATCTAAAAAGGTCTATGATTATATTAGAGGAAGCTGAATATAAAAAAATCAGGTACTTTACATTTAATTTGCTCCTATTCCACAAGTTGGAGACGATTTTTCAATCTCTATAGTAAAAGTAATACTTTACAAGGCTAGGAGTATATTTGTTGTTAATAATTTAACTTTTGTCATTATTTTTTAGAAAATGCAACAGACGAAGAAATGCAAGACTTCATGCGCGAGATCGCCATGCTAAAACATGTCGGCTACCATAAACACGTTATCAGATTGGTAGCTTGTTGTACGCTGCGGAACCCTCTCATAGCGCTGTTAGAACATGCACCAAGAGGTGATCTGTTAAGCCTCCTCAGGGCTGCGAGAGGGAAAAGAAACCTTGAACTTCCGAAAAATCAGGATGCCTTATCAGAAGTTGGTACTCATGGGCGGCCTTCTCAAGCAGATAGTAAGCATTTTATTAATATTTGTAACTAGCTAATCGGCAAACGTTTTGCCATATAACTTATAGCTGCTCCTCTTCTATCTTAGCGTGATTTTATATAGTATGATTTTATATAACAAAATATTATACATTATAACGGGTTCTCCGTATCAATAGATCGAGCTCTGATTTCTGTATTTTTATGACTAACTAGCTATTGCCAGGGTGGAACGATTAAAACCGTAATATAGTATTTAGATAACCATGAAAATGGTTCAAGTGGTTTAACCTTAAAAGCTAGACATATGTTGTCGGACTATTATTTAGAACTTCTAGAACAGGGGAACAATTTTGTAATACATGATTTTTTAATAACTTTCACTGTTTACTCAGCTCACGCAAGGAAAACTTTTAATTTTGCCGTTTTCGTTATATTTTTTATTGCTGCTCCTTTCCTATTCATTTTAGCGTGATGTTATATATAGCCTTCTTCGATAAATGGAGTATTATACACTTAAAGAATTTTTCAGATCGGTCAATTAGTTCCTGAGATTAGTGCGTTCAAATAATCAAGCAAACAAACTCTTCAGCTTTATATACTAGTATAAATGACACTTAATTTTGCAGCTGAGCTGCCGTGTGGTATCCGGCTGAGTAGAATAGACCAGTCATTTCTTACCGAGGTGTAAAAGGCGAATAGAATGGATCACCTTCTTTCTTATATCCAATCATGTTATAACATGTTGTGCCGATTTTACTTAGAGTGGGATAAGGACAGGAGAATGATGACTTAATTGCACCTGAGATCCAAAGTAGATTTTTGTAATAGCACGAACTATTAGAAAGAGTTGATTTAAAAATCATTTGTACAGTGTAAATATTTTGTGCCCACCACACTTAGAGTGGGATAAAGACAGGAGAAGGATAATGTATAATGATACTTAATACAATATACAAGACCAAAATCTATATAATATATTAAAAATGAATCTCTATTTCCCATCGCATCACGCGTGCACGGATGGAAAAATTTCGTTAATTCTTTTTTGTTGCCTTAACTATTCCATGAAATAGGTTCATATATAAGACAAAATTATGTTACTTTAATTATGCAATTATAAGAAAATAAAAAAACCTACCATTATCAAATATTTAAGACGGGACACCGTAATATTTAAAACATTAACTTTAACGCCTGCCAAATTTTGTATAGCAAAACCGTATAATTGCTTTTTATCTAAATTGTTACGGCGGGCGTTAAAATTGTATTATTAATTGTATTAATCATTACTTTCTTTCAATAAGAAAAGGAGATTTATTTTATTTATTAGGAAGCCAACATGATATATAACTTGGTTTGTTTCATAATAATTTAAATTTATAAATTATAGTTTTCTATTTTATACCTCACGTAAAGGCTAACTCAGCATGCATAACAAAATAAAAAATCTAAATAACGCTGTGTTCACTAAATCAAATACAAAAAACAATAATAAAAGAAAAAGAAAAAAGAGTTATTACAATAAATTTGAAAAAAAACTAGTCTACTTCAATTAAAATGTGGGGGAATTAATCAAAATTAAAAACAATAATATTAAAAATGAACATTAAACATGATAAAATATCTTTTTATGAATGTAGGGCCTGTGCTAAATTTATCATTAAATATTTCTTGTGTTAAGATTAATTAATTCGTCTGCAAATATGACCAATCACTGTAAATTTAATGTTTGTTTTACCAATTATAGTATACCCGACTTACAGTTATATAAGAATATGATGAACAAAATTTCGTTATTTCTTGGTTGTATTATTAGCGTAATGAATGTTTTACAGCTGAATACACAAACTTGAGCGACTCGGATCCACCGCTCAGCTGTGAGAGCTCGGATGGGAAGCTGTATCTAGATGCAGACCTGAAGACCAAAGATCATTATGTAGCTGAGCCAGCATTGCAGCTAGATGGCGATATGATGAGGGAATACGCCTTACAAGTAGCACTTGGCATGCGGCATTTAGAAGAGAGAGGTATAACACATCGGTGAGTTCAAATATATTATTATCTCTCTATGTAATATCTATCTATCTCGAAGACTAGCTATATTCACGCATTCTTATCTTCTAAGTAGTCCTCAACAGTATAGTAGGCTTTCTGTACCAGCCTCTTTTTAACAGTGTTTTAAACTGCTTTAATGCAAAGCTTGATTGCAGAATTTTATTCTAGAATCTTATACCCAAACCCATAATAAGGATATCTGTTTGCATGAGTACTTGCAAATTCTGCATATATCAGGTATGAGAACTAATAGCACACTCTACATTAAGCATTACATATATTCCCATTTTATCGCGGAATATAGCAAAATAATATTCTCATTACTTTTGTCTTATAGTTAACTTATAAAAACTACTTTAATGTTCGTAATTTGATTTAAAATATTACGTTATTTACAAAATCTATTTCTAATAAATAAATGTAATAATAACAGGATTTTCTGATGTATTTTCATTTCTTGCTACTTTATAGTGTTCAAGAGCATTATTTACATACTAAAGTTAACGCCATTAGCTACAAAACAAAATTTTGCGTAGATTTTTCGACGAAACTTTGTTTATCTTGTACCATTAGTATTCTTAAATATTGCAAGAACTTGCTAATATAATCTCCCGGGATTTTCCAGCTGAAAGCATTATTATTAACCTTTTATAAAGGTATCTTCATAATAGAATATTATCGATAAAATGACCGATATCGATCTGTGTGTAGCAATAACAATTTCTACCATAAACTTTGAGTTAAGAATGAGAATTTGAAATAGTTTGCCTTTTCTCATAAAAGTAAAGGCCTTTTAGTATCCCACTGTTGGGCATAGGCCTATTCTTTCCGTTTTTGGCGAGAAGGGTTGGAGACGAATCACAATTTTTTTTTTATAAAATATATATCCTCCTGCCCTTATCCCACTCTAAGTGGAGTCGTTAATGTTATAAACATGCTGTCACATGATTTGGCTGCGTTTTTACGACGGGCCGCCTGCCTGACGTCAACTTATGCGTATTTTAACGACACCTCGGTAAGAAGGAGGGTGGTCTATTCTACTCAGCTGGATACCACATGGCGGGTCGACTTACTTTAGTCGCCTTTTACAACACGTCGGTAAGAAATGAGGGTGGTACTATTCTACTTAGCCGTATACCACACGGCTACTATATATTTTTTTGTATAAAACTCGTGCTTAATTTTATCAGAACCCTTGTGTCAGATCATTTTAATTACAAGCCTAACACGGCTTCTGTTACAATTGATAAAATCCATCAATAATATTGAATATGTAAAACCAGTTCAGGACAATAGAATTCAGGACAATATCCCAACAATAGAATTTTTCTATTCAATTATACAAAGGGGAAAGAGAAGTAAAAAAAATTGAGCCATTTAACTTGTCAAGCGGCGCCCAGCAACCGTTGTCTAGTTACCGAGTTTGGGGTAGAAATGTGGAAACCAACGAAGCCTGTAGAACACGAGAAATGGATTATAAAACTTTTACAGTTAGGAAAAAACTTGAATACGTCAAGATTTTTTAACTAGCGGACGAACTAAAGCTAATTTTGCGACTTTCCTTTTCCTAATATTTTGGTGCGCGTTAGTTTTATTTATAAAGGTGCGTACAGACGTCGCGAGGTGTGCGAATGGTTCATCTCGCATGCCTCGAGCTGTGTGGAGTGTGGACGTGTGTGCTCACAGTGAGCATTCGCATCATACGATCGTTGCGAACGCTATCGCAGTCTCAGTGCGAGCCATGCGCTCCATGTAGACGGACGTTTTGTTTGCGTTGCGCGCTCATGAGTCATGAAACTCGATATCGAATAACTCGAATCAAAAATCGTTATGTTCACCAACGTCTTTTCTTCTTCTTAATTCTATTTTTTAAATATTTTATGAATTATCATGGAAGCCGCAGCTGCAATCTGCATGTCTCATCTTGTCAGAACCATTTATCTACTGAAGAATACCATGCGTCGTTTGTGCACTCAGCTAGAGTAATTGTCATTCGGGACGCATGTATAAATGTGCCGTCGTATTTGTCAGGTTAAGGCATGCGTAACAAACTATTCGCGATGCATGCCTCGCGATGTCTTTACGCGACCTAAGCTGTGATATCCTAACGACGCGTTCGTGACTTCGTTATTCATTGATATTTACAATCGTGTGATAAACTGTAAATTCTGCTACTAAATTAAATGCTTTTCAAGCAAATCTGTGTATTTCAAGTCAATTCCTGGGATATTTGTCACCTATCTGCACTGGAGTTGCGATGTAGATCTAAGCTCTAACTCTTCTTCCCTGGGCAGGTCCAGCTATGGGATAGGAGCCGTTAGTAAGGCTACGACTTTCCTTCAACGATTGACGAAGATTTCTAAATACTGGCATAATTACAAGAGAAAATATATCCAATCAGAATAAAATTGATTGATAACTGTTTAGGGATGCAATCCGGCTCGAAGGACCAATTCGAGGGAACTTCAAATCAACATAATAATATTAAAAATCTTTTTTAACAGCGTCTGTCTTTATAGAAACAATACGCTATTGTTCTATCGTTATTTCCAGAATTCTTATCTAATATAATTCATTATTTTAGTATTCATTCAGTACAAAGATCAATGATAATATCTTAAAACAGACTCAACTAAAGTTGCGTACAGACTAAACGAACGGTCCCAATAACAGATTACAAATGTAATGTAATGTAAGTAGAAACTGTTTTTGCGATATCCTATTACATATAGAATAAAACATCATGTTGTTTCACTTACTTTTAGCACATTTTTTAAAATGGTCATTTAGCTATTTTCGTGCGCTTTGAGTAATTGACATGTATGTAATTAATAAATTTGTATTAAAGAAATTATTTTTAAATACAGAGTAAAAGAAGAATATAGCTTTTAGTACAGCTACATTTTTGGATAGTCTAATGTAACTATATAATTGGGAATCACTGATATAAGTATCTTAGGATTTTTCACCATCTTTCTCAGTGACTTCTATAACTAGGTATATACTAGGTATAACTAGGTATATAGATGTTTTAGGGAGCGAAGACTAAGCTTTCTATGGAGGTTAGCCTTCCTTATAAACCACAGTTTCCACATGAATTGGCTTTAGTCTTTACGAAAGTAATAATAAAATTAAAGTGCTACAGTCTGTGATAAATTAATCACGAATTATAGCAAAAAATATATATATTATTACTTTTGAATTATGAATCTTCGCAAAGCAACGCCTAATTCTATTCATTTACTGTGGTCTTATTGTTTAAGCTTCAACTCTCTCACCAACATTTCAACGTTTTTCGGCCTTCGTTAGTGTGTACGCACCATAAATATCTCAAACCGCACGCCTTGTACTTAGTCGCTTTGAAACCGTTGCCTAGTAACGGATTCGGGTTAAAATCTCCAAACCGTATTAGTAGACCTTTATAATATTAAAGGAAAAAGGACCGTATCCTTTATAACAAGATTAATACTTAATGTACCCTATAAATATAATTATAGAAATTTTAGCAGCAGTATAAACCTAAATTGGATTTATTAGAATGAAATGAATATGTCTAATTTAACATTCATATTGAGTAGGCTGTGTATTACGTAATATAATTTACTTGTTGTTTTAGCGGTTTCGCCAGGATGGAAATCATTGTCGAAAAGTTTTGTCTATACTAATATTATAAAGAGGAAAAATTTGTATGTATGTTTGTAATGTTTTCACACAAAAACTACTGGACCGATTTTAAAAATTCTTTCACTATTAGAAAGCTGCATCTTTACTGAGCAACATAGGCTATATTGCATTAAAAAAATAGGGATCCGTTATAAAAATAAGGTGAATTAGTCATAAAAGTCTGTCATTATGACTATTGATGACAGACTAAAAAAATGTTCTGCAGTATTATAGAACGTATCAATATTTAAAAAAAAGTCATATATCCCACCACTATAGTTATGCCAATATAAATACTTTTTCATTCATTAAATTATGAATGTTAGTGTAAAAACTAAGACACCTAAGTGAAATAAAGCTGACGGTAAGCTTGAATATGCAACCACCCTTAATGACCCATAACACCTTTATTTTCTAGGGACCTAGCG
This sequence comes from Morpho achilles, assembly GCA_947086495.1. Classification (NCBI taxonomy): domain Eukaryota; kingdom Metazoa; phylum Arthropoda; class Insecta; order Lepidoptera; family Nymphalidae; genus Morpho; species Morpho achilles. Next base: position 13,278,009 of record CAMTZB010000015.1, read on the forward strand.
GCTCGGAATATACTGGTCGACGGCGCCGGGTTGCTCAAAGTTGCTGATTTCGGCCTCTCAAGATCGGGAGTGTACGTCCATACGAGGTCGAAGCCGGTTCCACTGCGATGGTTGGCTCCAGAAGCCATTTACACCTCAAAGTACTGCAGTGCAAGTGACGTTTGGGCGTTCGCTGTACTATTGTGGGAGATCGCGACTTTAGGTAAACCATAAACCTCCATATTCACACACTAAGGTTGTGGCTACATTAAGCAGTGACGCAAGGGAGTATAGCGAATTCCAATTAAAGCGTAAATCGCTAGCGGCATTAAGCGATAAACATAGCCATAAGGCTCGTTGACAATGTATTGTACCCACAGCCTAGTACTATAAATACCCAAGTCTGTCTGTCTGTTGAGAATATGCTGGAACAATCGATAAAATATAGTGCAACTAAAGTTTATATTCTATGCTAACATATAGGTTAAAAATTCCCATTTTACTTCTGGAGTATTAAAATAACAATATATATAATTAAGGATATTTTAGCAATAAAATTAATACCAAAGACGGCGTTGGTAGAATAGTTTTAATATAGGTATATAAATAAAAACTATGCTTATGTGCATTTTACAATGAAGATGTCACCATTAACTATCCTATTGTTGTAAATAAGCCTCTTCTTTTTCCAAATGCCTTGGTAAAGACCATCACACTACTCCAGTGTAGATTGGTAGGTTGCAGATGTCCTAGTTATTCTCCAGAAATACGGCAGTTTCTCACAAGGCTTTTTTAAAAACATGTAGTAAATTGAAAATATCGATTAGGTACTTCAATTTTTATGGACTAACTCAATGTTAACAGGGATTTAACTCGTGACTGCCTGTTGCAAGTCAAACGTCCTCATTGTCTGACTATCAACCCTTTAATAACTAGTGTATATGTATGTTTTTTCAGGAGGATTTCCCTATTCAGAACTGAGCAATCAAGATGTCCCCCAGTACCTCACAAATGGTGGCAGACTGCCCAAACCAGCCCGCGCATCGCCCAGTCTGTACCAACTTATGATCGAATGTTGGTCAGACAATCCGCAAACTAGGCCAACATTTGCTCAAATAGTTGTCAATCTCACAGTCCAACAACAACTGTACGTCGATCTCGACTGTGTTTTTCCGCCAACGGACGACAATTTTACAACGTTAAGCGATTATAATTTCACAAATCTGAACGTGAACAAACACTGAACTTACTGTTAAAGACTGAATATTTTTATTATTGCTCTTGTTATTAAATGTATTTAAAATATTATATAGTATTATTTTTTACATACGATTTTAGTGGGAACTCAAATTTCTGCCCGATCAGCTTGGATGGGAAAATTTTGCTAGTTTGCTCCGATTTCCGGTACCTTAGTTAACTTTTTCAAAACGGTGGTGAAATATGTTGAAATGTGGATAAAAAAATGCACAAATAGGTCTTACGAACAATATGTTATCCCTGAATGCTAAGAAACATTAGGCAAAGTGAAGGAAACAAAACTATAAAACGTTAATAAGACCTATCGTATTGTATGGATCATATTGGGCGATGAAACAGACGGATATATGATGCAAATGAGATGAGAATGTTAAGATGTGTGGTGTGAAAAGACTGGATAAACTACGGAAGTCGTATATAAGAGGAAGTCTCAAAGTTGCGTCCTTTATAGAAAAGCAGAGAGCTTAAAGATTAAGATGGTATGGACATGTAATGAGGAGGGATGAAAGTCATGTGACCAAACGAGTATTAAATATGAATGTGGATGTGACTACAGATGCCTAAAAAGAGATGGTTGGATTGTGTGAAGTATACCATGCATATAAAAGGAGTAACGCCAGAATTGACGAATGATAGGAGAGAATGGAAGCAAAAAACATCTTGTGCCGACCACATTTAGAGTGGGAAAATGATGAAGATTTTATTAGCCCTAATGCTTTTGGACCTTGGGGAAGTCCTTATAACTAATCTATACTAATATCATAATATATAAAGCAGAAGAGTTTGTTTGTTTGAACGCGCTAATCTCAGGAACTACTTGACCGATTTGAAAAATTCTTTCATTGTAAGATATTCCATTTATCGAGGAAGAAATAAAACATCACGCTAAGGTAAGAATAAGACTAAGATAGGAATAAGACACGCTAAGATAAAATAAGAAGATGAGAACAGAAGAAGAGCAGCAATAAAAAACAGAACTATAACGGCAAAATTTAAAGCTTTCCTTGCGTGCGCTGAGTAAACGGTGGTAGTTATTCAAAAATCATGTATTACAAAATTGTTCCCCTCTAAATAAAAGTCCGGGACAGCATATGTCTAGCTTTTAAGGTTAACCAATGATAACCATTTTTATGTTTATCAAAATACTAACTATATTACGACTTAAATCTTACGACGCTAAAGCCTAGTAAAATTGAAGGGTTAAATGCATTGAGATAGAGAAAGAGTGAGCTACCACTTCCGAATGCAGCACAGTTATCCCACAGCAGAATTATCCCACTGCAGATTTATCCCACTTATGCCCAGCAGTGGGATCGCAACAGACCGCTACGTGTCATTAGAACCATATGGAAATCAGCATATACTTTTACGTGTAAGAAAAAATATAACGATATAAAATATCTTATCGGACATTTAATTACAAAATCCAATAAAAGTAACGCTCAATTTAATAAATTCTACAGCATGAACATCTTATTATTAACATTCCTACATAGCTTTAGGAGTAAAGAGAAATCTTGTAATCACATATTTTAGATGCCAAAAGATGTGCAAAATAAAATTACGAGGGATTCTATATTTTCATAGAAAAAAGTAAGGCCATTTTTATATATTACAAGACAAGAAAATTACCAGAAAATATTAAGAACCTTCTTGTACGCTTTGTATTCAGGTTACCGAATTAAAAAAAGTTGTTTTTTAGCAAATTGCAATAAAGCATAGCGTAGCGTTTCCAAAACTTGTGCGTGTTAAAGAGACCCGTAACTTGGAAGAGAATGGAAATTTTTAAAGGAAACGAAGCTTTAAGCTTAAGGAAAGCTTTGTAATAGTTCGTATGTAACTCAATTAGAAATAATTTTGAAGTCGGTCAGTTTAATACTAAGCGTGCGTTACGCTGTTTTGAAGGAAACAAGGCTTTTATGAAATAAAAAGAGAACGTCTATGCACAGCAGTAGGATAATAACAGACTGCTGCTTTACGATACACAAACAAACATTTTTCAGAATTCATTTTATATATATTACGGAATATGCAGCATAATTTACACCTCTACTATGCCACCTTCGTCAAGTATTGTTGTTTTACTTTAATTTTAAAACATTGAATACATAGTGATTAGAAAAAAACAGATTATAAGTGCGTTATACATTCATATAGCTGTTTACATTTGTAGTTCATTTACTATTTTATTTATTTTCCAGACGTACTACATTCTAATAGACAACGTATAGTCATGTATAAAGCTATAGTAATCGCATTTCTGGTATTAAGAATGTCAAATGCTGAGGAAGATCCGTTAATCTTCATAGCCAATCCAGTTGAAGCTGATATGCCAGGCCACTGGATGCCGTTAAGCATAGTCAAAGTGATACTCAGCGGCACTACTGTTGAAAAAGAAAAGTTATCCTATCAGATGTCGAAAGAAACAACAAAAATGACCACGAAAACAACACCTACAACAGTGGAGGTGACAACGATAGCGACGACAAAAGCCACTGTGCCAACAACAACCAAAGTAACAACCACCGCGCTACCTAAAACAACAACGATGGCGCCAACAACTCAACAATCTACAACGACGACTACTAAACCAACTGCAGCACCAACAACTACCACAGTGCCTACTACAACCACAATACCAACGACAACTACAACGCCTACGACAACTACAGTACCTACAACAACTACAACGCCTTCTACAACTACAACGCCTACGACAACTACAGTTCCTACAACAACCACAACGCCTACGACAACCACAACGCCTACTACAACCACAACCCCGACTACAACCACAACCCCGACTACAACCACAACACCTACTACAACCACAACACCTACGACAACCACAACGCCTACGACAACCACAACACCTACGACAACCACAACACCTACGACAACCACAACTACCACGCCTACAACTACAACCAAAGCAGGTCCAAAACGAGCAAAGAAACCGGCTACGGACCGTCATGAAAATTTGAATAATTAGATTTAACTATTAATAAAACTATTTTTATGTAACTTGTATTACTCTGTTACCTTTTTTTAAATAATTTGCACCTATATTTCCAAATACCTTAAACTAATAGGTTCATGGGAGGCTTTAACTATTCGCTTTCAAAAGTCTGGAACGATTTGTCTTCACCGTTGTGCGACGATGACATGTCACTTTAAGCCCAACAGCGTAAGTAGTAAGTATAGTTTACGAATCAAAAGCACTTGTTTACAAGTTTATTTGAGTAAAGAATAATTTGAATTTGAAAATTGCTCCAAAGTTAGGTCTTACCACCGAATATAGGTATCCAAAAAGCGTCCTTTATGAACCTGACAATCAAATAACGATTGCAAATACTGGAATACGTAATACACACACAGAGTCTTCGCCGGCAAAAACGAGGTCCCAGATTTCTGACGTATTTTGGTCGTGGCTTCTTGCCACCCTTCTGTCGTCATAATGACTAATCAAAGTCATACCATCAGCACCACTGCACGTAGCACTAAGACATGATCCGGCCTCACAGAAGGCAACCTTAGGATGACGTTCCCCATAGCTAGTAAAGGTTCTGCTCTCTACTCTCCACGTTTCGCAACCTCGACGATGCTTCCGCACTCGCCCGTCCCGCCAGGTGACGCTGTAAAAGCCGTTAGGGCTAACAGCATACAGTCACTTCGAAAAAAAGTAAATAAAAGCTCAGATGAAACCGTGCATTCGTTAATAATCAAGAGAGTCTAAAAACACAAAAATGTCAAATCGACGGTGACAATGTTGTTTTTATTGACCTAATTATTTAAATCAGGTTGTATTTGTAACATGTTTTAACAATATAGTTCCAAATTGATCGAGTATTTCTCAATGCCTGTAATTTTTTTCTGAGCAATATTTCTAATTGTCGAAATTAATCTTACTAATACTACAGGTAAAAAAACTTAGTTACCGAAATCAATTTTTTGAGTGGTGACAACCTAATGGTGAGAGAATCTAATCTTTATCAAGGGGATCGTAGTTTTAAATGGCAATGAGTTTTCTATTTAGACTTATCTGTAAATTTTTAATTTATAGAAAACAGGCGCTACATTCCGAATTCCATAATAAATCATCAACCACAACCGTCCATAACATGTTATAAACATGTTATCACATGATTTGCCGCCTGACGTCATCTTACCTTACTTTTGTTTTACGACACCTCAGTAAGAAATAAGGTGGTCTATTCTTCTCAGCCGGATGCCACACGGAGGGTCGACTTACCTAAGTCGCCTTTTACGACACCTGGTTAATAAATGAGGATGGTCTATTCTATTCAGCCGGATACCACACAGTGGGTCAACTTACCTTATATTGTATATTTATAGACAATATTATTATATTGTATATAACTTACTGTTGTATATTGTATGAAGCAGACGTCGTAATATAACTAATTCATACAAGGCAAGTAACCACTCTTATCACAAAACGCCGCTAACACCAACACTCCACACAAGCACTATTCGATTCGTCCCGAAACTGAAGCATAATCAGGAGGATAGGAACCACGAAAAAATGACGACTTGTCCTGCATATATAAGGTATGTCAATGTTGCTGCTTCATACACTTAGCATTACATAGATTCTCTTAACAAACGATAAAAAAGTAAAGTAATTAAGTAGTGGCCTGTTACTCCTCCACTGCTGGGAATAGACCTCCCCTCTCCGTTTTTGGAGAGAAGGATTGGAGCTAAGACCTACCACGCTGCTCCAATGCGGATTGGTAGGTTGCACATATCTCCAGAATTCTCTAGAGATACGCAGGTTTCCACACGATGTTTTCCTTCACTGAAAAGTGTGTGATAAATTGTAATTATCAATTAGACACAATTTTTAACAGAAAAACTCATTGGTATCTGCCCGGGTTTGAACCCGTTACCTTCTCCAAGTCGCACGGTGTTGCGGCTGGCCTATCACAAACGCGGATTACAACAAAATAATTCTATTGTAACTCCTGTTTCTATCTCACTCCACTTTAAGTTATACCACAGTCAAATATGCTCATTTTCGCATATTATTCTCTAAACAATAGAAAACTTGTCTAGACAAGAGTCCTTCACTTATAAGCGAGGCTATGTTATCTCGCTTTGACAAAAGGCGAGACATAAACCACAGTTCTCTTTTGTTTACTTAGCGGTAACTTTTCACCCTTATCAATGTAGATCTTTGATAAAGACCTGTTTATGAAAAAAAAACGAGTCGAGCCGGGCGCCATTTTCCGTTTGGCCACGAAACGGTCTGTCAAATACCCGAGTATCTTATGATTCATTAATAATTATTTTATGTATTGTTTATGAATGACGTCGACGGGTTAATGGTGCAATTTTTTAGAGAAATAGGGGTTGAAGACTAACATATGTTAGCGCACATACTATACAATAACACGATATAATAGAATACCACTATTCCCGCTGCGAGATACACTCCTCTTGAATAACGAGCAAAGACTTAAAGTCACTGCACCATTTTAATCAAGAAGGGCGCAAATCTCTTGTTTCATGACTGTGTTGCTATAAAATACAGAGCGGAAGTCATTGGCGATAACACATAGATTTTTTTTGTTTAAAAATCTACGCTAACGAAGCTTTAGGCAGAAGTTAAAGTTATAAATAATTTTGAGCTTGTGAAAACGTCTTAGTAACTGCAGTTATCTGCGTATAACCAGAACTTATGCATCCAAAAAAATATATAAATATAGTAATAATAAATATAGTTATATGCGATTACTTCTAAAGGTTTGAAAGTAGTTTGTATTAATTTCTTCCCCATAATATCATCTATTCTTAGCTTAAATAAGAGACTTACTTTAACATAACTACGCTTTAGAAATTACTGTACATTGCATGTGTATGCAAACCTTAGCACTTTATCATTTTATGGTAATACTCATACCTGTAAATTAAAATAGGTAACATTATAGTTTGTAGCTGTTTATATTTACTTTGTATGTAATTTAGTCATTCTACCCAGAAAATTAGTTTTGACAGTAATTATATAATATCTAATATTACTTGTAATTACAATAAATCTACAATAATGTAAGAACATTATTGTATATATATTGTAAATAAATAACCACTAAGAAATGGATATTTATTTATCTATCAGTGAAAGTCAATTTTATTTAGTTTCAAAAAAAGTTTTGTTTAAATTTTTTACTTTTCCTATTATGGATCTCCGCAAAGTAATGACTAATCCGCGATAAAATTTTATCGCGGATTATAGCAAAATAATATTCTCATTATTTTTGGACACTTTAATCCACACACTTATTCTAAACCGCGCATTCCGTGGCCTTTTAAACACAGTTCTCGGAATATCTCTTGTATAATTAATATTTAAATGGGTACCTCAATCTGTTTTGTTCTAAAGTACCTTTTTGTAACAAAATTCCGTCTTAGGACAGAACATTTAATCTCTTACTTATATTTTTATCAACTTGTCAAAGACTAAAGAAGTAATTGAATATAAACTTACTTCTTCATTATATTCAATAACGTAGTTTATTCAAGAGCTTAAGACCTAATAAATAAATAAGGTTAAAAAATAAAAGAAGGTATATGAATGCTTTGTTTTACTTTTTTTCCGAAAATACATCGATCACCATAATTTTTTTTATAATAATACTAATTTTTCTCTTTATTTTCAATTTTTTGGTTCGATGTGTCATAAAAGTGTTTAGATATTACATTTTATGCAGAAATTTTTAAAATTATTGTATTTTTATTGGTTTTTTGTACAAAGTTTGAATTATATTTGTCCGTTAAATGTGAGTCAAAATTTAAAATTTATTGCTACTTAAACGGTATATATCAATACTAGCAGGTACTCTGTAGCCTTTCTAAATCATCATCTTCTCGCCCTTATGCCTGTAAGTAGAGTCGGTACAATATGTTGTCACATGTTTTGGCTACGTATGGACTTCGCTTTCGACCTCCGTCGCGTACGGATGTCTCGACAAGCGAATTTCGATTTGACCACCCAATTAGTGGTTGCGCTCTGTTTAGTTACGATCGTTTCCGATCCAATCTTTTATTTGTATAAATAAGCTTTCTATTTGTAAAGTTTTGTGCCTAAGTGCCGCCCTTGTGTTGTGTTGTGTCGTGTTTTCGTAGCGTGTCGCTCGCAGTGCAGTGCGGCTAGCGTTGTCATCGTTGCTCGATTAGATTGGTGCAGTGCTTTTGTGTACAGTGCCTGTTGTATCCGGTCCGTAAGTACACTAGTTTGTAAATTAGGTACACACCTCTGTCCCCCGAAGGGCAAAGACTCATTAGGGGCACACCGCAGGTACACACCTCCCTGCCCTTGCCGGCAGGGAGGACCTATTCTTCTGGGATCCATTCTACTATGGACCCCCAACGAAATTGCTTGGGCGACACGCGAATGGAGGGACTCTTAGAGTACCTCCAGACGCGCCACCCAGCCGTCCATCGCGACGTATTGAAGGGATATCTTCGACCGCAACCTGCCGTCAAAGGTAGCCCTCCAGTCATTATTACTGCTTGCTCTGTGTCGACAGGCATGGAGTCTGAGCATTACCAGGTCAAAGAAATTCCTTCTGAGACCTCTATCTCGTCTTTGGACGCAGAAACCGACAACGACGGTTTTGAGACCGTCGTTAGCAAGAGCCAAAAGCGAAAGCTAAAGGCTCCCAAGACCATCCCTTCGAAGAGGCCCGTCACTACCGCGGCTAAGCCTCCTGTCCGAGATGCTCAAAGTGAGGCCAGCGAGGAGCCACAAGACTCCCCGATGACCGAACGGCGAGAAAAAGTCCCACCCCTTTATATCAGGGAAAAAGCTGCATGGCAGCGCCTTTTACCTAAGATCGATGCCCAATCGATCTCATTCGGGAGCGCACGCTCCACTAATGTTGGCATTAGGGTTTCTCCGCCTACCTCTAATGACCACCGCCGACTGACAGCGCTACTGAGAGATGACAATATTGAGTATCACTCATACGCGCTAGAAGATGAACGCGAACTTCGCGTCGTCATCCGCGGTCTACCTGTCGAGATAGACACAGAGTTCATTAAAGAGGACCTTAAGTCCCAAAATCTTCCCGTTAGAGAGGTACATCGTATGTACCATTCGCGGACCAAAGTTCCCTACGAACTTTGCCTTGTTGTGCTAGACTTGTCACCTGAAGGCAAAAATATCTTCAACGTGACATCTATATGTAGATTGTCTGGGCTACGTATCGAAGTCCCACGTAACCGAGGCGCGATCGGCCAATGCCATCGCTGCCAGCTTTACGGGCACTCAGCACGTAATTGTCACGCACGACCCCGATGCGTGAAATGTTTAGGAGACCATGGTACGTCAGATTGCTCTCGTACGGTTCCGACTGAGGAACCACCGAGCTGCGTACTTTGTAGGACCAAAGGGCATCCTGCAAACTATCGCGGTTGCCCAAAAGCTCCGCGAAAGGTGAAACGCACTAAAAAAGTACCAGTGCGTAAAAATAATGCACGTGAGGGTCATAAAACACCTGTGGCGGACAGGTATATACCGGCTCCATTGCCCGCTACTAATCCCTGGTATAAAAAGCAGCAAACAGCTGCTGTCTCCCTCCCCGTACCCCAACCCCTCCGGCGATTAAAACAAAGCCCACACAGGTGGCCGCCAATCCAGTAAGCAATACCGCTAATAGTTTCGTGGAAGACATGAAGCTTATTAGCTCTATTGTTGCGCTTATCGACGTAAACGAACTGTCGGTACTAGCAAACAAACTGAGGAATAATCCTCAAGATCGTCTATCAGCACTTCTTGAGCATCACCGGCTCATTGAAGTAATTCAAAAAATAAATGCCTAATATGGATAGTACACCTAAAGGCAGAATTAAACCGAACCGACTCTCCATAGGTCTGTTCAACGCAGACGGTCTTTGGGATAAAATATACGAAGTGCGCGAATTTATGGCTGCGTACCCGATCGACATCCTCTTAGTGCAAGAGACATTCCTGAAGCCTTTCCATCGCGATCCTAAGATAGCAAACTTTGTCTTAATCAGAAATGACCGACTCACAGGCCCTCTTGGAGGCACAGCAATTTACTACAGGAAGTCCCTTCACTGTACTCCTCTAGATCCCCCTCGACTTACTAATATCGAGGCCTCAGTATGTCAGTTAGGGATGACCGGCCATCAGCCGATTACATTAGCATCAATCTATCTCAGTCCGTCAAAAATTTCTCTTGGAAAGCGACATTAGGACTTTGTTAGGACTTGGAGACGCCGTCTTACTAGGCGGTGACTTCAATTCAAAACATAGTCAATGGAATCGATCGTCTCCCAATGCCAATGGCAATCTCTTACATAGGCTCAGCAACTCTGCGTTCCTGAACTTTGATATTCTGGCTCCAGACGAGCCCACGCGATACTCTCGGCCTACCCATCCCATTCCGACTGCCAGTACCATCGACATGGCACTAATCCAAAATATTACCCTTCAGCTACATAGCATACAAGTCATTCATGACCTAGACTCGGACCACCGCCCAGTCTTACTTCAGCTAGGACCCCCTCCAACCGCGGTTTCTCGAAACAAAACCATTATCGAATGGAAAAAACTTAGCGAGCGTCTCCAAATTCTCGATTCAGACCACCTCAAAAAGATTCCTGACCGTATAGATTCAGTGGAAACTGCAAAAACAGCGACCACTCATCTCACAGCTCACTTATGCGATACTCTCAAGGATTCCTCTAGGGAAATTCCCGATAATTTTCGTTGTCGAGAACTACCAGATGATCTGCGAGAATTAATTGCTAAAAAACGTGCTGCCACTAGGGCACGCGACAGATACCCGACCCGAGAAAACCGGAGTACGCTCAATAGATTACAGAAAGAGGTTAAAGAAAAATTAACCTCTTTGCACAACGATTCCTGGAATAGAAAGCTCTCGGAGATCAAGCCAGGACACCAGGCCTACTGGTGCTTGGCAAAATCTCTAAAAGCCGATGGGTACGCAGCCACCCCACCACTACTTCGCCCGAATCTCCCACCTGCGTTTGACGATGCTGAAAAGGCCGAATGCTTGGCAGACAGCCTGGAAAACCAATGCTCTCCCAACCCTAGTGTACCCGAATTCACCGAATTCCACTCCAGAGTGGAAAAGGTGGCAGACAATTTTTCCGCAACGACTCCCGAAAGCGAGCCGTTACTTCCCACTACCGGAGAAGAAGTCCGAATCATAATTAAAAACCTCCACTCCAAAAAAGGTCCCGGTCCTGATTCCATCTCCAACAGGGCACTGAAGTGCCTTCCCGATCAAATCATCCACCTATTGGTACTGATTTTTAATGCCCTTCTTGCCGGATGCTCCTTTCCTGACGAGTGGAAAGAAGCTACAGTGATAGGTATCCCCAAACCGGGAAAGCCTCGAAATCTCCCGATTAGCTATCGTCCCATTAGTTTGTTAAATAGCTTAGGAAAAATATACGAGCGAATTATCCTTGCCCGATTAAAATCCGTAGTCGATACTTATAATCTCCTTCCCAACGAACAGTTCGGATTTCGTCCAAAACACACCTGTGTTCAACAAGTGCACCGCCTCACGGAGCACATATTGCAAGGTTTGCAAACCAAGCAGTTTACAGGTGTCATATTCTTCGATGTCGCCAAAGCCTTCGATAAGGTTTGGCATGCAGGCTTAATCCACAAGTTGCTCCAATTAAATATACCTGACAGACTCGTACTTATCATACGAAACTACCTCACTAATCGTACATTTCGGTACCGCGTAGACGGCACTCTGTCGTCTCGCCGCCCTATCCGTGCCGGTGTCCCTCAAGGATCTGTGCTGGCACCCTTATTGTACTCGCTCTACACGAGTGACATTCCACGGGCGCCTATTAAAGAGCGCACTCATCTTGCCCTTTTCGCGGATGACACCGCTGTATTTACCACATCTCGCCAACCTCAAGTTATCACTAGACGTCTCCAGAAAGCGGTAAACAGCCTCGGACGCTGGTTCCGCCGATGGAGAATCGAAATAAACCCTGATAAAAGTGCAGCTATGCACTTTATCGGTAATCGTTTCCGATCTCACATAGACACACCTACGGAAATTTCCCTTTACGATACACCAATTCACTGGCAACAGAAAGTCAAGTACCTAGGTGTCACCTTCCAACCTTCCATGACCTTCCACGAGCACATACGCACAGTCTGCAATAAGGCTGCGTATGTCATGGGACGACTTTATCCGATGTTATGCAAGAAAAGTAAAATGTCACTCCGCAACAAAGTGACACTCTACAAAACTTGCATAAGACCAATAATGTCCTATGCGAGCGTTGCGTTCGCGCACGTTTCAAAGGTCAGATTGCTCACGCTCCAAAGAATGCAGAACCGATTTATGCGTACAGCCACTGGTTGTCCGTGGTTCATGCGGAACGTTGACCTCCATAGAGACCTCGACCTCCCTACCATTACTCACCTCTTTAAACGTTTTTCGAAGTCTTACTTCGAGAAATCCGAGGTACACCCGAACCCTCTAATTTCAGTTGCTTCCACCTACATCCCAGTTAGGTCTGACCACCGAAAATATAGGCGTCCAAAAAGCGTCCTATATGACCCTGACGATCAAATAACAATCGCAAATACAAAAACACGTAATACACACACACAGCGTCTTCGCCGGCGAAGACGAGGTCCCAGAATTCTGATATCGGTTGGTCGTGGCTTCTTGCCACCCTTCCGTCGTCGTCATATCATCAGCCCTCCACTACACGTCGTCCTAAGCCGTGGTCCGGCCTCACAGGAGGCACCCTTAGGACGACGTTCCCCGACGCTAGTAGAGCTTCTGCGCTGTACTCTACGCATTTCGCAACCTCGGCGATGCTTCTGCGCTCGCCCGTCCCGCCCGGTGACGCTGTAAAAGCCGTTAGGGCTAACAGCATATTGTCAATTCGAAAAAAAAAAAAAAAAAAAAAAAAAAAAAAAAAAAAAAAAAAAAAAAAAAAAAAAAAAAAAAAAAAAAAAAAGGCTACGTATTTTCCCTTCTACCTCCCTGACGACAACTTACTCGTATTTTACTCATTCGTATTTTACGACATATCGGTAAGAAAGAGGGTATTCTATTCTACTCAACCAGATACAACACCGTGGGTTAACTTACCTTAGTCGCCTTGTACGATATCTCGGTAAGAAATGAAGGTGGTCTATTCTACTTAACCGGATACCACAGGGTTGGTTAACTTATCTTAGTCGCCTTTTATGACACCTCGGTAAGAAATAAGGGTGGTCTATTCTACTCAGCCGGATACCACGCGCCATGATAATTGCCAATGTACACGTTATTTCTTTTTCTAAATAAATAATTTAACGAATTAGGCGTTGCTTTGCGGAGATCAATAATACAAAAGTAGTAATAAAATTATTTTGCTATAATCCGCGATGATTACAGCAAAATAATTTTATTATTACTTTTGTCTAAAAAAATACTAAAATTCGTACGATACACGCCCCCAAAAACGTATCCGAATTAAAACAATCACTAAGCAATTAATAAAAACTGAAACGTTTTTAAAGAATGCTATAAATCGTGAACGTTTACGTATTCCGAACGGGTCGGTAAACGAGAAGGAGTCATTAAACGTTATTATAATACGGGAGGAGTGTTGTGGCCATGGCTAGTCGTCATTGAGGACTTTTGTATTAAAAGCAAGGTAAACCAGTCCATCAAGTTTTTTTAATGTAGGGTGCTGAGGAGAGTAGGTAATTAAAATTTTAATTAATGTATGATCGGTACCACGCTGAATATGCTGGATTTCGTTTTCACGTAAATGACGGATCTAAAAAAAGCAAAAACGAGGGGATAGCTTACAGGTGACGTTCGGAACTTCCCGTACAAAAAAGTAAGTAAGTAGCGGCCTGTTACTCTCCCACTGCTGGGAATAGGCCTCTTCTCTCCGTTTTTGTAGAGAAGGATTGGAGCTAAGACCTACCACGCTGCTTCAATGCGGATTGGTAGGTTACACATATCCCCAGATTACTCTAGAAATATGCGGGTTTCCTCACGATGTTTTCATTCACCAAAAAGCGTGTGATAAATTGCAATTATCAGTTAGACACGTAAGTTTTAACAGAAAAACTCATTGTTGTCTGCCCGGGTTAGAACCCTTGACCTCCTCGAAAGAGTCGCACGGTGTTACCGCTGGGCTACCTACCACAAGTTATCATCGACTATATATTATATAATTTTGGAGCACTGTATAAACCACTGACTAAATTGAATTTAAACAACAAAAGTAATAATAAAATTATTTTGCTATAATCCGCGAAAAAGTAAAATACAAAATATATAATGCTAAATGTAGAGTGGACTATTTCCATATATGATACATGCAGGAGTCCTAAAAACACATGCACAAACCTGCACCACCGCCACCACAATACAGAAGCACTACAGCATCATCAGGAGATAGAATCCACAACAAAATCGCAAAGCGATGCGATGATAATGTTTCTGTTGTGGGGCAAAACGATTGTTGAGTTTGTGATAGTGAACGTGTGTAGTGCTTGTGTATTGTGGTGGGGGTGGTGAAGGTTTGTGCATGTGATACGAATCCGACATTTAGTATTATATATATTTTCCGTTTTACTTTATCGCGGATTATAACAAAATAATTTTATTATCACTTTGTATTTTGGATCTCCGCGAAATAACGCCTGTAAATTATGCATTGAGGGTATATAAGTAATTTATCATTAGTGCAAAACTTCTATAAATAAAAACGCAGACTACAGTCCTATTTACACTATTTCTATACGTAATGGTGGTCCCCCTTATTGCCGTATTGCTACGGATCGGACACATTCCGGCCCTCTAACAAAGGGCTCGTGCAATGGATGCCTTTGTTTTTTTACCTACATACGACCAGCGTTTCAAATTTCGAACGATGCATTCGATTTTTAAACTGAATTCAACTGCCTTCTTTATCTATACTTAAAGTTACTTTTTTTAATTTTTTAGACTCTGTTAATTAGCCAATCATCCAATATTTTTTTGTATTGATTTGATTTGATTTTGTATTTTTTAAATGATAAAGTTATCTGTATGAAAAACTTATGCGCAATAATTATATATACTTATAATAAATTAGTTGATACTATATTATATATACTAAGAATACTATTTACTAAATTAAACTATTTTACAAAGACAAGCATTAAAAAAAATTAAAACAAATTAAAACTAATTAAATAAATATGAAATGAAATATACAAAATATTTTGTAATATACCGCCTTTATTATAATATTACTACGTACGACCAGCGTTTCGAATTTCGAACGATGCATTCGATTTTTAAACTGAATTCAACTGCCTTCTTTATCTATACTTAAAGTTACTTTTTTAATTTAATCCGAAATTTTTTAGACTTTGTCAATCAGCCAATCGTCAAATAATTTTTTTTATCGATTTCATTTGATTTTGTATTTTTTATATGATAATGTTATCTGTATGAAATATTCAAAATATTCTGTAATATACCGCCATTATTATAATATTACTACATACGAGCAGCGTTTCGAATTTCGAACGATGCATTCGATTTTTAAACTGAATTTAACTGCCTTCTTCATCTATATTAGTAACTTTTTTAATTTAATCCTGATTTTTTTAGGTTATTTATTATTATTTTTTGTATGTATTGATTTGATTTGTTTTTTTATTTTTTATATGATACCGTTGTCGATATTTTATAATATACCGCCATTATATTACTATGTACTAGCGTGTTAACAAGTTAGCAACATTAATTTATGGACATTTCAATACTGTTATGGGTAAACCAGCTTATCTAATGGCTTTTTCTGTTCCACGAATAAACCATTAATTATAATACACATTTACTGGTTTAAGTTAAAGTTGTTAACTAAAATAAACAAATCGTTATTTTAATTTCGTTTTAACTTAACTTTAACCTTAGAGAAAGTGACCAGCCTCGTTTTAAGTACATACATTACTTTTGTGGACTTACAAAAGTAATAAAAATATTATTTTGCTATAATCTGCGATAAAAGAAAGTATATATTGCTAAATATAGAATATAGAATTGATTCTCATACATTCAGAACTCGTAAAAACTCATGCACTACCAACACATAACAGAACAATACACAAGCATTGCACACATACACCAACACAATCTCAACATTTATTTCGCCCCGTAATCGAAGCATTGTCGGGAGATAGACTCACGAAAAAATCGAAAGTCCATATTACATGTTTTAAGAATCGATGTATATGTATTACGTGTATTGTATGTATTATTAATATACGATATTTGATAGCTACCGGCCTTTTACCATCCCACGACTGGGCAGAAGTCTACTCTGCCCTTTGAAGGAGATAAATTTTTATTATTGACTACTTTTTTAAGGTTTGATTTGTTTAAATTAAAAAAATATATATAGGTACCTATGATACGGAATTATACATTTCACAATTAGATAAAAACAATTTATTTAGGAAATAACAGAAAGCTGCTAAGTTAAAGCGACTTGGCTTTAGAAGTAGTTTTAAATTTAGAATGACATAGCGTATTCTCCGTTCTTAGTTTCGCTGTGAAAATCATTAAAAGAACTTTGTTCTGTTCTGGAATATTCCGCGAAATATCTAATCTTAAGGGTTGAAACCTATATAACATAAACCATATAATATATTAATAGCTATAGGTACGTGAATAAAATTTGTTGTATATTTTTCAACATCTACCATTCTCTTTTCAACAAATATAAAATAATAGATGTAGAGAAAGTTGCAATAAAAACAACAAAGAATGCACCGCGTGGCCGCGCACAAAATGCCTGGCGCTTCAATTTTTAAATCCACTTCAAATATGTACAGATGACTTACAACTTTATAATAATGAGTTAAAGCTTAAAATAGCTTCGACTTAGTATGAATAACTGAATCTCTTAGGCTACGGCCAAGGATGTCGTTCAATATCGATTCGATATTAAATTTAACATTGTGTTTAATTTAGGTTTTCGGTTTTAATTAATTGATGAGGAATATTTTAATCATAGACGACATGTAACTGTATATTATTAGATTTCATGTTGAATCATTAGTGAAATTGATAACTATAACCAAGTTATTTGGTTTGAACTATATATTGATATATTGCAACAGTACTGTTTCTGTGATCTTTATTCGATAACTAATCTACAATAGTTATTTGTAATCAAACTATTTTGACCATTACAGTTACTTGTCATTGGAAAATATGTTATTGCAATTTTTATTTACTACCAACAAACCTCAAAAGTTAAAAAATGCTCCGATCACCACAAAACTTTAATCTATGGAGTGTCTGATAATGTCATTTAAATCGGTTCAGCCGTTTCGGAGTCTATAAGTGACATACAGATAAACATACATTTTTATATACTATATTATCTATGTCAAAAACTTTATATACGGTTTTGATATATGTATATAAAATAATCTTGTGATATCAAATGTTTTCAGCGGAATGTGATGGTAATATATAATAAATATATACTACCATCACAATATCCTGATCCAAAAATATCGGTTTATTAATATTTTGATTGTTATATATCGATGTTTATAGTATCACACGGAACAGCTCTACACGCAGCATGCAATTCTCTTGCTCGCTCTTCTTCATACCTATTTCATTCACACACGCATGACGCATGCCGCATGGCGCAAGTTGCCGGCCAATCGGAGACCGACCATCAGTTGAGCTTTGACCGCATTACAGAGAGGGTGTATTGCTCTGCTTAAAAATACAATGAACGCGTGCTTATTTATATAAAAACATTCGTATACTCACACGAAATTTAGCGTGCGGTTTGTTTTCGATGTGTTTTATACAACTTTACTGTGATATTTGTGTTAAACTTGTATTAGTTATAAACTGGTGATGATATGATGATCGGTGACTGTAAAAAGTGATGTTGACTGTGCAACAGTGGCAATAGATTTAATTGACAGCTATGGCAAGAGTTAATTTTAGCGTTTGTTTGGTGCTCGTTTTATACCAACTTTCAGCTGCGTTCAGCGATGAGTCGTCTTCGGAATCGTCGGATCTAGGATTGACCGGTAAGCGATGTCTAAATATTTCTTTGCTCGAATGCAAAATATACTCTTAATATTTACTTGTAAACACTTGATTCCCTGCGAGAGAGGTTTAATGAAATAGGTATTCTTACATTTGCTTCATAGTACATTTTAAGTAATTAATTTTTGTACATAAAAATATAAAGAATTATAGAACGATAGGTGATGTATATAATAGACAATGTAGAAACCGACATAAGCTTGCGGCTCCTGCTTTGCGCCTCGCAAAGATACGAAATTCGTTTGTGGGTTTGGGTATATTTTAAAATAAAATTCTATAATAAAATTCCGCATAAAGATTCTATAATAAAGTTCCGCAATCAATTTTAGCTTTGTCATTATAGCAGTTTAAAACACTATTAAAAAGAGGCTGATATAAAAAGCCTACTATACTGTTGAGGATTATTTAGACGATAAGAATGTGTGGATATATGTAGCTACTGACCGATCCTGTACAAGATAGTAATGACTTAATCCGATTTAGGTAATAGTTGAAAATTTCTGAGAAATTCAAGCGGTTTCGGAGCTTTTATCGAATATCCTATTGAGATATAACATAACTATAATAATGGCGATAATTTTTTTTGTACTTAAATTGATACTGGGGCTACCATCACTACATAGTCGCTGTCCCTTTTTGTCCCCATATATGCTTAAATCTTTAAAACTACGCAACAGATTTTGATGCTGTTGAATAGATAGAGTGATTAAAGAGGAAGGGATATATGTATAATAGCATTCAATACTGAGTAGAGAAATACTATAATTATTGAGGTTTCTAATGTGATGTCGTAAATAATTACATTTTTTTCCGCTTACATTGCAAACGCAGGCTGAACCCTACGAGATTTATCAAAATAATGTACAAAGTATTTGACCCACCGTGTGGTATCCGGTTTAGTAGAATAGACCACCCTCTTTCTTACCGAGGTGTCTTAAAATACGATTGAGGTAAGTTGACGTCAGGTAGGCGGCCGGTCGTAAAAACGCAGCCAAATCATGTGACAACATGTTTATAACATGTTGTGCCGACCCCACTTAGAGTGGGATAAGGGCAGGAAGATGATGAATGTACCAAGTATTTGTACACCTTGAAAAGGTCTACAGAAAACTCCGGGATGGTATATCTCTTATGGATAACCCACAAATAGCATTTTTTGTGATTTTCTTTTTATGAAACATAATACCTTTTTTTGGGGGCAATTATTAAGCAGCGTATAAAGCATTATGAGAGCTGTGGTAGCCCAGCGGTAACACCGTGCGACTCTTTCGGGGAGGTCACGGGTTCAAGCCCGGGCAGACACCAATGAGTTATACTGTTAAAACTTATGTGTCTAATTGATAATTGCAATTTATCACACGCTTTACGGTGAAGGAAAGCATTGTGAGGAAACCTACATATCTCTAGAGAATTCTGGAGATATGTGTAACCTACCAATCCGCACTGGAGCAGCGTGGTAGGTCTTAGCTCCAATCCTTCTCTCCAAAAAACGGAGAGAATAGGCCTATTCTCAGCAGTGGGATAGTAACAGGCCGCTACGTACTTACTTTAAAGCATTATATAAATAAAACGAGCTAATATATTAATAAAGGGTAGTCTTAAACTTACTTGGCTACAGCAACGTACTGACGGGTCTGCTAATTCTATGACCAGTAAAGTATATATATATATTGGTTCACTAGTCCATAGTTTACAATATTTTAGACAATTTTTTTAACATGACAAAATATTTAGAACTGAACATTTTTTACGTCTTTTTTGTGTAAGGTAAGGATTGACAATCGTTCATCCTAATTAATATTATTATTTTGTTTTTAGGTAGGCAAAAATCAATAGAAACTTTGTCACGTATTGTAGGTACAAATAAACACTTTTAGATTTCATTGTGTAAATTCCAGTAAACAATCAATTAATTTATTATAAAGTTCATTATAACTTATGTGAACAAAGAAGGTTATTTTTGTCCATTATCAAATGAATTTACAACCGTGACAATGGTGACGAGTTGGTAGTTACATTTGAATATTTAATGTATTATTTTCAAATTACGAACTCGATCGCCAAGAATAAAAATATATTTTAGATTCTTTTGATATCATAGATTCCATCCATTTTTATTAAAATAAATAAATTAGGTACTTTTAAAAAATATACATAATTAAAAATATATTTTTTTGTGAAATATTAATTGTTTATCAGGCTTTTGTGTAATTGGAAAAAAATAGATTATGTATTATCCTGAACGCATTTTAATTAATTTTCTTTGTATGAGTGAACGATATGTTACGTAACTGTTCGAATTTTAAATTATTTAAAAACGGAAATTATTTGTTTAAATTGTGTTCAGAATTTTCGTAATTAAAGTTTGTTAAACAGCGAAATTTAATTTAATGTTTGTTACTATTATAAAGGTATTAATTAATAATGTTTAAGTTGTGTTCAGAACTTTTATAATTAAAGTTTGGTTAAGAGCGAAATTTTATTTTATTTTTGTTACTATTACAAAGGTATTTATAAAGTAATAAGGAACAGTTACATATTTATTTCTTAAAAGCCGTTTAAAACGAAGTGCGTGCATTAAGATAAGCGTACGTTGAAATTTTAAATATTAATGTGTTACGGGTCAGAATTTATCAAGAGGTTACCGGAATCTGGTCTTTAGTGACTAAATTATATCGTTTAATGACTTCATCTCTGTTAAAGTTGAACTCTGATAACGTTCTTGTTAATGACAATGAGCAAGTTTTTAGTTTCTTTATTTTATGATTCCGCAACTATGATCGCGGTAAAAAGACAGACTTTATCATTAATAATATTAAAATGGATTTCAATAGTGATGCCGTGTGGTATCCGGCTGAGTAGAATAGACCACCCTCATTTCTTGCCGAGGTGTCGTAAAAGTCGACTAAGGTAAGTTGACCTGCTGTGTTGTATCCAGCTGAGTAGAATAGACTACCCTCATTTCTTACCGAGGTGTCGTAAAAGGCGACTAAGGTAAGTTGATCCTCTGTGTTGTATTCGGCTGAGTAGAATAGACCACCCTCATTTCTTCCTTAGGTGTCATTAAAGATGACTAAGGTAAGTTGACCTGCTGCACGGTATCCGCTTGAAAAGAATAGACCACCCTCATTTCTTACCGAGTTATCGTTAAAGATGACTAAGGTAAGTTGACCCGCTCTACTGTATCCGCTTGAAAAGAATAGACCACCCTCATCTCTTACTGAGTTGTCGTAAAGGGTGACCAAGGTAAGTTGACGTCAGGCACGCGACTGGTCGTAAAATATGCCAAATAATGGCATCAAGCAGCCAAATCATGTGACAACGTGTTTATAACATATTCTGCCGATCCCACAGAGTGGGATAAGGGCATGAAGATGATACAAAGGAAACAAGTCCCTAACATACCGTATTAAGCGTCATTGTTGTCTACAATTGTTAATTTCAGGAGATGGTCGGGAGGTGTAGAACGCGTTCGCCGGCGCCGCGTCTGGCCGTTATCAGATGTATCGATACACTATCGGGTGACGTCATAATACGATCGATATCGACACTTTAAAGCATCTGTAAATATGCTATTTATGTATATAGATTGCTAACGCCGTGTGGTATCCGGCTGAATAGAATAGACCACCCTCATTTCTTACCGAGGTGTCGTAAAAGGCGACTAAGGTAAGTCGACCCGCCGTGTGGTATCCGGCTAAGTAGAATAGACTAACTCATTTGTTACCGAGGTGTCGTAAAAGGCGACTAAGGTAAGTTGACCCACCGTGTGGTATCCGGTTGAGTAATATAGACCACCCTCTTTGTTACCGAGGAGTCGTAAAATACGACTAAGGTATGTTGACGTCAGGCAGTAAAATACGTAGCCATATCATATGACAACATGTTTGTAACATGTTGTGCCGACCCCACTTAGAGTGGGATAAGGGTAGGAGAACGATGATGTTTATAGATTGCTAACTGGTTACCGTTATTAATAATAAATACCTGGTTGATTTTAAACTTTCGCGGGTCATACTGATTATTATATAAACATACGGGTCACATCGCATTATAGTCGATTACCTTTGTATAAGGTTCTACGTTTCGGCAGAGTTGCGTCCACCGTGGTCACGAACTGACTGGAGCGCCGCGGCGTCTTCGTTCCCGAGTACTACAGTCATTATTTTGTTCATCTACCCGCACTTGAACCGCACAATCCATGTAAAGTCTGTTGCACACCACACTGATATTATCTGCACGCGATATGGCTTGCAACGATTTCTTTCGCGAGTTATATTTATTGATCACTGGATTATAGATAGATTTTTTCATTTTAAATTTTCCCTATGTATTTTATTTTAAAATAATTACAGAATGTCTTTATATACAACATTCATAGCTTTCTTATCTTTGACTGGCCCGTTGGAGCAGTGGGTAGTGACCCTGCCTTCAACTCCGCGGGTCGCGGGTTCGATTCCCGCCGAGGGCCAACATTTTCTATAAATGAATTTGTTGGTCTTTGAGCCTGGGTGTATATTTGTATTTAAGTATGTATTTAAAAAATATATAAGTATATATTCACCAGTTGTCTGTCTACCATAACACAAGTATTAAGTTACTTACTTTGGGGACAGACGACCGTGTGTGTGTAAGTGTCCCATATATATATATTTATTATTATTATCGTTAGACAATACAAACATGCTTTCTTTAGGGTAATTTTTTACAAAATAAAAAAGAAACCTACCTAATACCTACCTAAGAAAAATACCTAATCTGTAACAATTAATTATATATATATTTTTTTCTTTAACCGCTAAATATTTTGTTATACCATCTATTTTTTATTATATTGTTTATTTTTATCCATTTATTTATTTCTTATTTGCCTAGGCACATCGCTATAGTTTATTGATTTTCATCTCTTAATTATTTATGGCTATTACTACTTTTCTTCTTCTGTTTGTTTGCTGCACCTATTTTAATTTTCCGTTTGACCCTAAGGTTGACTGGTAGAGAACGCTTAATTTAGTGTTAAGTCCGCCTTTTGTACTTTTATCTTAATAGTGGAATAAAGAAATGAATTAGACTCCCCATATATTTTAAGTTGCTTACGTTTCAGGTGCCCGAACTTACGTATCCGCAATTCCTAAAAAAAATTGCTTGATCTACCAATGGTTAGTTCAAACTATATAGAAAACACATTTTGTTTTAGATCGTGTAAAAAATATAATACAGAGTTCCGTCACGTTGAGTTGAATCATTAAAAAAATTTAAGAAAATAATTTTAGACAATAATTTATAATTTTTCGTTTTTGTTCTACTCTTATTTGTCTTAGTTTATTATTGAAAACTTTACTGGTTTGTGCGTTAGTTTAAGTTATATTAATGTTATTAGCATAAGTATACTGTTTGTTTTCCAAATAATAAAAATAAAATAAATAAACTTTAAAACACATAGTTACACAACACATAGCTATATTCCCCGTGTGCGTCATTAAACATCTCAAAATTGCTCAAAAAGCGATATTCTTTGATAGTATCTGTGTGATCAAATCAGATATGAAGGTATCCGTAATCACAGCAGATCCACAAATCACAGTGTTAAAATATCGATAAGCTTGGATTTATATTATTATCGATAGGTTCTAATCGTTAAACGTTTTGAACTCATCACAGATTTAACTAAAACAATGGCTTTAAAAACTAAGTCGATTCATAAATGTCCATATGACTATTGAATAACACCATATAAAAGCTATAAGGGTATTTTTTCGGTTAACTTAAAATGAAGCTTAATCTAATAACAAAAAAGTGCTTATTTGTTTGTATAAAAAGTTTAAAATAAAGGAACATGTGGTCGACACGCGCCGGGAGTTGGGCGCCAGTGATGTCATGGGAATCCTAGATTCCCCATTCCTGTTTCAATTTTTAAATTATATGCTGGGTGCATATAATTGCCCTGTTAAGCAGGGTCCAGCGAGGCTATAATATCTATACTAATATATAAAGCTGAAGAGTTTGTTTGTTTGTTTGATAATTTGAACGCGCTAATCTAAGGAACTCAGGATACAGTCCTCCACTCATGTCTGATACAGTCCTCCACAACGAGTCGTTTTAAGCCGAGGTGATGGCCTCACCCTTAAGGTGACGCTCCCAGGATGCTGCGAGTCTCACTCGAGACTCGCTCTCCCAGTTTTTTCACTCCGGCAATGCTTCTGCGCTCGCCACTCTCTCGGTGACGCTGTCAAAGCCTCTAGGGCTAACAGCATTAGTTAGAGTTCGAAAAAAAATTGTTTGAACGCGCTAATCTCAGGAACTACTAGACTGATTTTAAAAATTATTTCAGTGTAAGATAGTCCATATATCAAGAAAGGCTTTAGGCTATATAACATCACGCTAAGATGAATAGGAGAGGAGCAGCAATAAAAAATAGTATGAAAACGGCAAAATTGAAAGCTTTTCTTGCGTGCGCTGAGTAAACGGTGAGAGTTATTAAAACATCATATACTACAAAATTGTTTCCCTCTAAAAGTTCTAAATAAAAGTCTGCGACAGCATATATCTAGCTTTTAAGGTTAACCCATTTTAAACATTTTTATAGTTATCAAAATACTATATTAAGGTTTTAATCTTTCCACGCGGGCGAAGCCGCTGGTGATTGCTAATAAAGAATAAAATTCGTTCAAAATTCAAATTTAAATGCAAAATATTCTTTATTCAAATAAACTTGTAAACAAGTGCTTTCGAATTATCAACTCTACTGCTGGTTCGGAAAGCTGTTCCTACCGAGAAGCTTCAGCAAGAATCGGCGTTTTCCCTCGTATATAGTTACTCTAATCGTATTTATTTCAAAAAGTTACATACAATAAAAAAAATGCAAAGTTGCGTTTGAAATTAGCAATTAAATTAAAATTAATAAATTCTTTAAGTAACGTAACGTACGTTAAATAAGATTATTAGGTACTTTAACTAATTTATTTTAATTAGATAATTAAAATAAATTAATTAAATAGCCACAAAATCTCACGCGGATAGGTAGGTTACACATATCCCCAGAATTCTCTAGAAATATACAGGTTTCCTAAAGATGTTTTCTGTCACCGAGAAGCGCTTGATAGGTAAGAATTTCAATTATCAATTAAGCACTTCAAGTTTTTAAAGAAAAACTCATTGGTGCCTGCTCGGGGTTCGAACTCATGATCGCCAGTAGTGTCAAGCGGTCACACCATTTTGCTATCATGGTTTTACCTTTTAGCCGTACCAAGCTATAGGTAAAAAAAAGTAGTGATGTTCTATGTCTTATCTTAACTTATCGATGACAAGTCTGAAAACAATCGGTCATAATCGATTAAAAACATTATCTAATGCTTATAATCGAGCAATTTTCATATATTGATAATATTGTGTACACAATGCAAGTGGCGAAAACATTGTGACGTATTTTGTTTTATTTAAAGCTGAGATGATAAAATATCGGCGTCACGTGAAATTAGTGAAACGTCAAAAGTAATTAATCAAATAATGATAAGTAAAGTAATTTGAACATAAAACTGTCTGGCCATGTGTTACTGTGGCTAAGTCTGGTTTCGAATTCCCCAGAACTCAACAGTTATAAAAACTGTGTGAAAATTTTACTAAAACTGAATGACAAACTTTCATATTTATTTATTTAATAGCGGACCACTCCGGCTTCGCAGGGGTATAAAATATATAGCCTATGTCACTCAGTGAACCCAGTCACTCGATGCCCTCCTTGCGGCATTTTAAATCTGTAATATCTCCGAGAATGACAAAAAAATGCTATTGCCAATGCTATATGTATTGGGTTATCCATAAGAGATATACCATCCCGGAGTTTTCTGTAGATCTTTTCAAGGTGTCCAAATACTTAGTACAATATTTTGATAAATTTCCTAAGGTTCAGTCTGCGTTTGCAATGTAAGCGGAAAAAAATCTAATTATTTACATCACATTAGAAACCTTAAAATTACGGTATTTCTCTACTCGGTATTGAATGTTATTATACATATAAACCTTCCTCTTCAATCACTCTAACTATTAAAAAAAACGCATCAAAATGTTGCGTAGTTTTAAAGATTTACGCATACATAGGGATATATGGACATAGGGACAGACACAGAAAGCGACTTTAGCGACGAAAGACCGATAAAATTACATACCTTCTATAGAAATATACAAGAATATGCCGTTATTAGAACAATGAAACATTTTAAAAACATTTTAGATATGAAAAAAACAAATACTAAATATATCCCGTGAAGGTAAATATTCGAATAAATCATAATAAACAACTTAATTTGCGATGGCGTATGACTGGCGCGGGCTCTCATCGCCAAATGATTTATTATACCCACTTAAACGACAAATTTCATACATTATTACTGCGTAAAAATATATTTAAGGTCTTCTGCAACAATCAAGTATGTGAGTATGGATGTATGTTTGTTAGTCTTTCACGGCGAATCCACTTAAGCAATATTGATGAAATTTGGCACAATTATTCCGTATACACCGGAATGACATATAGACTATAGAAATCCTGTTAATTCTACAGGAATATGATGACATTGAAAGGCGCCATCTATTATCGACAACAGTCCACTCGAATGAAGTCGCAGGTAAAAGCTAATTATGAATACATTAACTTCTTAACTAGTATATATGCCGAAGTGTCCGAAGTTACTGAAGCTACCGAGGTGTTGTAAAAGGCGACTAACGTAAGTTGACTCGCCGTGTGGTATTCGGCTGAGTAGAAAAGACCACACTCATTTCTAACCGAGATGTCGCAAAAGGCAACTAAGATAAATTAACGTAAGACGGCCGGCCGTCAAATATCTAGCCAAATCATGTGACTCATAGAGACCCCACTTAGAGTAGGATAAGGGCAGGAGAATGATGAAAGTACGATTTATTCTTAGAAATAAAAAAAAGGAAAGAATATAGTGACAGTTGACTGTTTTAAAATATAAAAATAATGTTCTTGCCCCCATTCTAAATTTAAACCATCTAAAATATATTTAGAAAAAGAATGTAATCGTAAAAGTAGTCCTTTATCTAAATGTCGTTTCCATAATTAGCGATTGAAATAAAATCCTAACCCGACATCGCATTCGCAGTTCATTGGATGCTGCAGATGTAAATGAGCGGCAGTAAAAACATAAAACACATGCCCTGTCCAATGGCTTGCCCGCAATTTTTTTTAATATCACGTTCTTTCTAATCTGTGGTAGTCTAAATTAAAATCTTATTAAAATGCAGGAATCCGAGCCGTACAATATTTGCGATTAGACTCGGCATTGGTATATGCAAATTCGAATTCTAAACTGACTTGTTGATCAAGTTTTTTTTTAAATTTAATCGGCACGTACATTAAACGAGTTATCCAACTCTGAATGTATATTTGGTTGGTATTGTTTTTGTGATATATATCACTAAAATATTTTAAAGTCAAATTTTACTTGAGCAAATATATGAAAAGATTTATAAAAGAACTGGTGTCAACTATATATATCAACGAATCGCGAATCTTAAGTTGTGATGGGCGGGGCACAGAGATATTATTTTACATAAATCACAAAAATTGGCGATTGGCTTTCATATATGAAAAAATTTAATTAAATTTTAATTTCAGCGTTGTTTTATTTGAACCTTAATGTATTTATTTATTAAGAAGACGAACAGTTATACAATACATAATTATAAGAGAAACAAAAAAAAAAAAAAACCAAAAGTCTTCACAGAAAAGAAAAAACTTAAAGAACAAATATAACACACATAAAAGGTAAATTACTTATTAATTAATAAAAATAAAAGAATAATAAATATGAAATATATACACTTACATAAACTTATAAACTGAGAAACTCTCCGTATGACACCTTAACTTATTTAATGTAGTTTTTTATTTTTTCATTATTTTGTTTTTAATTTTAGGTTTATAACTGTTATAAGTGAATTGTAAAATTGTAAGTATGATGATTTTTTTTCGAATTGACTATATGCTGTTAGCCCTAACGTCTTTTACTGCGTTACCGGGCGGGACGGGCGAGCGCAGAATCATCGTCGAAGTTGCGAAATGTGGAGAGTAGAGCGCAGAAGCTCTACGAGCGTCGGGGAACGTCGTCCTAAGGGTGCCTCCTGTGAGGCGGGACCACGGCTTAGGGCGACGTATAGTGGAGGGCTAATAGTATGACGATTAGTCATTATGGCGTCGGGAAAGAATGATGTGATTTCCTATAATTGTGCAACCAATTAAGTAAATCTAATTAAATGAATAGATTCCTAATCAGTAGCTACTGATTCTAATAGGCCAAACAGACACTTCCAAAACGTCAACAAATCGAAGTGAATATTCTTTATAACGGTACGTTTAACATGTCAGCCGAATCAAATACGGTTTCCCGTTGAGAAACTTAAATAAACACATCAGTTTCGTAAACAATTATTTTGGCAATCGTTACAAGAATCAAGATGCAACGAAAGAGCTGACACGCCACTTTCGTTGCGACTCGTTAAAATTTCTGGAACATTTTCGTGATATTTCACTGTGAAACGTTTCGTGGAATCGGAGATGCTCTGACTTTGATGTGACGCACGAAAGCTATCTAGTTCGGTGTGTAGGTACACCAAGTTTTCTTTTTTTAAGGACATAATTTTTCTATTAAGAGGGCACTAGTAAGGGGCAGGCTCGTCCCTGTTAATTTCAGTCAGCTCAGTCTCTTCAAGTGTCATACACGGTGGGCAGGGAGCGATGGGCAAAGGTGGCCTCCTTTTGCTCTGCGGAGAGGGTGGAGGGGGGCGGTGGAGCGGTTCCGGGAACTTTTCTTCTGGATCCAATCTGCTGCTGGCGAGTCCAAGTGGTAGCGACTTGACTAAGCCCATTGTCTGCCGCCCTGTCAGGGGAACTTCGGATTTTCCGAACGGGGTATATCGAACGTCTGGCTTACAGGTCCTTAAGGCGGCCGGTGCATTTGGTGATCCCGATGCGCCGGTTAGCATAGGGGGCTTCTCTTTCGAGAGGTCCCTACCCGAAGGAGGTATTCTCTGGGATCAGAGCTGTCGGCGGGGATGGGGGAATGTGTACAATGATACTCTGTCCTTGCAATCGGCAGCGTTGTGGAGCACACAGGTCGTTTTAGTCGGTGCGAGTCCGACGCCTGTCCCCGTCGGGCGGCGGTACCCATAAGGGGTTTTTTCCTGTATAAAAAAAAGTATCTTGAAGTGGCAACCTCACCTGCTCGTGCACCCTGCAGATAAACCAATGAGGCTCTGGCGATCGATTAATGGCGGTATAAGCATTCCTGCAGCTGACCCAAATACTACCAGATCGACAGTGAGCAGCAGCACTGTCGGTGCGAGAAGGTCAGCTCTGCGATCACCAACCCGCATGCCAAGCGTGGTGATTATAAGCAAACCCTTGACCTTTGTGCAGCAGTGGACGTCCATCGGTTCAAAAAGAATGAGAAGTCATGAAATTTTTAGAGGTTTCTTTACACGCCTGTCATCGACCAATCAAATTCGAACATATTTAAAAAAAAAATTGTGCCGCAATACTTAATGCCTTATGTAGCAACCCTATAAAAACTCATCAATTAATTGTGTTATCGTTCAGTGACGTAGCTTATTAATAGATTGGTGATTTTTTTTCGAAAAAAATATAAATATTTCAAGAGTTGATCAAGGTTGACACAATCAATCATTTAATACATATAAGACGATGACCCGACGCACTATCGGGGGCGGGAATGCGTGCTATTCACGAATACGGAAAGCATCGCGGACAGACGACGGGTTCCTCACGGCATTCCAGGTATGGATGTGCCGGACGGAGGATGCACCGTCTCAGACGCGCTAAGGCATAGTGTTCCAGTAGGATGCACATTAGAGCCTCAGGATCTGATAGCGATGTCGATCTAATAACATAATGTATGGGGACTTCTTATATTACTATGAAAGCACTTCGATAGCGCGGAGCAAACGACGAGTGGCGCCATCTAGTTTTGAGTGCGGAATTAGGTGTTCCTAGTACGTTGTGTTACATACATCAATTATAGCACAGCGACATTATAAATGAGACTGGATTAGTATTATAATGCACTCTTGATACGTAGTTGTTAAAATCTTTTAAATTTGTATGCATATAACTTGATTTAAAAACTAGTACCATAAGTTCGACTAGTTTATTTATAGATGCGTATTGTATTTTTGTGTTGAGTAGAGTGATTTATGCATCTTTTTGATGACTTCTTTCTCATCAACAGTATTTACTAGTATACCGAGATGAACTTATAAGTAAGTAGTAAGTAGCGGCCTGTTACTGTCCTGCTGCTAATAATAGACCTCTTCTCTCCGTTTTTGGAGAGAAGGCTTGAAGAGAGAAGACCTACCACGCTGCTCCAGTGCGGATTGGTAGGTTACACATATCTCCAGAATTCTCTACAGATATGCAGGTTTCCTTACGATGTTTTCCTTCACCGAAAAGCGTGTGATAAATCGCAATTATCAATTAGACACATAAGTTTTAACAGTAGAACTCATTGGTGTTTGCCCGGATTTGAACCCCTGACCTCCTCGAACGAGTCGCACGGTGTTACCGCTGGGCTACTAAAGCTTATTGAAGTTATGATTATTATTATCTATTTATTGAACCATAAGTACCGACATAGCGTAGTGTAAAATATATATACTGCTCCCAAGAACGTTAATGAACGTTATAAACATATTTAGATCATCATCTACCTGCCTTTATCCCACTCTAAGTAGGGTCGGCACAACATGTTATAAACATGTCAGATGATTTGGCTACGTATTTTACAACCGGCCGCCTACCTGACATCTTGACTGGCCTAACTTACCTTAGTTGTATTTTACGACACCTCGGCATAAATAGGGTGGTCTACTCTACTTAACCGGATCCACGCAGTGAGTCAACTTACCTTAGTCATCTTTACAACGTCTCGGTAAGAAATGAGGGTCGCCTATTCAAAGTCCAAGCAGACGATTTCACTAGCAGAGGCTAGTATATTAATTGATCGCATGATAAGAAATACTTATCCATTGGTGAATAAGCGAAAGTTAGTCTGCTTTCACGCGATGTTAAAACTATGGACATTTAGCGTATTTATATCATACTTATATTAATATAGGTATTTTCGTATGTTATAAAATAATTCTTGATTTTTTTTAAACTTAATTATCACTAAAAACTAGCTATCGCTAGCGGCTCCGCCCGTGGATAGATTAAAACCGTAATATAATCTTTTGATAACCATGAAAATGGTTAAAGTGGATCAACCTTTAAAGCTAGACATATGCTCTCGCGGACTTTTATTAAGAACTTTTAGAGGGGAACAATTTTGCAATACATGATTTTTATTAGTATTAGCCTATAGCCTTCCTCAATAAATGGACTATCTTACACTGAAACAATTTTTAAAATCGGTCCAGTAGTTCCTGGGATTAGCGCGTTCATACAATCAATAAATCAAGCAAACAAACAAACTCTTCAGCTTTATATATTAGTATAGATACATCACTTTTCGTAGTCTAATTTCGACTCACTTTCGAAATAAATATGTCATTAACAGTTCAAATAAAAAGTGCAAAATATTGTGATTTTAGTGTGAGGTTTATATTGTTTTATATTCGGGAAGTAAATTATAAAAAAAACGTACCTGTTATGTTTTATATTATAGTTATACGCTTCAGTACTTTTAAATAGAACTCGCCAAATCAAGAAAGAATAATTTAAGATTTAGGGATATAATTTCTGATTTGATCACGCAGAGATCGTATCTCCACATCATTGTTAAAAGTCCCTATTTGCTAAGGAACCCGCTAAACCTTACCAAATCCAATACCGATGTACGTGGATTTAAATAATTAGATAGACTTGTCGCAACTTGTATGCAAATGTCGCAAAATATATGGACATCGCCTCAGACAGCGTGCAGTCGTTATTTGCTAATAGAATTAATTAAGTTTTAACTAAACCTCCTATTAGTCACGCTTAGTGAATTCGAGATTTATATGTAACCATATCACGTCTGTGGTATACCTAAAATTTATAATAAACTAAACAAAACCAAAAAAATATTTGAATTAGCTGGAATTTGGCTGATCATAAATGATGTATCTATTTATTTATTTACCAAAAAAGAAAAAAACATACAAAAATGCAGTTAAATGGATAACAAGTACAAAGGATAACTTACCTCTATAAGAAATCTGTGCCAGCGACCCTTGATGGTTGGATAACTAGAAAAAAACGTATAGGTTCTTTAAAAATTAAAAAAAAAGTGTACATTGATAAACTTACATTCTAATAATCATAGAATTTATATTTATAAATTATTTAAGTAATTCTCAGTTAATTTAAATATGTTTTAAATTTTATATGATTTTATCAGTTTTCTGTCACTCATAACAAAAGTATTAAGTTACCTTACTTACTTTGGGGACGGACGACCGTGTATGAAATTGTCCCTATATATTTATTATTATTATTTATACGTCACACACCCTGTTAAAGGTATGCATATAATTATTCACGCAATGTATCTATTTTTCGGCCTCCCTCTGATCATATATCTATCCACATTTATATTTAAAACTCTTATGGTCATATGAGTCAGCTGATATGTATATTCCGTAAATCTTTAATATTTAAATAAGTTAATCTTGTATATATGTTTTTTGTATTATAGATACGGCTCCAACGATTTTCATGAAATTCAGAATGCTTTGGGTGCAAATAATCGATTTTGCTAGGTTTCTTTTTTAATAAATATATTTTCCCCTGTTTTTGTACATTGAAAAATGCTAAAATGTCGAATAGAATTCAAATTATATTTTAGCTGTTAATTGTAAAGTAGTGATAGATCAGCGGATAACGGGCGGACTAAAGAAGTGAAAATACCCGAGATCGAGCCCCGCCTGACCAATTATTTTTCTCATTTTTTTTTCAAGTTCCATCTTTTTGTATCTTAAAAAAAAGGTCACCCAAGTACTTATAAATAAAGTGAGATAAGTTACAACGCTACAATACAATTTTTAATAATTTATACGACTTTCTATACACTTTAACTTATTTACTATATACTATATACTTATATTTTACTTATGCATCACGGTATATTTATATGGAGGTCTTTCATTTGTTCTATTCTTACACAGTGTAATTAGTGTGCAATCTAATTATTTGAACAGCACTAATTTGTACAATTAAAAGGCCAATAGGGTCAGCGATTAAACCGACCACGATGCGTCATCAAACTCTGGTGCCCAAATAAAAAGCACATTTTCGGTACCACAGTAGTATTCATTCAAGGGGTCGGCTTTTAACGGTTGTCTGGCGCCAAATTACTAGAGCCGGCGCCTAAAATCCTGCTCTGTCATCACTGCATTTAATTTTAGACTTTATC
Organism: Morpho achilles; assembly: GCA_947086495.1. Lineage (NCBI taxonomy): Eukaryota > Metazoa > Arthropoda > Insecta > Lepidoptera > Nymphalidae > Morpho > Morpho achilles. The sequence continues at coordinate 13,311,805 of CAMTZB010000015.1, forward strand.
CCATTTAACTGAAGGTTATTTTTCATTTGATTTTAACTTCGGAGGGAGCTTGAAGGATAATCGTTTGGCGTCGCAATGTCGATGCATTATGGAGGGTGAGCATTTCAACACCTGCTATTGACATGTGGGGCAATTGGTCGGACAAATGTCCCTGTTTAAATCGGGACATGTCCTGAGATTTTTGCGTTTTATTGGCCGCATTACTTAAAGACTATCTAGAAATCTAATCTTAGAAATCGTTTATGTAATAGTCAATAAGCTCATTTATAGAATTAGGCGTTGCTTAAGAACTTCATAATAGAAAAATAATGACGCTCTGATTGTCGATATAGTTATAAAAAATGATGTGAAAATCTTAAACAGTTTTGGCTTAAATTACTTTAATACGACGACAAAATTAAAATTATGAATTTTTAAATTTATGGCATAAATACAACTACAGTCACAATAACAGACTTCTTTCATTTCACACACACACACACACTCGCTCTCTCTCTCTCTCTCTCTCTCTCACACACACACACAGACACACACACGCTCTCTATCTCTCTCGCACACATACACACACATATATAAAAAATAACATTAATTGTGTAATGAATTGTATACTGGAGACGGATGTTATTGCTTCGACACAGATTTCAACTAATGCAGTCAAAATCTATACACTTTTCGTTTATTTATTGTGAAATTTGTAAATAAAGAATAAATATTATTAATTTAAGATGTGGAAAGTCTGTCTGTCTCCTGTTTTTTGTCTGTCAGTAAATCAAACAATATTGATAAAATTTGGTGCAACTGAAGCTTATATATACAGGGTTAACATAAATTTAATTGTAATTTTTGTGGCCATATCGTTTTTCTCTTAGACGTAATCAAAGCGGTATTTGATACACTCATTGTGTAGGATATAGAAACATCGTCGAGACCGTGAAATTTATAGAAGTAGAGTTTTACTTGAGTACCATAGTATTAGTCTTGGCTTAAAGCGAGTTGAATAGATAGTTTTAATGATATGAATCTCGTTTTCGCCTATATACGCTGTGTAGACTATACAGCTGGCTTAAATAAGAACATGTTTTTCTGCTTAACTACTTGGTAAAAGTACAATGTCTGTCATAAGCCTATTGTTAACAACTATTGAATTACTTCTCGGAAAAAGTATAGCGTTCATAATAAGCCTATTGTTTAATGCGAATTGCTAAATAGGCGTATCTAGTTACTTTTGATGTGAACGCATTTGTTCGTACACGGATAATATAGCACGCAATAACCTGGAAGAGCCATGGGAGGTAATTATTTCAATTACTTGGTAATATTAAGTAATAAGTCCACCCTTCCGACGTCGTAATGACTCATCCTAATCATAAGTCATACTTTCAGCCCTCCACTACACGTCGCCCTAAGCCGTGGTCCGGCCTAACAGGAGGCACCCTTAGGACGACGTTCCCTATAGCTAGTGGAGTTTCTGCGCTCTACTCTCCGCATTTCGCAACCTGACGATGCTTGTGCGCTCGCCCGTCCCGCCCTGTGACGCTGTAAAAGCCGTTAGGGCTAACAACGTACAGACAATCGAAAAAAAGTAACAGTTAAGTATTAAACCTACAATTAGAAAAAATCTAATTAATGTATAGAAACCGGCTATACTCACGTCTTATTTTATCGGATGAGCCCGACTAGTTTCAAGCCGGTTTTGGAAGCTGATTTGGACAATTGATTTGATTTGGATCGACTTAATTTGTATTTGAAACGGCGTTATCGCGGCGGTTCCTGCTGCGATAACGCCGCGTAAAGAGCTCATGAATAAGAGCCCCGTATGGGCTTGATTTAGTTATTAGTCGCACTCATCCAATAAAATAACACGTGAGTATAGCCGTTTTCTATACATTAATTCTGAATAACACTCATGATAGTTTCAAATAAGAAAAGATCTGAATATTAATAATAATAAAATAAATATATGAGACAATTACACACGATCATATGCCTCTAAAGTCTTAATACTTATATTATGGAAGACAGAAAACTGGTAAATATAATTACACCCAATTTCGAAGAACCGACAAATTGTTGTTAGAAAATGTTGGCCCTCGCCTGGAATCGAACCTGCGGCTCCTGACGCTGAAGGCTCGCTCACTGCCACCTTCGCCATTAAAACAGTCAAAGATATTGCATCAAAATAGTGAAGTTCATAAGTTGTTGATTGTAAGTTGTTCTAATAAATTAACTCTATGTATTATGTATGTAGTACTATATTTTGCAATAAGTCTTATAAAAGAAGTATACTCAATAAGGTTGCAAATTCAACATAAAGAAAATTGCAATTAAAAACTAATAAACGATGTAGATATTTACGGTGTAATTACAATCGCATGTAACCGGATGCGCATTTGAACAAGGGTGTCAGTGTAGCAGACGACAGTTGCACCTTTCCTGTAATAACCGGAAGCCAGGCGCCACCGGCGCCTGCGCAAGCCACTGCGGTATATTGGCATTCACGGTCCAACCGCGAAACGGGACGGACGCAACGGCTGACCGCCCGCGAAATTAATAGCCAACACATAATAATTACGCGCCATGACATTTAAAGGCTAGTTTAAACCAAACGAACGTAGAGTATTCTTACTCTTAACAAGACCATTCTTTCTAGATCTTTTTGTGTAAACAAAACATTATTCTTAGCGTTTACAGCAAAATATCAAGAATTAGAATTTTTTTAACAAGATCACCCAAAAGAATACTTTTTTGAAACGAACACGTTAGAATCATCTTTTCGCGCGCTCTTTAATCTACCGTTTAGATGTGAGAGAGCATTTGTTTATTTCTTTTTATACATGTATTTAGAAAAGAGAGAAAAAAAGTAATAGAAGGAAAAGAACAAGAATTTAAGAAGAAAGGAAGTACGGGTCATAAAGAGAAAAAGAAAAAGTTAAATAAATTTAAATATTTAATCTATTAATAAATTTTGGTAAAATAAATAGATGAAAAGATGCTACTAATATATTATTACTTACGATAAATATTTATATATTTTTCCATAGAATCTTTGCAAATGCAACATAACGAAGAAATGCCCGGTCTATTTACAGTAACCGAATTTCAAAGAGTGGGAGTAGATGTCGTTTGATGTAAACTGGCCTTAAGGAACGCTACAACGATTTCACGATTGGCGTGTAAGTATTTGTTCATGTAAAGCGCAGTGTTATTAACTCGGTTCAAAATTAAAACGTTAAATCATCGCTACCGTTGTTAACTTTATTGTTACGAGCGGAACAACAAAAAATACAGCAAAAACATAATCACCGGCCTGTTCTAACAAAATTGCACGTTATGAGCGTGTATTTTTATATCGATATTACGTTATCTCAGTCAAGCCTCATGACGGATATTGGCTGATACATCTACCTATACATCTATCCGCGACAAGCAAATGATATCCATTTGATTTGTACCTGTAACCACAATTCATCTTCCTGCCCTTATCTCACTCTAAGTGGGGTCGACACAACATGTTATGAACATGCTGTCACATGATTTGGCTGCGATTTTACGACTGGCCGCCTGCCTGTCTTTAACTTACCTTAGTCGTATTTATACGACACCTCGATAAGAAATGAGGGTAGTCTATTCTGCTCAGCCGGATACCAAACGGCGGGTTGACTTACCTTAGTCGCCTTTTACGATACCTCGGTAAGAAATGAGGGTGGTCTATTTTACTAAACCGGATACCACACGGTGGGTCAGCTTACGTTAGTCTCCTTTTACGACACCTCGGTAAGAAATGAGGGTGGTACTATTCTATTCCGCCGGATACCACACGGTGGGTCGTCTTACCTAAGTCGCTTTTTACGACACCTCGATAAGAAATGAGGGTGGTACTATTCTATTCAGCCGCATACCACACGGCGTTGGGAAAATAGACCATATACCTTGGAAATGTGCAAATTCCACTGTCCCTAGTAATGTACCATTCAATAAATCTGCGTACCTCATACATACGCCGCTATTTACAAAGAGCAGAGCAGTACATGGGCTTGCAAATCGACCATTAGGCTAGCATGTCACGTGTCGCAATGCACTTGCTAATGCGCGATATGTATGCTGGCGGCGACGCACTTGTCGAAGGTGACTCGCCAAGGCGCTCAATAGGAACTAAGTATATTTACTTGGCTAGACTTAGCGATGTGAAAAAATAATCGATTTGTAAAATAATCGATTATTTTTTCAAAATAATTCGTTTAGATTGTGACAAAATCGATCACAGACAGACTTTGTTATATAATAAGTATACTAAATATAAAAGTTCTATAATATTCCTACGGATTAAGAAAAATTTTCTTCAAAAGTAATGAGAATATTATTTTGCTATAATCCGCGATAAAATTTTTATAATATTCTCATTACTTTTGTATTATGGACCTCTACAAAGTAACGCCTAATTCTATAAATTATTTAAAAAATTTCTTCTCAAATGTATTACATTCACTTAAATGAGAACTAAAAACTTAACTAAGTACAATTTATCGCATTAAAGAGCGCGCTAAACATAAAAACTTATAACTTAACATAAAATGTAAATAAACGCCGTATAGTATCCGCCTGAATAGAATAGTACCAACCTAATTTCTTACCGAGGTGTCGTAAAAGGTGACTAAGGTAAGTCGACCTGCCGTTTGGTATCCGGCTGAGTAGAATAGATCACCCTCATTTCATACTGAGGTGTCGTAAAAGGCGACTAAAGGTAAGTTGACCCACCGTGTGGTATCCGGTTTAGTAGAATATACCACCCTCTTTCTTACCGAGGTGTCGTAAAATAACGACTGAGGTAAGTTGACGAGGCGGCCGGTCGTAAAAATGCAACCAAATCATGTGACAGCATGTTTACAACATATTGTGCCGACCCCACTTGAGTGGAATAAGGGCAGGAAGATGATGAAAATTTCACAAATAAACATTGCTAAGTAAAAAATATATATTATTCCTTAGAAATAAGTTTGCTTTCATGACGGCGATGTTCTAAACTCTTAAGTTATATTATTCCATCAATATGTATTTGAGACAAGCTTACTGCGGATTAATACAGAACAATATTATCTTTTACATTCATTCATAGACAAGTAGGGCCTCCCTTCTAATGCATGAAAGGTGGACACATGGTATTTCAAACCGTGAATTGTTTCATATATTGATATACAAGTTAAGACTATAAGTAAGTAACGGCCTGTTACTATCCCACTGCCGAGAATAGGCCTCTTCTCTCCGTTTTGGGAGAGAATGATTGGAGCTAAGACCTACCACGCTGCTCTAATGCGGATTGGTAGGTTACACATACCTCCAGAATTCTCTAGAGATATGCAGGTTTCCTCACGATGTTTTCCTTCACCGAAAAGCGTGTGATAAATTGCAATTATCAATTAGACACATAAGTTTTAAGAGAAAAACTCATTGGTGTCTGCCCGGGTTCGAACCCGTGATCGTCTCTAAAGATTCACACGGTCGCACCGCTGGGCCATCACAGCTTAGTTAAGACTATACTACTCTTTAAATCATTCTCCTCACCTTATCCCACTCTAAGTGGGGTGCACACATGTTTTAAACATGTTGTAACGTGATTTGGCTACGTATTCTACGACCGCATGCCTAATGTCAACTTTCCTTAGAATTATTTTACGACACCTTGGTAATAAGAGGGTTATCTATTCTACTCAACCGGATACCACACAGTGGGTCAACCTATCTTAGTTCCCTTCTACGACACATCAGTAAGAAATGAGGGTTTTTTTCTAATCACTCGGATACCACACAATGGGTCAACTTACCTTATTCGCCTTTTACGACACCTCGGTAAGTAATGAGGGTGTTTTTTCCACTCAACCGGATACCACACGGCGAGTCGAGTTACCGTAGTCGCTGTCTACGCCATCTTGGTAAGAAAGAGGGTAGTCTATTCTACTGAACCGGATACCACAAGGCGGGTAGACTTACCTTAGCCGTCTCTTCGGACATCTCAGTAAGAAATAAGGGTGGTCTAGTCTATTCAGCCGTATACCACACGGCGTTAAACATTTTTATTTAAGTGTCCAAAAGATTTATCCGCGTAAAGTCTAAACGGTTGGTCACCCTCGACAATGCCATAAGCGATCTATAGAACCGCTTTACACAACAAAAATAAACACGTTACGTATTGAATAGCATAATCGCAATACATAATGTATGAAATTGTTAATACTCGTTGTTATTGATTATAAAGTAGGTATTTCCTGTGCGGAAAAAAACTAATGGGAGCGTTTCTAAAAAAAACATCTGCATTTATAAATTAATTAAAGAATCATATAACAGTAAATAAAGTTATCTTACTAATATTATAAATGCAAAAGTGTGTATAGTCACTCATTTTGTATCTTTCATACATTTTCACGGCGAATCCGCTGAACCAATATCGATGAAATTTGGCACAATTATTCCATATGTAGACAATGGCTTTTTGATTGTCAAAAAAAGGAACAAATTGGAAGGCAATCAAAAATTAGAATTAAATATAAATTTACCTATTTATTTATTCATATGATAAATTTTTTCGCAGCATATCAAATATTTACAATTGCATTTCTTATTTTATTACTATTAATGTGACTAATATTCAGAGTGGGTACGCGCTGGTTTTTGGTTTACAGGAGATAATAAAAAGTTTGAGCAGCTCATGCACTATTAAGATTTTACTTAGATTAAATTTTAATTTTATTTGGTTTAATTAAATTTAAAAAACACAATGTTGGCAGCATTGGTACAAGGCGTGGGCTGAAAAGCAGCTTTAAGCTGAGTCCCACGACCTTTTCACGATATCATTGTTGTATTAGTAATTTTAAGTGTAAAATGTAGTTTTTTCGTGAATAAAGTTATTATTATTATTATATACACCGGGGTAACATATAGGCTATGGAAATACCGTTAATTCTTCAGGAATAGGATGACATTGAAAAGCGCTATTATCAACCTATCACGCGAATGAAGTTTGTGAGTATGGGTGCTAGTTTGTTACTCCTTCACGGCGAATCCGGTGAACCAATATCGATGAAATTTGGTTCATTTATTCCTTATACCACTACGCTCTCCAATTTCCACTGGGTTGATATATAGGCTATAGAATTGCTTTTAATACTACAGGAATAGGATGACATTGAAAAACGCTATTATCAACCTATCACGCGACAATATTCCACGCAAATGAAGTTGCGGGTAAAAGCTAATGGAACTGCGCTTTATTCAGTGAGATAAAAATTGGCATGTAAAATCAGTACACTAATTAAAGTATACAAATCATTCCCACTTATCCCATTTTAAGAGGGGTCGGACAACATTTTTAACGATTTTGTTCGTTGTTTTAGCCATTTTGTTAGTTATTTTACGACCGACCACCTGCCTGAGGTCAACTTACCTTAGCCGCCTTTTACGACACGTCCGTAAGAAAGGGGGTTGGCCTATTCTACTTAGCCGGATACCGCACTAAAATACAAAAATCAATAAAATGAGGAATGTTTATCCTCTTTTAGAAGGATTTTGAGTTTTGCGAATTTCTCGGCGTATATATTGTCAAATTGCGAATATGTCCTTACAATTTTTTTACTTATACAGTCATAAAATTCAACTGCAGAAATCAAAAATTATTTTTATTCGTTTTGAAAATGAATTTTTGATTAGTTATATATCTTTTAAATTCATTTTTATCGTTGCAAGATATCTAATTGAAACTTTATTTTTCTAGCTGTTCAGTTTCTTGTAAAATAAAAGTACATATTCATTTATTTTATTCATATCTTTGCACTTGTATAAGATAATAAATCAACTATATGTAGGTTTCATTACAATATTTACCTTCGCCTTAATGCGCATGATGAATTATTAATATCAATTAAGCACAAGTTCTTATAAAAAGGTGTACGCGAATGTTCGGTGAGGAACTTCCACGAGTAATAACGACGAATATTCCGACAAAGTTTCGTCGCGACTACAAATAGACGAGGAATCGCCGTAAGTCGCGACGGATTCCTGTAAAGTGTAAACTCTTTCAATATGTTGTATGAAATATGATTTCAGCATCGCGAGACGTTTGACTATATTTGTGACTTTATTTATTTATTTATTTTATTTGTTTCTTATAGCATATGTAAAAAAAGCACATGTATAAAGGTTTGGTTCTTTTACTTGTCGCTTGTCGTGTGGTATTCAGCTGAGTAGAATAGACCGCCCTCATTTCTTAGCGTAAAAGGCGACTAAAGTAAGTTGACCCACCGTGTGAAATCCTGCTGAGTACGATAGACCATCCTCATTTCTTACCAAGGTATCGTTGAGTTGACGTCAGGTAGGCGGGTGGTCGTAAAATAACTAGCTAAATCAAGTAATAACGTCAGAAAAAGTAACAACAAGGGCATATGTTTATAAAATGTTGTCTCGGCCCCTCTTAGAGTTTAATAGGGGCAGGAAAATGATGAAATGAGGATGTTCTTTTAAGGATCTTCTCATTTCTGATTATCTAATCTGAGCTTTCTAATCACTTTTATTTAAACTCAAAATAAACTGACATTTACCTTTAGTAGTCCAGGGTTAAATTATATGACCGCAACATTGTTTCTATACAGCAACAAACTCGCCTGTTCCTCTTATCAAAATTGTTTTACACCATATCGTTGCTGTCTAATGCATGGCTGGTCGCGATATTATTCTTAGATTATATTATACAGTTTCTGTATAACTAAAATAATAAATTTAAACTTAGATAAAGACTATATACATAAAAACCGTGAGTTTGCGTTTTAAGAAATAAGCAAAAATAACAAATTTCATTTAATTTTGTGTGTATAAGTGAGTGAGTCTCTTTAAAGTTTTGTAAAAACATAATCAAACTCTGCGGTATTTCATTAAATTAATAGTCGCAAAACGTTTAATATCTACAAGAAAATATTCATAGTTAATGTATATAACCGGCTATACTCACGCCTTAAACGGCGGGAACTGTTAAAACTCAGTTCCCGCCGCGAGAACGTCGTGTAAATAGCTCATAAATAAGTGCCCCGGATGAATAAGACGTGAGTATAGCCGGTTCTATACATTAACTATGAATACTACTCACGATAGTTTAAATTTAACGAAAATATTTAATTAAAAATGTATCGATATGCAAAAAATTGCATTTTAAATCCGGTTATTGTAACAATGCGATTGCTTACTCAAAAGAAATATTATACATCCGGAACGCAACAAATTCAAAACACCAATTACTTATTTGAGTAATATCTATATGTAGTATCTACACTAATACATAAAGCTGAAGAGTTTGTTTGTTTGATTGTTTTTGAACGCGCTAATCTCAGGAACTACTGGGACGATTTGAAAAATTCTTTAAGTATAAGAAAGTCCATTTATTGAGCAAGACTATAGGCTATATAACATCACGCTAAGATGAATAGAAGAGGAGCAGCAATAAAAAACAGTGCGAAAACAGCAAAATTTAAAGCTTTCCTTGCGTGTGCTGAGTAAACGGTAATAGTTATTCAAAAATCATGTATAACAAAATTGTTCCCCTCTAAAAGTTCTAAATAAAAGTCCGTGACAGCATATGTCTAGCTTTCAAGGTTAACCAACATTAACCATTTTTATGGTTATTAAAAAAATTACGGTTTTAATCTTTTCACGCGGGCAAAGTCGCTGGAAATTGCTAGTATAGTATATTTTTCTTAATATCGTCACATAAAATAAATTTTCAAGCGCAAAACTTTTGAGTATTGAATCTATAATTTATAGAATTAGGCGTTACTTTGCGGAGATCCATAATACAAAAGTAATAATAAAATTATTATGCTATAATCCGCGATGAAGTAAAATAGAAAATACATATAATGCTAAATGTAGAGTGGACAATCGGTTATCGGTTAATCGGTAATAACCGATTGTCCACTCTACATTTAGCATTACATATATTTTCTATATCGCGGATTATAGCAAAATATTTTTTTATTACTTTTGTATTGAATCTATCTAGTATCAAATATCTTGGACCATACCATAGTGTCTTAGAGTTGCAACTCTATATTAAACGATCACATACTCCAACCTCTCAACTAAAAGTTACATCAATTCTTTGTTTCTTTTAATGTGAAAGAAAGAACAACGATCGCATTTTTAATATTGGTTATACATTGTTCTTTTATTCATCAACATTCATATCAATATAGCCTTAAGAAAATATTTGTCTTAAGTAATTATATATTAGTAGCATCTTTTCATCTATTTATTTTACCAAAATTTATTAATAGATTAAATATTTAAATTTAAATAAACTTTATCTTTTTCTATATATTACCCGTATTCTCTTTCTTCTTCAATTCCTGTCCTTTTCCTTCTGTTACTCAAAGATTGACTGTAAGCGATCCCTATTAGGGATAAGTCCGCCTTTATACATGTGCTTTTTTACTTTTTCTTACTCTTTTCTAACTATATGTATAAAAAGAAATAAATAAAATAAATAAGAACACTTTGACTGTTTATGGATTCCTTTCGATTGGTGCAACGAACTAAATAAAAAACTGCCAAGCTTCATATAGTTACATAGAACTCTCGTAAAAGACCATTGAATAATTTTGAATTTAGAATTCGAACGACCGTGACTGTTCTAAATGTATCAATTTGTTTCTTATCTTTTTTATGAAACATAAACTTTATATTGTCTGGGCGTCAGACCATAATATATTTAATACCTTCAACATTTTTGATTTTTCAAGTCTGTAAGCTGATTAGAAATTTAGTTTATTATTGTGCTTTCAAATGTAAAAACCAATTTCAAGTTATAGGTACAGATAGATTATTTTTATAAACGAAAAGAAAAGAAAGGTACTGAAGAATATTTTGGAATAGTAGAAAATATTATTAAGATTGTATGTTGAATTTATATATACATTTTTTAGTCTTTCTCATCTTTTACAGATTAAATTGCAAGCTGTTTTGGTTCTTGAATTTTGATATGTGATTTATTGGATATGATTTTTTAATAAGGCGCTTAATGGACTAGATTCCAGGGCGTATTTTTTTTTATCATAAAATCTTGCTGTATATGAATATAGTTTTCATTTTCTAATATCATCTAAGGTATCATGAAATAAAGTAATCTGAAAATATTAAAAAAATAACATGCTTTATGCAAACATATGTACTGTTAATGCATTTATTGAATGTAACAGGATATTCACTTCCACAGTCGTTTGTCATCTCATCAAATTATTTACAATAACATTTTGATGATGTACGATTCTTAACATAATGATTGCAAAATAATATCTAAATTTTTTTATAAATTATTGTTAGAATTCTGGTCTAAATCGGAATGGCATATTCATTCATAAATTGTACTGGAATATAGTTAATTTAATAAAGGAAAATATGTAATTAGTTATGTAGCTAATTGCCGTTTGAATTGATTTGTTGAAGGCAATAAGGAGCTTTTCAGTTTTGTCTATTTTACTAAACCGGATACCAAACGGCGAGTCTACTAACCTTAGTCGTATTTTACTACACTGCGCTAATAAAGAGGGTGGTCTATTCTACTTAACCGGATACCACACGGCGGGTCGACTTACCTTAGTCGCCTTTTACGACACCTCAGTAAGAATTATGGGTGGTACTATTCTATTCAGCCGGATATCACACGGCGTTTTTAATTTAATACATCATTTAAAATTCTCGGCGGTTTCGGTATTTACGCGGGAAAAACTTCGTGATAAACTGATATGCACGCAGGCAAAGCTGTTGGCATAGCTAGTATTCTAGTAAATAACAGTGACATGTATGTAGAAACGAAAATGCACGTAGGCAATATATATGCAAATGCGAGTGGAGCTCCTTAAACAACCGGACCTCATGATGGCGAAACACATTACAAATTCATAACGAGTGCTATCGAAGTACTCGATAGATTATTCCACAATCGATATTCAAAAGTCGGAGACCACCGTGTCGTGTCTTCAATAAATCAATCCAAAGACACCAGTAGACAGACAACATAATTATACTAGTGGTATATACACTTACGAGTCTTCTTAGTGTTGAAATACCCCTTAATATGTACCGTTTTTTCGTATTCTCAAAGCAAAATCGTGGTTTTTGTACACATTTTTTTTTCGAATTGACTATATACTGTTAGCCCTAACGGCATTTACAGCGTCACCGGGACGAGCGGGACAGGCGAGCGCAGAAGCTCTACTAGCGTCGGGGAACGTCGTCCTAAGGGTGCCTTGTCTTGTGAGGCCGGCGTACACATGTTAGTCCTGCACACTAGTAGTATATAATACACTTGCGACATTACGTCTTAGTGGTGAAATACCCCTAAATATGTACCGTTTTTTCGTATTCTCGAAGCAAAATCGGGGTTTTTGTACATGTTAGTCATGCACTATAATGCATAAGCTTCTACCCTACAAAATTTTATTAGTACTTACCCAGCAGATCGGGTTTATAGTGCATTACGGGTATATATAAAGTAAAATAGGATTTTTTTGACACATACGACGATATCACTACATAGTATAAAAGTTGTTTTCTCTGTCTGTCCCTATGTCCCTACAACCCTATGCTTAAATCTTTAAAACTAAGCAACAGATTTTGATGCGGTTTTTTTTAATAGACAGAATGATTGAAGAGGAAGTATATATGTATAGCAACATTCAATATGGAGTAGAAAAATACTGTAATTTTTGAGGTTTCTAATGTGATGTTGTAAACAATTACATCTTTTTCTGCTTACATTGCAAACGTAGGCTAAATCCTACGAGATTTATCAAAATAATGTACTAAGCATTTGTACACCTTGAAAAGGTCTACAAAAAACTCCGCGATGGTATATGTCTATCTCTTACGGATAACCCACAATAGCATTTTTTGTTATTTACTTTTTACGAAAATAATGCCTTATTTACGAAGCAATTTTAAACAATACAGCATTAATCCTTATCCAAATCAGTACCTTAAATACATTTTTGATTTAATATTGATCAATATGGCCGTTTACCGGATTCTATTCAACACGGCGGGTCAGCTCCAATATCCTCTTCAAAAAGCAGAAACAAAACATTTGCCCAGTAAATAAACTACTTTAAGAATCCTAAGCTCTATACATTATTCTCTTAACAATATTCTTTGTTACAAGTCGTAATACAAAATCACGATTCACGTTCAAATAGTCAGCGTACAAACAGGTTGAATTTCCTAACACTTTCAGTGTTGCACAAACTTCCTCAATACATCACACTTCTGGGTGGTCGGCCACTCGGATTATCTTCAAACGGTACATATGTATTAATCTGCTATTAACATCGGCGAGAAAATTGTTATGTGTCGATATCGGAAATACCAATTTCAAATTTTCCATTTAACATGACCTTTCTGACCTTTTGTCTTGTCTTTGGACGGTTCTTTTGCATAATTATCGAAAAGCGTAATTAGTTTATTCTGATTTTATGTTAAATAACCATTCAATAAAAAGTTATGTTATTGGACATTTTGAACACCAGTTATCTATGGTGACAGGTATCAGAGCGTCGTTTTAATTTTTTAGAATATAATATAGTAAGGTTACGGCCTGTTACTATCCCCTTGCTGGGCATTGCCTCCTCTCTCCGTTTTTGGGGGAGAAGGATTGGAGTTTAGACGCGCGCTACCACGCTGTTCCAATGCGGATTGGTAGGTTACACATATCCCTAGAATTCTCTAGAAATATGCAGGAACGAAAAGCGTGTGATAAATTGCAATCATCAATAAGACACAAGTTTTAATAGAAAAAAATATATAATTAGCCTTCTTTTTTATATGTGAGGTTGTTACCCAGCATAGGTTAGCTTGATAAAAAAATAATTGACTCCCTTCGATGCCACAAACAAACGAACATACTCCGAACTAGATAGTACTTTTTTTATGTTAACCTGTTCGATACCAAATATTCCCTTCCTCGTCCCAAATTTAATATTGACCCCCTTTTCGCGATATAATTAATTATCTGCTTTTTTTATTGCCATTTTATAAAAACCCACAACAAAATTAATATTTCTCTTGAGTACTGATTTTATTTTATTTTTGAATTCTTTTTAATTAGATTATTGCTGATTATATTTTTGTCATATTATATTCGAATGAAAACAAATGTGTATTTATAAAAACTGTCTAAATTATTGTGAAATTGCGCACGTCGTTGCCATATATAATTAATATAACACTTACTTTCAAAATAGGTTCATATTGTGTATTTGTAGTTTTACATAGTGTGTATATCATCATCCTCTTTCCCTTATCCCACTTTAAGTGGGGTCGGCACAATATGTTACAAACATGTTGTCGTATGATTTGGCTACGTATTTTACGACCGGCCGCCTGTCTGACGTCAACTTACCTTAATCGTATTTTACGACTCCTCGGTAAGAAAGAGGGTTGTCTATTTTACTCAACCGGATACCACACGGTGGTGTGTATATATGGCTTTTTAAAATATATAAATAAATATCTGACACTTAAGATACGATAAGGTTGGTTAAATATTCAAAACTCGGATACTAAACGGTTATATAGCAAAGCATTACTTGAACTTACAGTTTATTTTGCTTTCGTGGGTGGTCTGACCGATCGATGCGATCAATTATGAAGTTCACCTCGGGCGTTGATAGAAGCATTTTTGTAATTAAACATTGACATAGAGTACTTAGCTATAGCGTATACCTTGTATATTTATATACAAGACACACACGAATATCCTCACACTTATACTAATGTACAATGGAAATATTACACTGTCTCGGAATGCACCACGTCAGTAACACGAGAGCCCTTGGTGAGAGCGGACGTGTAGTCGCATATTATGTTAATTGTTAGTGCGTGTTTGAGCCTATATAAATAATAAATAATAATAAATAAGTATATGCATAAAACATTAGTCTAAATTAACACAATTCAAGTGAACACATAGAAAGAACTAAGTCTGATTTATTAAAATTAACTTAATAATCTATAATAATATTCATCATCCTCCTGCTCTTATCCCACCCTAAGTGGGGTCGGCACAACATGTTATAAACATGCTGTCACATGATTTGGCTGCGTTTGTACGACCGGCCGCCTGCCTGACGTCAACTTACCTCTGTCGTATTTTACGACACCTCGGTAAGAAAGAGGTTGGTCTATTCTACTAAACCGGATACCACATAGTGGATCAACTTACCTTAGTCGCCTTTTACGACACCTCGGTTAAAAATGAGGTTGGCCTATTCTACTCAGCCGGATACCACACGGCGGTTTCATAGCTATAGCATATACCTTGTATATTTATATACAGGACACACAAATGTGTATATACTCTAACACACCCACACTAAGTCACACTAATATTAATGCACAAAGGAAACTTTACACTGCCTCGGAATGCACCACGTCAGTAACACGAGAGCCCTTGGTGAGAGTGGACGTGTAATGGCATATTATGTTATTTGTAAGTGCGTGTTTAAGTCTGTATTATAAACATACAACATTACTCTATATTAATACAATACAAATGAACACATACATCACAATATCTATCTATTAATTCATACATGACATAGACATAATATAATAAAAATAAAATAAAGCTGAAAAATATTGTTTAAGTATAAAACAATAAATGATTTTTCATAAAATTAAGTGAGCAAACACTTTCTTTGTGTCAAGATTATATTGATTTCAGCAGATTAGTTTCGATCTAGACGTAACTACAGCTGTTACCAAAGTACAAAATTTATAGTAATTTAAGCAAAAGAAGAAAGAAGTTATGTAGAATATTTCAGTGTATATATTCTAACAATAGACGGAACAAGTTAATCAAAATCAATCGTGTTTAAATTATGGTATTACTAGCTTTTACCCGCGCAACTTCGTTCGCGTGGACTGTAGTCTTGAAATTAGGAGTAGCTTCTATCACCATCCAAACCTTCAAATTCTCCATCACAAAAATCAGACCGATCCGGGATGAATCAGAGGGATTTATCGTTTGATCAAGAGCTTAATATGATAATTTTAGTAAATAACCCGTACTTACATGAAATATATATTAAAATAGCGCAGTAAAAGGAGTACAAAAACTGTATATACGTGAAAAATTAATAATGTTTTCTGGAATTAAATATCTCTATAAATATTATAAGCTTTGGAAACGTGTTAGAAAACTTATTTAATAATAACATTTTTACGTAACATATCAACTGTCAAATTGTTTTTTTTAAATTACCTATACGTACGGCGCTGGGTTCCAACGTTTTTAGTATAAATACGAAAAATTAAATTTAAATTATTTTTTTGGTAACATAATATATCATATCATATCGTATCGGAAAATATATTAAACTTGACTTTATTAACTGTAATGACTTTTCAAATATTAAAAATGGTGTTTAGAAATAAAATATTTTTTCATTAGCAGTATGGCTTATTTTCTATGGGATTAAATTAAATAAAACTTCCCATTACGTGTCAATTAATAGTCATTTATTTCGTACTTGTTGCCAAAGACTACTAACTAAAGACCTTTTAAGAATGCGTTTTCTTGAAACGTCTGTTTTTTTGACAACAAAAATTATATATGATTAAATTTTACTTGAACTTAAATGATTATAGCTTATTGTTATATTTTCACCACAAATCCTATCTTTTTAATAACCTCAAACTATAATAAATAAATATTAGATAAAATAATAATTGATACTAAGATAACAAATATTTTTCTATTTAACAACACTAAAATTATTACTCTGGTCTGGGCTAAAAGATGTTTCATCATTCTGGCGGTCTCTTTTTTATTAAATATTTTTCTCCGGTTTATGAAATAAACAAAAACCAAAATATTTAAAAAAATAATAATGATAACTTTTTTGAAGATTTTTACATGTTGCCCCGGTATATAAACATTAATTTTAC
Organism: Morpho achilles; assembly: GCA_947086495.1. Classification (NCBI taxonomy): domain Eukaryota; kingdom Metazoa; phylum Arthropoda; class Insecta; order Lepidoptera; family Nymphalidae; genus Morpho; species Morpho achilles. Next base: position 13,328,782 of record CAMTZB010000015.1, read on the forward strand.
CAAATTTCATCTATATTGGTTCAGCAAATTGGCCATGAAAACGTTTCAAACAGACTTTCGCATTTATAATATTATTAGTTTATTTATTTTACTAAATAACCCGTATTACTTATATTAATAATCCATTGTTAATACAATGTTAAATTTTCTCAGTTAAATTTGTCCAGTAAACGAATAAAATAAAATATAAATACTCTTTAAAGATAACTCTTTTGACGTAAGCCGAAAAACTTGGAATCTAAATACTACTGTAAAGACAGATTTGACTTGATTTTGACACATCGTAAATAAAAATTAGTTCCATAGGTTTATTATAGATGGCGTATTGAATGTCATCGTATTTAATTCCTCCTGAATTTAATTCCTGTTGAATTAACAGGATTTATATAGCCTATATGTTAACCCGGTATATAAGGAATATTTATGCCAAATTTCATCGATATTGGTTCAGCGGATTGGCCGTGAAAACGGAACCGACAGACAGACAGACAGACTTTCCCATTTATAATATTAGTAAGGATAAACAATTTTTAAGTTATCAATAGGCTTGCGTGGGCACTGTCGATTTTGTACAAATTCTGTTTGTCGACAATTCAATGCCTTGTCCATTTCACACCTACCATTAAGATTTATAGCTACACTCTAGCGACATCTGTTTAAAATACATGAAATTTAAACTTTTATGTATTATAAAGTTAACTATCTGCGGTTTCGCATTCGTGGAAATCCGTGTCGCAATGTTTTTCCCGCGTAAATCCCTTCTTTTTGTTCTGAGTTAAAAATATCAATTTTAATCTTTTATATTCCGTAAGAAAATCTTGGTTCCGGAAATATGCACTTTTAATAAAAAACCGTACAAAAACATGTTCTGTACATTTTGAGAAAATCATATACAGACAGACATCTTTTGGGGACTTTTTTGGATTAAAGTTCCATTTGACATAATGTAATTTTTGATATGATGTATATTCAAATAATTTTTTTAAAAATTATTTTTGAAAAGAGTGACCGACGAATTTATTGTTGGTTCTTTTTGGTAACAGCACCTTTCCGAACCAGCCGTAGCTTTATTTAAACTATTCAAAAGTGTCTTTAAAAACCAACTTGAATAAATAATTATCTGAATTTGAATTTATGATACGTGCGGTAACTGATCCTGCATGTATAAGATATGAGAACGGATTTAGAAACGGGCTGCCTACACTTAGCATAACATAAATTTTCTTAACAGACGTCGATAAAAGCAAAAAAAATATATATCATATAATACCACACGGTGGTAACCTTAGTCTACTTTTACGACACCTCAGTAAGAAATGAGGGTGGTCTATTCTACTCAGCTGGATACCACACGGCTTGCCGTTAAAAATACATCATACGTATAAATTGTTAAAACATTTAGGACACCTATATATGTATCTATACTATATCTAGACACCGACTTTAAACTTATGGCCGCCCTTATTTCTTGCTGGCTCTTTTCGGTAACAGCACCTTTCCGAACCAGCCGTAGCTTTATTTTAACTATTCAAAAGTGTCTTTAAAAGCCAACTTGAATAAATAATTATCTGAATTTGAATTTATGATACGTGCGGTAACTGATCCTGCATGTATAAGATATGAGAATGGATTTCGAAACGGGCTGCCTACACTCAGCATAACATAAATTTTCTTAACAGATAATACCACACGGTGGGTCAACTAACCTAAGTCTACTTTTACGACAATCAGTAAGAAATGAGGGTGGTCTATTCTACTCAGCTGGATACCACACGGCTTGCCGTTAAAAATACATCATACGTATAAATTGTTAAAACATTTAGGACACCTATATATGTACCAATACTATATCTAGACACCGACTTTAAACTTATGGCCGCCCTTAATTAAATGTCCGGCCATTTAACGCGTGTACTAGTATTTTACTACGTTAAACTGTGATACACATTTCTCAGCGACGAAATGGTCTAACACCAAAACCTTGAAAATTTTGATTTCATATATAAATGAATATATACTGGTAGCGATAATTGCTATTACAGTGTTACTGCCTGAGTGAGATATATGAGCGAACGCGAAAGCATCATCGAGAGTGTAAAATATATAATTTAAAATACCAAAATGTATATTGTGCTATTGATTTAGTTACAAAGTTTGTAAGTAAAATCTGTAAAGTTTAAAAGGAATGACTTTATTTCGACCAATACAAATTTGGGAAAAGGAAAAATTTGTACGTATGTTTGTAATGTTTTCACACAAAAAGTACTGGAACGATTTCAAATATTCTTTCACCATTGGAAATCTGCATCTTTACTTAGCAACATAGGTTATATTACATTAAAAAAATAGAAATCAGTAATAAAAATGTAATAAAGTATAAAAAATTAGTCAAAAAAATCTAACATCGCATGCGCTGCAGAAACTATTGATGATGATATATATAACAAATTCAAATTCAAAATTATTATCTTTATTCAAATAAACTTGTAAACAAGTGCTTTTGAATCGTCAACTCTATTGCTGGTTCGGTTGTTCCTACCGAGAAGAGCCAGCAAGAAACTCAGCGGTTGATTTTTTAAAAATATAATTCTTATTACTATTTACATTAAGTCGTTACTGTCTTGTACAGGTTCAAAGAGAGCTATATCCACACATTCCTATCTTCTAAATAATCTTCAAGAGTATAGTAGGCTTTTTGTATCAGCCTATATACCAAGCCAAAAATAAATCAATAGTCGGACTTAGTAGACTTTCCACTGCCATGAGATTGGTATGTAAGCGGGCGAAGCCGCGGCATATTACTAGTGTACTAATAAAGACGATTATTTAAAAAAAATATATTTTTGACTTATACCACTTTAGTTCATTACTTACGGTTAAGCTACTAAGAGTTTAAATTGGATCGTATTAACGATAAAAAGATTATTTAACCTTGTACTACCTAACTTATCTTAAGCCCTAAGCACACTATGAGCAATATGATTATCTTCACGTGTAAATAGCTTTAAACACAAGTACGCGCGATATCATTCGCGTCAAATAACTATTAAAATGCCCTCAATTAAATACAACCACCAAAGGTACCAAAGATACGACATCAAATGAATTAACTAATCATTTGTACGTAATAGATAACTTTGACATAATTCAATTTTCTTATATTAGTTGAATAATTTGTTTTCAAAGAAAATAATTATAATTTAAAAAAAAAAGTAAGTAAGTAACGGCCTGTTACTATCCCACTGCTGAGAATAGGCCTCTTCTCTCCGTTTTGGGAGAGAAGGATTGGAGCTAAGATCTACCACGCTGCTCCAATGCGGATTGGTAGGTTACACATACCTCCAGAATTCTCTAGAGATATGCAGGTTTCCTCATGATGTTTTCCTTCACCGAAAAGCGTGTGATAAATTGCAATTATCAATTAGACACATAAGTTTTAAGAGAAAAACTCATTGGTGTCTGACCGGGTTCGAACCCGTGATCGTCTCAAAAGATTCACACGGTCGCACCGCTGGGCCATCACAACTATAATTTTATTGAGATCTAACTTTGTAATGGTTAAGTGACGTAGCGTGGCGAGGTTGTTCAAAAAACAGGAGAACATAATAACATTGTTGTTTTCTCTCCCTCGCACCAGTATTGTTTAGTTTTTGGATCAAGATTATTTTGCGTTTAGTGTATCGTAATAAGGTACGTTGATCTCTATAAATTATGATTATATTCAAATACAAAATAAAAACTTGTCGCTGAATTAACTGGTTTTTTTAATGTAGGGTGCTGAGGTGTGTAGGTAATTAAAATTTTAATAAATGTATGATCGGTACCACGCTGAATATACTGGATTTCGTTTTCACGTAAATGATGGATCTAAAAAAAGCAAAAACGAGGGGATAGCTTACAGGTGTCGTTCGGAACTTCCCGTACAAAAAAGCAAGTAAGTAGCGGCCTGTTACTCTCCCATTGCTGGGAATAGGGCTCTTCTCTCCGTTTTTGGATTGAAGGATTGGAGCTAAGACCTACCACGCTGCTCCAATGCGGATTGGTAGGTTACACATATCTCCTGAATTCTCTAGAAATATGCAGGTTTCCTCACGATGTTTTCCTTCACCGAAAAGCGTGTGATAAATTGCAATTATCAATAAGACACGTAAGTTTTAACAAAAAAACTCATTAGTGTCTGCCCGGGTTTGAACTCGTGACCTCCTTGTAAAAGTCGCACGATGTAACCGCTGGGCTACCACAGCTTCCCGTACGCTTTTCAATAATTTTTTTAGCAAGATAAAGTTAGCGGCTGGCTACAATCTCGCCGATGTAAAGTAAATGTACTGACTAAGCTGGACTGGCGCTTGCTAACACCTATTCACTATTTTTTTTTAAATTTTGCAAAAATTAGAAGTCCAGGAAGATTGATAAAGGAAGTTTGTTAGATTGCATCCACATTTCGTGATCTATTATAGAAGTGACTTATTTTAATTGTTAATTAATGCATAATTTATACAGAAGCTAAAAGATAAGATAACACTGTAGCCAAAACTGTTTAGTTTGAACGTGGACGCCTCCACATTGTGGCGCCAGCCGCGATCTCTATCGAACCGGCAGACTTGATTGATTGATAAGCGATTTGCGATTTGCAATTTGCAGGAATTATTTCATTAATCGCTTTACTGTTATATTGTCATACAAACACTTCAATTCAACTTTCGCAATATGTTGGTTTTATTTCAGTTTATTCGGATATAGTAGCCGAAACTGGATTTTAAAAATATTCTTGAAACTAAATTAATAGAACGAATTGGATGTATAATGATACTGTTATAGGAGGCAATAACCGAACCCTAATAGGGAAGTCACTTGGAGATAAAATAAGTCGATTTATAAAAAATCGATTGAATCTAATCGAAAAAATATTTTTTTTAATGCGAATAAAAATAAAATAGATGTCCTGTTTACAAAATTCCATTAAAATGTGTACTTTAGCTACATTGGTCTTCTCCGACAACGCATCCTATCCTATCCTATCCTAAAAAAGAAGAAAAAAGGAGAAAAAACTCAACAAGGATAATTAATATAATCGATACAAAAATCGATTCATACTGCCTAAAAATCGATTATATTTTCACATCCCTAAACCCTTAAAGTTACTATACTGCATACGGTAGGTGAAATTTACAATAATCTATACTAATATATAAAGCTGAAGAGTTTGTTTGTTTGGACGCGCTAATCTCAGGAACTACTCGACCGATTTGAAAAATTATTTCAGTATAAGATAGTCCATTTATCGAGGAAGGCTTTATAACATCACGCTAATACGAATAGGAGACGAGCAGCAATAAAAAATATCCGGAAACGTCAAAACTTAAAGCTTTCGTTGCTTGCGCTAAGTAAACGAAAATTATTCAAAAATCATGTATCACAAAATTGTTTCTCTCTAAAAGTTCTAAATAAAAGTCATACAGCATATGTCTAGCATTTAAGGTTAACACACTTTAACCATTTTTATGGTAATCAAAATACTATATTACGGTTTTAATCTTTCCACGCGGTCGGAGCCGCTGGCGATTCCTAGTTTATTATACAACGCACTCTTAAAATATTTTTAAAGCCGTGTGGTACCGGCTAAGTAGAATAGTACCACCCTCATTCCTTACTGAGGTGTCGTAAAAGGCGACTAAGGTAAATTGGACGATATGACCTTAACGTCCACCGCTGTCCTACCGGATAATGTAGGCCGAATTTATTCCCAAGGAGGGTTGACGTCAGGCAGGCGGCCGGTCATAAAAATTTTGCCAAATCCATAACAACATGGTTATAAGGAAAAAAGATAGCGATTCTGCTAGGGCGTTCCCCGTAGGCGACGCGCAGGTGCAGCACCCGGCGCCTGTGGGAAATGGACAAGGGTTGTCGCATCAAGGACGGGTGCGACGTAAGACGCGAGTCCATAGGGATGAAAGAATGAGGATGGCTAGCTGGAATGTAGGTACGATGAATGGAAGAGGAAGAGAGTTAGCGGATATATTAGAAAGGAGACGAATAAATGTTGCATGTTTGCAGGAGGTGTGAAGTATGATATGCATATAAAAGGAGTGTCGCCCGAGTTGACGAAAGATAGGACAGAATGGAAGAGAAAAACATGTTGTGGCGACCCCACTTAGAGTGGGATAAGGACAGGATGATGATGATGATTCACTCTAAAAATATTTTAAGAAAATTATCAAACGAAGACCACTCCCTTCATAATATTTGCGCGCGAGTAATACAAACAACGCGGCGCCTAAATGTTTATTTATCTGTCTGTCTGTTACAGTTGCTAAGGTGAGGCACAATTACATTGACTACCAGCTTTGATTACATATGGATAGATGGAGTTTTTTTTCTGTAATCAAAGGGCTTTTACATTACATGTGTATGCAAGCCGTATTATACCATAAAACTTAAGTAATCAAATTATTCTAATAAACTTTTCTAAGGAGCTTATCAAGAAGAGTTTTTAACAAATTGCATAGTTCCCCCGAATCAGGTTTTGACAGTATAATATGAAAGACACCAACTTGCAATTTGTTCAAGCTCACTAAATTTAACATAAAATTCCTAGCCGAGTCAAATCGGGAACAATCCATCCGCCAATAGTTAAGTTTTATTTTACTTCATTCTGGTTGTTTGGGCAATTTTTCCCACTGAGGGTAATCAGGGCTTGCTGCGGCTGAGGCGGTGCGGGTTGGTGACTAAAAATAAGAGAGGGTTGGTCGCGCAACACACGGTACACTATGTGAATTAAATATTGGTATTCGGTGGACGTTCGTATTAATATTTATTTATTTATGTACCATAAAAAATGTTGAAAAAAAATTGTGTAAAAAAGTGTACAAAGGTCAACTTTTCCCTAAGACAGAGATCTCTGCCAGCTAACCTACGAAGTGAGACAACTTATAGTTAAGAAAAAGTTGGTATATATTATATTGTGCGATAACAATGTTTTGTTATCCCACGAATAATAGAATAAAGAATACGTCACATCCAGCTGAAAATTTTATTCATTAAGCAGCTTTCTAGCCCGACTGGCTGGCTTTAGAGACAAAGCCTTTATTAACAAAAGCGCCCACCTCTGAATGCGAATGTCACTAAATGCATTTACATCTATTTAAGACTTACGATCCCTAAAATAGGATTATCAAATGCTACCCCTTTAAAACCCCTTTCAAAAACATCAAAAATTTTTATGCTATGATCTTCCCTTATATTATCTAAAATCCTTATATTATGGCCTATGAATCATAACAGTTTATTCGTTATATTTATTCGTGTACTATTTAGTTGTCGCCAATCAATATTTTTAATATCGTATTCTTTAAAAAAAAAAAGACTAAAGTTATGGTATTCAATGATATAGTTATGGTATTCATATTCAATGATAAATTACGCTAAATCCACTTATTTAGATCACAAATTCATCAAAGTCTATAACTATCAATCAAATTTGTAACTGAGACGGACGAAAAATACAATTAATCACATTTACTCGACTTAAATCTGCAACATCTATCAACTTGATCAATAAACAAGTTTAAATAACATGCAAATTATATATCCCAAGATTAAGGTTATCTTCAATTGACATTTAAAAAGCAAATCGGCTTGTGGCACTGACGCAAATGTCTGACTAAAAATTCACTGAGCCGCCATTGTGTCGATAATGTATGCAGACGACACTCAGTATGGCTTTCCTTATATGTTAAACGTAGCGCCGCTGGCTTGTAATACAACCATAGACAATAAAGTAATAATAGTATTACATTTGTATTTGAAGCCTTTGAAGGGAAATATATAAATCTTGTACCACGTCAGCCCTGTGGATTATCTTGCTTCGCTAACTACTTCAAGTTTGTTTACTGCTTTTGGTCTTTGTTCATTGACATCTTAAGGTTTATCTTTACCAATGATATTTCTATCGTGAGGACATATTTACTTGTAAGAATTGCTTAAATTATTATGAGGTTGCGTTGCTATAATTCATGTTGAAATAAATAAACTATATAATGCTTAATGTAGAGTGCATTGTAATGTAATACTTTTTTGCACGATTAGAAAACTACTTGAAATGCAAACCATCGCCACCACCTTAACACTATACTAGTGATTCACGCGTTTACTAATAAAATAATTAATATATTTTATGCCAAGATAGTTTCGACATTCGTACTTAGAGACGTCGTAAAATCCGTTGTTTTTAACAATATATTAACAAATAAAGAGAACAATAACATAAGTATGCCTTAAATGAAATTCAAACTTCCTGAAACAAAAACAATGCTATTGTCAGTACAGAAAGGCATTAGCCTAGAACACTTTCATTTACGGTAATTATAAAAGACATAGCGGCACGAAACAATGCGCAGGCGCCGCATAATTTTCTTTAATAACCCATGTATAATTCATATCTGTAATTGCTTTCGCAAGTTTTTCCTCTACCTTCATTAGCTATTCACCGTCTCTTCCAAGAGCGTCTCATACGAAATTAGTTCTTGCTGATAACAGTTTAAGTGTTGCAGTTAATTGCTTGAACCTAAATGCGTTGGCGCAAAGAAAATCCAGTATGCAAATATTACCAGTTGTTTAATTAAACAACCGAACTTTCCATTTTGACATTTTGGTAACACTAAACTTCTTAATCTATCTTCTAAGTATTTTACTTCTAAGTAAGTGTATTTTTTAAGAAGTAGTGATATAAGCTGTAATAAGAGCTTGTAGAATAGACCACCCTCATTTCTTACCGAGGTGTCGTAAAAGGAGACTAAGTTAAGTTGACCCACTGTGTGGTATCCGCTTAAGTAGAATAGACCACCCTCTTTCTTACGGAGGTGTCGTAAAAGACGACTATGGTAAGTTGACCCGCCGTGTTGTATCTGGCTGAGTAGAATAGATCATACTTATATCTTACTAAGGTGTCTTAATAGGTGACTAAGGTAAGTTGACCGGCCGTGTGGTATCTGGCTAAAAATAGACCTCATTTCTTACCGAGGTGTCGTAAAAGGTGACTAAGGTAAGTCGACCCCCCGTGTGGTATCCGGCTGAGTGGAATAGATCACCCTCTTTCTTATCGAGGAATCGTAAAAGGCGATTAAGGTAAGTTGACCCGCCGTGTGATATCTGGCTGAGTAGAATAGACCACCCTCATTTCTTACCGAGGTGTCGTAAAATTCGACTAAGGTAATTTGACGTCAGGCAGGCGGCCGGTCGTAAAATACATAGCCAAATTATGTGACAACAAGTTTATATGTTGTGCCGACCCCACTTAGAGTGGAATAAGGGCATGATGATGACTCGATTGAATATGCAAATTTATATAGCTCATAAAAATTTCGCATTAAACTTATAATCTCTGAAACAGCGGGTGTTTGTGATAATTTTAATGGCCATTCACACGCAACCGATTTCAGACGTGTGGACATCTGGCGTATATTATTTCAATAACAGATAATTATATTCATTTAAATTACTCACGTGTATAAATAATTGTATAAACGTCAAAAGGGAAACACTAAGTAAATTTACAAAACAATTGTGGTAACATAAAGCCTAGCTTTACCTTATTACGGGGTAATAAATCCCATGCACGGGGTCAAAAGCCAGCTATTGGACGTCTCATCTGATTACATCTTGGGCCTCGGTACTGAATGGTTCACTCCGGGCTATAATTACTGTATTACCGGTTACGCGACGTTCCTTTAACTCTTAGGTGGTTAACTGACCAGATCTCTTGGCTAGTACCTTTGACTACTACACAACTCGATGATTGGGAGATGTAGAATTTTTGCGTCTAATAGATTAAAAATATAGTATAGCTGCCTAGCTACGAGGTGGGTGTCTCATTTCGAATTCCCTTTGAAACAGAATTCAATTAAAAAAATCTCCGATCGCCAACATACTTTACACTTTAAATTATTAAATTAACGTTGCCCTTTTAAAGAGATAATTATTAAATCTAGTTAGTCTAGGGCTTCCATGGCCTCTTTTTGCGAGGATATTATCTCGCGGAAGGAAGCGGTGTAGCGAGTCTGGGAAGTCGTGTCCTTGGATCCGCGCTGCCGCAGGCGAGCGGCGCGACGACTCGGCAATGCCGATCTAATGGGGACCTCTGGATGTTCCAAGCGAGGTTTATCGGACGCCCATTTAAAAAGGTCCCCGAGACGGTCGATGCATCTGGTGTTCTCGATGCAACGATTAGTAGAGGAAGAGGGAAACTTTTAGAGAGTCCCCGATTCAACGGTGGCGCACTCTAGCGTTCGGAGTTGCTGCTGGCGGGGATGGGGGCAATGTGTACAACGGTACCTTGTCCCCGCCACCAGCAGTGTGGTGGAGCAATCAAGTTGCTTTAGTCCGTGCGAGTTCAACATACCTTAAGGAGTTTTTTCATGATAAAAAGGTCGAAGTGGTGCTATATATATCCATGCACTCGTATCATTTATGTAATCCTCAATAGTATAGTAAGCTTTCCGTCTCAGGCTGTGTTCAAGAGTTTTTTCAACTTCTTCTTTATCAAGACTATTGTCAGCTACTAGGCTTCAGATAAGAGGTCATCCGGAACTGGCACCATTATTCATTTTCTTCTTTTCAACTGATTGACATTACTGGTCTCTTAGGGACTCTCCACAATACACGAGTTTGTGCCGGTTGAAACTCGACATTTTAACGTCGTCAGTCTATCTCTTAGGGGGTCTAGCTACACTGTGTCGCCTTTCCAACCTTGAGACCTCAACGCCCATCAGTTTTCCGCACTAAGTGCCCCGCCCATCGTTACTTCAGCATTATTAATTTATCGCAACTGATTACCATTCTATTCCATCGGAATGTGAAATTAGCGACTTGATCTCCGTGCTCTAAACATTGCAGGATAGCAACGTACCGTTACCACTTTCAATATGATAATTTCTCAATCATATTACATCGGATCGCAGTCCCGATGGAAAGTTTCACCTTTCTATTTTGAATTCGGCGTCCAAACAAACAATTGTGTAATACATATTTCATAAAATAATCGGATTAAAAACGAACCGAACGTTTGAATCTGCGCCAAAAGCATCAAATGGAATCAGATCCAAAACGGGAACACGCCGTGACTACTCCCCACTAGGGATGTGATTTTGTTAGAAAAAGAAACGATTACTAAAATATCGATTTTTCTCTCCTCAAATAATATCGATTTATAAAAATAGATTAACTGAAAATTCATCATTTTATTCTAACTATTCGCAAAGTTACACAAGCGTTGTTTTGCCTTGTAAATTATTTCTAACAATTTGTATTGTATATTATAAAAAATAATTCTGTTCAAAAATAATAATAAAAATAAGTTAACCTGCCGAGTAACCAGAGTAGAATAGACCACCCTCATTTCATACCGAGGTGTCGTAAAAGACGACTAAGGTAAGGTGACGCGCCATTTGGTATCCGGTTGAGTAGAATAGACTACCCTCTTTCTTACCGAAGTTTTGTTATAAACAACTACGGTAAGTTGACGGTACGCTAAAGCCGGACGTAAAATACGTAGCCAAATCATATGACACCATGTTTATAACACGTTGTGATGACCCCACTTAGTGTGGGAAAAGGGCAAGAATGATGATGAATGTATGATGGTAAAAATAAAAAATAACATCAGATGCGAAGTTTGAAAAATTCTATTAAAATATGAGGTTGTGCTACTTTGTTTTTATCGAACAACGAATAACATAGTATAACTTAACTAAAAAATAAAAATAGAAAAAAAGAAATCTATTTCTAAAAAAATCGATTTTTAATATTTAGACAATCGATTATATAAAAATCGATCACTATTCTCATTGTTACTCCCCACTGGCATTTCAAAATTTAAAATCAAAAAGAATAACGGAAGTGTGTGGACTGTAACAATGTCCAATGCGAGGATGTGATTCAGCTAAAACATACTTAGCACTGACTCAGGGCAATAGTGTCTGACTTTTACGACGCGTTTGCGATTTCAGCGACACTGAATTTGGACGTGTAGGTGATAAAATTATAATAATATTATAAGAAAAACAACGCAAAAATAATATTAAATTATTTTGCTATAATTCGAGTTAAATATTTTTTTATCGTGGATTATAGCAAAATAATTTATTATATACAAACTAGCGGCCTGCCCTTGCTTCGCACGGGTATAAAATATATATCCCATGTCAGTCAGTGTAAAAAAAATGATTAAAATCGATCCAGTAGTTTTGATTTATTCATTACTGCCCGTGGCCTGCAAGCGTTAAATTTGGAGAAAAACAATTTCCTCTCCCTATATACCAAGACGATTTCCTGCTATCTTTGGAATATCTAAACTCATATAGTATATACATTTTTACTTATTTATTTTTACATTTTACCTATGTATTTTATTTTTACAATTAATTACAGAATGTCTTTAAACAAACTCTAAAAGATTCGAAGTGCTATAGGGTGAAGCGCGGCGTCCTCACGGCATTTTAAATCTGTAATATCTCCGAAAATGTTCACTTAAATTGCATGCTGTAAACGGCCATATTGATTCATATTAAATCAACAATTTATTTAAGGTACTCGATTGGATAAGGATTAATGCTGTATTGTATAAAAATTGCTTTGAACATAAGGCATCATTTTTCGTAAAAAGTAAATGAAAAAAAGTGTTATTGTGGGTTATCCATAAGAGATAGATATGTACCATCGCGGACTTTTCTGTAGACCTTTTTAAGGCGTACAAATACTTAGTACATCATTTTGATAAATCTCGTAGGGTGTAGCCTGCGTTTGCAATGTAAGCGGAAAAAAATGTAATTATTTACAGAAACCTCAAAAATTACAGTATTTCTCTACTTCGTATTGAATGTTGCAAATTATCGGCCAATTTCAATTCTTTCCGTTTTTTCTAAAATTTTTGAATCACTCATATGTCCTTTATTAAACTTTCACATAAAATCACAAATCACACCCTACCAACATGGCTTTTTCAGTAAAAGATCAACTACAAGCAACCTTGTTACATATACTAGTGATATTTGTGGATGGATGGACTCAGCTATACAAGTGGATGCAATTTATACTGATTTTAGCAGCGCGTTTGATAAAGTTAACCACGAAATTTTAATCAACAAATTAGCGCAAGTAGGTGTTTATGGGCAACTTCTTAAGTGGTTCAAGTCTTATCTATCTGAAAGAACACAGAGAGTGGTAGCTAAGGGTTATAAATCCTTGCCTTACGAAGCATCTTCTGGAGTACCTCAAGGATCGCATCTAGGTCCTGTTCTCTTTGTGATATTTATAAATGATATAGCTCTTTCTGTAAATCATAGTAGATGCTTATTATTTGCAGATGATCTCAAAATTTACCATCAAATAAAGGGGGTTCAGGACTCTGCTTTACTTCAGTCAGACTTAAATGCGATACAAGAGTGGTGTGTTCATAATGATATGGATTTAAATATTGCAAAGTGTCATCATATAAAATTTACTAAAAATAAAAACATTATACAAACATCGTATGAGATAAATGGTGATTATATTTCTGAAGTTAAAAATATTAGGGATCTAGGAATCGAAATGGATACTAATATGTCATTTGTACCACATATTGACCTGATTATATCGAAAGCCGCCAAAATGGTTGGTTTCATTAAAAGAATTTGTAAAAATTTTAAAACTATAAAAGCCATTATAATTCTTTATAATTGCTATATACGGAGCACATTAGAATACGCTTCGCCTGTATGGAATCCGTATTATAAAAACCACATACACCGTATTGAGCGGATACAGAAATATTTTACCAAATACCTAGTGTACAAAGATAAGAAGTGTCCGTATAGAGCCGACTATACTCAAAGGCTTAAACACTTAGATATGTTTACCCTATCACAGCGTAGGAATATTGCTGATCATTGTACTCTACATAAACTCCTAAATGGTAATATTGACTGTTCCTCATTGATATCTAAAGTGAAGCTAACCGTACCTCGTAAATTCAGATCAGTTAAACAGCAGGCTTTTTTCTATGTTAAAAAATATCGCACTAACATTAGGCATACAGACCCCATTACTCGTATGGTGGATAACTATAATAAAATTTACTGGATATCAGACATTGACGTATTTTCGGATTCCTTTACCACTTTTAAAAACAAAATTCATTTTTTGCTGACTTAAATAATAAGTTTTATCTGAATTATTTGTAATTAAAAATTATTAATACAAAAATTTATATTTATATAATTATCTTTGTTGAATTTAATATAAGTATTACATTTATTTTGATATAAGTATTACATTTATATTTAACTCTTTGACATTTAATTGATATACAAATGTATTTTGGTTATTTTAAGCAAAATTTTAATTCTGTGTTACAAATATTTTTATTTTTATACCATAAATCACTTTTGTAATTAATTTTAATGACAAATATTGATTGCTGTACATACCTTTAAGTGACGTGTTCAGGCAGAACCAAGACTTTATATATAATATGTAACTGTACAATTGCAACTTTGTTCATGTCGTTGGTGTGTCTTGTATATAAATAAAATAAAAATAAAAATAATAAATGTTATTATACGTACAAACCTTCCTCTGGAATCACTCTATCTATTAAAAAAAACCGCATCAAAATCGGTTGCGTAGTTTTAAAGTTTTATGCGTACATACGGAAATATGGACTTTGTTTTATAATATGTAGTGAAGACAAGATTAACACCAAAAATGTACAAGTTATATCTATCTTAAACTACTTACACGCTAGGACTATACAAATCATGCCCACGTGGAATGATCCCAAGAATGCTGGCAGCGTTTCCGCGCTGAATCGCTAAGCTGATTCTTTGTGCGAAAAGTAGCCAGCCCTCTTGACACTTGAAAAGGCAATTAACGCTCTAATTGCGAAGAGTCTCGACCAACATCTTAAGAGGCTTTCACTTAAGAGTTGGATTAAAAGTCGCATAAAGAAGGCAGTGTTGCTTGAAAGAAAAAATAAAGCATTCTTGTGATAGTAATAAAGTAAATATAAAAGTGGCCTGTTACTAATACTGGTAATTTCTCTTACTTTGCCATAAATCTAATGAATACTAACTAAAATATATTGAGACGAAATCCATACTAATATTATAAATGCAAAAGCATTACTGTATGTCATTCCATCTGTCTGTAAGTTTTTTACACTTTCATGGGTAATCCTCTGGAAATGAAATTATAATGTACCATTGAAGCTTATATACTTGACAATAGATATAGGACAAAAATCGTTTATTTATTTTATTATTAACTAGCAGCTCCGCTCCGTAATATAATATTTTGATAACCATAAAATGGTTAAAGTGGGTTAACCCTAAAAGCTAGACTTTTATTTAGAACTTATAAAGAGAAGCAATTTTGTAATACATGATCTTTGAGTAACTTATACCGTTTACTTAGTGCATGCAAGTAAAGCTTTCAATTTTGCCGCTTTCGCAATATTTTTTATTGCTGCCTCTCTCCTGATCATCTTAACGTGATGTTAAATAGCCTATATAGCCTATAGCCTTCCTCGATAAATGGACTATCTTACATTCAAAGAATTTTTCAAATCAGTCCTGTAGTTCTTGAGATTAGCGCGTTGAAACAATCAAACAAGCAAGCAAACTTTTCAGCGTTATATTAAAATATATACCTTAAAATATTTAAATACTAATATTAAATACAAAGTCACAAGTATCACTAGTAACAAATAAAAAATAAACTTTATAATAATTTGCCGTGTAAAACAGTACATTTCTTCAGATTTTTTGCCGTCACATGCATTTTACAATGTTCATCATTCTTGATTATTATTCAGTTTTTTTATAATAAATCGTATTCTAACATTAGTATATCATTATTAGTAAGCTGTGATACCCCAGCGGTGAGACCGTGCATCTCTCTAGAGACGATCATGGGTTCAAACTCGCGGGCACTAAAGAGATTTTTATGAAACCTTACGTGTAACTGATACTTACAATATATCACACGCTTTTCAGTCAAGGAGAACATAATGAGGAAATCTGCATATCTCTAGAGAATTCAGGGGATATGTATAACCTACCAATCCGCATTGGAGCAGCGTTGTAGGTCTTAGCTCCAACCCTTCTCTCCAAAAAACAGATAGAGGAAGGAGTGCCTCGCAGTGGGATAGTGACATGCCGTTACTGTAACATAAGTAAAACAATTTAAGGCTTTTCAAAGATTTTGGCAAATAATTTATAGAATAAGGCGTTACTTTGCGGAGATACAAAATACAAAAGTAATAATAAAATTATTTTGCTATAACCAGCGATAAAGTAAAATAGAAAATATATATAATGCTAAATGTAGAGTGGACAATTCGTTTTCATAGCGGATACATGCAGGATTCGTAAAAACACATGCACAAACCTCAACCACCGCCACCACAATACACAAGCACTACACACGTTCACAATCACTTACTAAACAATCGTTTCGCTTCGAAGCATCATCGGGAGATCTATCTCCTGATACTGGAGTAGACTTCAGGACAAAATCGCAAAGTGAAGCATTACCCAAACAAGCTTACTTTTATACTAATCCGTTCAACCCAAGCATTTATTTTATTTTGCCCTACGTGTACCAACTTTGTCAACATCTTTGTCATTTTACAATATGAAATTCAGTTCAAATACGTTATTTATCAACAACGGATGTTGTTCGCCCGATACGAGTGTCTGCACTTCATTTTCGCTTAATTTCACTTTCGCGGAATGTCCGCGTAAATCTGAAACAATTTCACACACTGTTTTTGTATTTGACTTTGCAGCGAATTTATTACATCTGCAGACCACAACAAAGCCGTATATGATTAGTCATAGTTATTTATTATTTTAAAACTCTGCACGAGAGTTCAATATTACGGTTAGCCTTGAGTTGTTTTGCCTCGATGTTTAATTGTTGGCATTTTTTTTAACTGACAACTTTTTTATAAAATTAGGCGTTACTTCGCGGAGATCCATTATACAAAAGTAATAATAAAATTATTTTTCTATAATCCGCGATAAAGTTAAATAGAAAATATATATAATGCTAAATGTAGAGTGGACAATCCGTTTTCATACCTGATAAATGCTGGATTTGTAAAAACACATGCACAAACTTTCGCCACCGTCACCACAACAAAATATTATAGCAAAATAATTTTATTATTACTTTTGACAACATAATGGCTTTTACAGACTTTCTATGTCGAGATTATGAAATGCGGACAGTATTTTGCAGAAGCTCTACTAGCGTTTAGTTCTGGTCTGGTTAATCCCTGGTATCCACCAAAGCGTTGATGACAGGTGATGGATTTTGTATACCAACTAGATATCGTCATTTTCACATCTCTATGCTTAACTTAAATGACGATATTCAAACTATTGATTGAAGAAGTGATTGGTATTCAAAAACAAACTACTCTTGTTTCCGCTTTGTTTGATAACAGGCCTAAGGGTGCCTCATGTTAGGTTGAACAAAGAAGGCTTCGTAGAAGTATCGTCAAAGTTACAATATGTGGAGAGTAGAGCGCATAAGCTCCACTAGTGTCGGGGAACGTCGTCCTAAGGGTGCCTCCTGTGAGGCCGGACCACGGCTTAGGGCGACGTGTAGTGGAGGGCTGGTTGTATGACTGTGCCTAGATACCAATCCATCGGGAGTGTAGCCAGAAGCGTCTGCCGACTGATGTCAGAAAACGCGGTATTTGCAATCCTTATTTGATCATCAGGGTCATATAGGACGATTTTTGGACACCTATATTTTTGGTCATTGGCAATAAAATTGGTTTCGAATGTAATGCGATTTGGCGATAAACAATTACCTTACAGGGAAACTCAATTAAGGAAGGTTCCGTTATCAGGGACGTGGACAGAAAAAAAAACGGACACAATCTCGCCTTATACTCTTATCGTATCCAGTCATTTGTCGGCGACATTCCCGGAATAGCGTCGGCGGATGGCCTAATTGACTTAGTCGCCCACATTATATCATACTATCATTAACGGTCGACGCCTCTAGGAGTCTTTTGTTCCGACAAGTCCGGACAGGTACATTCTACCTGCGGCACTTGGAAACCCGGGCGAATTTTTTTCATCCGCATTTTACAGATAAGAGTTATACCTGGCCTGTTTATTGCTTTCGTATCTCTTTGAAATATTGTTTCAAGTATCAGCCGAGTTAATGTGGTCGCCATTTATATGTCATGAGGTGATTAATAACTGGTGACTGTGTATTTTAATGGTGGATGGACTTGTTGCCATAATTCTTATTGCCTGTCTTTAGCCGATATCGGAAATTTGTTGTTTAATTAATTTACTAATAATAACTGGATGTATTTACGCACGCGATCCTACAATTCTTGTTCATAGTTTAATAGGCAATAGACCGCCGTGTGGTATCCTTCTGAAAGGAATAGTACCACCCTCTTTTCTTACCGAAGTGTCGTAAAAGGCGACTAAGGTAAGTCGACCCGCCGTGTGGTATCCGGCTGAGTAGAGTAGACCACCCTCATGTCTTACGGAGGTGTCGTAAACGGTGACTAAGGTAAGTTGACTCACCGTGTGGTATCCGGTTAAGTAGAATAGACCACCCTCTTCCTTATCCAGGTGTCGTAAAGTACGACTAAGCTAAGTTGACGTCAGGCAGGCGGCCGGTCGTAAAATACGTAAAATCATGTGACAATATGTTTATAACATGTTGTGCCGACCCCACTTAGAGTGGGATGGGAGCGAGCAGGAAGATGATGAAGATGATGAGTTTAATAGGCAATAGACACTTTTCGACTGTTTATGCTTATTTGTTTATTTTAAACTCTTGGATACTCTATAATTTTTGAAGTCTATATATATAACTACTAACTAACTAAAACATGTATGTTCTTTATAGAATCGAAACCGACTGATGGTCCGATTTTGCTGAAATTTTCGTACAATCTTTAGATTCACCTAGCGTATAATTCTATAAAGTTTAGTGGCGATCGATTTTACGATTGCTAATAACAGTTTTAAGCATAAGTCGAAACCAGATTACCACAGCATCCCGTGCCTGTACCGCTATTAGACTTTAAAATTCTAGGCCTATATAAACATTATAAAATAACAAACAAGATATTTAACAAGTTTCACTCATGATTCACCGACTACCTGTCAACGACACTTTTAACGCCACTCCATCATACACTGTCGTTGACATTTCTCAAACACTCATTACAATTAATGGTTTCGAGAGCTTGGCTTTTAGTATCTTAAGAATTATCCAAACATTAAATACACTCGTTTATCAACAGTGCTTGATAGATCAGTATTTTCAGTTGTTCACTAAAACCCTTTGCTTTTAGTGTTATCGCTTAATTGCTGTTTCCTTTTTCAGCAAGGATCCTATTAAAAATATCTTTAGATTTATTCGAACCAGTTTCTATGCACTTAACATTTCCATCCACTTCAATTATCTCAAAGAGCTCTTGATTACAGACGAATGTCGCTACGCTTTTATGATTTAAATTTTTCAAAGCACTTACAGGTTTCCGTTACTCAATCTGGATATCCGGCGACCTGTAAATTGATGCAGACAGTAATATATCGCTAGGACCGCCGATATGGTTAAAAGGTTCGGCGCACGATTAAAAATAGGGACCGGCTAAGTTGAAGTTCGTGTCAGTTGATAAGACTGCGTTTTTGTGGCAGCGGGACGACATCCCCAGATATCTCGGTCGGCGATAATAAACTCGGGTCTCGGATACTTTCGGTACCTTCGGGATTAGGGGCGTGGGCTTTGTTTAGATAAGTTACCTCCAGTCACTTATTTGCCTCGGGCATACCGCGTCTGTATTTCTCGCTTAGTATCTTATTTACCTTCATAGTTTGTACTTGGAAGCGAATGCGTTCCGATTATTCTAGATAGCTGTGCCAGCAGCTTCAATGGAAATTAGTGTGTCACAAATCCTTACTAATATTATAAATGCGAAAGTCTGTCTGTCTGTCTGTCTGTCGGTTCCGTTTTCACGGTCAATCCGCTGAACCAATATCGATGAAATTCGGCATAAATATTCCTTATATACCGGGGTAACATATAGGCTATATAAATCCTGTTAATTCAACCAATCCAATCCAATACCTTTTTTAAAATATTATGTTAACGAAAACATAATTTAAATTTAATTTTTCGTATTTATACTAAAAACGTTGGATTCCAGCGCCGTACGTATAAGTAATTTTAAAAAAAAAACAATTTGACAGTTGATTCGTTACGTATAAATGTTATTATTAAATAAGTTTTCTACACGTTTCCAAAGCTTATAATATTTATAGAGAAATTTAATTCAAGAAAACATTATGAATTTTTCATGTATATAAAGTATTTTTACTCCTTTTACTGCGCTATTTTTATGTATATTTCATGTAAGTACGGGTTATTTAGTAAAATTATCATATTAAGCTCTTGATTAAACGATAAATCCCTCTGATTCTTTCTGGATCGATCTGATTTGTGTGATTTTTGAGATGTGAGATATTTGAAGGTTTAGATGGTGACAAAAGCTTCTCTTAATTTCAAGACTACAGTCCACGCGAACGAAGTTGCGCGGGTAAAAGCTAGTTTTTCCCTAAATGAAATTTTTAACATTAAAATAAGATAAGGGCACTATGAAACTTTAAATAATTTTTACGTTTTGTTTGTGGTAGCTAATAAAAAAAAAATTTATAACCTGTTCCCATCTATTAACTGCCCAAAAGCTCAGAACTGTAGCCCATTGTTCAATATATAAAATTTAATATTATTAATAAATTAATAAATATTTTTTATTAGCTACAACAAACAAACTGCTATTTAAAATTTCATACAAAACGGTCAACTACTATTACTTAGTCAATTACTAGTGCTATTAGCTTAGTTATCGTGAGTTAATTATAAGATTTTTGAATAACTTTCACCGTTTACTTAGCGCACGCAAGGTTCTAAATTTTGCCGTTTGCGCAATATTTTTTATTGCTGCTCCTCTCCTATAAATATAAGCGTGACGTTATAGCCATCCTCGATAAATGGACTATCTTAAACTCAATTGAAGAATTTTTCAAATTGTCCAGTAGTTCCTGAGATTAGCGCGTTTAAACAAACTGTTCAGCTTTATATATTAGTATATATTACATAAAGCGTTATGCTCCAAATAACGTCGGATTTCATATTCAAGTATGGTCGGCCGACGGCTGGCTAACATCTGTTATCGAATCTGAATTTATGTTTTTCGTCTTTCAAACGCACCTGCTTCGGGGTATAAATATATATTCACGGTTTCATTACAAAATCTATAGCCATATTTCATCAATTTTCTCACACAATCGAACCGTCTTTCTAATCTGAGAATATTTGTTTAGTTAATAGATGTAGGCGTAAGTGGCTTTTGTCCATGTTCGAGAATTATTTATTCGTTCGTAAGCTAGCCAAGTGGTTTGTCCACATGATTTGGTTGTTTGTGAATCTTTATTGTCACACAACTTTGTCATATTGCGGTAATGCGGTATCATATTTCAATTTGATTTAATTGCTACCACTTGTCCCTAGAAAGATATTTATCACCTCGCTTGCCGCATGTAACGTGTCAAAATGAACGGGATTGCGTTTGCGGATAAGTTTTTACACGGCGCCTCTCGCTTTCTCGTATCCAAACTTATAGACAATGAAATTTACTAGTCGCAATATCGACTTTATCTCGTTGAGTTAAAGCGTACTTCCGTCTGTGTATCTAAGGAGGTATTTTCAAAGTATCGTAATGACTCGCTACGGTCGCATGAGCGCATTCAGAAATCTGGATTACTTGCGAAAAGTTGTACGTTCGCGCTGTGATTTTTTAATTTAATTCTTGTTTCGTTCTGTTAAAGATTATAATCCTTTGTGTTATTTTTTAGGTTTCTATCAAGGAGTGCAGTCGTAGCTTATCCACGACGACGCCGCTGGCGCCGGCGCCGCACTTAGAGCTATTTTTTCCCCGCGGCAGACCACGTTGTATCTATAATTTATTCATTAAATTCATAATTTATTCTTTTATAAAGCCAACGTTATTTGCGAATATTAAAGTGTTATTTTATTAGTTTTTATTGCTAAAGTAATAAAACCTATAGAATAACACTTCGGCGGTGACATCAGCGGCGGTCGGATCTCATGTCTATTTGACTTGGATATTGCGTTATGCGTATGCCTTTAATATAGTTAGTCACGCTAATGTCTGGAGGTGACATGTTATTGAATAACCTTGATATTACAGTGTCCGTTATAATTTGTATACATTGAAGTAATATATGATGTATAATTAATACGAATAAATTGAAGTAAATGCGTTTATTTTAAACTAATTATGATTTGTTTAGTTTATGAAGGTCGTTTAATTCGTCAACATCAAATAAATAAGTGAAATTTTTGAAAACATATAAAAAAATAAAGAAAACAAAAGAGCTGGTGATATTTGGGACTTGATCCCGGGTATTTGACTCCTTTAGCCCGCGCATTGTGTAATAGTAGTATTATAACTTTACAAATGACAGCAAAAATAACCTTTTTATAAAATTTATGTTTTAGTTTTTCAATGCCTGAAAATGGAAAAAACGACATTTTGTTAAAATGAAACAAAATTAGCTCATTTAAATATTAAAGATATACATCCAGGCTCGAAGAACCAGTTTATAGAAAAGGTATGCCCTTCGGCGAGAATCAAACCCGTGACCCACGGAGCTAAAGACAGGGTCACTACCCACCGCGCCAACGGACTAATCAAATTGATGATTTTAGTTCTAGCTATATTAATTTACATCTAAAACTTACAGTTCTCAAAATATGTCATCCTTGTGACCTAAAAGCACTTCATTGTTATAACATACAGAAATACTTTCCCATATTGTTGGTTCTAGTTTTGTCCGCTGCAAATAAATTCTGGGTCACTGCCAGTTTCTAGGCGTTACAGTTAGTGCTAAACAATAATTTATAGAATTAGGCGTTACTTTGCGGAGATCCATAATACAAAAGTTATACTAAAATTATTCTGCTTCTAGTAATATCCCGCGGTTTCACCCGACTAATTTTTATTTTTTGACTCCGTATTACATTTTTATATCGTATCCCTATTTTTTTTTGTAAATGTAATATAGCCTATGTTGCTCAGTAAAAGTGCTGTCCAATGGTGAAAGAATTTTTGATTCGGTCCAGTAGTTTTTGTGTGAAAACATTTTATTATATATATATATATATATTCACACATTATATATATTTTCTATTTTACTTATAAATAATTTATAAAAATATAAATAATTTTATTATTACTTTTGCTAAAAAATAATTCACTCGATACGATCGATTGCGATCCCGATTTCTATTGATTACAATTGCAAAAGCACATAAAAGTTTTGTTGTACAATTTGTAAAGGTGAAATTGTTAATTTATTGACAATTCAATTACTGAAAATGGGGTAAAATGGGATTCTTCATCATCCTGCGCTTATCCTACTCTAAGCATGGTCGGCACAACATGTCTAAAACACGTTACATGTTTTAGCTAGTTATATGACCAGCCGCCTACCTGATAATAAATTAGGGCGGTCTATTCTACTCTGCCAGATACCACACAGTGGGCCAACTTACCTTAGTCGCCTTTTATGAGACCTCGGTAAGAAATGAGGGTGGTCTATTCTACGCAGCCGGATACCACACGGCGGGTCAACTTATCTTAGTCATCTTTTACGACACTTCGGTATGAAATGAGGGTGATCTATTCTCCTCAGCCGGATACCACACGACGATGAGAATACTAGTAAACTTCCGGGTACTAAATGCAAATATTAGTTTTGGGTATCAACGTACCAAATATTAATAGTTGCAGTTAAATAAACTACTTAACCATTTAGGTGGTTTAAACGTAGACGAAGACTAGTAACAGTCAGTTATTTATAACTCATAGTCACAAAATTAAACTACAAAACTCGGTAAGTTTCAGAGTTATTTTTAAACTCGCTGGGATACCGTTTTCAAATAGACTAGACGCCTTCACCGCAAGGGGGTAGGTTAGATAGCAACCAGTTTATCTTGGCCTCCGCACACTGATTATTAAATATAAATTAATATTGGAATACGAATGCCGAGTGGGTCTCTAGAGTTGGTTGTTGGAACTCGAAAGCGGATCGTGGCGACAGATGGGAACGTAAACCGAAAAGGGCTGTATGGTTAACAAAAACAATCGGTTGAAATATTAACACATTAAACAAATACGTTTAAAATACGCAATTCTTTCGAAGGTTCAAAGTAGGCTAAAGGTACATTTGATATTTACAATTCATAATTTTTTTTTGGGTGAAGAAATACAGTGTGATGAACCCTGCACATACCTAGAGATTTTGTAGGTTCATATTTACCCAACAATCGGTATTGGAGCAACGGTTCTATTTTCAAATCCTCCAACGAGAGCCGAGCCTTTTGACAGGCTGTATAAAGTATAATTATTTCGCTTTTCTCATGAAAAGTTATCTTTATATATAAAACCGAATGCTAGTTTGTGTATCCTTTATAGAATCCGAAACAGCTGGACCGATTTTAATGTAATTTTCACACACTCTTTAGAATGACACAGCGGATGATACTGTAAAGTTTTGTGGCGTTTCGAGCATATTTTAACTGTTCAGTCCCGTTGCGAGGGGAATTCAAAACCAGACTGAGCCACAGCAACACGCGGTCGGATAGCTTGTGTATTTATAAAAATTATCATCCATAACAAACATACATAAATAATATGGTCGTAAGCGAATCTTGATTAAACTTAAAAATTCTTAGGTGCAACTACAACTTTCAAAAATCTCTTAGACCAACTATAAGTCCTCACATATTTTCATAATAAGATTGTTAAAATATCACAAGTCACATATAAAAAAAAAATATTACTAATTTTATTCTTTGATAAATTATCAAGCACATTTTTTGACGGCCCTTGTTTTTTATACAATTTTTTTATTAAAAAAAGGAAACTATTTTTTTTCGGACGGTACTTCAGATGTGCTTATTTATACAACAGGATGGCTTGTAAATCGAAACAATGTTTATAGTTAGTAATATACGAAGGAAAATAATAAACAGTTTGAACGAAGCTACCGGACATAATAACAAATTTCAACCGGGATTTCGACTTACTTTGCGCATAACACGCACATATAAAGAATCGACGCTTAGGGTTTCTAGGAATTTCGTACAGCAATGGAAAGCACTGTCAGTGTTAAAAGACCCCCTGGTATAGCAGATTAGATGGTAAAATATCCACAAAATGGCTTCTAAGTTCCGCTCTATGCGTGTGTATGTAGTGTGGAAAATATTGAGTGGAAAATGACGTATACCCGATAGCCATTGGCTGATAATAAGTTATATGAAGGTTCAGAGTTATCGTTCTGTAATCAAAAGATTGAAGGAGACATTCCGTTTATTAATTCCTCTAATCAAATCTAAATAATCTTTATCCAAATAAGCTCTTTCAAGCACAATATGATATGATATGATGTCAAGGATCAATATGATTAATGAAGCTACAACTGGAATGTTGCTCTTACTGAGAAGAACCAGAAAGAAACTCCGCGGTCAATCTTTTAAACATTTTCAATTTTACATTATTAAACCGCAGCCCTTTATGAAGCTGAAAGGATTTTACCTGATCGGCACTTGGTAATATACGAAACTTTAAGACCAAAAAAGTAATGATAATATTGTTTTTATAGAATCCGCGATACATGAAAATATACGTAATGCTAAATGTAGTATACGTTTTCATACCTGACACATGCAGAATTCGTAATAACGCATTTTTTCGTGAATCTCTTCAAGATGCTACGGTTACGATTGTAGCGTTTGTCGTAGCGAATGTGTGCAAGGCTAGTGTAGTGGTGATGGTTTCTAGTTCTTACGAACGAATTTATCCGTATTCAACTCTTCCCGCAAATATAGAAAAACTTTTGCCTTATATTACTTAGAAGGATTTTCGTACCTTTTATATCGAAGAATAGTTTTTTGTTAACTTTCTATTTAAATAATTTATAGAATTAGGCGTTACTTTGTGGATCCATAATACAAAAGTAATAATAAGATTGATTTGCTATAATCCGCGATGAAATAAAAATATATATAATGCTAAATATAGAGTGGACAATCCGTTTTCATACCTGATACATGTAAGATTCGTAAAAACGCATGCACGAACTTCCACCCACAAACAAAAACAAACCAAACAATCGTTTCACCCTGATGCTATTTTGCTATATAGCAAAATAATTATATTATAACTTTCTATTTATTTAGGAAAAAAAATTAATGTTTTTTTTATTTGTTACAGGTGAGTGATCTTCATTACGATGATAATTGGCAAGTTATTATTTTAAATAGCTATAAGGTTAGTACTAATAATTATATTCGCAAATTGCACAATTGATTACGTGACAACAGAATCACGAATACAATGCATCCAGCTAATATTGTTAACTAAAATCGAGACAATACGCAAATTTATCTATAGAATCTTTTTATTAGCATAACAATTATCAATCGGCATTTTTCCAAAGCACTTGTAAAGGACACGCATTGTTTGCGAACGGCGGCGCCAGCGCACTCGGCGCCGCGCCGGGCGCATCCGCTAATGATGGACTTTGTTATCGATGTACAAATATATCGATACTAATTAATTTAGGGTAAACAATAAAATTCAACGCCAAATAGAAGCAACAATTTTTCTTATATTCCACCTAACTATATATATTCTTTATTAAAAGACATCTAACGTGGAAGCTATATTATAAGACGCGTAGTTAAATTAGACAAAATCGATCACAATCGAAAATCCATCATTTACAGACGGACTGCTTTGGAGACTATTTTATAATATGGTTAGATTAATGTTATATCTATACTTATATATAAAGCTGAAGAGTTTGTTTGATTGTTTGAACGCGCTAATCTCAGGAACTACTGGACTGATTTAAAAATGCTATAATGTAAGATAGTCCATTTATCGAGGAAGGCTTATAGGCTATATAGCATCACGCTAAGATGCACTGGAGAGGAGGAGCAATGAAAAATATTGAAATAAACTTTAATTCCGTAATAAAAAAAGTACAATGTAACTACACAGAAAGCTGCACTTTACATACGTGGGCGTATAATATTTGAGCAAAAATAAACTAAAGAACAACGATATGTTATAATTATATAGTTTAAAACAAACATTGTTATATATTATTTAATTATATGACAGAAATGAAGTAAACATTAAAGAAGATAATATAAATTTCAAATATTTTAACGGGTTGCTCAGGGCAACTATTGAGACATATTTACTATCACAGAAGTTGATTTATTACATCAAAATTCTTACAGATTACTCACTACGAGCACAAGAATTAAGTAGGTTACTATACTCTAAATAAATCATTCGGTGAATTATTTATATTTTTTGCTAATTTATTGTGTTTAAATAATACTTATATATTATTAATAGTGTTGTATATCTAAATTCATGTGTCTCTATTAAACGCCATCAACTCATAACATCCGAGTTTTGGCTGTCTTCTATTTGTAAAACATAAAGTGTTTATAACACAATGATTTCCAGTGTCAAATACTGAATGACTGATCTTTTATGATAAAAAAATATTCCTTACTGCCTATAGTTGTTGCACGCATGTTTAAAATAAACTGATAAAATTTACTATTATAATATACGTTTAATAATACTTTTATAAAATTAAGTTAAAACTTGTTTTATTTTGTAGTCCTTGTAGTTTTATTTTCTAAACTTAATTAATGATTTGTGCTAATTAGCACAAACTATTAAAGTCATTAGTATTAAATATAAATAATGTTTAAACAGTACTACATATTTGTAAGCTCAATGTAAATACGTCTAGATGATGCAATAACGCAAATGTAATTTTATCTAGGTTTATTGATTGCGTAAATCATTCAATAAAATTTGCGACACGGGGGCTAATAAATGCGATGTTTACAAGAAGCCAAGCAGCAACGTCGCATAAATTAGATTTAGAAACCGGGAAAATTGCAATAGATAAGTGGATAGGCGCCTCTTAGATTTAAATGGCGTAGGTAGGGATTAGCCACTTATCGATATTACGGTGTAGTCGCGCTTGGCTTGTCGCCCGCCGACCTCATTCTTCATTCACGGGCGCCAGTCTCGATGTGCGATTAAAGTCTGCACGAACATCCCTATTGTCTCTTTTAGCGAGCGGGCGTTAATTGTTCTTTCTAATGAATCAACCTCTTTATTGTGTTGTGCTGTTAATGTAACCGAATACTGCGATTTTTATTTTTCCTTTTATAATGAAATATATAATGCTTTGCATCGAGGCCTTGATGAACTATGCACCGTACCTACGTTCTAATATTTATTACATAGGCAGGATTAAAGTAATATTTGCATGTTTGCAAAATTGATTAATAGTCTCCAATTTCGTTTTGAAGTAAGCTGTGATATCTAAGCGACTCATGGGTTAAAGTAATATTATGTTTCTTGTAGAGTTATTTATTCTATTATGGCAATTCGTAACAATTAGCTTTTCTAGGAAAAAGAGTAAACTATGTGTCTATCGAATTTCATCTAAATCTTTTTTGCGCAGTCGAGTTACAAACATTTTAATTTATCAAACTTTTACATTTATGAAATTGGTAGGATATAATAGTTTTGTTTTATTAATTAAATGTTTTTATGTACTTATTTCTCAACTATTTTTATATGTAAACCGTACGATAAAATTCTTTAAGTTTTAACCTTTTTTGTCATTTATTTAAGAGAAATTATAACTTGTTGAACAGGTAAAGCCAAAAAAATAACTGAATACAGAACATCCCTATGTATTTCCAGTCAAAAGAAAACTTAGTGTTTGAATTTTTTTTATATATTCAATATATTTAAATCTTTTTTAATTTGGTTATAATTATAATAAAAACTAAACTTTCCAACTTCAAATCGTAGTTTAGTGAGATTGAATATGACACCTTATGCCGTTGCTTTTAAAATGTATACGTCAAAATTGCACATTCTATGTAAAGATAGACTATAGCTGTAAACGGATCGCGAAATCGTGATCTCGCTTTAACGTTGCCTGTGAATGGGCACACAGTTTTTCATCCGACTTATTATAAGCGGCCCCGAGCCGGCGTCGCATTAATCATTAGTTTTATTTCGCAGCTCGCGTTACATACATGTAATTGTCAACGTTGGCGCCACCGGCCTTTGGCGGTCTGCCACTGCAATAACGCAACACCCTGATGCATATCAGAATTTCAACTGTACGAATGCAATAAAAACGATAGCAAATAAATTTATTATAAAATAACTCGATAGATTTTTTATCGTGCTTAGTCACCGCCCTATTTAGCGCCGAATTGTTTAGCGTTCATGTGTTTCTTTCAGTCATAGTCCAGCGAGGTGAGATCGTGCGACTCTTTTAAGAACGTCACGGGTTCGAACCTCTTTGTTTCTATTAAAAAAATGTAATTACTAATTGGAATTTATTAAAATTTTTCGGCGAAGGAAGACATAGGAAACTTTAATATCACTAGAGAATACTGGGGATATACATATGTTACCTACCATTAATAATAGTCTTAGTTCCATTCCTTCTCTCCAAGAACGAAGAGAGGTGGCCTATGGTCAGCCTAGCAGACGTTCCGGCACGTTAGCGAGGTTTTTTTGAACTTTAAGATTTTGGTATTGATACTAGGCAAGTGGACGAGGTTTCTGAAAATTCTTAAGTTATGAAAGTTATAAAACGCTATTCTTCACTGATGTAGAAAGTGGAGCATTGATTACGCTGTACTGAAAGAAAACTTCATATTAACCGTTGATGCTGTTTTGTGGCGCCATAGCCGAAAATAATCGATGTCTCACGAAATCGATGTATCTATGTTTACGACACCTCTATTCGAAACATTGAAGTATTTTAAATAACGTGTGAGTGTGCACTTGGCTTAACGCCACTAGTGACTTCATTGCTTGCTGTTTTGGCGCCATTCCCGACAACAATTGATGTCTCACGGAAGCGATGTAACGCTACTTACCACAACACTATTTGAATTGATGAAGTGTAGTTTATCAACAAACGGATTGACATTAAATAATTCTATAATGTACTTCCAATATGCACTCGGCTAGACGCCACAAGTGACCTCATTGTTCGCTGTTTTTAACGTCATCGCCGAGAACTATCGATATCTCATGCATCGATATTTGATGATAGTGCAACACTATTGGAATAAATAACGCGAAGTTTTAAAACAAAAATGTGATTGATTGAATCTATGACATAGTTTGAGGGTGCATTTATTTGAATGCCACAAGTGACCTCATTTGTTTCTGATTTTGGCGCCACTCGACAACAATTAATGTATCATGAAATTGGTGTGTCGATTAACCAAATCACTATTTGCGTAGGAAAAGCGTGGATAATAAACAACACGAATTGACATTGATTAAATCTATAACGTCACTTGAGTATGCACTTGGCACTACGCCACGCGTGACCTCATTGTTCGCTGTTTTTGGCGCCATCGCCGACAACAATCGATGTCACAAAAGCGAAATATCAATGTTTACCACTACACTATTTGCATAGGTATAATTTACTTAGTAACTAAGAAACGAATGTCAGAAAAACCCATTATGGGTCCTCGCCCCCGATGGGGAAGAGCGGCGGGTATGTCAGTTTCTGACCGACTAAAAATCTGACAATGTCCTACTACGCTACTGCTGATAAGGACATGGTAACGCTATGCACATTTCCCGCCATCCTCACCAGCTCCGGAAAGCGCCACCTCCAGATTGGAGCCTCTCTAAACAGTGGTCCCTCCTTCCGCTAATCGTGAGCACCAGACGAATTGACCACCTCGAGGACCTTCGCCAAATAGGCATCCCATACAGCGTTCGGAAGGCTATAACCTGGCTTGAATGTGCATTTGGCTTAAAGCCACGAGTGACCTCATTTTTGGCGCTATCGCCGACAACAATCGATGTCTCACAAAATCGATATATCGATGTATTAAGACATCGATATATATATTGGGGTTAATTCCAACACTATTTGCATAGATAAAGTGTAGTTTATTAATAAACGAATTAATGTCTGCTTGAGCGATCGCGAATGAGTCATCTTAATGCGCGCACATATCTTGTTTACAATTGTTTAATTCAGTGCTAGGTACAAATGTGGGAGCATAGGCCAGTTGTCGTGCTCGTAAATCTGTCTGTCCGTCCATCACTCGACCATAGTTGATGGGTTGTGATTGTGAAATGCATTACAATCGGTATCGTATATTTATAAAATATTTATAAGACAATCTTTTATATAACAAGGTTCTATCTATAATTAGATTTATTGTAGATTGAATTGCTAGTTGAGGCAAATCTTAAAATCTAATGACCATGGTCATGTACTTTGATTGTGGTCTAACTATAGCGAGCAATCACTCACACACACATCATCAGGTCAGCTCCATCATTTAAACTAACGAGCTATTAAACACCTCTGGTAAAGACCTCTTTTCGCGTAGAAAGAAAGACATGGCCACAATTGCATCAGCTTTTAAATAAGAATTAGGCTACACACGATCCCTAAATTTCCAAGGTACATTCACATATCTTCACGTTTTTCTTCAGCGTAAACTGCGTGATCAAATGTAAAGCATATAACTTTTTCTAAAAAATACTAAAGACTCGGAATTTTGAAATCTGCTGGTAAATCGATAAAACTCTGGTGACCGGACATTTGCGCTATGATCCTAGATCCAAGGTTTGGGATCCTTTGGTAAAGAACACGCTTTCTAACCGTTTAGCCAACAAGACGCAGTAAGTGTTTAATCACAGAATGGTCGATCGATAAAGAACCTAATGTATGCGATCACACAACAAAAGTAATTTTTCATCGCCCACACACATTATTATTTTGTTTCGGAAATTAATTTACCAATTTTGCATCAAAGATTAATATATTTTTTTATCGGCCATGATTTATGATATTAAAAGTGTGACATGTCAAACTATTTACACAGCTACACAGAAACTAGCTTTTGACTATTAACTAGTTTTTTCCTGAATTAAGTATTATTCTTTATTGAAGTAATCTTGGAAGTAAGTGCTTTTGAATCGTCAACTCTACTGCTGGTTCAGAAAGCTTCTACCGAGAGCAGCCAGCAAGAAACTCGGCGGAGCTCTTTTCAAAAATAAAATGATTCTTATAACTAGTTACTTTTTGTCTATTGTTAATATAATACGCAATAAAAGAAAATCATCATCATCCTCATCCTCCTGCCCTTATCCCACCCTAAGTGGGGTCGGCACAACATGTTATAAACATGCTGTAACATGATTTGGCTGCGTTTTTACGACCGGCCGCCTGCCTGACGTCAACTTACCTAAGTCGTATCTTACGACACCTCGGTAAGAAAGAGGGTGGTCTATTTTACTAAACCGGATACCACACGGTGGGTCAACTAACCTTAGTCGCCTTTTACGACACCTCGGTAAGAAATGAGGTTGGTCAATTCTACTCAGCCGGATACCACACGGCGGGTCGACTTACCTTAGTCGCCTTTTACGACACCTCGGTAAGAAAAGAGGGTGGTACTATTCTATTCAGCCGGATACCACACGATACACGCAATAAAAGAAAATATATATGTATAATCCTAAACGTGGAATATACTATCCGTTGTCATACTGTTACATGCAGAATTTATAAAAACTCATGCATTACCCTCCACCAATAACACAACAATACACAAGCACATATTCACCACCACAATCTCAACAATCGTTTCGCTCCGCAACCGAAGCATCATCAGAAGATAGACTTCACTTGCGATTTTGTCGTTTTATCTACTACTACTAGTTATATTAGCCATAATCTTACAAATCTATAGAGAAATGTAGAGAAGAGCATGAAAGTTAAAAAGAAGTTAAAAGTCGAAGAACGTCGTTCTGTACGACTTGTGCGGTCGGCACAAACGTTACAAATTTACGTTAAATAATGTAAAACATTGACCGCCGAGTTTCTTGCTGGTACTTCTCGATTAGAGCAACATTCCGAACCATTTGTATCTTCGTTAAATCAAATTGATCTTTGACGATTCAAAAGTAAAAAGTAAAACTTGTAAAAAGTTTATTTGAATAAAGATTATTTTGGCTTCATTTGATTGGATTTGAAATCCGTGGAGGGAGCCACGACCCTCAGCATTGAGGACATCGACGCTAGGAGGAGAAAAATTTAATAAGTGTTTTTGGGTTTAGTCAAATTTTGATAGTATCACTGTAAATTCAGACAAATCAGAGTTAAATAGTGAAAGTAAGTTTCCATATTATATGGAATAAAGTTTTTACTCTGTACAACAATATATTTAACATATCAAAAATAATTCATCTAATTAACCAGCATATATAATAATTAAAATTCATAACAAAATAATTATTCCTGCATCATATTTCCGCCTTTAGATAAGTTGTCATGCATCACGGTGTTTAAATGTTGTTTAAATGATGGTATTTTGAAGTAAGTGTTGTATCGTGTAATATTATGGTATGTAATTTATAGAATTAGGCGTTACTTTGCGGAGATCCATAATACAAAAGTAATAATAAAATTATTTTGCTATAATCCGCGATGAAGTAACTTACTTCTTCTACTTTTGTATTATGGTATGTACTTATAGGTAGGTACCTTTAAATATTTACAAAAAGACAAATGCGATTCGCTATAATATAAATAAATATAAATATAAATATATGGGACACTTACACACACGATCGTCCGTCCCCAAAGTAAGTAACTTAATACTTGTGTTATGGCTGACAGACAACAGGTGAATATATACATATATAATTGTTAAATACATACCTAAATACAAATATACACCCAGGCTCAAAGACCAACAAATTCATTTTAAAGAAAATGTTGGCCCTCGGCGGGAATCGAACCCGCGACCCGCGGAGCTGAAGGCAGGGTCACTACCCACTGTTCCAACGAGCCAGTCAATGTACCTATAATAATGTACCTATACAATAAGAGAAAATGTCATGCGAAATGTAGAGTTGTCCGTTTTCACACTTTATACAAGGCAAAATCGCAAAGCAGTCATTACAATTTTGTAGTGGAGTCTATCTCCTATTGATGCTTCGGTTGGCGAGCGAAAACATTTTTGGGATTGTGATAGTGAATGTGCGCAGTGCTAGTGTAGTGATGGTTTTGTGATCCGTGTGATCCTACTAATATAAATCTATTCCCCCCTTGTGATGTGATCGATTTTCTCCAAATCTACTGAACCGATTTTTGTATGATTTTTACTAAACGTGTGTAGTGCTTGTGTATTGTGGGTTTTTGCATGGTTTTACGAATCTTTTATGTATCAAGTATAAAAATGGATAGTCCACTACATAATTTTTTTTTGAGAAATAGAACAGTTAATTTGTATTTAAATGCTCCTCAATATTTTGAAACCATTTCGGTATCAAATCGGTTTTTAATCGGCGGATACCAGTTCAAGAATTGTGAGACATATGTTCTTTAGCAATTATTTTAATATCGAGCGGAAAAAGGGCCGGTTTCTTTGTGGCCATAAGCATAATGGTAGATAATAACGTGTATATCACTAGAGTCGAATGTGAGCGTCTGCTATACCCTTGAAATTGTACGTTGTGAAAGGTGTATTTTTTTGTTTATTCGTGCATCTTTTGTTAACATCAGAATTACGTTTAACTGTTTTATTTTAACTGAAAATCTATACTTATAAATTAAGTCCTCAAAAGCTGTCTGTGTGATTCCATTCCATTCAAAATCTACTAAATTGATATTAGTATGGTTTTTAGTAAATTAAAAATTCTTCCGAAAGGTTTAGGTTATTAGTGCATCACAGTTTCATGTTAATTGTGGTGAAGGGTGTAATGTATATACACTAATGTTGTATGAATATAGCAAATATATGTTAAAGGAGTGGCACCAGACTTTATTTTTATTTTTTATTTTTAAAGATATACCAACCTTTGTAAAAGGTGTCTGGGCGTTTTGTAAGGAACAGATAAATTAAGATGAAATAACAAATCTGGGGCATCTATTTGATCTGATGGAATGATAGAGAAGAATGGAAGAAGAAGACATATTGTACCGACCCCACTAGGAGTAGGATAAGGGTAAGAGAATGATGATGTTGTATGAATATAGCACAGGCTCAAACACGCAGTAACAAGTAACAACATGTCACTTCACGTCCACTCTCACCAATGGCTCTCGTGTTACTAACGTAGTGCATCCTGAGACCGTGTATGTTTCTTTGTACATCGGTATTAGTGTGAGTTAGTGTATGTACATGTATGTATTACATATATGCGTCTTGTATATATATAAATATACAAGGTAAGTTACACATCATCCTGCATACACTACAAAGAGGTCGCGCAGTTAAAAAAAAACTCGCCGTAAACTAGCAAATATACACTTAAGTAATGTACTGAAGAATTGTAGATCTACAAAAATTCTACAAAGAAATCCACGCGAGCATTTTATCACTTATGCAGTAGAAGTGTATAGTGCTTGTGTAATGTATTGTAGGTGGTGGTGTAATCCTGCTGGTATAAGGTATGAGATCGGTTTGCTTCCTACACAGCATTACATAGATTATCATATCAAACGCAAATTATAGCAAAATAATTATATATTTTGGACCAAGCCGCGTGGTATCCGGCTGAATAGAATAGTACCACAAACATTTCTTACCGAGGTGTAGTAAAAGAGGACTAAGGTAAGTCGACCCGCCTGATGGTATCCGGTTGAGTAAAATAGACCACCCATATTTCTTACCAAGGTGTTGGAAAAGGCGACTAAGGTTAGTTCACGTTAAGCAGGCGGCCGGTCGTAAAATACGTTGCCAAATCATGTGACAACATGTTTGTAATATGTTCTGCCGACCCCACTTAGAGTGGGGTCGGCAGAACATATTACAAACATGGTATATATAAATTATTTAATGACTGCATTCTTTACATTCGTGACTACACGTTCCACGTTCAATCACAAAATCGATAGCAAATGTTAGACTTTCCAATTAATCTTAAATCGAAAGCGTAAAAACACGAAAGCGACGCGCACCGTTTAATTCCAATTAGCGAACTATGGAATTCTACATAACAAATAGCCACGCCAAAATAAACCTTATCACCCAGCTATTAACGCTATTTTATATAAAAACATACCTAATATTGCATGATAGCCGCTACTATACATAAAGTGTACGGTGAATGCCGTTTTTCTACGTCGCCGGTCGCCAATTACTTTTTTATTGAGGGTAGACAAAAACTAGATCCGCTAAATTGGACTCGTGTCAATAATTACTAATGTTTCAAATTCTGCACAGATAAATAATAGTACATGATTGGTTGTAAATTTTTTACAAATTAAAAAAAAGAAACTTAAAAAAAATAAATAAGAATAATTGGGTAATCTTAGTCATTTTCATTGCACGTTCCCCAAATAAGTTATGTTTACTTGACAGTTTACGGCAAAAATAGTGTTTTATATTCAATGTAAATTTACAATTTTTTAATGCCCAAAAACAGGGATGAAACGATTTTTTTAATAAATAAATAAATAAATATATGGGACACTTACACACACGGTCGCCCGTCCCCAAAGTAAGTAACTTAATACTTGTGTCATGGGTGACAGACAACTGGTGAATATATACTTATTTATTTTTATATACATACTTAAATACAAATATACACCCAGGCTCAAAGACCAACAAATTCATTTATAGAAAATGTTAGTCCTCGGCGGGAATCGAACCCGCGACCCGCGGAGCTCAAGGCAGGGTCACTACCCACTGCTCCAACGGGCCAGTCAATAAAACCTAGCTAGGTTGATTTTTCTCCCCCAAAACCCCTTACATGCTTGTTGTGAGCTGTTGCAAAAGCGACTAAAGTAGGTAGAGGTCAGGCAGGCAGCCGGTCTTAAATTACCTAGCCAAATCATGTGACAACATGTTGTGCCGACCCTACTTAGAGTGGGATAAGGGCAGGAGAATGATGATGATGATGTTGGTTGGTTGACCTTCTTCTTCGTGAATCACTTAAAAAGAGAAGAAACATTATCCCAGAAAGAGGATAGTAAAAGGCCAGTACTTGACTCTTTTAACAAATAATACGAGCGGATTTTTTAAAATGTGCTACCAACTTTTCTGTAATAACAATGAATGTGTCAAATACCTTAAGTTTCTTCGGTCTTAGAGACAATTTTTTTAAATTAAAACGACCCAGTTGACAGCTAACATGTCCACTGAATTATCGCACCGACCACTTTTTATCCCGCCAAGATTAAATACTCGCCTTGGATATAATTGCAGGAAATTGTTTGAAATACATGTGCAATTGCATTATCCCACTTCTGATCAGATAGGGCTTGCGAGCTTGTAATAAATAAAACCTGTACTTGAGAAGCATAAAGATAAATAGCTTAATTAATGACGTTATGTAGTTTTATATTTTGTTAAATATTGTTCACCGTTTGAAAGATATAATGATCTATCCTCGATTGCACACCATCAACATCATTCTCAAGCCCTAATCCCACTATAAGTGGGATCGGTACAACATGCTTGTTGATAAAACATGTTGTTACATGTTTGGGCTAATTATTTTACGACCGGCCACCTGCTTGACGTAAACTTACTTTAGTTGCCATTTGCGACACCCAATAACAAATAAGAGTGGTCTAAAAATAAAAAGACACGCACAATACAAGCGAACAATGACACGCAACAAAAATAATGAACAAAAACACAAAAAAAACGAAAAAAGTTATATCAAATATTAACCAAATATGTACATACTTAGAATTGATTGGAATTATATATATTTTTAATCTTACAAACAATTTTCCGTCCAAGACGATGAATATGAAACCTAACATATACTTAATCACGCAATAAAAATTTCAAGACAACTACGCAAAAAGTTGATGTAATATTTTTAGGAAACTCTTTAATTTCATTCAGGAACAGATGAGCAGGTTAGTTATATACCTAATTACAATCACTCTAGTGTTTAAGACAACTAAGATAAAAGCGCAGATAATCACGCAACAAAAATTCCAAGACAATAACGCAAAAAGGTAATGTATTAATAATTTTAGGAACTTTATTTTATTCAGCAGGTTAGTTTTAAGAAACTGTCTTTCATTTTATTCATGAACACATAAGTTATCTACCTAATACTAACAATCAATCTAGAGTTTAAGACAACGAAGATAAAAATCAAACATATACTCAATCACGCAACAGAAATTCCAAGACTATCACGCAAAAAAGTTAATGTAATAATAGTTTTAGGAACTTCATTTTATTCAGGAACACATAAGCAGTATAGTTACTACCTAATTCTTACAATCAATCTAGAGTTTAAGACAACGAAGATAAAAAGCAAACATATACTCAATCACGCAACAAAAATTCCAAGACAAGCACGCAATGTCCGAACAAGGCCTCTATTATTGGGAACATCGGTCGTGCTGAGAGCATCCTTCTACATTAACTAAGCGGGGATTACGTTGCATTTATACATGTTCCTATTTTGTTTGTTCTCATAATCATTATTTTTAAGTTATCGATTCTGACCAAAAAAAAGACACATGAACAGTTAGTTAATCTACAACTTTAATAACAATTAAAACTTGATGTGTCTCATTTATATTTATCTTGCAATTTATCACACGCTTGTTGGTGATGGAAAACATCGTAAGGAAAGCTGATATCTCTAGACAACTCTGGGGTCATGTCTAACCTACCAGTTCTTTTAGGTCTTAAGCTCTAGCCCTTCTAAATTAAGTTAAATTACGAAATTTTTAGTAAGATAAATTTCTAATTCGTAATGTTTGATATTTGCGTACCAACTTTTTCTTAACTATAAATTGTCTCACTTCGTAGGCTATCTGGCAGAGATCTCTGGACAGTTATATGATAAGATAACCTTTGTACACTTTTTTTACTAATAATGTTTTTTTCAAACAACATTTTTTATGGTACTTAAATAAATAAATAGGTATGTGCTTAAACTCTACCTGTTCTCAAAATGCTATACCTAAGGTTTGCAATAATTAGGGTGATATCAAATTTACTCTACAACTCTATGCCCACGGACCAAAGTATGGCCCGCTGAACATTTTGGAATGGCTCGCCTACGAATAACAGAAAGTTCTCAAAATCTAGAAAAGAATTAAGCCACGCCACATACTACATTTTGAGATATAAAACGGCCTGCCAAAGATTTATGTATCGTTCATTTTGCCCAACCGATAAAAAGTTGAGCCTAGCTCTAGACTGAGTGATCTATCAAACAATTATAATTATTCGGAGATTCCTTGACAACTTCCTTCGACCAGGCCTTAT
This sequence comes from Morpho achilles, assembly GCA_947086495.1. Classification (NCBI taxonomy): domain Eukaryota; kingdom Metazoa; phylum Arthropoda; class Insecta; order Lepidoptera; family Nymphalidae; genus Morpho; species Morpho achilles. The sequence continues at coordinate 13,368,262 of CAMTZB010000015.1, forward strand.
ACCTGCAAATACGTGTCAAATGAAAACCTAAGTACTTTTTTTATAATGCGTGACCAAATAGGAACGCGAACGTACTTGATGCTTAACTTTGTCACGGACATAATGGGAGAAAAAGAAACAGAGAAAAGGGCAAGAAAGGCCAAGAAATAGACACCGAATACGGTAAAGCAATGCCGAAAGATAGACCTGCCGTAGAAGGAAGAGGAAACAAGGAAGGGTTTTAGTACGTGGGAGTCGGACACTCCCCTGTGAGACAGTCCGCAGGAAGTCCATAATGGACTTTCCCTCCTCTAGGAAAAAAAAAGGAACGCGAACGTAAAATGCTCATTTTCTAGATGCTGTAGTACTGCGGTTTGTTAATAACAAAGGGTTATGCATAAGTCAAATGCCCATAGCACAATCCCACCGATTCACAGACAATTAACACAAAAAAACACCGAATGCTAACGAAAATGACATGAAATCGTTTCACGGGCGGTCATTAATACGGGTCTATGATTTGACGGACTAACGAAGCAGTACCGCCTGTAATCAAGCTTCGGCGAGGGTGCCCTGATTATAGAGGAGCCGCCCACTTAGGAGTCGCGGTCGAACAAACAGTGTATTGAGTGAAATCTTTGTACTGTCTTATTGTTAAGTCTGCGCTTAGAGATAATTTAATTTTTTTTTTTTTATTAATTTTTTTTTTCTTCTTTTTTTTGTTCAATAATTTATTTTATTTTATTTTATGAGGAAAACTTACAGCTATTACATTTGAATAGATACTAAAATAGATTAAAAAATAAGGTCAATCAAAAGTTTTCACTGATAGAAGATAAATATATAGATACGCTAGCATGGATACAGAAATATATTATATTTTATGCATGTATGTATGCATGGATACAGAAATATATTATATTTCTGTATCCATGCATACGTTACATTAATTATAGCATAGATTACATTTTTATGTCTCTAACACTTACACCTCTAGAATAATTCGTGAAGCTAAAACATTTTATAAACATGCTGTCACATGATTTGGCTGCGTTTTTTTAAGGAGATTTGGTATAGTTAAAGTAAACCACAGAAAAATTAATTTATAATTTGTATCTTATCAACCTGTCCCACTCTATGTGGAGTCGTATAAACCTAGATAATTCTAGAGAATTCGCGGGATTTATGTAATCTACCAATCCACATTAGAGCAGCGTTGTGGGTTTAAGCTCCCTTCTCACCAAAAATAGAGGGAAGACTATGCTCAGTTGTGGTGTCTTGGCCGTAATTTTAGTTTATTAACATTCTTTTTTTTTTTCGAATTGACTGTATGCTGTTAGCCCTAACGGCTTTTACAGCGTCACCGGGCGGGACGGGCGAGCACAGAGCATCGCCGAGGTTGCGAAATGCGGAGAGTAGAGCGCAGAAGCTCTACTAGCGTCGGGGAACGTCGTCGTAAGGATGCCTCCTGTGAGGCCGGACCACTGCTTAGGACGACGTGTAGTGGAGGGTTGATGGTATGACTTGACCACGGAAGGGTGGCAAGATGCCACGACCAACCGACGTCAGAAATCTGGGGCCTCGTCTTCGCCGGCGAAGACGCTGTGTGTGTGTGTTTTTGTGTTTGCTATCGTTATTTGATCGTCAGGAATTACATACAAAAATGTTCTTGAAACAAGCCGTTACAACACACGGTGCGGTTAGAAGTATAAGAATAAATGTACCGAAATAACGGTGGTCAAACATTCCTAGCAAACCGGTGCTGGTCGCTGCAGCTGGCCGCTGGCGCCGACTGTACCACCTGCCTCTCGACTGGTAATGAGCAATTTACTTTTAATTGACGTCCGATTGGAATTTATGGTCGACTGTACGCCGATATGTTTACCGGTTTACAAGCATACACTATCTTACTTCCGCAATTACAATTCGTTGTTGGATATTTACAGAGAAATGTTTTTATGCGTGAATAGATCGAAAAAGATGGAGATATCTGAAATATGGAGGTATGGTCGCCACTGAAAACCAGTGTTGGGGGCCACCTCAACGTATACTGAGTGGTGTTCCTCTGCAACGTCACATTTCTCTGCATAGGTAGATTTTTTTATTTTATATTGTCTATTTTATAAGTGTAAATGTTCATGTAGGGTAAGTGTGACCGTTGTAAATAAAAGGTTTTTGATTTGATTTGAAATAATTTTAAGTACCAGGTTGATCGAGCCTTGCTCGGTATTTTTTTACAAAATAATAAAAATATTGGGTCGGTGGGGTTCGATCCTAGGTATTTTCAGTTCTAGAGACCACCCATTCCCCGAATAAGCTACGCTGAGTTGAAAGTTTTCGGTAAAAATAGTGTTTTATATATTCAATTTGAATTTTTGTATTTATTTATGCACGGATAAAAAGTATTTCTTTTAAATACAACCTAGTTAGATCGATTCTCCAAAACCTCCTGCATTCTGAATTTCAGGAAAATCGATATAATAATATACATTATAATATATTACAAAAGTGTAATATAGGAATGTAATATAGGAATATAACAAAAGTAATGAAAATTTTGTTTTGCTACAATTCGCGTTAAAATAAAATATATGTAAAGCTAAATGTAAAGTGTAATATCCGTTCTCGTTCTTTTGCGATCCGAAGCATTGTCAGGAGATATACTCCACGACAAAATCGCAAAGCCTTGCGATTTACCATTACCTTGCATGTATCAGGTATGAGAACGAATAGAACACTTTACATTTAGCATGACATATATTTTCTTTTATCGCGGATTATAGCAATATAATATTTTCATTAGTTTCATATTATGGACTTCTGCAAAGTAACGCCTAATTCTATAAATTATTTAAAAAAAAGGGAGCGAATGAGACAATATATATCTGTCTCTCTTTTTAACGTGTGATTAGACAAAGATGAAGTATACGAGTTTCATCGTCCCTCTAATTATTTGTTGTCACTATCACTTACAATCCCACGCCGTGTGGTATCCGGCAGACTAGAATAGTACCACCCTCATTTCTTACCGAGGTGTCGTAAAAGGCGACTAAGGTAAGTCGACACGCCGTGTGGTATCCGGCTGAGTATAATAGACCAACCTCATTTCTTACCGAGGTGTCGTAAAAGGCGACTAAGGTAAGTTGACCCACCATATGGTATCCGGTTTAGTAGACCACCCTCTTTGTTACCGAAGTGTCGTAAAATACGACAGAAGTAAGTTGACGTCAGGCAGGTGGCCGGTCGTTAAAACGCAGCCAAATCATGTGACAGTTTGTAACATGTTGTGCCGACTCCACTCACAGTGTGATAAGGGCAGGAAGATGATGAGATGATGATGACTATCACTTACAATACCATGGCTCTCCTACTCTAGAATTAATAACTCTATGGTAAAAATCATTAGAGCTAACAGCATATTGACAATTCAAATATTTTTTCCCACTCCAGACATTTCCTCGATCTATCGAGTTTTTAGCTAGAAATGATGTCAATCAAAACCATATCTCGACGATGTACGTGTAATTAGAAATGTCGTCACATTTCTACAGAAAAACCTCTTGTTATAATCGGGAAGCAATAAAATATGTTCGGCGTCGAACCAGTTTAAAGATGGTATCGGGATGCCTCGCAGCATCCTGGTACTGACGGCCACTGAATCAACTTATGATAACGGCATCTGATATGATAGAACTGAACTCTGAATAACATGTTTTCAAAATAAAGGTTCGCATTGCTTTTTTGTTTTTACTCGACTACCCAAAAAGGTCAGTGTCAGCTGTGGTAAGTGGTAACACCGTGCGCCTCTTTCGAGGAGGTCTAGGGTTCAAACCCCGGGCAGACACCAATGTGTTTTCTAGTAAAAATTATGTGTCTAATTGATAATTGCAATTTATCACACGCTTTTCGGTGAAGGAAAACATCGTGAGGACCTGCATATCTCTAGACAATGCTGGGGATATGTGTAACCTACCAATCCGCATTGGAGCAGCGTGGTAGGTCTTAGCTCCAATCCTTCACTCCAAAAAAAAAACGTAGAGAAGAGGCCTATGCCCAGCAGTGGTATAGTAACAGGCCGTTACTTACTTACTACCCAAAAAGGGTTTATTGATTACTAGCAATTGCAATACATGCAATGCGTATTGTAGGCTTTTGATAACCATTAAAATGGTTAAAGTGGGTTAACCTTAAAAGCTAGACATATGCTGTCGCAGACTATTATTTAGAACGTTTAGAGGGGAACAATTTTGTTTAACATGATTTTTGAATAACTATCGCCGTTTACTCAGCACACGCAAGGGAAGCTACAAATTTTGCCGTTTTTGTACTATTTTTATTGCTGTTCCTCTCCTATTCATCTAAGCGTGATGTTATTTAGCATATAGCCTTCCTGAATAAATAGACTATTTTACATTGAAATAATTTTTCAAATTGGCCCAGTAGTACCTGAGGCTAGCGCGTTCAAACAATCAATCAAACAAACAAACTCTTTAGCTTTATACATTAGCATAGATGATATTCCTAATAGAGCGAGAGCCCGTGAACCCGAGACCTTCGTCATTTTATAAAAGCTGAAAGTTTGTCAGCGCGTGCTCCCAATATAGGTAAAAACGATGGTACATTATGAGATTTCGATCGTGGATTTGAGAGATAAACGGTACTAAAGATATGTAAAATACCAATCTACTTTCGTCAAAGTATAATAGCTGATTTTTTAGTATTACCTTCAGAATAATATTTAAAATCACATCAGTCAATGCCAGACACCTAGCATCGTGGCAAACCCGTGCCAGACACCCTTAATATTCATATAATTCTATTTACGTCATAGTATCAAAGCTGTTTTTAATATATATAACTTGGATAATAATAAGATGATGTTTCCTCACTAGCCAGACATTTTTGAAAATTCCAAACCCTGCAAGATAATCATGTAGGGTAGCTATGGGAGCGAACACGAGGTAAACGGGTTGGTGCAAGCGAGATAGCGAATTACGTTAGTCAAGTCATTACTGCTCAGTTTTTATTTACACTCTTAAAACTTATGTGTCTAATTGATAATTGCAATTTATCACACGCTTTTCAGTGAAGGAAAACATCGTGAGGAAACCTGCGTATCTCTAGAGAATTCTGGAGGTATGTGTAACCTACCAATCCGCATCGGAGCAGCGTGGTAGGTCTTAGCTCCAATCCTTCTCTCCCAAAACGGAGAGAAGAGGCCTATTCTCAGCAGTGGGATAGTAACAGGCCGTTACTTACTTACTTACTTACGTATAGTTTTGTGACAATTTTTTTAGACAGGTTTGTTTAAGTTATAATTATGTAAATTTAAACGAAAGTAGATTGATATTTTACACTCTTGTATGCCGTTATTTTCCAAAGCCACGATGATCCGAATCCCATAATGTACCATCGTTTTTACCTGTATTGGGAGCATGCGCTGACAAACTTTTAGCTTTTATAAAATGACGAAGGTCTGGGGTTCACGGGCTCTTAGTCCATAAACACTCTTCATTATTTGTTAAGCGTCCATTACACTGTTACAAGTTACTGCCGTGTACGACGAGTTCTATTAAGGTTAGTGCCTCGTATGAAGCAATTTAGGAGCCATTTTAACTGACAAGACCATAATGACGGCATATAACAGCTTAATGAGCATAGAGAATAGACCAATGTTTCTAGCATATGTTATGTACTATTTAGTCTCATTATTAAAACAACAAGTTATAAATAAATTAAAATGCAAAAGTCGGTAAAAGCAATATTTCGGAAGAAGCGATAGCTTCATCTAATTGATCCTTGACGATTTAAAAGTGCTTGGAAAAGCTTACTTGAATAAAGATTATTATTTTTATAATCCATAATTAATATTATAAATGTGAAAATCAGTCTGTCTGTCACGCTTTCATCGCTAGTTCGGTAGGTAAGTTGAGTTAACGTATGCTAGTATCAGTAGTCAGTATCAGCTAGTTTTATCCTTCGAAAACGGAAAAAATATTCTTCTTCTTCCTGCCCTTATCCTACTCTAAGTGGGGTCGGCACCACACGCTATAAACATGCTGTCACATGATTTGGCTGCGTTTTTACGACCGGCCGCCTGCCTGACGTCAACTTACTTTAGTCGTATTTTACGACACCTCGGTAAGAAATGAGGGTGGTCCATTCTACTTAGCCGGATACCACACAGCGGGTCAGCTTACCTTAGTCGCCTTTTACGAAAACTCAGTAATAAATGAGGGTGGTACTATTCTATTCAGCCGGATACCACACGGCGTAAACACTGAAAAAATATTGTAAATTATTAAAGGTATTGTAACACTAAAGTTGACGCGAGCAAAGTCGAGGGTAGTACTAGAATTTCTTATCTGTTAACATTGATAAATCTTTTTTTTTTCAGTATAATAACCTCGGCAAAGGCCGTATTACTTTATTCTTCGTTATAAATTTAAAGTTATCTACTGTATCTAATACTTGCACAATGCTATTGTGCATTAACATTAAATATTAGCATTATCTAATAACAAAGAAGACCTCGCAATTACACAAATTGAATGTTTAAAAAAATGCTAATTAATTGCACCTTGCAAATAGATAAAAGCGTAATTAATTTGTAAGAATATTTAATTTTAAATTATGTTCCGACCTAATTCACAAAATAAATGTTAACGCACACTATATATAATAACACGATATAATAGGAATACCACCATTCCCGTTCCGAGATGCACTTCTTTTGAATGACGAACTAAGACTGACTTCACTGAAACGTTTTTTCAATAGGAAGACTCAACCGGAAACAACACGTCACAGTGTTGGTACCATTTTAATCAAAAAGGGCGCGATACTCTTGTTTCATGACTGTGTTGCTATAAAATACAAAGCGGAAGTCAATGGAGACAACATCAATATGTTTATATTGAAAAAGTTACTGAAACTAAGGAGTAATATAAATTTGCAGAAAAATTTAAATGTTTTTAAAGAAGGTACCACTGATTTGGAAGTTTGCTTCTACCGAGAAGAAGCAAGAAACTCGGCGGATTTTCCGACTAGTGAGTATAGCCGGTTTCTATACATTATGAATACTACTCACGATAGTTAAAATTTAAGTAAGATTGGTACAATTATATTCTTTTATTGTTTAGAAATCATCTTCGACCGGCGCGTTGGCGCAGTTGGCAATAACCCTTCAACTTCGCGGTCTTCGGAGATTCGATTTCCGCCGAATGCCAACATTTTCTATAAAAAAATTGTTGGTTCTTCGAGCCTGGGTGTATATTTGTTATAAACATGTTTTCACATGATTCCGCTAGCTATTATATGACCGGCCGCCTCCCTGACGTCAACTTACTTTAGTCGCTTTTTATGTCATCTCGGTAAGAAATGCGGGTGGTCCATTCTACTAAGCCGGATACCATACGGCGGGTCAACTTACCTTTTCACTTTTTACGACACCTCGATATTGTATTCAGCCGGATACCATACCGCGGAAAAATGAGGATGGTCTATTCACAAAGGTCACCAACCGACGTTACATTTTATTGCGGAGTCACCATTGAAACTTATGTCACTCCACATAGTTAAAACATATACTTGTAAGGATTTTAATATGCGCGGGAAAAATGAAAAAAAAACAAGATGGAAACAGAAACCTTAAGTACGCAAAAGTAAACAAAAAGACTTGTGTATGTCCTGTGGTTAGACTTGCTAATAATATCACCACAAAAATAACACAAATATATCCCACAGATAATCATGCGTCACAAGGGAAATCAGACCGGAAAAACTAATGTCAAGAATGAAGAAAGCAGTGATTTTAAAAAAATAATAGATGAGAAAGTGAGAATGAAAAATGGGAAGACATTATTTATACTGCGTCCATCATATTATCAGTCTTTTGACAGCTCACGCTCATTAAGTTTTGTATTGCTTACGTACAAATATCATACAAATAATATTTGTACTTTATGGATGGGTACCGCCCACTTAGTGATGTCACACATAATGGTTACTACGATTATGCCACAGATTAAAAATAATCGGTAGAAATCGATGTTACGAGTATTAAAAGACATTTAATAACATTATATAAAGTTTTACTTTCTTCTTAGTTAATACATGAATACAAATAAAACAATCAGGATATTTTAATTTATTTTATTAGCACGAGTCGTCGGAATGATAATCAACACTAGACTCCTCCGATGAGGAGTCTTCAGTAGCAGTTATTATTAGCTCTTGTGTAGATAATATATTATCAAACGCAATATCACGTTCCCAATCAGAGAATATTACTCTTTTAGTTCTTTCCACCACACTTGCCCAGTTCTCGGCCGTTACGTGGGTGCAAGCATTTTTTAGCAATTGCAACATTTTATTCGCTGTGAATGGGGGGCTTGTATTGCATGTCGCAGCATGCCCTTTTACTTGTGCCCATATAAGTTCTATTGCGTTGTACTGGCAGTGGTATGGAGGAATCCGAAGAACAGTATGGCCATATTCTGCTGCCATTTCATTGATTACATAGCGTTTTGCTCTCTTTTTGGTTTTTAATATTTTTATTAATTCAACTTTTAACATTGAGTCGTCCACATTTTCTCCATTGTCCCGAAGCCAATTAATTATTTCATGCTTTTTATTAGCCTGTGTTGGCATTTTGTCAATTTGACGGGAGTGGTAGGGCGCATTATCAATAAAAATTATTGATGGTTCTTCCAATGAAATGAGCATTTTTTTGAACCACTCTTCATACACATTTGCATTCATCTCTTCGTGGTAGTCATTTGATTTCTTCGATTTAAATGCCAACAGTGCGTCTTGTACAAATCCTTTTGCTGTACCTGCATGGCAAATGATTAGGCGCTCACCTTTTCCCATTGGTACTGAGGAAGTGGAATCAGCAGTATCATCAGTCCAGAAACGAGATAGTGTGTGGTTAGCGTTGAGCCATGTTTCATCCGTGAAAACAATATTTGCCCAATCTTGTATTTTCTTTGCCTCTCTTAAAAAATCACAACGTGCTATAGCTATATCTGTGCGTTCCATTAATAATTTTCTTTTATTTAACTTTTTATATGAAAAGCCAATTGTGTTCAAAACTTTGACCAAAGAAGATTTTTCACCATGAAATAGACCACTTCTTTTCAAAGAAACAATAAGTTTTCTCAAAGTTGGAATTTCTTTTCTCAAGTAGTAATCATATGACGACGACATATATATGACGACGAATAGCGTCAGCGTCAAAGTCATCAACAGCTGTCACCTTATGAGCCCGGCGCTTTCTTTTTGGTGTAGATGGTTTGTTTTGCTCCAAGCCGCTCCTGCCGTAGGCATCAGTAGTGATTTTAGTCACAGTTGATAGACTGATCCCCAACGCGGCTGCAACACGGTTTCGGACTTGCGTGATAGGTATAAGAGGTCCGCCATTTTGATTTTCTTGCTCAAAATACTCATGAAGTTTTAACACTAACTGTCTCGATTGTGCTTTCAACATTTTTTATGATTATAATAAATACACACGGATTAACATTTATTTTCAAAAAACTAAGGCAATATTAAATCAAAATGTTGATTTCTATATCTGTTATTAGTTTACGTAGGTTATCATTAATCGAATTACTTAGGTACGTAATTCGATTAATGATAGTAGGTACTATAATCGGAATGGTATCGCATACGAGAATCTTTAGGACATCACTAAATATGTAAATCGTCAATCTGTCAAAAGATGGTTAATATAATGGACAGTGTATAGCTGTCGGCTTGGTTATAAACACGAAACTATTATAGAAGATGAAGTAGGAGCATTATTAGGAAGAGTGATATCATATATTAGTTTGTATCTTGTAACCAAATAGAATTAAAAATGAAAATATGAAAATGTCGGGTAGTATTAATAAAACCAGCGAACGCTACACATATAAAACATTAGCAATCGCCAGCAACTACGCCCGCGTGGAAAGATTAGAACCGTAATATAGTCTAAAAGTACTAATATATATATATATATATATATATATATATATATATATATATATATATATATATATATGATTTAATCGCAGTGTAGGGCGCCCACCGTCTCGCTGGACCGACGACATCCGAAAGGTTGTTGGGGCCAGGTGGATGCGTATTGCGGAGAACCGGGATGTCTGGCGCAGACATGGGGAGGCCTATATCCAGCAGTGGACTGCAAAAGGCTGATGGATGGATGGATGGATATGATTTAATACATATCATAATAATTTAATTTGACCTTGCCTATACTTTTGCAATTTTATTCTTGATTGTATTATTAAGGTTGCCTGGAATAGATCGCTGGCTTAGCGATAAGGCCGCTATTTGTGCAATTTATTGAGTTTTTTTGTTTAATTAACTTGTCTTGTTTTATATAAAAAAAAATATATTTTTCTTTTATGTATTTTTAGGAGTATTTGTAGTATTTGTGTGCAATAAAGAGTATTTATATTCTATTCTATTTCTTATATTCTATTCTCTTTCATTCTATAATCTTATGATAACCATAAGAATGGTTAAAGTGATTAACCTTAGAAGTTAGACATATACTGTCGCGGACTTTTATTTAGAACTTTTAGAGGGGAACAATTTTATAATACATGATTTTTAGATTACTATCAACGTTTACTCAGCGCACGCAAGGAGAACTTTAAATTTAGCCGTTTTCGTACTATATTTTATTGCTGCTCCTCTCTTACCGAGATCTTACTCTTATCAAAGTTTTTCCCGCGTAAATTTCGACTCCGTGGGAATTTCAGGATAAAAATTGCTTTGCTTTACTAACCTCCTCTATATTCCAGTGAAAGCCCTATCGAAATAGGCTTAGCCGTTCCGGAGAATGTACCTTTAGCCTAAAGCTTCCTCAAAAATTGCAATCTATTTTAGTGAAAACTGTACAAAATTCGTTCAGTAGATTTTAAGAAAATCGATCACATACTTTGTTAGCTTTTGAGGGCTGTTTTATAATAGTAATAATATAATAAGTAAAAGTAATATAATCATCATCTTCCTGCCCTTATCCCACTCTAAGTGGGGTCGGCACAACATGTTATAAACATGTTGTCACATGATTTGGCTACGTGTTTTACGACCGGCCGCCTACCTGACGTCAACTTATCTTAGTCGTATTTTACGACACCTCGATAAGAAAGAGGGTGGTCTATCCTATTCAACCGGATACCACACGGTGAGTCAACTTACCTTAGTCGCCTTTTACGACACCTCGGTAAGAAAGACGGTCGTCTATTCTACTCAACCGGATACCACACGGTCTGTCAACTTATCTTAGTCGGCTTTTACGACACCTCGGTATGGAATGAGTATGGTCTATTCTACTCAGCCGGATACTACACGGCGGGTCGACTTACCTTAGTGACCTTTTATGACACATCTGTAAGAAACGAGGGTGATATATTCTACTTAGCCGGATACCACACAGCGGGTCGACTTACCTTAGTGGCCTTTTAGACCCCTCTGTAAGAAACGAGGGTAGTCTATTCTACTGAACCGGATACCAAACGGTGGGTCAACTTACCTTAAACGCCTTTCTAGTGGCCTTTTCGACACCTCTGTAACAAATGAGGGAAGTCTATTCTTCTAAGCCGGATACCACAAATAGGTATAGATAGATCTTATTATTAAAAAACACGCAGCTCGAAAGCGAAACAACAATGTAAAGAACAAAGAAAACAACGTAATAAGTTAATGACACAAAAATAACTGATAAAAAAATGGAAAATGATCCATGTGGGTAATTTTATACATTAGGGTCTCGCTGCGGGCATTATTAGATAAGAAGCCATTATACCATTATATGAAACTAGAGGGAATGATTTTTATTAAAGCTAGTGCTTCACGCATCAACCTAGTTTATAGGCCATTAAATAATAAAGGATTCCGGCAAGCGGCACGAATATAGCTCTCGCTTTGAGATACAAATTGGTATTATTTGCAGTTTAGACCATGAGGTCATGGTTTTTATGTGCTAAAATTCTAACCCTATTTACATCTATCTAGAAGTCATGCTGTGGTACAAGCTGTGGTAGTCCAGCGGTATCACCGTGCGCCTCTTTCGAGAAGGATTGAGTTCAAACCTCGAGCAGGCACCAATGAGTTTTCTAGTAAAACTTATGTGTATAATTGATAATTGCAATTTATCACACGCTTTTCGGTGAAGTAAAACATCGTGAGGACCTGCATATCTCCAATCCGCATTGGAGCAGCGTGGTAGGTCTTAGCTCCAATCCTTCTCTCCAAAAAAAAAAACGGAGAGAAGAGGCCTATGTCCAGCAGTGGGATAGTAACAGGCAGTTACTTACTACTACTTATTTACTAGAAGACATGATCCTTTAATTAGTACAAAGAATGAAGTTTTGCTTGTAAAACAGCACTCAGCATATTTGTGATTGTTTTGTGTTAACATTAACACTAAACCTACCGACGTTTTATGTATACGAATTCCTACCATCATCCTCCTGCCCTTATCCCACTAAAAATGTGGTCGCCACAACATGTTATAAACATGCTGTCACATGTATTTTATGACCGGTCACCTGCCGGTACCTTTGCCTTTTGCTACACCTCGATAACAAAGAGGGTAGTTTATTCTACTCAGACGAATAACACACGGCAAGTCAAATTACCAAAGTCGCCTTTTACACCTCAGCAAGAAATAAGGGTGCTATAACAAGTGGTATATGTAACACACGGCGATCATAAGAGGTCAAATGATTCAGGATTCAAGATATCAAGCGATTTTAACGAATCTTTCAAAATAAGAAGTGACTTTGCGCATCTTACTGAAGGCGGTAGCGAATTCCAGAGAAGGACAGCTTTAACAGAAAGGAATGACCATAAAAAGAGAAGAATAAAGAAGGTATTTTTAAGAAGAGTATTTCACGAGTACGAAGTGAGCGCTGATGTGTCTCACAACGAAAATAAAAACGCTCCTTACCTAATCGCTAAACCCCTCCTTTAGGCAAGGAGCGGTTTCATTTTTTCATGAATATCTGTTGCTTGAAGAGAGAGATTCTTAGCAATTTGTTTTAACAATCAACAAAGCATCCGCGTGGAATGCTGTTAAATTACAGTGTATTTTAAAGAAACACGTAAACGAGCGTACAGTATTGAGTAAAATAAATAAATGCCAGTCAAGTCTGTCGGCGAGTCGGCCAATAATATGCCGATAATTGCGGAACTCCGGGAAGGCACCTAAAAACATGTATAGGAATTGCGATTCTACGATCGAGATCGTTTATTATGTATTAAACTTTCAACAGTATATAACATCATGCTATTTTCAAGTCTTCACTTTATTCTGTGGAAGAAGCTATATATAAATTTAAAAAAAAACTTATAAAAAGCTGCGGTAGACCAGAGGTGAGAATATGCGACTCTTTAGAGACGGTCACCTCCATAGAGACCTCGACCTCCCTACCATTACTCACCTCTTAAAACGTTACACCCAAAACCTCTCTTTCAGTTGCTTCCACCTACATCCTAGTTAGGTCTGACCACCGAAAATATAGGCGTCCAAAAATCTTCCCATATGACCCTGACGATCAAATAACGATCGCAAACATAGAAACACGTAATACACACGCACAGCGTCTTCGCCGGCGAAGACGAGGTCCCAGATTTCTGACATCGGTTGGTCGTGGCATCTTACCACCCTTCCCTCGTCGTATTGACTTATCAAAGTCATACCATCAGCCCTCCACTACACGTCGCCCTAAGCCGTGGTCCGGCCTCACAGGAGGCACCCGTTCCTCGACGCTAGTAGAGCTTCTGCGCTCTACTCTCCGCGTTTCGCAACCCCGACGATGCTTCTGCGCTCGCCCGTCCCGCCCGGTGACGCTGTAAAAGCCGTTAGTGCTAACATATAGTCAATTCTAAAAAAAAATTAGAGACGATCATGGGTTCAAATCCCAGGCAGGCACCAATGAGTTCTTCTGTAAAAAAATCGTGTCTAATTGATAATCGAAATTTATCACACGCTTTTCGGTGAAGGAAAACATCGTGAGGAAACCTGCATATCTCTAGAGAATTCTAGGGGTATGTGTAACCTACCAATCCGCATTGGAGCAGCGTTGTAGGTCTTAGCTCCAATCCTTCTCTTCAACGGGAGAGAGGAGGCCTATGCCCAGCAATGGGATAGTAACAGGCCGTTTCCAGAGATATGTGTAACCTACCAATCCGCACTGGAGCAGCGAGGTAGGTCTTAGCTCCAAACCTTCTCTCCAAAAACGGAGAGAAGAGGCCTATTTCCAGCAGTGGGATAGTAACAGGCCGCTACTAACAATGTACGGCCAACGTACTTAATTTTCGGTAATTTGTTTCTCAAGCAAACTGCTTGTGCGGTACGTAATTAGGGGGATGTCGTGGTTCGCGGCAATTTACTCTACGGTCACGATTTTAATTTACAAACAAAACGATACGTCGTATGTTCGAGACCTGTTTTATTTGTTTATAATTTTATTCTGGACTTGTTTCAAAAGCCTTGTACGATATTCGTGCGGCTTTTCTTTAACATGTCAAGGAGGGTATTGGTAGCTACGGATATGTGTGCTCGCGCAGACATAAGAAGAATAAGAATAAGAAGATCTTTATTCGACTTTGACCTTAAAAATCACATACACGCGCACACATGAATACAAGCACGCACGCACACACATACAATCACTCTCTCTCTCTCACACACCCACACACACACACACACACACACACACACACACACACACACACACACACAATCTAGAACTTGGTTAACAAACATGATGTCTTAGTTATTTAAATTTAGATTAGCCGTTCTTCTCCGCCACGCTTGTAGAGGATTGTGAAGTTGGATAAATATAGAGAGCTTCTCCCCTCTTATTTTCACATTTTACACCCTCAACAGTGCTTCTGCGCTCGCCCGTCCCTACGGTTTATATATTAGTTCTGATAATAACTTCATAGTTATTATCAGAACTGAATAGATAATGCAACATTATCATTAATGTTGTCCTCCTTAACGTATTCGTGAACGGAGAACCTTGCTAGCTCCGAAAATGTTCGCGACTGTGACTTCCAAAGCCAAATTTTCTTTTAAAAGTGCCTACTATTGGAGCGAGCACAATACAGTTTACCAGAAGTGCTTAAAGTACTTAATAAGTACTTTTGGTAAACTGAAAATTACTAGAAAAAGAGTCGTATAGGCCACGACGTCTTGTCTTGCATAAGTTTTTCGGCTAATCAACTACTGCAAGCCGAATTAAGATACTTCTTTAATAAGTACTTCTTTGATAAGTCCATTGATGTTACAAATTAATATGGTGTACCGGTGTGGTTGTGTTGTATATTATTTAGGCTAGCGTGTACGGTCATTGATTTCTATAAATTGATTATTTTTAAACGTAAAATAATTCCTGTGGCTAAAATACGTTATTGAATAAACTGTTTTTTTATGTAGGGTGCTAAGGTCTTTAGGTACCTAAAATTAAAATTAATTTTACCACTTGTTATTACTACTCTGTATACCGTGCAACAGCAAAACAAATAAAAAATGATATAAAAAAAACTCCTCTCACGAAGTACGTACCTCTATATTGTTTCGAATTCATCAAGCCGTTAATAGTATATATCATCCTGTCCTTATCCCACTCTAAGTGGGGTCGGCACAACATGTTTTTCTCTTCCATTGTGTCCTATCTTTCGTCAACACAATCCAACCATCTCTTTTTAGGCCTCCCTCTAGGCACATATCCATCCACATTCAAATTTAACACACGTTTGGTCACATGATTTTCATCCCTCCTCATTACATGTCCATACCATCTCAATCTTGCACTTCTCGACTTTTCTATAATGGGCGCAACTTTCAGACTTCCCTTAATATATTCGTTTCGTATTTTATCCAGTTTTGTCACACCACACATCCACCTTAACAATCTCATCTCATTTGCATGTACTCTTCTTTCATCCGTCTTTTTCATTGCCCAACATTCTGATCCATACAATACGACAGGTCTTATGATTGCTTTATAAATTTTTCCCTTAACTTTACTTTACGCCGTTAATAGTAGTAAGCCATAAAATATTTTAAAATCACTACCAGACGTCCCGCTGCGCTGTCGGGCAACACATAGCTTGGAATAGCTTGTATGATTCATTTACTTTTTACATTGTGTATGTTGAAGAGTACTTCAGCAAGTATATCCATAATAATATCATAAAATTAAATTCAAATTATTCTTTATTCAAATAAACTTGTAAACAAGTGCTTTTGAATCGTCAACTCTACTGCTGTTACGGAAAACGCTCCTACCGACAAGAGGCCGTAACAAATTCAGCGGTTGCCCTTTTCAAAATAATTGTTAAAACTAGTCTGGAAACGGATATTTTTTCTTATAATCTTTCGCTCTGCAAAACTTTATTCACAATATTGTTAAGTCAAGTAAACTTGTGAACAAGTGCTTTTGAATCGTCAACTCTACTGCTAGTTTGGAAAGCTGTTCCTACTGAGAATCGCCAGCTACAACCTCGGCGGTTGCTCTTTTCGAAATATAAAATCTCATTACTAGTTACATTAAATCATTACTGTCTTGTACAGAGTCGAAGAGTAGCTATATCCGAATTCTTAACATCTATGTAATCCTCAACAGTATAGTAAGGTAGGCTTTCTGTAAAAGCCTACCTTAAACAGTGTTTTTAAACTGCTGTAATGGCAAATGTAATTTAATTACTGAATTTTATTATAGATTCTTATACTCAAACTCACAAAGGACTTACGTATTTATAAATGCGAAAGTCTGTCTTTCTGTCTGTTACGCTTTTACGGCTAAACCGCTAGATTAATATTTATGAAATGTGGCACAAATACAGCCTAGAAACTGGGGTATTTTATTACAGAATCTATATCCAAATCCATAAACGATTTATGTACTTATAAATGCGAAAGTATTTCTGTCTGTCAGTTAGTCTTTTACGGCTAAACCGCTGGACCAATATTGATGAAATTTGGCACAAATACACTGGGGTACCATATAGGACAATTTTTTAAAGATACGGAATATGATTATTCTCCACCGTGTGGTATCCGGCTGAGTAGAATAGACCACCCTCTTTCTTACCGAGGTGTCATAAAAAACGAATCAGGTAAGTTAACGTCACCCAGGAGGACGGTCGTAAAATACGTAGCCAAATCATGTGATAACATGTTGTGCCGACCCCACTTAGAGTGGGATAAGGGCAAGAAGATGATGACGGAATATGATTATTCTCTCATTGTAAAAAAGTTGAATGTATATATAACGCACTAGTTTATGGGAAAACGCTAACTCGCTTATCACTCGTGCCTTGTTGTTGTGCGTTGTCAAATATTTGCAGTATTCAGTAAGACAGTGGTAGCCAGTTGCATGGGCATGTTAAATGTTTGCTTTACCGCTTACCGCCCATTTCTAAATACTTGTTAAACTCAAGTCTTGTTTGGTTTTTACTTGTTGAATATACTTTACATTCGGTGATAGTGCTATATCGCTATGTAGTTCTTCGTTAGAAATTTAAATAAATATATAATTCACTAAAAACAAATAAGTATATTTTTGTGTTTGAAAGTGCTTGTGAACGCGGAAGTATGCATCTCTCATCGAGAGTTATATATTTGTGCCGTTTGCAGTTGAGACCATAGGGCCATGGAGTCAAAGTGCAAAAAAAATTTATCCGTTTTAACACCTCAGTTAATTGCCTCTTCAGATGACAAGAGGGCTGGCTCCTTTTTCGCACAAAGAATCAGCTTAGCGATTCAGCGCGGAAACGCTGCCAGCTTTCTTGGTACCGTTCCACGTGGGCATGATTTGTATAGTCCTAGCGTGTAATTTAAGATAGATATAACTTGTACATTTGTGCTGTAAATAAAGAAAAAAAAATGTAAAAGATAATTGAAATAAAGAATAATTTGAATTTGAACAAAAATCGTTTAAATTATGTACACACTTGTATTTAACTTAAACCAATACATTACAAATAAATATTTGTATTCACAAAGTATTAATGCAAGCAGAATATAGCTAAGTAAATGTTGCAAATGTTAGGTACTATTTTGGCGCCCACTATCTTATCTCCGTGACCTTCAAACAATGCGATAAGAAATAGCCTGTCGTTCTTCACCCCTTCAACTAACTCCATGGCAAAATCACGACATAAAAAGAAACAAGCTATAAAAGATATAAAATACACTTTCGTGTTTACAATATATATATCCTCCTGCCCTTATCCCACTCTAAGTGGGGTTAATGTTACAAACATGTTGTAACATGATTTGGCTGCGTTTTTACGACCGCCTGCCTGACTTTAGTCGTATTTTACGACATCTCGGTAAGGAGGGTGGTCTTTTCTACTAAGCCGGTTACCACACGGCGTGTCGACTTACCTTAGTCGCCTTTAACGACACCTTGGTAAGAAATGAAGGTGGTCTATTCTACTCAGCCCAGCCAGATACCACACGGCGGACTTTCGTGTTTACAATATAAGCAATATTATTCATATAAAAATAAATATGGGGCAATGGCACACACGGTTGTCTGTCCTCAATGTAACTCAATACTTGTGTTATGGGTGACAGACAAACGGTAAATTTTTACTTGTATAATTTTAAATAAATATACCTAGCCTCACAATTGTTATTATTGCAAATTTCGTAATTCTGCTATCTATTTTTGAAACTTCTTTAACTCTTTAATATTTAAACGTGTTAATCTTGTATTATCTAAGTAAATCTTGGAAAAGGCTATAATGATTTTCATGAAATTCAGCTTGTAGGGGATTTTTTAAAAATCAATTTAGATAGTTTCATTAAAAAAAATCACGTTATATCCCTGTTCTCGGGCACTATACATATGATATTTTAACTGTCATAGGTAAAGTCATGATAGCTCTGCCGGTAACGGATTGACTAATGAAGTGAAGTTTAAATTCAAAATATTCTTTATTCAAATAAACTTGTAAACAAGTGCTTTTGAATCGTCAACTCTACTGCTGGTTCGAATAGCTGTTCGTACTGAGAAGAGCCAGCAAGAAACTCGACGGTTGCTCTTTTAAAAATATAATACTTATTATTACTTACATTTAGTTATTACTGTCTTGTACAGGGTCGAAGAGTAGCTTCGTCTATGCATTTTTATCATCTAAGTATTAAGAAAATACCTGGGATTCAAGCCCCTGTTATTACGAACAATTTTTGCTTTTACATTATTTTTAATTAAACAAAAGTTTTGTTTAATTAAAACCAATGAGTTTTCTAGTAAAACTTATGTGTCTAATTGATAATTGCAATTTATCACACGCTTTTCAGTGAAGGAAAACATCGTGAAGAAACCTGCGTATCTCTAGAGAAATCTGGAGATATGTGTAACTTACCAATCCGCATTGGAGCAGCGTTGTAGGTCTTAGCTCCAATCCTTCTCTCCAAAAAAAAAACGGAGAGAAGAGGCCTATCCCCAGCAGTGGGATAGTAACAGGCCGATACTTACTTACTTTATACATAAGGTTTAGATCATATTACAAATCAAACAAATATTTTTAGCTTCTATTTGTCAAATACATACCTTCCTTTTAATTTATGTAACTTTTTGTTTAACGTATTAATTTGACAGGTTATTATTTACAGAGGAATTTTCAATCCGTGTCATAGCAGTTTAATAAATACCACAGCATTATTGATTACACCGTTACTTTTATGACTTAGCTAAAGTTTAGACATATTTATAAAATATGGCTTTTATTCGCAAGAGAATATATTAAGGCCGGTTTACACTAAACGAATATAGGTCTGAAGTTAGAACGAGTATTATTTCTCGATCTTTAAGTGTAAACGAAAATTCCCTTTTTAGCTTTTACAACTCACCGAGCACTTATAAGAATTAT
Organism: Morpho achilles; assembly: GCA_947086495.1. Lineage (NCBI taxonomy): Eukaryota > Metazoa > Arthropoda > Insecta > Lepidoptera > Nymphalidae > Morpho > Morpho achilles. The sequence goes on from CAMTZB010000015.1 coordinate 13,388,155, forward strand.
GAACTAGATTTTTTACATAAGTTTAGTTGAAAACTTTTTAATAAATAAATAAATATTTGCTGTTCGCGCGTTCTAGTATCATTTACATCAAGCGAGCGAGCATTCTAGTGGTGACTCTACACTCTCGCCCGATAGCACTCGCTGTCCCGCCTGAGACGTGTGAGTTTGGATAGACCATGAAGATGTTGAGAGTGAACAGCAACGCGTTCCTCGATTGTGCGAGGCGGCTGAGACCTTTTGACTGGGGCATAAAAACCGACCGAGGTGAAAACAGAGCTACCCTGTACACTCACGTACTCGACATATCTCGTGGTATCTTGCATTTCATAGAATCATTGCGAACGCAGAAAGAACAGCGATGAAATGCTATATGTCTGTTTACAGTTTACACTAACCAAACTTCATGGAGCAGGTATAAAATATATATCGCTCGTCTGATGTAAATCGGCCATTATATAATTATAAACTCCGTAAGTATATTAAGATAAAGCGTGTTACAAAACACTGTCACTGGTCAAATGTCAGTGACTTCTATCATAATATTACCATACAGAATCTATATTAGAACTTTATCAGTATTATTATAAAGCTAAATTTCGTTCGATGCATTTGTAGAAGCGGCAAACGGAGGTTTGTTATTTTTAATTTCCTAATAAATATGTTTGAATACCACAAATATTTTAATTCAACTCATTAATCGTGGATAGGGAAGCGGTATCGAATAAAAAGTATCGATGAAATCATACTCATCATGTCTCATTAGTAAAAAAAAGTAACGGTCTGTCTTATCATAGAGACCTCGACCTCCCTACCATTACTCACCTCTTTAAACGTTTTTCGAAGTCTTACTTCGAGAAATCCGAAGTACACCCAAACCCTCTAATCTCAGTTGCTTCCACCTACATCCCAGTTAGGTCTGACCACCGAAAATATAGGCGTCCAAAAAGCGTCCTATATGACCCTGACGATCAAATAACGATCGCAAACACAAAAACACGTAATACACACACACAGCGTCTTCGCCGGCGAAGACGAGGTCCCAGATTTCTGATATCGGTTGGTCGTGGCATCTTGCCATCCTTCCGTCGTCGTATTGACTAATCAAAGTCATACCATCAGCCCTCCACTACACGTCGTCCTAAGCCGTGGTCCGGCCTCACAGGAGGCACCCTTAGGACGACGTTCCCCGACGCTAGTAGAGCTTCTGCGCTCTACTCTACGCATTTCGCAACCTCGGCGATGCTTCTGCGCTCGCTCGTCCCGCCCGGTGACGCTGTAAAAGCCGTTAGGGCTAACAGCATATTGTCAATTCGAAAAAAAAAAAAAAAACGGTTGTTTCTTTCTCACTGCTGGGCATAGGCCTCTTCTCTCGATATTTGGAGAGAAGGTTTGGAGCTAAGACTCGCCACGCTGCTCCAATACGGATAAGTAGGCTACATATAGCCCAGGAATTATCCAGAGATATTCAGGTTTCCTCTCGATGTTTTCCTTCACCGTCAAGCGTGTTAAAAATATCAAACATGAGTATAGTATCAGGAAAAAAGAATCGATACTTCAAAGCATCGAATACTATTTTTCAATAAGTGGCTACAGTGGAAAAAGCATGAAAAAAAATTAATATAATAAATAATGATATTAAAAAGACAACTTCAAAGACCCAATAATTTTTTTAATCTCATATCCAAGTAAGTAAGTAAGTAACGGCCTGTTACTATCCCACTGCTGAGAAGGGGCCTCTTCTCTCCGTTGTGGGAGAGAAGGATTGGAGCTAAGACCTACCACGCTGCTCCAATGCGGATTGGTAGGTTACACATACCTCCAGAATTCTCTAGAGATATGCAGGTTTCCTCACGATGTTTTCCTTCACCGAAAAGCGTGTGATAAATTGCAATTATCAATTAGACACATAAGTTTTAAGAGAAAAACTCATTGATGTCTGCCCGGGTTCGAACCCGTGATCGTCTCTAAAGATTCACACGGTGGCACCGCTGGTCCATCACAGCTTATCTAATCTAAATCTCATATCTATACTAATATTATAAAGAGGAAAAATTTGTATAGATGTTTATAATGTTTTCACACAAAACTACTGGACCGATTTCGAAAATTCTTTCACCATTGGAAAATTCAAAGCAACATAAGCTATATTACATTTTCAAAAAAAATAAGGATCCGTTATAAAAATGTAATAAGGTGTAAAAAAATAAAAATGGGGTGAAACCGCGGGATATTTATTTTTTTATAAGATATATCATATAAGAGTGAGCCGAAAGGCTAACTTAGGATACTTGTTTAGAATTACTTGTTAACTACAAATATCGAATACAAAGTATCGAGTTAAAAAAATATCGATGCTGAAATAAAACGAACTCGATAATACAAAATATCGATACTTTTCGTGTCCCTAATAGTAGATACAACTGTATAATAAATGTATTAATTTATTCTTGAACTAGTGATACGATGTTCGAGGTGCTTAGGGAAATGGATTCCGATAGCCCCCAAACTAAGCGATTATCATTGGTTAACTGGATTTATTAGAATTTCAAATGCCACTCCATAAATTTATACCAACACTTTACTTAAGTTTCTTCTTTAGTTTTCTACTTTTTTATGTAGGAAAAACCCCTTATGGGTAGCGTCTGACGGGGACGAGCGGCGAGTATGTCGGACTCGCACCAACTAAAAACCTGACAGTGCTCCACCACGCTGCTGATGGCGGAGACAGGGTACCGTTGTCTGAACTACTAGCACTGCACACATTCACTAACGCAATCTCAAAATTGTGACGGAGACAGCAGATTGCTTGGATGATGAGTCGCATCATCCAGGCGTGAATATATTATATGTAATACGGTGTTGGTTTTAGCGTGGTTTGATGTGGTTTGCGAATCCTGCATGTTTGAGATATCAACGTGGTTACACCCTACTTATAGCATTACATAGATCTTTTCCAATCACGGATTATAGCAATATACTACTGTAAATACTGTCATAATAATACTGTAATAATAATGAAAACTGAAAAATTAACTAAATGTTTGGATCTAGCTCATGAGATTACCACCATGTGGAATATTGACTCAACAATAATTGTTCCAATTGTATTGGTAAAAGATCTACTAGCGTAGCGTAGCCTCGACCAACATCTCAAGAGGCTCTCGCTTAGTTGTTGGGTCAGGGGCAGGATACAGAAGACAGTGTTGCTTGAGACGGAACACATCGTGAGAAGGTTTCTCACTCTGTATTCCTAACCGCCAGGAGCTTGAGGCCTTTCTCCGCTCTCCGTGGATATCAGTTTTTTTATATTTTCGATTTTTTTTGTCTGTTTTAGAAAATATTTAAAAATGTTAATTAATTTGCATGAGTGTAATAATACTGTAAAAACAATATTGTAATTATGTGTCCTTTGAGCGAGGTTTGTCGTCAATAAAACATTTATAACTAAAGTCACAACTCTTCTGGTAAGCCTATACTTATGCTAAATAAAATAGGACAAACACTAGCGCGATAGATACGACTATTGCTGCCATCTAGGCATGATTAAAACAACATAGTATATATAACTGTTGAAGTATCTCATATCAAAGAGCCAGTGTACCGTAACAGACAACCTGCCACAAAGAACCCGCATGAATTCCGCACTGACATTCCAACTGCAACTTCTTACCATCCTACATCGCGAAGATCAAGTACATTCCGTTCTGCTTTTATATCCCGTGTGAGTTCAACTAGACTATAATGTACGTTTAATTTACTTTTAGATAAAACTTAATGAAATGATTATGGTTATGTAATGTATTATTACTATTTATTGACGAGAACTATAGAGTAAGGAAATATAATGGCGAAAACATCTAGGTAGTCCACTGGTAAGATCGTGCGACTCTCTAGAGACAATCGTGGGTTCAAACCCAGTGCGGGCACCAATTAGTTTTTCTATTAATGTGTCTAACTGATAATTGCAATTTAATTTTAATTTAACATCGTGAGGAAACCTGCATATCTCTAGACAATTCTAGAGATATGTGTAACCTACTAATCCGCATTGGAGCAGCCTGGTAGGTCTTAGCTTGAATACTCTTTCCAAAAACGGAACTTCTTTCCGCTACACCTAAACCCAGCAGTAGGATAGTAACTTTCCTTTTAACAGCCACTCACTCGCATAGGCTTCCCATTTCATATTTTGAGAGGAAGTTTTAAGCCATCACACTACTCCAGTGCGGATTGGTAGATTACAATAGCCAAAGAATTCTCCAAAGATAGGTATGGAGTTTTCATCACCGAAAAGCGTGTGATAAATTTCAAATAATAACCAGGCACATAAGTTTTAACAGAAAACTCATTATTGCTTCTCCAGGGCTGGAACCCGTTACATCCTGGAGAAAAGCACACGGGCTCTCCATTAGGCTATCACAGCTCTAACTCATGTTTAAATCTTATTAAATGATGTACATTGAACTAATTTACATTGCACTAAGCTCTTACACGATACGATAAAATCTTAAGCTACGACAACAAAAAATAGTAAAATAAATCACAATAAACCCAAGGTACATATACTCGGTCCACTCGTAATGTTTTTTTCATGATCTAATTAAACTGATTGAAAGACAAGCTCCGGATAAGAGCGGAATGCGGTCGGTGTCGAAATATCGATTTGGCTTTTTGTACTACGCTATATATATACGTTAAAATAATTACACGTGTCGATGAACCGAAGGCCAACTTTCCAACGCCAATTCACACATCAAAACTCTCATTTACCACCTGCGACCGCTTGCATCCAAATATGTTTATATACCCGACTGTCACGTAGCGCTCTTCAAACATTTACACAATAAATTGAAACGGTGAATCTGATATAAACATGTCGAAAACCGCAGACGGTGGCTGTGTGTGTGGAAATCCAGAAGCGGTCGAGTGGCACGCGCGTCAATGAACAGTAGATGACAGAAATGTTATGATTTAAAGCCGTTATTGAGAGCTAAACGAAGCTCATTGTGAACATGACATTTTACGGCACCCACACAATCGAGACGGGCTACAATGATTAAACCGCTTAAAAAAAGGGTTACGCTGCGGTCAGGTATTGTGACTTAACAAAGCGATCGAACGATTGTTGAACAGGTGGCGCACAAATTGTTGGCTCACTTCCTTATATTTGCAGTTTTAGAAGTTCGACGAACGCGTTTTATTATTCAAATGTTATTCGTGTGGCGTGAAAGCGCCTCGATAACCTCGACGACGGCGGGACGTGGATGGAATGACTGATAATCGTACAAATGGATCCCGTAAAAGTAATTCTATTCAGACAAATTTCGGCTCTACGCTAATTTACACAAGGATCAACAACGTGCAAGTTAAAGCGGATAGAACAGCTCATTGCTATTGCATAGATGCGAAAGAGACGCTTCAGCTAACTCGACGTTAATCAAACCGCAAGAAATTACATCATACTATATCCTACTTGCAGAATGTTATAAACGTTCTGTGCTTATTTCTTAGGAAGAGATGATTAACTTCAAAGCACACCGACTATGTGTATAACATTGGCATTTGTTGCTGAGCGTATGAGAATTTAGCCAATACTGACCAGATCATTACACCTAGTGATAAAGAAATTTATTACCATCTATAAAAGTTTCTAACACTTAACGGATATTCATTGCTTAGACACTCAATTAAAGAGTTCCATATATCTTAAGAGAAATCGTTGAGCATTACAACGCAACACATTCCATTATAGATAATGTTTTCCTTAAAGTGGCATACAATGACGCGGTTATTTTACATAACTTAGCTATCGCTGCAATTTGTCAAGGTGCAAGCGGCGTATTAAAGCGGTATACAAGATCATCGCGAGATAACAGAAACGCTACTCGACCTACAGGTTCGTAATCTGCGCGTTCTATTCATATTGATTATTCAAACGTTAGACTTTTAGTGGTTTTAAATTAACTTTATGAGAAGAAACATCTAGAACTACAACTTAGGTATGAATATAATTATTCCTGTTATATATTTAAGTATGTGAACTTGCAACATCGTAAATCTACTAATACTTATTTGTCTAAAATAATAATTTTCAAAATTGACACTCTTCTCGATAGTAATAAAATTTAAAAATAGTTTTAATTATAGAGGAAGAAAGACCTTGTTAACATTTATTTTCGACTCTTATAATTTTACAAAATTTGTAAGAAAAATCATCAACGAAATTAGTTTATAATTATTTGTATTATAAATTTAATAGAAAATTACTGCTTTTTTTATAAACGCTTCTCAATCCATACTTATTAATATATAAGTCTATCTGTCTATATATGTGTATATTTGAAGAAATTTAGTACAGTTGAAAATTTCAAACCCATTTTCTATCTAGAAAACAAACAGAAGACAATTTAGGGTGATTTTATATTTAGGCTCAGTTAAGCTTATAGCTTATTTATTATTTTATATATTATATATTGGGGAGTAAGGGAATGGCGAAAACATCCCAAGCCAATCCAACTGTCAACCTCACCTGCACGTGGTGCTTCCTGCTAAACTACGGACGAGGCTCTGGCGACCGACCAATGGCGGTATAACCATACTACTGTTGGGAAACCAACTAGTTGAGGCTATCAGTGGCCTTGAGAGCAAAATAACCCCTAAAAGACTGGTGCAGAAGGCAATGGGAAACCACTGCACTAATTTCCCAAGAAAATCACCAATACGGTGATCACGATCCTCAGAAATGAGGGACCGACTATAGAGAGAAGCTTATAGCAGTCACGGTAACAGTTTGTACTTCACTAGCTTTCAAATTTAATACTTAATCATAAATACTACATACAAAAATATACAGTACTAAAGCCGGTTATAATTAATGTTACATTTGAACCACTGCCTACGTGCGCGTAAATTTACTGGCGCCGTACGCAACGGGTAATTGCACGTGGACATCCATTATCGCAAATAATTCACCGGTGCAATTAGATGAATCGTGATTCTAGCGATGCAAATGATAAACCACCTAGATAGAAATACACGCAATAAAAGCAGCCCAACTATTTAGACAAGCGCTAAAGCGTCCGGTTCTGTATCTAACTGGAACGAATTTAGATCTTCGGATTTAACTTCGCCTATAAATCTTGGGATGAGGTTGCTGGGACACTATTGTTGGCTGTTGCGATTTTAAGTACATTCAGAGATACTATTGTTGAAAATATCTACAGTCACGTTATGTTATATGTTTCTCTCATTTACTGTTATATATTTGTGCAATTTACAGTTCAGGACCATAGGGCCATAGGGTCAAAGTGCAAAAAAAAATCTCAATTAATTTACCTTACCTTTTCAAAATGAGCTTTGCGTTTCTAAAAGTAAACGCTGCCAGAATTCTTCGGACCATTTGGCGTGATGGTATAAGGGATGAAAATCATGTAACCAATCGAGTGTTAGATATGAATGTGGATGTATATGTGTCTAGATGGTGGCCTAGAAAGAGATGGTTAGATTGTGTCAAGTATGACATGCAGGAGTGCCGCCGGAGATGATGATTGATAGGAGAGAATGGAAGAGGAAAACATATTGAGCCAACCCCACTTAGATCGGGATAAGGACAGGATAATTATGAATTGTATAAATAAATTTATAGCTATAATAAAAGAAAAGATTATAAGATAGAAAACTTCTGTCCGCCACGTCGCATATTTAACGGTACTGATCTTAGTGAATGCCCCAAAATTTCGGTTTTGTGATGGCACTGTTACTCGAATATCGGAATGCCAACAAGGTCGACACACAGCCTTGCTTTTTCCGCGTCATCCAATCAACTCAAATTGTATACCATAACTGGTATGGTGACTCCAATCAGCATAGCAAAACCGGCTTCGGCGCGCGCCACAAAAGTTATTAGCGTAATAAAGTACTAGATAAAACTTGGTTAGACAGCGTGTGAACGTCGAGAGAAAGCTGCTGTCGCAACATTAGTAACCTTATTACAAACTTATAGTTATAGTTCGTTCATATGGATTCGTTCTTTTATAGCCATCGATGCATTAGGATAATAAAATTTGGGCCCTATAAATTTAATGATGTTTCTTCATTAATATTTAATTGATTGAAATTCACAATCAAAGTCCTCCAAAATTCAATGAAAAAACATTTAATACAGAAGACATCAGTCGTTAAAAAGCTCTTGCCTAGACAACCCAACGCAAAAAATATCTAAAGTATTTTCTATTTCAATTGTATGTACCTTTTTTCTATTTTATTAAATATTTAATGCTAATTACCTATTTTTATTAAAACCCTAGCTGTACCCGCGGCTTCGCCAGCGCGGGAATTAGCCCCTCAAAGTTTTTCTCGCGTAAATCGCGACGGGAATTCCAGGATAAAGTTGTTCCACAACCTCCTTTATGTCCCAGTAAGAGTCCCATAAAAATAGTTTTAGCTGTTCTGGAGAAAGTACTATTAATTTAAACTTTACTCAAGAGTTGCATCGTTTCGTAAAAAAACGTACTTAAATCCATTCAATAGAATTTGAGACAATCGACAGACATACAGCTTTTCTTGTTTTATATAGGCTAACCTATATAAAACAAGACAAATACAAAAATTGTTAATTTTCTTTTTCTTTTATGTATTTTTGTGCAATAAAGAGTATGTCTATTCTATTTGATTCTTTTGTTCTGTAATATTTATATGTAAGTATTAACAAAACTAAAATTGATCCGGGTTTTTATAGCTTAGAAATAATTTGTTGTAGTTTTCTAAGGCTTCATTACAAGATAGACTGCAGCTTATCTAGTAATCACATGAACGTATTTCTAGCCCTTGTAATGAAAATTATTAGCTATCCTGCGCCAAGTATATCAGTATCTGTTAATCTAAATTGGATCTCCCGTTTGAGATGAGCGAAAAGCCAAGCGAAACGTTAACAGAACTTGATTCTAAACTCATTGCGCTGTTATTTAATGGAATTGAAGAGAGGTTGCAAGCGAGGCGACTGCATTTATCTTGTTCTTGTGATCTGGGCCGACGGGCGCTGCGGCCGCATGCGAACATTTCAATCGCGATTGAAGAATACCGGCTCCCAATCCGATCAAGTTTTTTTAGTGTGTAATAAACACGTCGTCAGGAACTGCTCTATTCAAAAGAAACAAATCATTTTACAAATTGGTTATTCTTTAAGGTTTTTAACCAATGTTTTTGAAGTCTTTCACTTACACTGTTAACTTTAGAAAGTAGTTTACACTTTTAACATCACAGTTACTTTTTCGATCGGATCTATTAAATATAATGTCTATATGATTGTAAAATAGGCTGCACTATTTCTCAATTACGTCGTACGTCGTAAAATTGCAGATCTTTCCATTGTACTTTACTTTTCTTCCAGATTCAACATTTTCTAAATAAAATTTGTTGGTTCTTCGATTCTGGATTTATTTATGTATCTTTTTAAATTACATATGTATATATTTAACACTTTAATGTAACTCATAACACAAGTATTAATTTTATTACTTTGGCGACGTGTGACTAATTATAAATAATAAATATATAATAAATATGGGACACTTACACACACGGTCGTCCGTCCCCAAAGTAAGTAATTTAATACTTGTGTTATGGGTGACAGACAACTGGTGAATATATACTTATATATTTTTTAGATACATACTTAAATACAAATATACACCCAGGCTCAAAGACCAACAAATTCATTTACAGAAAATGTTGGCCCTCGGCGGGAATCGAACCCGCGACCCACGGAGCTGAAGGCAGGGTCACTACCCACTGCTCCAACGGGCCAGTCATTATCCAGGCCAGTCCCATATATTTATTTATTATTTCAATGACATCGTCTGTGAAGAATTGACACACAAAGTATATTATTGACTGGCTCGTTGGAGCAGTGGGTAGTGACCCTGCCTTCGGCTCCACGGGTCGCGGGTTTGATTCCCGCCGAGGACCAACATTTTCTTTAAAATGAATTTGTCGGTCTTTGAGCCTGGGTGTATATTTGTATTTAAGTATGTATTTAAAAAATATATAAGTATATATTCACCAGTTGTCTGTCTACCATAACACAAGTATTAAGTTACTTACTTTGGGGACGGACGACCGTGTGTGTAAGTGTCCTATATATTTATTTATTAAAAAAAAAAAATATTTATTATTATTCTCAATATTTAGGTTATTTCTAGTTCAATTAAACGACATAACACAGTTAAATTTTAACGCAACGCGATTTAGCTTACAGTTTTGTATTCAGTAAACTGTTACATCACATTTAAGATTTTAGCTAGCACCTCTTAAACACATCTAAACTAGTAAAACATAAATTTAGATACAATAAAAAAATACTTATAATATTCGAAGCAAAGTACATAAGTTTCGCATGCAAAGTGATAAACGCTATGAAAATACCGTAACATACATCATCAAACAGTTTATAAAGCTAAAGCCGCATATTCGCGGTAAACGCGCCATGAAGGTGCGCCGGCGCCGCTTTAATGTAAAAAAAGACTTAAAACAAACATTAAACAACTTTGTGAATAATAAATCTAACCAACAAAATCAAAAGCTCAGAGACGATAAGAAGCACTTCACTATACTGTTTTATCCCATACTTATGCATCCCGTCTCGCGACTCATTAGTGTCTCTATCCTTCTCTAGTCTCGCTTTGTCTCCCTCCCGCTCGCCTCCGGAGGGCCATTTATCAATTCCAAATAACATGGCGGGACCTTTTCTTTTCTGTTTATTTTTTTATTTACCTTATCCTTTGGTGCCCCGCTTTTGTTCCTTTTTGGCTCTAAATTGATTGTAAAGCCGATCTAATGACGTCGATCTAATGTATAATGGTTCGATAAAGCTAATTGTGATGCTAATGAGTAAATATTTGTGTTGAAGTTTTGAAATTACTCAGAAATTAGGCGGGGTCTTCATTAACTTCGACGGATATACTAACTCTTTAAACATAATTTATAGAATTAGGCGTTACTTTGCGGAGATCCATAATACAAAAGTAATAATAAAATTATTTTGCTATAATCCGCGAAGAAGTAAAATAGAAAATATATATAATGCTAAATGTAAGTGGACAATCGGTTATCATACCTGATACATGCAGGATTCGTAAAAACACATGCACAAACCTCCACCACCGCCACCACAATACACAAGCACTATATACGTTCACTATCACAAACTCAACAATCGTTTCGCCCCGCAACCGAAGCATCGTCAGGAGATAGACTCCACGACCAAAATCGCAAAAGCATAACATACAAACATGTTGTCACATGATTTGGCTACGTATTTCACGTCGACCGCCTGCCTGACGTCAACTTACCTTAGACGTATTTTACGACATCTCGGTAAGAAATGAGGATGGTCTACTTTACTCAGCCATATACCACACGGTAGGTCTAATGGCTTAGTCGCCTTCTGCGATATCTCGGTAAAAAATGAATTTGGTCTATTCTAAGTAGCCGGATACTAAAAGCTGGTAAAAGCAAGTTATAATGTTACAAAAACATAATGTAATTGTGAGAAATGATTAATAGTCTGTACGAAATATAATTTCTCGTCCTTAATTCTTTTTCACCTATCAATGTTTTTACGCTCGCTTATAATTTATTTATCATCAGTCGGAACTCCTGCAGTTCAAAGACTTCATAACAAACTGGACGGGACACGATTGAAATTTTAAAACGCTTTTCTGTATCCTGGACATTTAAGGGCTTAGTTTTTGTTATATAAACCAAAAATCTTATTCCAACAATTATTACAATAAACTTTCTCGATACACATTAATTACTCATATTTGGCGTACGTTGATACGTTGTCGGAATTTTTAATCGAATCTTATTTACAAATCATCCAGAAATTAGACATGATGAAGCTGATTTCGTGGATGGATGGAATTCCGACGGGCCTAGTCAAGGGGGGTCTGATTGCGTTTTAACTTGAGGCCGAGAGCAAATAAAGCGGTCCCTCTGAAATTAATTTCTTTTTGTTTCACCGTCTGGAGTCGAGGCATTTACATTGAATGCGGTTGGAGCCCCGCTTCTAGATATTTATGTATGGGCCCTCTGTGCATGACATGCGCATTATTCATACACAAATACTCGCCGGACCATCTGTATATTATTTTTACCGGTTTGTCGACTTCGGGAGTTGAAGCGAGTTCTTTGATATCATTAAACAATGCACCGATATTATTTTCATTGTAATAAAAGAAAAACCTTTTGTGCTGTGTATGATAAAATAATATTATAGTCGTGTTTAAAATAACGTCTACTTTTTAGTAACTGATATATGACCCGATTGTGATATTTGTTTGATTTCAGCAACACGTAGGAATGGATCACTGGTAGTTGAAAAAACTATACATTATATTAGGGATTATTATTCATAGAGCATATAGATGGTTTGGGGAAGGAAAATCGATCTAGCTAGGTTTATTTAAAAAAAATCTCGTTTTATCCCTATTTTTGGGCACTGAAAAAACTACTAAAATAGGAAGCAAATGATATATGAATTTGCTGTCAAATGCAAAGCTGTGATAGCCTAATGGTAACGCGCGAACCAAAAAAGTTGCACATTAGTACCTATCATATTGAGTCAAAGTAAACTTTTGACAGAGATAAATAGTTAAGTTAAAGTTATTAGTGACCTGTTACTATCCCACATCCAGCAGTGGAACAGTAGGGAGTAGACGGGATAGTAGGGAGGAGGCCTATACCTAGGCATGAGCATCCTCTCCGTTTTTTTGGAACGGAGATTTTGTGCAATCCTATCGGTTAATATTTCTAAGTTTCTCCGCTCCTGTGGACAGGTAGCCTTAAATGGCTATCACTGATTCATACGGACCTATGCACTTAAACTAGGCAACGAAGGTGTTGTGTATAAAACTATCAAAGTTTACGATCCCCAGGCGCCGCGGCGTCGACACCGGTGATTGGATTCACTAACATTTGCAGTTCCCTTTGCATTCGTAATAACAATTTCCTCCACTCAATGGTCTATAAATAAATTTTATTTGTGGCGACATTTAATTTTATGGTTGCCATAACAATTATTCTGAGTTCGTTTACTTTGTTGGTGGTTACAAATTCATTGAGTGTTTCATTTTATGCAAATTCTGTTGCTGATAGATTGATAGATTGTTATCTAAAACATTACTATATTTTACACCTCTTTTCAAACTTATAGCCATGCAATTGTCATTTTTTTTTAATTTAAACTATCGTGAGTGGAATTCATAATTAATGTATAGAAACCGGCTATACTCACGTGTAGGAACATGCGGGAACTCTCCCGCCGCGAAAACGCCGCGTAAAGAGCTCATGAATAAGAGCCCCGTATGGGCTTGAAACTAGTCAGGCTCATCCGATAAAATAACACGTGAGTATAGCCGGTTTCTATACATTGTCTTTTTTTTTTGTTGGAAAGATTATCCGCCGAATTTCTTGCTGGTTCTTTTTGGTTGGAGAAAACTTCCGAATTAGTGGTAGCTTCTTTAAAACATTTGACGATTCAAAAGTACTGTAAACAGTCCACTTGAATAAAGAATATTTGAATTGAATCTTTTGACGTCTGCATTCGATTCAAAAATCAAAATTCGATTAATATGTGTAGCTCGGCTTTATGGGTGCAAGCCAACGACGCATAACAACTTGATTAATATAGAAATCGAATATTTTGTCACATCCATACTGCACCATGCATCAATGGTTATTCATCTCTTTAAATAGTTTCGACAGGCTATGCTAGGCTAGGATATTGCATCTTTGTACACACATTGTATTGACGTGCGCCGGCCCAACTTAGAGTGGGATAAGGGCAGGAAGATGATATACTAAATATTCTATTTTCTGTTCCAGATCCCAATCCCGATGGCGATGCAGAAGGGGTAAGATGCTATTGCAACACGGCTCAATGCGTCAGCACAGGATACATGTGCCGATCAAGAAAAGGAGGTGGATGTTATAGTGAAGTTCCACCCAGGAGGCACCACGCAAGGCACGGCTGCTTGCACCATTTAGCTGAAAAGTAAGTAATAGTGATTAATTAGCGATAATTATATTAGCAGACAATTAACAGAGCGCAAACAGAGATAAATTTCTACCGCTCCAAATTTGTGGAGCATAAAACAGTACCTGATTGAACGAGCCTTCCTCGGTAATTTTTACAAAATAAAAAATTGAAACTTAAAAAAAAATAATTAGGTAGGTGGGGGGTATTTTCATTTCTCGTGACCACCCGTTCCCAAATAAGCTACTGGACTTGACAATTAACGGCGAAAATAATGTTTTATATTAAAATTTATATTCAACGTAAATTTTAGTATTTTTTAATGCCCAAACACAGAGATAAAACGTTTTTTTTTTTTTAAATAAACCTAGCTAGATTGATTTTTCTCCCCCAAGACCTCCTGCATGCTGAATGCAAGAAAATCGTCGGAGCCGTCTCCGGAATGCCGAATCTATATATATATATATATATATATATATATATATATATATTCGGATGGCCCGTTGGCGCAGTGGGTAGTGACCCTGCCTTCAACTCCGCGGGTCGCGGGTTCGATTTCCGCCGAGGGCCATTTTCTATAAAAAGAATTTGTCGGCCTTTGAGCCTGGGTGTATATTTGTATTTAAGTATGTTTTTAAAAAAATATATAAGTATATATTCACCAGTTTTCTGTCACCCATACCACAAGTATTAAGTTACTTACTTTGGGGACGGACGACCGTGTGTGTAAGTGTCCCATATATATATATATATATATATATATATATATATATATATATATATATATATATATATATATTTGATGAGTTAGTCTTGTGTGTGTATATAAGACTAACTCATTTAAATATTAAAGATTAAGATATATTCTGGAATATTTAGTTCCCTAATAGCCCCTACAATATATTATTAAAATTAAAATATATTAATGTTCAAATAAGCTATTTCCCGCGGTTACACCAACGACCAAAATTACATTAACAAAAAGGTACCTTTAGATACCTTTAGTAGGTACTAATTTACTTTACTTATTAATTTACTTATATATATAAGTAACGATCGTACTAATTACATGAAAATATTTTTTTTTACTTTTCTCTATAATTATGGATTTTCCAGAAATCAAAAGCAATCTGTTATTCGTGTTTTAACCTACTTGTACGCAAAATTGCAATTTTTTGCATTAATAATTATATCCTAGAAGCGGTACAAAACACTCATCACACAAACTTTCGCCTTTATAATATTAGATTTACTGAACCCATTTTTTATAGGATCAATTTTTGTTCCTGTATATATTGTTATAATGTTACAATCATGTTTTGTATTGATACTGTATGCGGTTTCCTGTGTTTCTTGTTAACTTTCATCTAAGAATTAATTAACTATTCTTTTGTTAGGCAAGATACCAAGACGTGCATTGTCATCCATCAATTCTGCTTATCATTCTCGAAATACCGTGGCTCGCCTAACTCGCATGTTGCGTTCGTAGTATCTTCAATCAATTTGTCTTCGGTCATTTTGAAATTGCTTTGTAGCTCTTTCATCATTGTTGACAGCTTCAACAATTATTACAAGTAGATAGAAATTTATGACGCCCATTAGAGATAAAGTAAATTTCTAATGAATTCTAAATTATCTACATCAAAGTACAAGCCACCCTGATATCTAAAGATAAAGTTAATTAATTTTGAATTTTAATATTTACTCCTTGATTACAAGCCAGTACACGTTCCCGCTCGTTTATTATCTTATTCAACCGCCGATCCGTTCAGAAAACAGGTTCCATCTACGGACGCATGCCTGCTTTTATTTGCTTTAAATTATTTTTGGTCGTTTTTGGCAATCTCCTGTCGTTCATTATCTTCGCTAACGATCGCACAGTCTGCTTCGTTAAGATTTCAATTGGTTTTAAATTGAAATTCAACGCTTTTATTGGTAATTAATTTAGTCTGTAGTTTATTGTCTATATAAATTGCGATTGAACGTAGGATCTTTGTCCTCATTTGTTGAGATAACGATGACGGTAGAAGCTTGGGGTGCAGTCGGAGGTCAGGATCCTAGATAGCGGCGCGGCTGCTCGGACGCCGACCCTAAAAATACGCCATATTCAAACCATTAAGCACATTTAACATTCTCCTTTATCGAAATGACACAAGGCTCTTTATACAATAATGGTAGATAAAAGTTACGGCCTTTTAATCTGGGTGATTGATAATGTCACACTCGCATCTCGACACAATAGATTGTGGACATTGCAACCCTTTGACAGTTCTATTATTCTGTTATTTGATAAGGTGTTAATATTTTGTTGAAAATACGCTCTGTTCGTATACTGACAGTGTTAATAGGAATTGCAGCGTTCAAAACATTGTAATAAATTAAATTTTGGTTTAGTGGAAGACATGTCACGCTATTATTTAGTCGCCCTTTACTATATGCAACATTTAATTTATACTTTGTTTGTCGTTTTCTGAAATAAAGAATTGATTTGAAAACTGGCGCAGTTGATTGCGGGTTTATTATGTCGCAAGTCGTATTTAATGAGGTTCATTTTGCTTACCTTTAGTCAATAAACTCTACATTTTATATATCTTGTACTCCTTTGCTTCCTTTTATTAATCTGCGTTCAATTCTGTTCGTCTTAAATTAAATTTAATGGTGATATTTTGGTTTATAGTTTAGTTTGAAATGTCACAGAACACAGCGTTTGCATCGCCAATTATACTGCTGAAGTATAAGTGCTTTTGCTTTGGTATTTTTTATATTGAGGTTTTTGTTAAGTTACGTTTGTTTTGTCTTGCTGACCAGTATATACAAAACAAATTGAATGTTAAAAGTAGGATCGCGTTATTTTAAAGCTTAGATATGTCATATCCAGTATGTTGGATACTAGAGTACTAAAATAATTAGTGTTTTTATTCTGTGGATTTTGTTATAAATAAAAAAATGACCCAAATTTATACTTGCAGCTATAGTACAATAATTTCTACTTCCTATTTTTACTATTCACTAATTCGTAAAGCTTTCAACTAAACCGCATCCAATGTGGATGAAATTAAATACAATTGATACTTATGTACCGAGTTCTCATATAGGAAATAAAAACTTATTTTTTCTTCGAGAGCAGAAATAATTAAGTATATGATCGACAGTATTTTAACGTATTGTGTAGTACAATAAGTCCCATATATTTTTTATTTTTATTTTTGCTGTCTTAATCGATTTTATTACTATAACCTTAATTTTTTAATTATTCTCAGCAATGATTGTCTGTATTTTCCTAGAGATTATCCCTTTAAGACTCGGTGCATCCAAGAGCAAAAGTATGCAGCGTTTGAGGGGGATTACATAAAATTTAGTTCACAGTGTTCTGAACGATTTTCAAAGTTATTAATTGTGACTTTGAATGTATATTGTGAATACAGTCATAAAAATTAATATAAAAAATAAAATTCCGGTCTATTAGCTTCCCACTGCAGGGCATAGGTGTCTTCGCCCCTTTTTTGGAGTAAAAACTTTGGCTCACATTGCATCGATTGTTCATACTATGTTCCCTTCTTTCTTCACTTTAGGGTTACTAGACGCTGAGCTCGGTAACTTTGGTTCTTATACGGATTTTCTTATTCCTGATTTGATTACCATATAACCATAATTGCAATACCATTTTTTATATACCAAATTCATAATAGCATCATTCTCCTGTCCTTATCACACGCTAAGTGGGATCGGCACAATATGTTATAAACATGTTGTCACATGAGTTATCTAGATATTTTAGGACGGGCCGACGTCAACTTACCTTCGTCGTAATTTGCAACTCGGTAAGAAAGAGTACTAATACCACACGGCGCGTCAACTTAACTTGGTCGGTTTTTTACACCTCGGTAAGAAATGAGGGCGGTCTAGTCTACTCAGCCGGATACCACACGGCGGGTCAACTTGCAGTTCATAATAGCGAAGTTAAAATCGAAAACCTTAGGCATATTTCATCCACATTCCAAACTCGCACGACGGCAATTTAATACTGAAATGGCCGGGTATTAAAATGTTTGATAAAATTTTTCGGAATGGCCGTTCGTTTCCCACGAGAAAGGCCGTATATTCAAATTAGTTGAATTGTAGATTGTGCCAGCTGCCTCGGTGAGGCAAGGTTAACTGTTACTATTAATGTGACTTTATGAACTGGGAGACAGATGTGATGTTTAGAAAGTTACTTCAACTTACTTTAAAGGTAAACTTGACTGAGCGTGGCGTCTCCTATAATAATTACTCGGAGGTCGGGTGTAGCGGATGGTTTGAGGTGGGAAATCATGATGTTAAGTAGTATGTGACTTAGAGTAGAAAAATCGATTAATAAATAATCGATTTAAAAAATCGATTAATAAATTATCGATTTAAAAAAATCGTTTAAAAAAATTGATTTAAAAAATCGATTAAAAAAATAATAATTTTTTTTTAAATCTATTATTTCGTATCAAAATAATCGATTAATAATAATCGATTTTTTCTGATTATTTGAAAAGTTGCCCTTTTTAATATTAATAATTGAATAGAATAAAGGCTAATGCAAGTGGACAAATACCAATAAAAATAATAACAGATACGCTGTTTGTGAAAATCTTTTTAAGTGTGTAGTTTATCTACATTGGATTCATCCAACAATACATATGTTATCATAAAAAAACAAGAAAAAAGAGTGCAAAAGATTGTACCAAAATTTCTTCAATATTGATCTAGCAAACTATCTGGGGAAGCAGACAAAAACTGACAGTCATATAGATAAATCCAAATTCAAAATATTCTTTATTCAAATAAACTTGTAAACAAGACAGACGGATGTTCACATTTATAATATTAGCAAATAGAGAGAACAATAACAATTTTCTTATTTACGACATCATCTGCGTGGATTTAAGTGTCGAAATAAAAATCCTGTTACAACCCTTTAATATCATAAAATTTTCCAGGACTAATTTGTTTTCAATAAAGAAAATTTCTCATACAATTAGTACGTATTAAACTTAATGATAAGGCAGTTAAAAGTTATTGACATTTTTCGCAAGCAGTATATAGGCACCTTGCAATTTCAACAGTATATTGAATTGATATACTATTGTAAGGCCTAGTTTATACAGAACGAGTTTGATCGAACCGTCAAAGTTATTTTTGATATTATAACAAATTTTTTTTTGATTTTTCGGAATAATCGTAAAACGCTGGAATCAGAAACTCAGGAAAGACATAAACAAGTAAAGTTACAAAAAGCTTTTAATAAAATTTCATGTCCCTACCGTTGTTGTTATTTGGTGGATAACAAATTAACGATGTGGATATTTAAAACAATTTTTGGGTGTACTAGCCAAAAATAGTCTTCCTTGGAATCTACACAGGTCTTGTCACGTTTGTTTTTTTATGAAAAAATGTTAACATCAAATGAGCATAAGTTTTTCAAAAAATTAACATGTCAATCAACTGATAGATAAATGTGTAACTTATAATATGCAGTATTGAATCCACTGATTAATTATACATCTTGTTCGTTTTTATTTTTCTCGAAGGAAATTGGGATTTTTTATAATGTTACCCTATTGCACAAGCTTTAATTGTGACATATTACATTTGATTTATAGAAGCAGCCGTTACTTTGCGGAATTCCATATTACAGAAGTGACAATAGAATTACTTTGCTATAACCTGCGTTTGATTTACAATAATATTATTCTAATTCTTCTGTAGCTTCGATACTATTCATAAATTATTGTTGCTACAAATTAGCTGTGAAAGGGTAATTAATTCTTAATTCAATGTCTTCACCGAGCACTCGGCAGGTGTGAACCATACATAACAGCATAATACTTCGCAACAGCCAATAAAAAGCTATTTACAAGATAAGCTAACCGCAGTGTCTGTCGACTCGCTGGCATTTGAGGCGCCGTTTGCGAAAACCCTAGCTAGTTAGATTGACATTGCCGATTATTATTCTACTAGATTTATTGGCATTAATTTTAGTGCGTGTTGCAAGGAAATCTTGAAATTGTTTTTAATGATTTTTGTTGATCTAAACCTATACCTACCTACCAACCTAGTTAAATTTTAAACATTGGATAGTACATATTTAAGCCACGTGGTATCCGGCTGATTAGAATAAACCACCCTCTTTCTTACCTTTGTCGTAAAATACGACTAAGGTCAGTTGACGTAAGGGAAGGCGGCAGGTCGTAAAAGACGTAGTCAAATCATGTGACGTCATGTGTGGACTACCATGTATGTAATTATTATATTATATGTATGTAAATTTATTATATTAGTATAGAAAGAAAAGATCTCTCTCTTAGGGATAACTTTTCCTTTGTACACTTTTTTACAAATAATGTTTTTTGCCTACATTTTTATGGTACATAAATAAATAAACAAATCATAGGTACATTAAAAATTCATTGTTTGAACATGCTAATACCAGGATCTACTGGATCGTTTTGCGGTGAGTAAACCGTGATAGTTATTTAAAATCATGTAAAAAAAATATCTCTAAAAGTTCTAAATAAAATTCCGCGACAGCATATATGTAGATTTTAACGTTAACCCAGTTTAACCATTTTTATGGTTATAGTATTAGGCTTTTAATCTTTCCACGCGGGCGGGGCCGCTACTGATTGCTAGTATATAATATAATGCTGAAGAGTTTGTTTGATTGTTTTAACGCGCTAATCTTAGAAACTACTGAACCGATTTGAAAAATTCTTTGTGTGTAAGATAGTCCATTTATAGAGGAACGCTATATAACATCACGCTCAGATATATATGAGAGGAGCAGCAATTAAAAATATTGGGTAAACGAAATTTAAGCTTTCCTTGCGTGCGATAAGTAAACGGTGAAAGTTATTCAAATATCTCTTATCACTCACAAAACTACTTTTATGTTCAAAATTTCAATTCAAGAAAAATATCCACGTGTTTAGTATAAAGATACGTCTCGACGTATTATTGCTGAGATTTTTATTCTCAAGTTCATATTATATTTTCAGAGAGGAGGAAGCGTTATCTCACTGCCAAAATGCCCCATCCCAAGGTGGCCCACCCCCACGGGAATACTCACTCCTGTTGTGCTGCTTCAAGGATCTCTGCAACCATGAGGACAGTCCTTTGGCCAGGACGAGAAATCTCACAGCCACTGACTTAGGTATGCTTAAATGGCCTATAGAAAGTAGCCGTTACTTTGGAACTCCATAGTACAGAAGTTATAATAGAATTATTTTTAGTTATAAGAGTTTTATTGTTTGAACGCGTTAATCTCAGGAACTACTGGACCGATTTGAAAAATTCTTTCAGTGCAAGATACTCCATTTATCGAGCAAGACTATAACATCAAACTAAGATGAATAAGAGAGGAGTAGCTATAAAATTACTTATTAATTATTATAATACTGTTGCATAATAAGACCAAGTTATGTACAGTGTCATACACTACTTTATCTACTCTCATGCTATAATACGTAGGTAAGACAATATTAATAAAAACCAAACTTTGTTTAAATATTGAAAAGATTCTTTAAATGTCAAATGTTAGCAAACATCGATAGCGCATGCGTGTTGCGTCGCCGCGGACTCGTTCATTGAAACCTTTTTTTTAAGGTAACGGTTCAACCTCCTTGGTCAAGCTGGAGTTTGTATAGGTGTATCGTTATGATTAAAAAGTTATATTATGATACAGTTGTCCATACAAGACCGCGCTAAGGCGCAAACATCGATTCCGCCTGCGTGTTGCGTCGCCGCGGACTCGTTCATTGAAACCTTTTTTTAAAAGTAGAGGTTCAACCTCCTTGGTCCAGCTGGAGGTTGTATAGTTGTATCATGATTAAAAGTTATAATATGATACAGGTGTCCATAAAAGACCTGTATCGTAATAAAGCTTTTTAATTATTTATTTTTGGCCTGTACCTAATGTATGTCATAAGAATTTTGGTTTCAGTTTTATAATCTTTGTATTATAGTATCAGAGTAGATAAAGAATATTCCTTCATCCATTGTTTGCATAACTGCGCCCAGTGAGAAACATTTCTCCGTAAAGATAATAAAATAGTTGATTCTATTTTACGAGAATTCAATAAAACAGTCTTTCCGCGAACAAAGATATTATTCTATGCTCGCTTATCTAATGTAAACAGTGAGTCAGGGCCCAGGAGCTGTTTAATACACTTCAATGCCTATATTAATAACATTATAATGGTTATTTTGCTAGTATATCTAAGACCAATTTTATTGATTCCGTCAAATATTACTCCTGCTACCGTTTCAAATTCAAATTCAAATTATTCCATAAGTTATAATAGAATAATTTTGCTATAATCCGCGTTTGTTAAGATAATCTATTGTTAAAGAAGGTCCACAAGTGAGTATTAATTAAATCCTGAACTATATTCAACTTGTATTACCGCACTCGTAATTAATACCATATCCCAAAAGCAAACGTCACATAACACAAGATGGCTTTTTATTCCGTTGCCATCGCAACCTCCATTTGTTATTGCGCATTAAGCCGGCACTCGGATGTATTCGTAGGACGCTCGATGACAGGAAGCCGCGGTGAGTTCGCTATCCATCAGCTACGCTGGTAATACGCGCGATAGCAGCGTCCTCTTGTAATATCCGTGTAAGAAGCAAAACCGTTCTCATACCTTATACATGCATTAGTTAGCGCACTTATTAAAAGACACCACTACATTAAGCACTACACACATTAACTACGACAATCTCAACGATCGTTTCGATCCGTAACTGAAGCATCGTCAGCAGATAGCCACGACAAAATCGCATAGCTTTGCGATTTTGTTAACAAACGCGGATTATAGCAAAACGAATTTATTAATTTTTACATCTGTTGTTCATTAGCTGTGATGTTGTTAAAACGGGAATAAAGTCGGGTCTTCTTATAAGGCGAGCGCGACTGCGCTGTAAGGTCCGCCAGTAAGCAGAAGTGAACCAATAAAATGTCTATGCAGTAGGTATTCGCAGAAAGAGTCACAGGCAATGTGGGTAGTCGGAATTCATACTATCGAATGGCTAATTGTACAATATGACGATACCGTACCCTACTAAGAATTTGGGTATAAAATAAATTATATTTAAGCAATGAGGAATTTTGAACGAGTGTTTAAAGGCTAAATTTAAAGTGCGTTGTAAACTTCAATTCTAGCATTCCCTTTTTATTCAATTAGAACCGTATTGTATCCGGCTGAGAATAGACCACCCTCTCTATTACCGAGGTGTCGTAAAAGGGGACTAAGGTAAGTTAACTCGCCGTGTGATATCCGGTTGAGTAAAATAGATCAACTTCATTTTTTATTGAGATGTCGTAAAAGGGGACTAAGGTAAGTCGACCCGCCGTGTGGTATCCGGTTGAGTAGAATAGACCGCCTTCATTTCTTACTGAGGTGTCGTAAAAGGGGAATAAGGTTAGATCTAACTTGTACTATCCAGCTGAATACAATAGAACAGCCTCATTTCTTACCGAGGTGTCGTAAAATGCGACTAAGGTTAATTGATCCAACTTGTGGTATCCGGCTGAGTAGAATAGATCTAATTTCTTACCTAATTTTCGTAAAAGGCGAGTAAGGGTAATTGATCCAACTTGTGGTATTCGGCTGAGTAGAATAGACCTAATTATGTACCTACGTGTCGTAAAAGGCGATTAAGGTAAGTCAAACAGCCGTGTAGTATCCGGCTTATCCGTAGAATAGACCATCCCCTTCCTTACCGAGGTGTCGTAAAATACGACTAAGTCAAATTGAAGTTAGCAGGCGGCCAGTTAAATACGTAGTCAAATCATGTGACATGTTTTAATATGTTGTGCCAACCCCACTTAGAGTGGGATAAGTGCAGGATGAATGTTATTATTACTTTCGCAGAGAACAGCGTTGCGAGCGAACGCGGCGCATCGTATAACGGCGAAGTTTGGTTCAAAGCGGCCACTATAGCGGTGCCTGTTTGCGGTGCGCTCATACTGTTTCTGCTGGTGGCGGTCGCCGTGAGACTCCTGCGAGCTGATGCTCTGCTGCAAGCTGATAGAAAACTAAGGTATAAATACTCTTCCGCTCCTCATATATTGCTCCTTATCGTATCCGACAACGGCGACCCTAGACATTCCTTGCGTGAGCTTGGATATGGTTGGCCAATCCAAACTTCTGTTTGAACGTGCGGTCATAGATTGGGCAGTAGAGTTGACCAGCACTGTTATATGTATAAGAGTAAAGTAACGGCCTATTACAATCCCACTGCTGGGCATAGGCTCTCGGTTTTGGAGTGAAGGATTGGAGCTAAGACCTACCACGCTGCTCCAATGCGGATTGGTAGGTTATACATATCCTTAAAATTCTCTAGAGATATGCAGGTTTCCTCACTAAGTTTTTTAATAGAAAAACTCATTGGTGCCTGCTCGGGTTTTGAACCCATGATCGTCTTCGAGAGTGATAGAGATTCACACGGTCGCACCGCTGGGCCATCACAGCTTTTTATATGTATAATCATTTGTAATTTTCGGCCGAGTTTTACGCAGTTGGCGTCTCGCATCAAGGCCAAGCAGTCGCGTATTCTCAAAACATTTAATACCCTCCTTGACACGAGAACACCAGTCTGACCTAAGATGTGCGAAATTTATCCAACCTAACTTAGAGTAGAGCCATAGGATTATAGTATCCAGCAAATATTGTAAATTTGAATAGGAGCTGATCACCCGCCCTGCACCGACAGGCGTCCCCGAAATTAGATAGATAGATCCAACAAATAATAAAACAAGAAAGATAAGAGAGAGATATATATACTTATCTTTCTCTAATCACGTATACACAGAGAAATATTCATAGTGCGTTTTTTATTTGAATACTTTGGACATATTTTAGCACAACTTAGCAAAGTGATAATAAGTTTGAACTTTTCCAATATACAATTTGATCCAACTAATTAAAAAATTAGAGATAGCGAATCTGTGGTCCTATTAGTGGTATTAATTATAGAGTAGAAGAGCCATCTAGTAAATATCTATCTAGTATATTGAAGTAAAGACGACCATTTAATCGGCTAATGAACACCTATAAAGAACTTATTTCCCATGATATGGACATCTTGTAATTTAGCTTTGCCATTACAACAGTTTAAAAACACTCTTAAAGAGAGGCTGATACAAAAATCCTTTCTATACTGTTGAGGATTATTTAGATGACAAGAATGCGGAGATATAGCTACTGTCCCAACCTGTACAAGATAGTAATGACTTAATGTAACTAGTTCTAAGTATTATGTTGAAAAGAGCAACCGCCGAGTTTCTTGTTGGCTCTTCTTGGAAGGAACAGCTTTCTGAACCAGCAGTAGAATTGACGATTGAGCACTTGTTTACAAGAACTTGATGTTTGAATAAAGAAAAGTTTGAATTCGAAAAATTTTTGAAATTGAAATGTAAAAATAAACTTACTCGCCTACTTTAAGTTGTGTTATGCTTGCTTAACACAACTTAATAGTAACAGAAAATATTTTAGTAGTAGTTTTTATCAAAATTTCCTATTAGCAATATAATTTTTCTGTTTTTATTAATATAAATAATTTTGTACCTAACTTATTATAATAATGCTGTACTCGCCTTAAAAAGTGTTTTACTTGGAACTTGCCTTATGAAAAAGTGTATTAATAATGTTTCAAATTTTATAGGCTTATCATAATTAATAAATAAACAAACTAATTCTGTTCCTTATTGTGTGCAAGGAGCATATGGTGAGAGAGGGTAGTGTAGGAGAGTCAGCTTTAAATGTGTCCATCGATAATAAAGAGAAATGAAATGAGACATTATATGTCTCTCTTTTTTGTGTAAGGCGAATATAAGAGTTTCAACTTTTTTTATTTGTTGCGACACTTTCACATACGGCCCAGCCTATCGCTCCCCTACTCTTTTATGATAACTCTATAGCAATAACGCTATCATTTTTAATCTGTATCAAAATAGTGTATTACATGCTGGCAAATATCATATCATAACATCCGTGTTTTTTATCTATATCAAGATTGCGGTGCAGTATTTTATACCGTCGAATATCTTATCAACGCCAATCGCTTAGATTCTAACTGGACTGTTGTTTGTATTTCAGAGGTGGTTACATGACGCCACCGCAGCACAGCACAGATGACGTCAAGAAAGTATGGGTGGGAAACTCTTCGGCTCCCCTACTTATGACGTCAGGAGGCTGCCTCGTCGCCGTGGAAAGGGCGCAGCTGGTCGACGTACCCGGCTGCCAACAGCTCTGTGATATCCAACGATAGACTGCAATGCAACGAGCGAGCAATCTCTTTAGCCCACTGTACCTTGAAATGACTGTGAATAGTATAGGAGTATGCGGAAATTTGTGAGGCTTTGTTCGTACACAACAAAATTTTGACAAAAAACTTTCTATTCTAATTCAGAATTATGTTTAAAAGCACGTAAAAATATCATACTAATATTATAAATGTATATTTGCTACTCTTTCACGGCGAATCCGCTGAACTAATATCGTTGAAATTTGACACAATTATCACTTAATACACTGGAATAACATATAGGCTATAGAAATCGTGTTAATTCTATAGGAATCGGATGACATTGAACAGCGCCATCTATTATCGACCTATCACACGACAACAGAATCGCAAAACATGCGAACGAAGTCGCGGGTACAAGCTAGTATTTTCATAAATCAATATCATAATTAACATCAATTTCACGAAAGATTATCATCTTTGTAAAGAAATGAATAAAAAAAGAGTCTATCGTAACTGAATCCTATGGATATCACAATGAAAAAAAATAACCACCACACGTAAAGATTTGAGAACAAAAGGAAATGACATCACTATCAGCTCGATTAAATTCCAAGTTAATGTTTCAAACAAACTGCTATTGTCATGTTTAAAAGAGTGCAATAGTCTGCAAAAAGTGATAAAGCTATAGGCAAACAACGCGTATTGTTTAAGTATTAAAAGGTCATTGTATTCAGTTTGTTTGCATCTGACCATTTTTATCGATAATTGTTTAACGTCAAGATTACAATCATATAAAAATTATTGATATCAAAAGATTAAATGGCGCCAATTCCGGTAATGCTATCAGAAATTTTGGCGTGGTCTTTGTAACCAAGCGGAGCTTTTTGAAAGATCCTTTACCTTTTATTGCTATTGTTAAGATGCAACTTCCATGTTTTTGTAAAATAGTGTTATACAATATACGTAGTAACTTTATCAATTCTAGTAATAATGAGAAAACATTTTTTGTTCTTTAGATTGTTCAGTAGTCATTTTATCAAAAGATTATCCTGCTTTTAGTTTACATGAATTAAGGAGTTCGTGTTTTTTATAATCTAACTGATAGTAAAATAATGTTATTAATCGAAATGCTACGTCCTCATTTTGTTCTCCACCAAAATATAAGATTTATACTTTTAAATTTTTTAAATTAATTAAGCCGATACATTGTTGATGAACTAAAATTGACTAAAACATAGTTTGGTGTATGAAATGTTGTATGAAAATTCGGTCCATATAAGAATCTTGTTATTAAATTGATCTCAGTATCTGCACATCATTTCACGGTACAGCGCGCGCGCATACCAAATCTACCACAATGTATATTTAACTGTATTTTTGTAAGCGCTTTGTGTTCCTTTATTTGTAAATGTAATCAATTTTTGACATTATCTCTTTGAGATCATATTTTATTGACACACGTAACACTATAAGTTACCAAACATTAAGGAAACGCACATTGTGGGATTTTGTTGTTTTTTGATAAATTAATTATGATGGCTTGATCTTAGAGTAAATGTATATTTCTGTATTTTTTTTAAGCATAATATCCTGTTGGCTATAACGCATAATCCTTGCCAAAGGTTTGTGGTTTATAGTAGTTTAATTTATATTTACAATTCATTAGCCGCTTTAAAGAAAATATCAATGGTAAAGTTTATTATTATCTTGGCAATATGCTTAAATACTATCAACCTTTCGATTGACTAAAAGGGAAATTTGATCAAAGATAGGCTTCGTGACTGGGGTTTCTGGTCTATACAAGAAAAACTAAGCGCAATAGTTTGTTTGCTGTATCTAGTAGTGATACCCTACCACATCGCTAACGCTGCCTTGTTACCGATGCTTTGTATTTGGGTCGATTGGTATAAATGTTCATACCACTATAACTATAAGATGGGCGTAAACGCCTAGTTTTATTGCTGCAAAGACGGCAAACGGAAAAACAAACTTGGGCAAGCTATGTTCTCCTGCCCTTATCCCACTTTAAGTGGGGTCGGTATAATATGTTTTAAACATGTTGTGCCAACCCCATGACAACTTACCTTAGTCGACTTTCGCGACACCTTGGTAACAAAGAGGATGGTTTATTCTGCTCAGCCGGATACCACACGGCGGGTCAACTTTCCTTAAATGCCTTTTACGACACCTCTGTAAGAAGTTAGGGTGGTCTAACTTATAAGGATAACTTAAAATCAAGTCATCATGTATAGAATTCACATTCACCAATTTTATATACAATTACGACAAAAAATCATAATGTGCTTAGTAATAGAAAATGGCTTTTATATGCAACGTCAATTGAAAAGATCTTGCTAATGAATTTTTATAGGTACGCCGAAGGGTGAAGTTAGAGTGGGTGGATGTATATTAAGTTATATAAAATACTATGGATTACTCGAGAGGCTGTAGACCTACCCTCCCCACCGTAACCACCCAGTTATTAGCAGCTACAATAATTCTTAGATAAAAGAAAAGAAAAGATGGATTAAAAAAAGAACAAAATCATTTTATCGGCTTGGTATTAGGTAGTTTAGAAGCTGTCAAGCTTCTAAACTGGTTCCCTCTAAACGGATATAAAAAAGTAATTTTGAGTGAAACCAAAAAGCCAATACATTAGCTTAGTATTTGACTAATCGCTCATGGGCTGCAATAGATGCACGACTCACAAAATCACGTTTTTAAGGGTTTAAAATTTTAATCACTAAGGAAAACGCTTTAGTTTGCTTCAAAAGATTACCTTCAATGACACCTTATCTAAAGGGTCAATTAATAATGTGTATAATTTTATTTTATTAAAATTCACATTAATGCCAAATTTTTAAAATCATTTTTAGTTATGCCACTAATGCAACTCTTGAGCGAAATAAGAGCACGAAGCCTACCGCCATCGTAAGAAAATTAAGAATACAAGTACTTAAAGATGCTTCAGTCTTTTTTTTTCTTTATCTTTCTTTCTTTTTTTCGATCTAAGATTATAGACAATAATTCTTTGTTTTTATACCAATATACCCTTTGCATTGTGATATTTAATACTGTTGACTATGACAATTTGAATAGTGTATTACTTTGCATTTAAAGTTATGAATTTTTCTTATAAGTGTCTTCACTTTCAGAAAAGATGTCTTAATGTGCTTGTATGACTGATATAACTATATTGCACTGAATATTTTATAAAAATAACATTTTACTTACTCAAAATGTATCATATTAACATAAAATAACATATCACTGGAAAGTCTTAAGAATAATTACGTAAATATTTGATTATAAGTAATTGTCTAATTATTCTAAGCTGTAATAAATTGTTTTAAATTGTAAGATTTTACTGGGAATTTTATTTTTAGAATAATTACTCAAATTGATGATAACCAGCAAATTATTCTGTCATTATTATAAACAAAAATTGTGTTACAATTATTTAATGATATTTAAGCATAACTTTTTACAAATATTAAAATAACAATTTATATCTATTAAAATACCACTGGCGTAGTTAAAGAAAATGGATTTTTCTTATCAGCAACTACTTTACCTTAAAGCAATAAGATAAATACGAAGAATGTTACAAAACACGATTATTTACCATACCAACTAATCGAATAGAAGTAAAACTAAGTTAAAAGAACTATTAGCGCTATCCTTTTTTAAATAATGTCTTTGGAAAAGGACAGCATAGTTTACAACCCCTGAACTTAGTTAAGTTTTGTACACAAAAACGCATCGATTAATGTTATAGTTTCATCAAGTATGCGACGTCGTCAGTTTTAACTATTGATGTGTTAAATAATGAAAAGAAAATATTTTTGTACCCATTGTTATGTATAACATTTGTAAATATAGAATCTTAAGTTACCCTTACTTATAAACTTTAAAATATGTCGATTTCTGAAATAGCACAAGAGATGACCATTAAAAGATCCTCCACGAAAAATGTTAATGTAATTTGTATATGCATTTTTTGATGATCGTCTCTTGGTCTAATAATTAAAGTCTATTGGCGGGAGAAGCCTAGTCTTTTGTATCTGAATTTTTTAACGTATATTACTCACAATAGATTTTATTTGTGGTCGAATGTTTATAAAAGGACAAACTGAAGTAAAAATATCAATGGCTGCTTAATGCAGTATTAAAACTTTACAAATAATATTCAAATTCTAAATTCAAATCCTTAAGCTGTTGATTTTATAAGGTTGGTATTAATTGGATTCTTTTGTGTTTTTATGTCAAATACCCAATCGCATCGAAAATTAATTTATTACGTCACAGTTTTTCGAAAATATTCATCTGTCAATTTCTGCAAAGGCACTGAAATTTTTTGATTATTTATATTAATGGATTATGTCAAAAAGAAAAATATTTTATCTGTAAATAACATTAGGTTTAAATTATTGTATATTTTTATGACTTATGACGCACATGTTGCATATCTTTGCCTAAAATAAAAAAGGAATACCATAACATAAATTTGTTTTAGTACTTACCCAGTACTGATGGTTTCATATATGAGTCGTTATATAACTTAATCAAAATCGATTCTTTGTTTTTGTCATAAAATCATATATAAAGCTTTACATATAGAACTATAATTTTAATCTCGAAGTATATATATTTAAAATATTTAATGCTTTTAAAATAGACCTCCATTTTAATTTCTTGTATTTCTGGATTTCTTTATTTTCGTTCTGCGATTGTATCTAAATATGTCCATAAGTAAAATTTTTATTCGACCACTGTTCAGAGGTCGACTCTACAATAAGCTTCCTTAAAGGTGCCTTACCTTTTCATAAGTTTTATATACATATCGCTTATGGGCTGCAAGTGGCACAATTCAAAAAAATCATATTTTCAGATAAATGGATTTAAAGATTTCATTGCTTAGGAAAATGCATAAAAATGTTAAAAATGCATAATAGTTGACTTAAACAAACAGCATAAATTTAATTTTGAGATCTGCCGGTATTGCCGCTACAAAAAATGTATATTTTAACATTTACCTGTTTTTAGTCCAAAATACGAGTTTTTTCAGTTGTGCCACTATTGCAGCCTATAAGTGATATTATAATTGTTCTATTGTATAGGTGCAAGTGAAATACTCCATAGTGTTAAATTAATATACCTGCGACTTAATGTAAATATATATGATGTATAAAGAAATGAATAAAAATGAAATTATTTTATACAACGGTGTCTTTATTTTTTAACTATTGAAGAGAAATTGCTTTTGAGGCTACGAATCAAAGGAATTCAATGGAAACGAATATGTAATATGTATAAAAGATAAAAGTAAACATTACGTCCGCGCAGCCGTGCGGACGTGTTTGAGTGTAGGGAGCTAACAATATTTGAAAATGAGTTCTAAATTTTGTAATGGGTGCAATGTTATATTGTATGATAGATCATATATGGAGTGTTCGCAAATATCGTGTAAAAAAGTTTATCATCTGAAGTGTCTAGCTTTGTCACTAAGCCAGTTTGATGAATTGACAAAAGAATACAAGGATAAGTGGAGTTGTCCGGAGTGCATGAGTGGTCGTCCAAAAGGAAACAATTCCGATACACCGGTCCGAGGAAGCATAGGGACGATGGAAAAGATATTCACGCCGAGCAGTTTTGTGAACAGGGAACGCGGACGTCGAGTTACGCTTGATGATACTGACGTAGTATTAGAGGACAAGTTCATTGAAGAAATTAGAGAGTTTCGATGGGAAATGAAAGCTCGGCTCGAAAAGCAAAGTAAAGAGTATTCACTTCTTTCAGATATGTTTTTAAAAACAGAATCGGAATTAAAAGAAATTAAGCAAACTATGGAGGTAGTTTTATTGAAAGCTAACAAAGTAGATTTATTAGAATGTCAAATTAAGGCATTATTGGATAGAAATGAGCACCTCGAAAAAGCTCTCTGTGATAAACATCAGGAGATAAAAGATTCGCATAAAGTACGGGAAGATCATCCGCAAAATGTTCCATCGTCCCAGCTATCATTTGCAAACGCAGTGAAGGTAAATAGTAAACAAGTTGTGGCCATGAAACCGGCGACCATATATGCTGCCGAGAACATACCTCAGAGAGTGGAGAATAAGACTCAATACCCAAAGCAAATGTCAGTGGAAATTAAAAATGGGGATAAAGAAATAAAAGATGGAACATGGACGGCTGTTACTAAGAGGAGAAATAGGTTTACTAATAATGAGGTAAAAAGGGGAGGTAGCACACAGATAACTGATTTGAAAGGGACAGAAAAAAATAAATTTTTACATGTTTGGAGGTTACAAAAGGATACTACTGTGGAAAGCTTGGAAAAATTTGTTCGAGATGTAATAAAGGAAATTCCAACTAAAATTGAAAAAATTAAGCATAAAACAGAACGAGATTATGCCTCGTTTGTAATAGGAGTACCGGAGAGTAAATATGCTCAACTGTGTCGACCAGAAGTTTGGCCAGTTAATGTCGAATTCTGTGAATGGGTATGGTTTCGTAGGGCAGCCAATTACTCAGCACAAGAGGGTGTCAAGGTCAAATAAAAATATCGAAATATATTATCAGAACGTAAGGGGAATACGGACAAAATTAAACGAATTATATGCAGGAATCGCTTCTGCAAACGCAGATTTCTTTGCTGTGACAGAAACAGGTTGCAACGAATCCATACACGATTCGGAGATAATTCCACCAAATTATGCAATTCTAAGATGTGATCGGGCAGACGGGCGTAAGCAAGGCGGCGCGTTTCTAGTGGCCACACCGCGATATGAATTGCGTCGAGTGCACTGTGACGTCAATATAGATGCACATACTTTCGAACTGGTTTCTGCGACAGTGTATTCCCGCGGACGATTTTTGTTATTAATATGCGTGGTTTACATACCTCCTAATAGCAGTGAGAATGAATATATGCTTTTATTTAGAATCATAGAAAAGATTTGTAGTAAATATTCGGAAGTACTAGTATTAGGAGATTTCAATATGTATTCTTGTCCATCTTATGTAAGTGATTACTTCGAGTATTTTAAGACGTATTGTGAATTCACTCAGAGTAACAACATAGGTAACTGTAATAACAGATGCTTGGACTTAGTTTTTAGTAAGTTCTCGGAGGGGGCCGGGGTGAGCGTGCATGAGTCGACGGCGCCGCTCGTGGCCGTGGACGCGCATCACCCACCGCTCGAGGTGTTAGTCACACTGTGTCCGCGTCGGCTCGGCTCGGAGGGTGATGGAAAATCAGATATAACCGAGCAAACGCCTACGGACTGGAATTTTTATAAAGCTGATTTCTCGTCATTATATTCCAGAATTGCGACCGTTGACTGGTCTCCGATCTATGAGTTAGATTCAGATAATAGTTTAAATTATTTTTATAATACAATTAATTCATTAATTAATGACTGCGTTCCAATTAAAAAGCGAAAGCTTGTTACCCCGCGATACATTTATCCTGAGTGGTACACAGGTGAACTCATTCGCAACATAAAACTTAAAGCTCGCCTGCATCGGACCTATAAAAGGAGCCAATCTCCCGATGATTACGAAGCATTCTCTCGGTGTAGGGCTATGGTAAAAAAAATGATTGTTCTCGCGCGTGAACAGTATGAGCAGCGTATTCAAAGCGAAATGTTAGGGGATCCATTGTCTTTCTGGAAATATATCAAATCAATTAGAGGATTTAGAGGTCCGCAAAAAATTTTAAAAAACGGTGTCCTTTTAAAGACAGAGCAATGCGCTTCAGAGTTTGCAGACTACTTTCATTCAGTTTATAGTACAGAGCGAGCAAAACTGAATATTCACGAAGCGATAGTAGCTGCGGGTGGAAACGGAGGCGCGGCTCGTGTTCATGTTGACCGATTGACTTTGGAGGAAGTAAAAAAATCGCTTAAACATCTTAAGCCGAAAAAATCCGCAGGCCCGGATGGTATACCTCCTTTTCTTTTTAAAGATTGTTGGTCTGTACTAGCTGAACCGTTGTTGCATATTTATAATCTATCCCTTACCACCACAGTTTTTCCAAAAACCTGGAAAACAACTCGAGTGGTTCCAGTACAGAAGGGAAAATCGGGAACACAGGTAGACCAGTATCGACCGGTAGCCGTCCTTTCGACTCCTGCAAAAGCTTTAGAATCAGCGATCTATAGGAACATATATAGTCAGGTGAGCGCGCATCTTTCGGAACAACAACATGGTTTCCGTCCAGCTAGAAGTACGTCTAGTAATCTCCTTACCTACATGTCCAGTGTCGTTCCAGCAGTTGACAGCGGAACTCAGATTGATGCAGCATACTTTGATTTTAAAAAAGCCTTCGATTTAGTAGATAATGACGTCTTGCTGGTAAAGTTAGCATCATTTGGGTTTACTCCACATTTGCTAAGTTTTTTTACTAGTTACTTGAGAGACAGGCAGCAATATGTGGAATACAGAGGGTACAAGTCAGAACCGTACTTCTCAAGGTCTGGGGTTAGTCAGGGTAGCAATTTGGGTCCTTTGCAGTTTACGTTAATGATAGATGATCTGCCAAACGTGATAAGGAATTCAAAATGTTTATTGTTTGCTGATGACCTTAAACTTTACCTTGAAGTACGTGACGAGGTTGACTGTTTGAGACTGCAGAGCGACATAGACAGAGTTGTAAAATGGGGCAAAGACAACCACTTGCAGTTTAATACATCAAAGTGTTCAATAATTTCTTTCTCTCGCTCAAAGACCCCTGTTCTTTATAAATACAACATAGGCGGGATTCCAATGTTGAGAGTCACAGAAGTTCGGGATTTGGGTGTTACTATGAACAGTGAGCTAACGTTTCGTAGTCACATAACTGAAACCTGTAAAAAAGCTTATAGGAATCTGGGTTTTTTGCTTCGTACTGTTCGCGGCTTTACTAATATAAGAGCTATTGTCACATTGTACAATGCGCTTGTACGGAGCCAACTAGAAAGCAATGCAGTCATTTGGGCTCCACATGAAACTAAGTATAGTCTCATGTTGGAACGGGTGCAGAATAAGTTCATCAGATACTTGTATTTGAGGTTGTATGGGGTTTATCCATATTATCCATTGATGTATCCTACCTTATTTGTCTTAGGGATGGTTGGATACAACGAGCTGAAGATTAGGAGGGAACTTACCCTTATTACATATATATTTAAGGTGATAAGAGGTAAGGTAAGCAGCGCGGCTATACTGGCCCAGGTTAGTTTTTGTGCCCCGGACAGGTATGTTGAAAGGAGACGCCGACCGCCACTGCTAGCGGTACCTTGTGGGCGGACCAACCTGCTGGAGAAGGCGCCCCTTACGCGCGCCCTTCGCACTCTTAATATTGTTGCCAATGAGATAGATATATTTTGTTGCTCTCTGGGTGAATTCACAAAGATAGCAAGTTGGACTATTTGTTATAGGAAAATTTGATGTATAGATTTTAAAATAATATAAGTTTTTTTAGTTAGTACTCCATTATCGCATTGGCTAGCTGTTAAGATAATGGATGTTGGTCAATAAATAAATAAATAAATAAATAAATAAATAAATAAATATATTAACGTTTGGCAAAGTAATAAGACCGCAATCAATTTTAGCTTTGCCATTTCAGCAGTTTACAAAAACTGTTTAAGGGAGACTGATACAGAAAGCCTTCTTATACTGTTGAGGATTACTTAGATGATAAGAATGCGTGGATATAGCTACTCTTAAACCCTGTACAAGACAGTAATGAGTTATAAGATTTTTTTAAACAGCAACCGCCGAGTTTCTTGCTGGCTCTTCTCGGTAGGAACAGCTTTCCGAACCAGCGGTAGAGTTGACTATTCAAAAGTGTTTACAAGTTTATTTGAATAAAGAATATCTTTCATTTATTTTCATTTGGTTTATTTTAGTTAAGTGTTGTCCTTACAAATAATGATGTGCACGCTGTGGCACGTAAAGGCAGTGCATTTAATGCCTTTTGTGGCGTATTTAGTTTATTCTAATGTTTTAATGTAACTGCCACTGTTTGTTCCGTATAAATAAAATAAAATCTTGAACCAAATATATGTATATTATGGTCGTCTAAATTCTTGGACAATAGTGACAAAAATTATGAACGTGTTTTTAAGTTAAAAAATGCTATATGTATGGATTATAAATGGATTTCTTAGTAAAATTTGAAAATGATCGTTGCAGTATAACGTATAAGGGGTTATTAAGCAGCAAAGCATAAATGGATCTCTATATGTTTAGATTAAGTGAAAGAATAACTGAGTATATAAAATGATTATAATAATCTTCCTGCCCTTATCACACAGTGGAACTTATTTAGCACTTAGTGGGGTCGGCACACCATGTTATAAACATGTTGTCACATGATTTAGTTACGTATTTTACGACCTGATATCAACTACCTTATTGGATACCACACGGTAGGTCAACTTACCTTAGACGCCTTTTACGACACCTCGGTAAGAAATGAGGGTGGTAAATTTCTATTCAAATTCAATATACTCTTTATTCAAATAAACTTGTAAACAAGTGCTTTTGAATCGTCAACTCTACTGCTGGTTCGGAAAGCTGTACCTACCGAGTAGAGCCAGCAAGAAACTCGGCGGTTGCTCTTTTAAAAATATAATTCTTAATACTATTTACATTAAGTCGTTACTGTCTTGTACAGGTTCAAGAGAGCTATATCCAAACATTCTTATCTTCTAAATAATCTTCAAGAGTATAGTAGGCTTTCTGTATTCAGCCGGATACCACAGTGTAGAATAATTGTCTCACTCAAATATGGGAAATATATGCCAGTAAAATGTGTATATTTACTTTTACAGTAGTGCTTAAAAGTAATACGTTTTTATTTACTTTAAGATAATTCTCGGAGTCTCCCGACACAGAGAGGGCTTCAGTCAATTTCTAACTACTCACGTCTTTAAATTTGTATGCAATCAAAACAAACTCAAGGAAGTGTCTCAACAGGTCATTTAAATGTTAAAAATAATTTCATCATCGCATCATAAGATCTCAATATCGTATTTGAATTTATAATTTTATGCTTAAATATAAAGAGATTCTTGCGGTTTTGTCTGTGATTTTTATCAGTATCATAAAGGATTATGATACTGATAAAAATCACAGACAAAACCGCAATAGTTGAAGGAATAGTAGGAAGTAGGAACTTCCTACTATTCCTACAACTGTAAAAAGCTGTGATGGCCTATCGGTGCGACCGTGTGAATCTCTAGAGACGATCATGGGTTCAAACCCGGGCAGACACCAATGAGTTTTTCTATTAAAACTTATGTGTCTAATTGATCAATGCAATTTATCACACGCTTTTCGGTGTATGAAAACATCGTGAGGAAACCTGCATATCTCTAGAGTATCCTAGGGATATGTGTAACCTACCAATCCGCATTGGAGCAGCGTGGTAGGTCTTAGCTCCAACCCTTCTCTCCAAAATTGGAGAGAGGAGGCCTATGCCCAGCAGTGGGATAGTAACAGGCCGTTACTTACTATTCCTACTAATATTATAAATGCGAAAATTTGTGAGTTTGGATGTATGATACGCACTAGATTAATTTGTTCTCAATTAATTAACATTATTGTAATACTTAATTTTGAAAAGAGTGGCCGCCGAGATTCTTGCTGGTTCATCTCGGTAAGAGCACCTTTCCGAACCAGTCGTAGCTTCATTTAATTTGACGATTTGAATTTTTTAAACTATAGGTTTTTTTTAACTTTATGTATTAGCAATTCAAATTTAAATTCAAAATTTTCTTTATTCAAATAAACTTGTAAACAAGTGCTTTTGAATCGTCAACTCTACTGCTGGTTCGGAAAGCTGTTCCTACCGAGAAGAGCCAGCAAGAAACTCGGCGGTTCCTCTTTTAAAAATATAATTCTTAATACTATTTAAATTAATTCGTTACTATATTGTACAGGTTTAAAGAGAGCTATATCTACACATTCTTATCTTCTAAGTAATCTTCAAGAGTATAGTAGGCTTTCTGTATCAGCCTCTTTTTAACAGTGTATTTAAACTGCTGTAATGGCAAAGCTAAACTTGCGGAATTTTATTGACAATGTTTAGAGACTTTTCGAAACTTGTGTATAAACAAAATCTGGAAATGCTTGAGCAATTTTGTTATGGGATACACCGAGAAAGCGAACGACTTATGATTATTTCGCCCTATTCAAAAATTAAAGTGACATGTCCTATGCTTTTATACATGGGACAAGTTACAATGTAACTTGATTGTTGGGATAGGGTGATTTTATTTACAAACATACTAAAGTTGGGCCAGTTTATATTAGTTATAGTAGAATATGCAAGAATAATATTTTTATTAATTAATAATCATATTTCTTAATTAATGGCGAGATTTTATCGAGAGATAAATTTGTTTACGTTATATAAATTAGAGTGTCGTAGCGAAAAAAACAGTCCATTTAAGTACATAGTCAATAAAGGTAGAAGAAGGTAAGTAAAAATTGATATTTTTTATTTAATGTTAATCGAAAAGCTTGCGTATTTTAAAAACATTAAAAAAGCGTCGACTAAATTTAAGAATACATCTTTTAGTATCTGATAACTTTTGCTTTAGTAGTGATTCCTATGCTATCCTTTTGAGAATTGAGGCTTTTACAATAATATTAAGTGGAAAGCTAGCGCAAAAGCATCGCCGAGGACGCATAATGCTGAAAAAATATATTTTAACAATGTTTGATACGCTTGGACGTTTTATCCTTGGGGCTATTTTAATTTAAAATTACTATTCATCATCTTCCTGCCCTTATCCTATTCTAAGTGGGGTCGGCACAATATGTTATAAACCGGATACCACATTGTGGGTCAACTTACCTTAGTCGCCTTTTACGACACCTCGGTAAGAAATGAGGGTGGTCTATTCTACTCAGCCGGATACCACACGGTGGGACGACTTACCTTAGTCACCTTTGACCGCACCTCGGTAAGAAATGAGGGTGGTACTATTTTACTTAGCCAGATACCACACGGCTAAAATAAATTATTCTCTATAGGTACACAAATTTACACCGCAGACGATATTACAGGATGCGGGAAGTATAAAATAAATAAGACCTCAACAAACTTTAATAATAACGTTAAACA
The DNA here is from genome assembly GCA_947086495.1 of Morpho achilles. Taxonomy (NCBI): domain Eukaryota; kingdom Metazoa; phylum Arthropoda; class Insecta; order Lepidoptera; family Nymphalidae; genus Morpho; species Morpho achilles. Next base: position 13,427,595 of record CAMTZB010000015.1, read on the forward strand.
TCTAAATCGCTAACCTCAATAACATACCTTTACAAATGTAAATAAATTGTCAAGTTGTCCTTGATCGTTTTGAGCCCGTATTACAAATCGTAATAATGATAACAATAACGAATGAAACTGTTTTACAATCTATTTACAATGTATTTATATACATACTAGCAATCGCCAGCGGCTCCGCCCGCGTGGAAATATTGAAACCGTAATGTAGTGTTTTGATAACCATAAAAGTGGTTAAACTGGCCCGTTGGGGTAGTGGGTAGTGATCCTGCGTTCAGCTCCTCGGGTCGCGGGTTCGATTCCCGCCGAGGGCCAACATTTTCAATAAATGAATTTGTTGGCCTTTGAGCCTGGGTGTATATTTGTATTTAAGTATGTATTTAAAAAATATATAAGTATATATTCACCAGTTGTCTGTCACCCATAACACAAGTATTAAGTTACTTACTTTGGGGATGGACGACCGTGTGTGTAAGTGTCCCATATATTTATTTATTTATTTATTTAAAGTGGGTTAACCTTAAAAGCTAGACATATGCTGTGGCGTACTTTTATTTAGAACTTCTGGAGGGGAACAATTTTGTAATACATGATTTTTGAATAACCGTTTACTCAGCGCATAACCGAAAAGTTTAAAGAATTAACATTAGATAGCCTATAGCCTTGATAAATGGACTATCTTACACTAAGAATTTTTCAAATCGGTTCAGTAGTTTCTGAGATTAGCGCGTTCAAACAAACAAACAAACAAACTCTTCAGCTTTATATATTAATACAGATACGATATAAAACTAATAATGTTTATTCTATATAGCATACCATATATTTTGATTTACCACGCAATATAGCAATATCACTTAACATCGTTTCTAGGACAATAATGATTGTTACTTAATCGCTATGAAGTTCTTTAATAACGTCTCTTATTGATATTCGAAATGCGTTTGATATAAACAAGGTATAATGCTGAATGTTGTGCTTAAATAACTTAATTATAACATACAGACACCATAAAATCACGTAAATAACGAATATAAGTCGCATTCGCTTGGAGCTTTGACTGCAAAAGCTTAGAGAGCGATGTGGATTTTTTTGTTTAACTAGTAACTACAACTTTGCTTATATTTAAACCTATAGTCATCGTCCTGCGCTTATCCCACTCTAAGTGGGGTCGACACAACATGTTATAATATGCTGTCACATTATTTGGCTGCGTTTTTACAACCGGCCGCCTGCCTGACGTCAACTTACCTCAGTCGTATTTTACGACACCTCGGTAAGAAAGAAGGTCTATTCTACTAAACCGGGTACCACGCGGTGGGTCAATTTACCTTAGTCGCCTTTTACGACACCTCGGTAAGAAATGAGGTTGGTCTATTTTACTCAGCCGGATACCACGCGGCGGATATTTAAACCTATAGTATAGTATCAAAGGAGAATGTAAATTACTAAGATTTAAGGGTTTATTTTTTACTCCTGGTTTTTTTATTTGTACTAGCAGCGAGTTGCCAAATGCTATTCTTTAATCCATCGTTATACGAGTATTATTGCTCCAAAAGTCTGTCTGTTTCTTATGCTTGCATAAGTATTTCACTGGACTGATATTGATGAAATTTAACTCTATTAAATGTATATATATGTATATATGGGGCTAACTTACCTATATAAAAAGTCCCATTTTACCTTACGGAAGATAAAAAAGCAAACACCATTGATCGTAATTTTAGTTAAGGCAAACGAAATCGCAGGTATCACCAGTCTTTAAAATTCCAAATTGACTGAAGTTTGCATTATATGTTTAATTGTGTTAAAAATGTGTTTTACATTAACCCTTTTGAAGAAATTTATCTTTTTTCCGAACATCCTGTACATGTATTCCTGTTTTGTATGTTGATTTAAAGAAAAGGGACGCCTTTACGACTTTAAATGTACTTAGAAATTCTTTGCTATGTGCGATAAAGTGCTATTAAAACTTTTCAGGAACATTTTAACTTAAAATGTTTTTTTTAGATCGAAATGTCAAAATCGGATCGTATCACCGATTCAGAGGAGGGGAAAGTGCTAAACTTCCATCACCTCACCTTTTGGGTTGCAAATGCAAAAACGGTAATATATTACAAATTGTGAATATGGTAACCTTAACGACTTTTACAGGTTCACTAGACATAAGGAACAAGAACTGAAGAGAATTTTTTTTTAAATTCTATTTTTGAGAATCCAAAATGTATAGAGAAAATTAAATATTAAAATTAACTTTTCCTTCATTTTCTTTTGTTATTTTTTTGTGTAATTATTGTAATTATTTTGACACGGCGTTTATAATACTAGGTAAAAAGACCGATCACTCACTATATAATCATCCTCCTGCACAACATGTTATAAACATGTTATCACATGATTTGGCTTAGTATTTTACTATCGGCCGCCTGCCTGACGTCAATTTACCTTAGGCGCCTTTTAAGTCGTATTGTACGACCTCGGTAAGAAATGAGGGTGATCTATTCTACTCAACCGGATACAATACGATAGGTCTTACTTTTACTTACCTTAGTTGCCTGTTATGACACCCGTTAAGAGATGAGGGGGGTATATAGTACTCAGCCGGATACCACACTGCAGGTTGACTTGCCTTAGTCGCTTTTTACGACACCTCAGCAACAAATGAGCGTGGTCTATTATATTCAGCCGGATACCAGACCGCTACAGTCACTGTATTATAATATATAATTTCAACAGCGCGTAATTTTTTTTAAATTTTAAATGTTTATTTTTAAAGTCATGACCATTTCGGTTCAAAAGAAAATTGTTTAACTGTTCTTTTCTTTAATATTGTGCAGAAAATATTAATATTAATAAATTGTAAATATTAACACGGATAAAATTTAATAAAAAAAATTTTCTTAGACCTCCAGTTATTTCGTGACGAGATTTGGTTTCAAGCCCTTCGCTGAAAGACAATGTACTGAAGATAGACCCGTAGTTTCTTACGCTGTTAAACTCAATAAAGTAAGTATATTTTAGTTTATCACACGTTATAAAGTCTGTTTTAGTTACAATGTTTATAAATATATAAATTCAAGCTGTACCTGCGACTTACTTTCAAAAAAAGAAAAAAAAAAGGATAAATTGTACCCAATTTAATCACTAAAGGTCCAATTGTTATTGGACATCAACAGATAGACACACTTTTAGTATTATAAAAATGACACTTTTTTAATTAAAAAATACCTAAGACTTAAAATTTAAACGTTCACAAAGCTCTTGCTAATTATATTATACGACTTTAACTTAACTAAAACTTTTTATTTCTTTTCTTTTTAAAAGCTTTTATTTAACTTACCATGTATGTATGTCAAGGTGGAATCTTGCAAGATAATTTTGACCCCCTTCCCCATGTCTGATTGAGCTGAAATGTTACATAGTGATCTAATCCCGATGACAATGCATGTATGAAATAAGCATGACCTGATGCTGCTTCCAGGATTGGCTCCAGACGAGGGAACTCAACGGTTAACAGTAGAGACATGAGATTGTGTTAAAAGCTTTTTAACTTGTTACAGATAACAATAATATTCGAATCGCCTGTAACAAACGAGGGTGTAATATCAAATGATATATCAGAACATGGCGACTTTGTAAAAGACGTGGCTTTCATAGTCTGCAATCTGGATGCTCTCGTTAAACAAGCTAAAAAAGAAGGAGCTGAAATAGTTCAAGACATTACTGAGGAGAGCGATCAAAATGGCGTCATCAGATACGCTATATTGAGAACTGTGAGTCACCTTTACATGGTCTTTAATTAAATTATATCTATTGCTTTTCTTTTGAAGCTAAGTAATGTTTCTTTTAGAACTATTGTTTCTATGTCATACTAGCTTTTACCCGCAACTTCGTTCGCGTGGATTGTTGTCACGTGATAGATTGATGGCACTTATCAATTTCATCCTATACCTATAGAATTAACAGGATTTCTATAACCTAAATGTTATTTCGGTGTATAAGCAATAATTGTGCTAAAATTCTTATTGATTGATATTGGTTCAGTGGATTCGCCGTGAAAAAGTAACAAACCTACATCTATAGTCACAAACGTATTTATTATATTAGTAGTAGAGGATAGGATAGGTTATGTGTTATAGACTTTATATAAAAAATAACTTTTTCAATTATCATAATTGTATATTATAATTTTAAATTTTGCCTTAAATCAGCAATTTGTTTTTTGGGGTACGTGCCGATACGAAAAAGTATTAAATTTTAAAAAATATAGGGGCAAATAATAAATATATTTACCAGTTTTTAGTCATCTACATAACTTTTAAGTAAGTTACTTTAGGAACCGACGACCGTGAGTTTAAATGTCCCATATATGATTATATTTCATCCTGGGGTTTGAACCCGTAACCTCGCTGGAGAGAGGCACATGGTCTCACTGTTAAACTACCACAGCTCTTATATAGCACGTAGTAAATGATAAATAAAAAGCTGTGATAGCCCAGCGGTGAGACTGTGCGCCTCTCTAGAGACGATCATAGGGTCAAATCCGGGCAGGCACCAATGAGTTGAAACCTATGTGTCTAATTCATGATTGCAATTTATCGCATTCTTCTCGGTGAAGGAAAACATCGTGAGGAAACCTGCATACCTCTAGAGGTATGCAGGTTTCCTCACGATGTTCCTCACGAGAATTCTAGGGATATGTGTACCCTACCAAACCGCATTGGAGCAGCGTGGTAGGTCTTAGCTCCAATCCTTCTCTCTAAAAACGGAGAGACGAGGCCTATGCCCAGCAATGCGATAGTAACAGGTCGTTTTGTTTTATGATAATTATTTATTATTTTAGTATGGCGACAACACCCATACACTAGTGGATCGTTCGAAATATAATGGTTTGCTTTTTCCCGGATATGTAGCTGTGGAATGTGATGATCCTGTAAATAATTTATTGTAAGTGCAATCACCTAAATATTTAATAAGTTACACGTTTATACTTGAATATGGTAACAAGTGCCTTAGGATATATTTTATTATAAGTATCAGCATCTTCCTGCTCTTATCCCACTCTAAGTAGAACTTCCGCTCTAACATGTTATAAACATGTAGTCACATGATTTGGCTACGTATTGTACGACTGGCCGACTGCTTGATATCGACTTACCTTAGTCGTATTTGACACCTCTGTAAGAAATGAAGGTAGTCTATTCTACTCAGCCGGATACCACACGGCGGGTCGACTTACCTCAGTCGCCTTTTACGACACCTCGGTAAGAAATGAAGGTGGTACTATTCTATTCAGCCGGATACCACACGGCGTATATTTTTAAAATATATAATTAATTATTAGAAATAAAAGCTGTTATAAAAGCTGAAATAAAAGTTTTAATATAATATATTATTTGAATAATACTAAGATAATGTTTCTCCATAAGCCAGACATTTTTAATAGTTCAAACCTCTGCCAGACCAGCATCTAGGGTAGTTATAGGAGCGAGCGCGAGGTATACAAATAGGTAGGTGCGAGCGTGTTGGCGAGTTAGGTTGTTATTCTATTTTTGTTGTTGTTTTTGCTATTATATATACATATATGTTGTTGTTGTATTGTCTCACTCTATACTTTACCTACTTAAAAATCAAGAACTAACATTACACACTTTGCCATATAACTTTATGAGATAATATAGTTTTTAATGATAGATATAAAAATCAGAAAGCAAAGTAGGCGTCAAAATCATTTAAATTTTTAAATCTATAGTCGAACCTTAGGAATAAAAATTTACTTGTATCTTTGCTTTCTTTCTATATTACCCGTGATTCACTTCTTGTATTTCTCCTCTTATTAGGTACTTAAAGGTTGATAAGAAGATATCTCTTTAAGGGATAAGACCGCATTTGTATATGTAATTTTTTTCTTCTTTTCTCGCAATATATAAGTGTATACAATAAATAAATAACTATTAGACTTGTAGTTATATTTTTACCTTTCCCGGCCTCTAGAAAGAATTTAAACAACAGAGTATGTAAGTAAATATTTCATTTTGATTTCACAGACCTGATACAAATTTGAGCTTTGTGGACCACGTCGAAGGCAACATGGCCGACGGTACGCTTGAAGATTCCGTATCCTGGTACGAGAAAAATCTTAATATGCACAGGTATTATTTTTCTACAGTAACGTTAATATTTTGCTACAATTCACGATTATAGAAAATCTCTGATAGAAAATATCTAATGATAAACGAAGAGTGTACTTCATCCATCCAATCCAATTCAACTGCGCATATTCACTACCACAATATCAACAATCGATACACCTTAAAATCAATGAAGCATCATCAGGTAATGAGGCAAATCCTGAATCCTGCACGCGTAAGGTTACTTGATACTTAAGCATAGATTTCTCTAATCGTGGATTAAAGTAAAATAAAATTATCATTTATTTTTTGTGTTATCTATACTAATATTGTAAAGAGGAAAAATTTGTATGTATGTTTGTAATGTTTCACACAAAAACTACTAGACCGATTTCGAAAAATTTTTCACCATTGGAAAGCTGTATCTTTACTGAGCGGGATATTACTAGAAAATTTATATTATACATGTATATAGAAAAATAAAATTCTCTAATTTCTGTTGTTTTTTCGTAATAATAAACATTTATATTCTGTTATGTAAAAAAAAAAGGAAACTATATAAACTCACACCACAGAAAAAAGGATACGTCTCAGCATTTTTCTGCAATAATATTATTATTGCAGCGCTAATTTTCTGGCGCACCCTAAGAGTGGCCCGGACTTGTTTAGTCCGCTCTTCATCTAATATCTTTTTTCCCAGATTCTGGTGCGTTGACTACAGTCATGACTTAGTACCGTACTCCTGTATTAACTCTAATTCTGTCATCAACCAGACCGAAACAGTTCTTGTAAGCAACCTTTTATATATTTAATTATTTTTATACGAATAGTTAGAAAAGAGAAAGAAAAATTTTAAAAAGCACATACATAAAGGCGGACTTATCTCTAAAAGGGATCTCTTCCAGTCAACCTTTGAGTAACTGAAGGAAAAAGACAAGAAGTGAAGAAAGAGAATACGGGTAATATAGAGAAAGAAAAAGTGTATATAAATTTAACTATTTAATTTTTATTTAATTTTATTAAATTTAAGTAAAAAATTAATTTTGTTAAAATAAATAGATGAAAAGATGCTGCTGCTATAATTACTTAAGATAAACATTTTCAAGTCTATATTTTCTAGTCGAAAGGGAAACAGAGTTGCAGATTGATACTGGTAAATCATTCCATAGCTTAACACCTTGCAAGCTAAATGATCTGACGTCAGACAGACGACCGATCGTAAAATACCTAGCAAATCATGTGACAACATGTTTATAACATGTTGTGCTGACCCCACTTAATGTGGGATAAGAACAGGAGGATGATGATGATCGGCTTATCATTTCATTTTTTAGTATTATTCATTTGTTTTGATTTATAAGAAACGTTATTTCAAATATTACTTATAATTATGATGTAAATCAGGTATATAATCTAATGTAAATCAAGTATGTAATCAGTAGTCAAATCTTTTTCAGTTATCTTTGAACGAAGCGGCTAAAGGCCTCCGTCCTACAAGCAAAGCCACCGAATTCGTTAAAGCTTTGGGCACATCTGGTGTGGAACACGTAGCTCTGTACACTGACGATATAGTTTCCACTGTAAGTTGAATAGTTGCATCGAATTTAAGAATTCTTTCAGTGTAAGATAGTCCATTTATCGAGGAAGTATTTAGACCATATAACATCACGCTAAGAAGAATAGGAGAGGAGGCAAAATTTAAAGCTTTCCTTGCGTGAGCTGAGTAAACATAACAGTTCAAAAATCATGTATTACAAAATTGTTGACTTCTAAAAGTTCTAAAAAAGTTCGCGACTGTATATATCTAGCTATAGCTAAGGTAGCTATAGCTAGCTAAGGTTAATTCACTTTAACCATTTTTATGGCTATCAAGAGACAATATTTCGGTTTTAATCATTCCACGCAGGCAGAGCCACTGGCGATTGCTCGTACATATATAATTTTAAATATATACTTAAATACAAATATACACCCAAGCTCGAAGAACCAACAAATTGTTTATAGAAAATACTCGGGAATCGAACCTACGAATCGCGGAGCTGTAGATCACTAGGTCAAGGGTCACTACTAACTACACCAATGTCCAATGTGTACCAGTCAATGGATGCTCAAAATTTAAGTACAAAATTTAGGAAGAATAGAATAACGATTAGCGAGGGTAAAATAATATATCTAGAAGTCTAAAGCAGTACAAATATAAGATTCTTTTACTGTAGCGCGGCAAAAAGCTATCCAAAAATAATATAAGATATTCATAGGAAATTCAACTATAGACCAACCGTTTAACTCCGACTTCGCCTGCGGTAACAGGGCAAGGAGGTAAAAAGATTTAGCTAATTGAAATATGTAAATAATGTCGTTTAAAACAAATCATACGAAATCATATGAAAGGTTTAAATTAAATATAAGACATGCTTATACATAAAGCATATTACAAATTTGAAGATTATTTTTAGGGTTTGAAAATCCTTTTAGCTTCATACAAGACTGCGGTTTAATAATGGAAAATTGAAAATGTTTAAAAGATTGACTGCCTAGTTTATTTCTGGTTGTTCTCGGTAAGAGCAACATTCCGAACCAGTTGTAGCTTCATTAATATTGATACTTGATTCAAAAGTGCTTGAAAGAGTTTTTTTGAATAAAGATTATTTTGATTTGATACACTATGTGTTACTGACTTCAATATAAATAAAACGTGCGAGTATTTTAAAAACAGGCTAGGATTAGTGCGTCGTAAAAGATTTTAACGATATTAGGAATGAGAGGCTGTTTGAACTTAATGCGCGTAAGAGGTTGTGCATATGTCAAATTTGAAAATACCGTTCGTCCCGAACTGACATACGACGCACGTTCCTTTATACCACAAATTTATCAAAAATTATAATTAATACAATTATTTCCTTATTATTTTATTGTATTAATTTCTTTAACGTTAATATTAATTGCGTCGCTAACACTATGCATATATTTTAAATGTATATCAAAGGACTTTTATTCTTTATTTTTCAGATTAAAAGTCTCAAAGCTCGAGGCGCGGAAATATTGTCATGGCCACCGACTTATTACGACATGATAAAGGAAAAACTAAAGGATAGCCCCGTTAATGTAGCGGAAACTATTGAGGAGTTAGAAGAACAGAATATTCTTATTGATTTTAATGACAGAGGATACATGCTACAGGCATTCACTAAGCACCTTCAAGTGCGCCCTACTTTGTTCGTAGAGATTTTACAGAGAAGAAATCACAGAGTAAGTTATGCAACCACTGCTTAATAAAAGAAACTTTTCCATTTAAAGTATTATACTTTGAATTTTTAAGTATTTTTTATTTATGGTTCATATACAGTTACTAGATTATTGAGATCGTGTTAGTGAATGTGTGCAATGGTAATGTACTGTGTTTGTCTAGAGCATGCGTTTTACAAATCCTCTATAAATGGGTATGAAATACACACTACTTAGCATTACATAGATTTTCCTTCATAGCGGACGTTGGAGAAATAATTCTTTTTTTGTGCTATTTCCAGGTCGAAAAAATAAAATTTCGTTCCAAAATATACGACGTTGATTTCTAAATTAGTAAATAAAACTATTTTCAAACATTTTTCATTCGAAAATATATTTTTATAATTATTATATAAAAGCGTCTCTGAAAGGCAAAGTTAGTAAGCTTCTGCAGAATCTTCTTAAATTTTTATTATCTAAACTATTTATTTCTTTGTTAAAAAGAGTTAAAGTTAGCGCAATAATAAATAAATATAAAAATGGTATTAATCTTTTTAATCTATTTGGTTTTTTTTCAGGGTTTCGGCGCCATGAATTATAAATGGGTGTTCGAAGCGATAGAACGTCTAGAAAATTCTGAAAAAGCCAACTGAGGAAAAACTATGTTATGTCATCTTTACTTCTAAATTCAAAATTGTTCCATGTTTGAAATAGGAATATTAAAAAAATCACATTCAATTAGCCTGTAAAAAATTTATAGCACTTCCATTCTGTAAATTTATATTTTCATTAAATAATGAAAATTTTACAATAACAAAATATTTAAATATTACATTGGATATTAAATAATTTATATTACATTACTCAGATATTATTTACACTTTGTTTTTCCCCCATAGAATCCCTATAGAAGTACATAATATCCCAATAGGATTACATAATATGATTAATATAATTCTCCTGCCCTTATCACACTGTAAGTCGGGTCGGCACTACATGTTTTGAACATGTTGTCACATGATTTTGCTGGGTATTTTACGACCGGCCGCTAGGCTAATGTAAACTTACCTTAGACGCTTTTTACGACACCTCGGCAAAAAAGAGGGTGATGTATTCTATTAGCCGGATACCACACGACGGCCCGCTGTAGATTACCATCAATCTGTAAGTTTAAAAACGCTGAATCATTGTCGATAAGAATTTTCCATGACAACCCGTCGAATATCTTACATAACCTTGAAATAACATGATTTAAATAAAAAAAAATTGTTCTCGAACATGTTTATATTAAAACAGGTATATAAAATGTCAAGTTGTTTTTAGTTGGCAGTAATGCGACGTGGGGTAGAGATGCCATAGAAAATAACTAAATAATTTCTAATAATAAAATTGATATATAAACCGGATGTAAGACAACGCTCTCAAATTAACAAGCGATCCGCAAATGAGCTATTTTGCCGAACTGACAAGACACTGGCGACTGACTGACAGCTCGATTCGAAACAAATATGACTAATACGTTGACCCGCCGTGTGGTATCCAGCTGATTAGATGAGACAACTCCGATTTTTACCGAGGTGTCGTAAAAGGCGACTAAGTTAAGTTGACGACAGGCAGACGATCGGTCGCACAAATCATGTTACAACATATTTATAACATGTTGTGCCGACCCCACTTTTGAGTGGGATAAGGGCAGGAAAATGGATGACCTTTATATTTCAATAAAGTCTGTAATCACTAACGCTTTTATTAGAATAGAAGTAAATATACAAATTAAATAACTTATTGTCCAATTATTCAACAAAATTAAGAAGCATGAAGGAGCAAATATTATTTTCTCCATTATTTATCAGTCCATTTAATTTTCCATCCAATTCCATCCGTCTTTTTAAATTTGAACAACTTTTTCCACGTATTTACTAGAAGATAAGTTGACAATCATGATGGCTGGAATAACAACAATAATATAATCAACTTTGATAATAAAACTAGTAAAAGTATCATACCATTTACATATATATTGTGTAAGTTCGCATTCGCTACAGCAAAGAATTATAGGGGAATCAAATGGAAACACTTTCATTCTGGATATTTTAAGTTCTTCGTTTGCAGAATGTTAAATAATGAAAACATTTGTAGAAAAACTAGACATCGATTTACTTCGAGTTGCAAACATTAGGAAGTTGAAGCTCCATAGAGTTTTTGAATTATAAGATCATCAGACGCAGCATCAGACCTTCCCAAGTGAAAACGCAATTTATAAAAGGTTGTAAGAAGATCTTGAATTGATATGACACAAGGCTATCATAATCCAGTCTCATAAAATGTAATTAAATAGAGAATGACCACAATTTCACCTTTTATTTCGTTTTTTTTTTCACCGCATACACAATGTTAGTATTATTGTTAGTGTATGTTCATGTATGTATTTAGTACATAAATATACAATGTAACACATCTTAACCCTCATACACAACACGTGCGTTACATTATTGTTAAATATTTTGTCAAATACAGATTGAAAGAACTTCGGGATTGCTTCAAAGCCTTCTTAACTGCAGCTATATTCTGTTCATGAATGTATTCACACCTCATTTTACCAACCTACCACAATATAACAGACTAAAAAAGCTACGTTATATTCGTATACGTTGGTCATTTTCGTGACGCCACGCCACCCCGTCTCTGTGCTGAGCGCGCAGACATGTTTACCTCGTCGAGAGCCGACATTAGCATATTGCTTATATCCTGCACACTGGTGCGACGCAGTACACCTCGAAAAAATAACTTCATAACAACTTGTTGACAAACACGTGAACAACAAAACAATAATTTACTTAGTGGCTATTGAGTCGAGAGAGATTGCTTAAGAGTGCTTCAGGTTTGAATTGGGACGAACAAAATGTCTAATCCTCCTGCCCTTATCCCACTCCAAGAGGGGTAGGCACTGAGAGATTTGTTAAGAGTGCATCAGGTTTGAATTGGGATAAAATCTCTAATCTCCTTATACCGCTCCAAGTGGGGTAGGCACATGTTATAAGCATATTGTCACATGATTTGGCTACGTATTTTACGTCAACTTACCCTAGTCGTATTTTACACCTCGTTAAGTAAGAGGGTAATATATTCTACTCAACCAGATACCACACGGTGGGTGATATTACCTTCGTCGCCTTTTGCGAAATCTCGGTAAGATATGAGGGTGGTCTATTTTACTCAGCCGGATACCATACGGCTAACGAACAAAATGTCTAAGATGTTTTAAATTTTCTCTTTAGATTAAGTAAAGTGACTTGAGAGACTTGAGTCCGCTGATGTGCTCTAGCGAGCTCTACGATTGTAAAAAGTTTCTTATTAAACCCAGACCAAATTCTGGCGTCGTACCGATTCTATTATTAACCTAACCCTGCTTCGGCTATCGACGACGAGAACATTTTTATTGGAAGAAAATGGAGGAGAGCGAAATTTGTAGCTTAGAGACATGAAGTTTTAAAGTTTTGTTCGTAAAATCATGATATGGCCACTATGCTAAGGAGGCTCGTTCCTAACCGGTTGGATACTTCGCATCAACTATTGCTATCACAAACTAAGGCTGTATTCATAGTCGAGATGATTTCTGCGTCCTTAATTTAATGAAGTAATCGGTCAATACGGATACTCAACTAGACAATGTCCTCCGGGCCTAATAATATCATAGTTTTTACAGAAATAGTGTATGTAGTACAAGAAATCGAATATATTCTATTAGCATCTATTTATTCATCAAATTATCTTTAATAGGTATTTGAATGAGTTAAGCCAAGTTTTCCCCAACCAACAAAATTCCATTCAACTTATTTCCATTAGTTTGATTCGCCCTCTTAAACATATTCAGTTAATTTAGTGAAAATATAATTGTTATTGGAATTTAAGTTTATTTTTATTCCTTTGTTAAGTTTATTTACTATTTTGTTTATTTTTTGATTTAAAAACATTTGAAATGTGTAAATGTGCTATAGCTTTGTATTCTTTCAATGTACGTCTCACTTAACTTTAAGAAAAGGTATGCAAGAAATTATAAGAATTTCAGAGACCCGGATCAGAGCTGAAATATCCCTGTGGTGTTTTTAATCAGGTCGTCCATGTCCTAGCAACGCTTTTTCCAGTTTTGGTTCTTTTCATTTCTAACTTGGTAACGTCGAATGCGACGTTACCTATATTTGAGTTACATTTGAGAGGTACCAAGAATTTGAGCGAAATAAGCTTAAAGTTTAAGCTTATTTTGCTTAAAAAACAGGATGTGTTTCATATAACTCATATTAACACAAGTACATTTGTAAACTTCATCATCCTCCTGCCCTTATCCCACTCTAAGTAGGGTCGGCACAACATGTTATAAACACGCTGTTACATGCTGATACATGATTTGGCTGCGTTTTTACGACCGGCCGCCTGCCTGACGTCAACTTACCTCTGTCATATTTTACGACACCTCGGTAAGAATGAGGGTGGTCTATTCTACTAAACCGGATACCACACGGTGGGTCAACTTACCTTAGTCGCGTTTTACGACACCTCGGTAAGAAATGAGGTTGGTCTATTCTACTCAGCCGGATACCAAACGGCGTGTCGACTTACCTTAGTCGCCTTTTACGACACCTCGGTAAGAATTGAGGGGTATTAGCCGTGATGGCCTAGCGGTACGACCGTGTGAATCTCTAGAGACGATCACGGGTTCAAACCCGGGCAGACACCAATGAGTTTTCCTATTAAAACTTATGTGTCTAATTGATAATTGCAATTTATCACACGCTTTTCGGTGAAGGAAAACATCGTGAGGAAACCTGCATATCTCTAGAGAATCCTAGGGATATGTGTAACCTACCAATCCGCATTGGAGCAGCGTGGTAGGTCTTAGCTCCAACCCTTCTCTCCAAAAATGGAGAGAGGAGGCCTACGCCCAGCAGTGGGATAGTAACAGGCCGTTACTTACTTACTTACTTACTTACTATACCACACGGCGGGTCGACTTACCTTAGTCGCCTTTTACGACACCTCGGTAAGAAAAGAGGGTGGTACTATTCTATTCAGCCGGATACCACACGGCGTTACATTTGTAAACTTATAACAATGTAAATGCGCCTTTACGCGGACTTGTTTTTAATCGAATCCATAATATTAGACAATATAAGCCTTTCTGGAACTATTCCAAGACAGTTGTTTTACCGAGAAGGACGTCGATTTGCATTCAAAAGTAATTAATATAATACGCTCTGATAGTAAAATGGTAAGTAAAATAATTAAGTTAAATACATATCTATAGCGAATACCATAGTACGAATAGTACCACCCTCTTTTCTTACCGAGGTGTCGTAAAAGGCGACTAAGGTAAGTCGACCCGCCGTTTGGTATCCGGCTGAGTAGAATAGACCAACCTCATTTCTTACCGAGGTGTCGTAAAAGCCGACTAAGGTAAGTTGACCCACCGTGTGGTATCCGGTTTAGTAGAATAGACCACCCTCATTCTTACCGAGGTGTCGTAAAATACGACAGAGGTAAGTTGACGTCAGGCAGGCGGCCGGTCGTAAAAACGCAGCCAAATCATGTAACAGCGTGTTTATAACATGTTGTGCCGACCCCACTTAGAGTGGGATAAGGGCAGGAGGATGATGACATATCTATAGCGAATATGATGATAGTAGCATAACTGCAGTCACCTACCAAGCTGCAACGATTAACTTGTAACCGTCAATCAAATTGTAATTATTTGTTAAAAAAAATATCCGCCGAGTTTCTTGCTGGAACTTCTCGGTAGGAGCAAACTTTCAAATCAGTGGTTGCTTATTTAAAAACATTTAACGATTCAAAAGTACTGAAAACAGTGCACTTGAATAAAGAAGATTTTGAATTTGAATTTAAGGAAAATATTAATATCTATGACTTGTTTATTCATATAATTCTAAGAATTACATTATAAGTTATTGTATTAACGTAGAAAAGATAGAACCAGAATATCAACAGAAATTCCTTTAGCAATTGTGATGTATATTTAAAAAGGAGACTCGGACTCCTAAAACGAAAATTACCTATTTTGTTCTTATTTATGTTATAATCACATAATTATCTCTTTTAAATTCTAATAATAAAGTGGGATAGATATACGGTTAAAGCATATTACTGCATATTCTTAGAGAAATTCCATAATAAGTGCAGCTGTCTATTCATATTTAAATATCAGGAGGTGTTTGTACTCAAAACCTTCGTGTTTAGGTGCAAAGACATTGCTCAGTAAAACAATATTAATAGATCGTTCCCTTACACACTTGTATCCCTTAAGTTAGGTTATTCACTTCCGAACCGATTTTGATGTTTTATTTTATTTTTAAGTTTTAGTTTTTTTGTTTCAATAAAGATTTAGATCGGACCTCAGAGATTAGTATGGGCTAACCAACATTATATTTAACGCAGACAAAGTTGCGTATACCCTCTCGTATATGAGTAAATCAAGTTAGAGCTGACCTTCATTACAAATGCTATTTCTGGAAAGTATAAATCATAACTATAACATAAGTATAACTTTATTCGTCTTAGGTATGGTCGGATATAACGAGCTAAGGGTAAGGAGGGAACTCTCCCTCGTTATTTACTTAATCAAAATAGTTAGAGGCAAAACGCATAATGCTGATATTCTTTAATATATCTGGCAGCATGTCCTAGATAGGTACGTGTGGTGGAGACGGAGACCATCACTGTTGGTGGTACCTCGCAGCCACACAAACCTGATGAAACACGCGCCACTGACACGTGCCATACGAACTATGTGCCACTAAAGTAGATTTATTTTTCAGTTCTCTGAGTGAACTTACTAGGATAGCTTTATATATTATAAGTTATAATTAAATAAGTTTCGCTACACTGTTGTATTAGGGTTTCCTGTAAAGATAGTGATAAGCTGAAAATAAATAAATAAATATTTTGGTACGACGTCGAGTGGTTTTTTCCAGACTTCCTACACTGATAAAGGGAAGAAACCTGAACAAGGGAGGTTTCTGGCGTTCGATCACCTCACTTTCTGGGTGTCTAATGCAAAACAAGTATGTAAATACCTTTCAGTTGTAGTTTATTAATATAAAATTTCAATTAAAGTACAATTTCGATATTAAATTATGATTTATTGGAGAAAATCTGTACTTACTGTATGCATGCAAGATTAGTAAAACGTTCATTTAAAATGTACAATAAAAAGTACATTATGCACTTTTGTGTTAAGAAAAGATTCTGATTAAACATGGATAAAGAGTTTCTAGAATATAAATCCAATACGATAAGATAATAATCTTGTTGTATTGGATATATAGTATATATATTGTGTGGTATCTGGCTGGATAGAACAGACCATCGTCATTTATTACTAGGTGTTGTAAAAAGCGAATAAGGTACTTACCTTGATGTCAGCCCGGCACATAAAATACCTAGCCTCGCTTAGAGTGGAATAAGGGCAGGAGAATGATGATGATAAACTATTATAGTATAGTATACGTAAGCGCACAAATTCCAGCATAACGTATGTGCAAATACCACATACTTCTCTACAAGAAGGGATGTCTTTGCCCAGCTGTAGAACATTAAATGGATGTTGTTAATGGTTTATTGAGTGCCAAACATTCGTCGCAAATTGGTTATGAATCTACCCTTTCAGGCTGCCAGCTACTACATAACGCGGTTCGGATTTCAACCTTTAGCCTACCAAGGCCTAGAAACTGGGTCCAGAAAAGTGGCATCACATGCTGTTCGAATGAACAAGGTAGAGTATTCTTATACTTTAATAATAAGGACCAGTAGAGTTGGCGATTCAAAAGCACTTGTTTATAAGTGTATTTGACTAAAGAATATTTAAATTTGAATTTAATATAATTCCCTAAAACCTAGTAGGGAGACGTTTATTCCAGAATTTTTTTTTTGAGGAACTCACACACAAGTTCCTTGAGTTGCTATAACAGTGAAAAAATAATTTCATATCCTTTTTATTTATTGAAATTCTGTGAATTAAACAGTAAGAAAAGATATATGATTATATAGGTTGTTATAGGTAACTAATCTTATACCACAAATCTTTTATGCTAATAAGACGAAACAAGTTTCAATATCTATTTTATAAATAAAGCAATATTTATTAGGTTATTTTATGGACTGTATACATCATAGAAGTGTGAAAATTTTTGTACCAAACTATTGTTATACTTTTAAATCCACTTTTGAAGCATCAACTACATATTAATTTAAGTCCGCGTGATTACCGCAGAGAGAAGGTTAAGGAAACGAGTATTCTTACATTTGTTTCGCAGTATATTTTAAGCAATTTAATTAAAAAACAAAGGATAATAAAACTATTGGTGATTTGATAAACGATATATAATACAAATAGACAAAGTAGGACCAACTTAAGCTTGCGGCTCCTACTTAGCGACGTACGTAAGTCGTTTGTGGGTTTGGGTATAATATTCTATAATAAAACTCCGCAATCAATTTTAGCTTTGCCATTACAGCTGTTTAAAAACACTATTAAGGAGAGGCTGATACAAAAAGCCTACTATACTGTTGAGGATTACTTAGAGGATAAGAATGTGTTGATACAGCTCTGTTCGAACTTCGAACCTGTACAAGACAATAATGAGTAAATTTAACTAGTATTAAGAATTATATTTTTAAAGGAGCAACTGCCGAAATTCTTGCTGGCTCTTTTCGGTCGGAACAGCTTTCCGAACCAGCAGTAGAGTTGAGGATTCAAAAGCACTTGTTTACAAGTATATTTGAATAAATATTAATAAAGATATTTTGAATTTTAATTTATATGACTCAATTTTTCTGTAGATTATCTTCGTATTTCAATCGCAATATGAACCAGAGGAAACTGAGTTTGTTAACGAAGTGGCATACCACGGAGACTTTGTAAAAGACGTTGCCTTCAAAGTGGAAAATTTAGACTACATATTAGAGTATGCGAAGAAACAAGGTGCCGTGATTGTTAGAGATCTATGGGAGGACAGCGACGAGTTTGGTGTCGTTAGGATGGCAACATTGAAAACGGTAATTACCAACTTTAAAAATACCTTTACCTCTTGATTCGTTATCTCTTTTTAGTCATTCTTTTAAACTCTATTTTATTCGCCTTCTTTTTTAAAGGTCTATATGTAATTTCTGTATATTAACGAAAACGCTATCGAACTTTAGGCAAATCCAACCCTCCAGCCTCGTTAACGTAGCCAACTAACATTACCTGTATTATCTACTTAATACTAAATGATTCTGCTAAAATTGTCGATTTGGGTTCTCAAAACAGAGTGCTCTTAGTTAGCTGGCAACGAATCAGCTGGCGGATATAAGGATAATAATAATAATAAACTCTTTATTGCACATCAAATCGAAGGAAATACAGGACTAAAGAAAGAATAAACAGGAACACATACAGAATTGCAAAGGCGGTCTTATCACTAAGAGTGATCTCTTACAGACAACCTCTACAGTAAGAAATTAAAAATAACGTCCTCTTACGTCATAAAGGATATGACGTAATAGTGGATAGTCTTGTCAACATTAATTTTGTCATCATCAGACCATCGGATAGATGATCAATCGCCTGATCTACATTCTACCAAATGTGAACAGTTTTTCGATTCGGATTTTATATGGGGCAAATATCAAATATTAAACAATCTGATATAAAAGACTACTATTCGCCTTGCTTTGTTAATAAAGCAAAAATACTTCTGAAAGTATTATTTGATACGAAAATTCATTTGTTCTGTCAACAGTATGGTGACAACACCCACACTCTTATAGACAGGTCAAAATACACTGGAGCTTTTCTCCCTGGCTGGCAGATATTGGATGGTGATCCAATTCACAAATATTTGTAAGTTAACCGTTTTCTTGATTAATTGTAGTTTTACGGAATACTAATTTTTTTATAAGAATTTTTGTTGTCAAATTCTAATTACTTTACTAAAGTATTTTTTAAACAAGTGCTTTTGAATCGGCCACTCTACTTCTGAAAGCTGTTCCTACCGAAAAGAGTGACCCAGAAACACGGCTGCTGCTCTTTTCAAATGTATTATATGTCAACATTATTCATTTCCATCTTGTAGAGAAGCTGTGGTAGCCCAGCGGTAACACCGTGCGACTCTTTCGAGGAGGTCACGGTTTCGAACCCGGGCAGACACCAATGAGTTTTTCTGTTAATATGTGTCTAATTGATAATTGCAATTTATCACACGCTTTTCGGTGAAGGAAAACATCATGAGGAAACCTGCATATCTCTAAATAATTCTGGAGATATGTGTAACCTACCAATCCGCAGTGGAGCAGCTTGGTAGGTCTTAGCTCAAATCCTTCTCTCCAAAAACGGAGAGCAGCGGCCTATTCTCAGCAGTGGGATAGTAACAGGCTTAAACTTAGTTTTTTTATCTTGTAGAGGATGAAAGAGTTGGTATATCTAAAAAGGTACAGCAGTGACTTTTACAGAGCATCCTTGTTTTAAGGTCAACCGCAAAATGTTTCAAAGAACCTAAACAAATCTATGACCTCTCAACCTATTTTAAAGGAACTTTCTCGTTTTTAGGCCAAAAGTGGAGATTAATTTCATAGACCACGTGGTAGGCAATCAGCCAGATGGTGGTATGGAGACAGCTGCGTCGTGGTATGAACGTTGTCTGCAATTCCATAGGTAAGAAATGATTATCTTGTACAGAAGCATTTATAAGTCCTTTGCGTGTTTAGGTAGAAGAATAGCAGAAGGGACATTGTTTTTGATGAGGAACAATGAAGTAAAATTACCATTATCATCGATCGCTTGCTTTGGCAAGAGCTTTAAATATACCGTTTCATTGAAAATTTTGCAAACAATTGGTTTGTTTAAAAGTTTTTATAAATTTTATGAAAACAATATTATAAATCGAAACGGAAACATAATAAAACAAGTAAACAATAATAGTTAATTATATTTGGAGGTACGCAAAGTTTCAAAAATGCCAACTTTTTAATATATAGTCTGTTTTTTAGTACCTGGTTGAACGACCTTGCTCGGTAACTTCTTACAAAAAAAAAAGAAACTAAAAAATAATAATAATTAGGTAGTAGAGGATCGATCTTAGGAATTTACATTTCTCGAGACCACCCGTTCCCTGAATAAGCTATGCTGCTTTACAGTTTATGGCAAAAGTAGTGTTTTATAATCAATATAAATTTTAGTATTTTTTAAATAATTTTTTTTACATAAAACCTAGCTAGATCGATTTTCTCCCCCAAAACCTCCTGCATGCTGAATTTTAGGAAAATCGTTGTAGCCGTTTCCGAAGTTCACAAAAAAATATATATACATACAAGATTAACTCATTTAAATATTAAATATATTAGGTAAAGATAGATATGTAGAGATTGTAACGACACTCGCAAGTGTCTACGTGCGTGAATAAAGTTAGCTTATGGCCACTTGATCACTATACACAAATTCTTCGCCAATTGGAGAACGTTAAGAATCAACCGAAACTCTCGCAAATGCAGGCTTCTATGACAATATTTTTTGTTTTTTTTTCGAATTGATTGAATATGCTGTTAGTCCTAACGGCTTTTACAGCGTCACCGAGCGGGATTTTTGTTTTTAGATTCTGGTCAGTAGATGACAAGCAAGTATGTACAGAGTACTCGGCACTCCGATCTATAGTAATGGCCAACTGGGAAGAGACGGTGAAGGTGCCCATAAATGAGCCTGCTGTTGGAAAAAAGAAGAGTCAGATTCAAGAATACGTAGAGTACCACGGCGGAGCTGGTGTCCAACACATTGCTATGAACACGGAGGATATTATTACTGCAGTAAGTACTCGTGAACTGTTAGCTCATCTGTAGAAACGCTCTATAGGTATTCTAGAAATATACACCCTGACGAAG
Organism: Morpho achilles; assembly: GCA_947086495.1. Classification (NCBI taxonomy): domain Eukaryota; kingdom Metazoa; phylum Arthropoda; class Insecta; order Lepidoptera; family Nymphalidae; genus Morpho; species Morpho achilles. The sequence continues at coordinate 13,448,870 of CAMTZB010000015.1, forward strand.
ATTTAGCTATTATAGTCAAATTTATTTATTTTTATTTACAGCAAAAATGTACAAGTTATATCTATCTTAAATTACACGCTAGGACTATACAAATCATACCCACGTGGAATGGTACCAAGAATGCTGGCAGCGTTTCCGCGCTGAATCGCTAAGCTGATTCTTTGTGCGATAACGGAGCCAGCCCTCTTGTCACCTGAAGAGTCAATTAACTGAGGTGTTAAAACGGATAAAAAATTTCAAATTCAATTAAATTCTTTATTCAAGTAAACTTGAAACTAAACTGATAGTAAACTTGCGATTTTGTCGTTGAGTCTATCTCCTGATGATGCTTCGGTTGCGGGGCGAAACTATTGTTGAATTTGTGATAATGAACGTATGTAGTGCTTGTGTATTGTGGTGGAGGTTTGTGTGTGTGTTTTTACGAATTCTGCATGTATCACGTATGAAAACGGATTGTCCACTATACATTTAGCGTTATATATAGGTATTTTTTATTTTACTTTGCGGGCTTAATTTGTAAATACAACGCATGACTCTTTTTTTTTGTAATACAAATTGTTTATTATATTACGCTTGTGGTATCCGGCTGAATAGAATAGTACCACCCTCAATTCTTATCGAGGTGTCGTAAAAGGCGACTAAGGTAAGTCGACACGCCGTGTGGTATGCGGCTGAGTAGAATAGACCAACCTCATTTCTTACCGAGGTCGTAAAAGGCGACTAAGGTAAATTGACCCACCGTGTGGTATCCGGTTTAGTAGAATAGACCACCCGATTTTTTAACGAGGTGTCATAATATACGGCTAAGGTAAGACGTCAGGCAGACGGCCGATCGTAAAAACGCAGCAAATCATGTAACATGTTTATAACATGTTGTGCCACTTAGAGTGGGATAAGGGCAGGAGGATGATGAAATTGTTTATTATTATATATTATATAGTATTTATTGTATATTAATTCCTATCGTCTCTGCAACTATTACAGATTGAAAATCTACGAGCGCGCGGCGTAGAATTTCTGTCAATACCCTCAAAATACTACAAGCTCATTCGAGAAAAGCTCAAGCTTAGTAAAGTGAACGTCGCTGAGAGCATAGACACACTAGAGCGGTTGAATATTCTCATAGACTATGACGATGACGGTTACCTACTCCAGATATTTACAAAGAACACTCAAGATCGACCCACCTTATTTTTAGAAGTTATACAGAGAAGAAACCATAATGTAAGTTAACCTTGTATCCTAAATAATGTTTCTAATTAAAATTATTAATATTTATAAGCATAAGAAGCTGGGTAATAGATAATCTATACTAATATATAAAGCTGAAGAGTTTGTTTGATCGTTTGAACGCGCTAATCTCAGGTACTGGACCGATTTGAAAAATTCCTTCAGTGTAAGATAGTCCATTTATCCAAGAAGGCTATAGGCTATATAACATCACGCTGAGGTGAATAGGAGAGGAGCAGCAATAAAAAATAGTACGAAAACGGCAAAATTTAAAGCTTTCCTTGCGTGCGCTGAGTAAACGGTGAAAGTTATTCAAAAATCATGTATCACAAAATTATTCCCCTCTAAATGGTTTAAATAAAAGTTCGCGACAGCATATGTCTAGCTTTTAAGGTACACCCACTCTAGCCATTTTAATGGTTATCAAAAGACTTCTTGGTTCTCACAAAGTTCATAGATATTAATATCTTTGTGATACCTTAGGCATTCTCGTAATAATCTATTCACCAATTAATGATCAGCTCATTATTTACAGGGCTTTGGAGCTGGAAACTTCAAGACCCTTTTCGAGTCCATCGAATTAGAACAAGACAAACGCGGTAACTTATAAGTTTGAATTGGATTAAAAAAACAACAGATTTAAGGAATAACCGGAATAACTTAAGATCACACATTTATGATTTATATGAATTTGATATTTAATACTGCCTTTATTTGTAGGCGTTAGATATAGGTAATATTTTTATAATTTTTCTATATTTTTTTTAATTTTTTTTGTGTATTAAATTATCTGTTTGCGTATAGTAAAATAAATAATAAAATTAAATTAGAGATATTTGGGGTTTATTTTTTATCGGAGAAGTTGTTAACTGTATTTCTAAGTCACATTATTTTCATATAGTAAAATGCCAAAATATGTTAATTCAATGTTTTTAATAAATGTTTTTTTCTCAATAAGGAAATGTATCTTTTTATAGTATAGTTTTACTTGACATATTCAACCCGCTAGTCCACTCGTTAAAATCAAATGTAATAACGCTTAGAATATGTTATCTAGGTATAAGGTATGTTAAATAAATCAAAAATATAATATTGAATATTTTTATTGAATTAACACAACACAGTGTCATAGACCAAGTACATCGTCATGTAACATTGATAAGATCTTAAAACGAGACAAGTATTTACAAAACCTACTGAGTTTGATAGATCGAGACAAAACAAGCATGAGCGTAGCAAAGTAAGCTTAGAAGAGCGTTCATTAGCTGATAAATCGACAACTCTCAACGAAGTGACACAAGTTATAAGGCTTGCAAAAGAACTTTAATTATATAACAAACTACGATAATTTTCCTTTATACTTATGCAATTATAAAAAACACTTTTCCCCAAAGTCAAAGAAAAAAATTTTTAATTTTTAATTTTTTTTATAGGCTTTTAAAAAGAGTAAAGTGTAGAATTGCTGTAATTAGTTTAGAAAACAACGAAAATAAAATAAGATACCAAGTCACAATTTGAGCTGTCAAATGCAAAGCTGTATGGTAACGCGCGGACCCAAAAAGATTCCTAGGTTCGATTCCCCGGCGCTTTTTTTTATTCGGTCACACGTTACTATATATTAAGCAGATACAGTCTTGTATCAAAATAACTGAATATATTTCGTCTTTTTTTTCATCTTTTCTTGTCTCGACCTCAAACCAAACTCCGCCTCTAAGTTCAGTACAACAAACGCAAAAATCCAACATCTAGTGCCACAAATATAATTGACAAGCCGGTAATTTGCTATTTATGATAAAACCGTAATCAATCACATATAAAACATAAATAATAATATAATTTAGTTAAAATCATTTCAGACATCATTTCATATATGACAGGCATATTACCTGATGAAATAAAAATATATTAAGGTACACGCTCACTTGTAAAGTAACAAATATGTATATATTTTTCATTTGAATACATTACATTAAATGAATGATTTGTATAATATCTTTTATACAAAGCATTTTTAAAAGCAAATTTAATTTTGAGTCGTGAAATTGGAAAAGTATGTTTCTTTTTTCTGTGGTTACTTTACGGAGGATTGAAGAGCAATTATTTACAAGTTTTCTTGAATAAAGAATAATTTGAATTTGAAGCAACAGTCCTCTTATAAATAATTAAATATCTGGGTGACCGAGCTTCGCTCGGTAATTTTTTACAAATAAAAACTTTAAAAAAAGAAAAAAACAATTATTTAGTCGGGATCGATCCTTGGCACTCATATTTGTCGAGGCTGCCCGCTAACCGAATAAGCTACGACGACTTGACAGTTAATGGCGAAAATTCAATTCAATATAAATGTTAGTGTTTTTTAATGCCCAAAAATAGGGATAAAACAATATTTTTTTTAAATAAAACCTAGCTAGATTAATTTTTCTCCCCCAAAACCTCCTACATGCTGAATTTCAGGAAAATCGTTGGAGCCGTTTCCGAGATTCGGAAAATAATATACAAGATTAACTCATTTAAATATTAAGAGATATTATAGTAGTACGACGAACTTAGCTTGGCATTGGTCAATATTTTGTAAAAGATAATCAAAGACTAGTATTGTAGCTAATAAAATTTGATTCAACCAGAAGCTTGTGACTTTATTCAAGAGGATAAATTGGTTTCTATGACTTGTAATAATATCGGCACCCTAGTTTAGCGTGTGGTGCGCTTAAGTGTACGATAGGATAATATGACAAAACGATTTTTAATTTTTTTTTCAAAATAATGTTCACCGAGTTTCTTGCTGATTCATGTCGATAAGAGCACCTTTTCAAATCAGTGGTATCTTTATTTGTAGTTTTGAAAGCGGTTGTAAAAGATAAATAAAGTATAATTTGAATTTGAATTGCTTTTATACAAATTTGTTAAGAACATTATTTTCTAAGTGAGCGTCTACCTTTAAGACATTAGTATAAAATGCCTGTCAATAATATTCAGGTCTAATAAAATAAAATAATAAAGACAGCACCAAAAAATTTAAATCACAAGACAAATATAAACGCTATTATGTGCGAATAATGTGTACATACAAGACAAATTTATAATCTAAGAATTCTCTATTTTATTCATCTCATTTGCTTATGAGGGACATTGAAACATATGTAATTACATTAAGTACTAAATAAATAAAGAGAACCCTAATTAGTATGGTAAAGTTGGTTAAATAATTCTATGGAGAGGAAATTAGATCCAACCCACTCAAATGCGAATAGAGCGAAGTTACAAATTTATATATGTATTTTATTACAATAATTTTTAAATAGCTACAAATTTTTTTAAATAATTTACAGAAGTAAGCGTTATTTTGCGGAAGTCCATTAATACAAAAGTAATAATAAAATTATTTTTATATTAATGGTGATCATTATTTCATGGCGGATTATAGCAAAATAATTTTTATATTATTTTTGTACAATTTTTTTAATAAAAAGTAAGGAATCATCATTGCCCTTATCCCACTCTAAATAGAGTCGTCACAACATGTTATAAATATGTTGTTACATGATTTAGCTAGATATAGATATTCTAGGACTAGCTTGCCTGACGTCAACTCAGTCGCTTTTTACGACAGTAACAAAAGAGGGTGGTCTATTTTTATCAGCCGGATACCACACGTGTTAACTTACTCTAAACGCCTTTTACGAAACCTCGGTAAGAAATGAGGGTGATCTATTCTACTCATCCGGATATCACATGGCGGGTTATTTTACCTTAGTCGCTTTTTATGACATCTCAGTAAGAAATAAGGGTGGTCTATTCTACTCAGCTAGATATCACACGTGGGGACAACTTGCCTTTGTCGCCTTTTATGGAACCTCGGTAAGAAATGAAAGTGAATAAAATTGACAATGGTCAAATTGTGGTGGTTAACAATATTTATTTCAATAATTTATACAATTAGGCGTTACTTTGCGGAGATCCATAATACAAAAGTAATAATAAAATATTTTGCTATAATCCGCGATGAAAGCGCCTTTTATATTTATTTCAGTACAAATAGATATATTTCAATGTCCCAAATTGACAATATTATATACGCTCGTACGGTTATAATACGGTAATACTTAGAGATTGTCTATGATTTGTGTTACCTAATAACTGAACTATAATATTCACTGGGACAGGTTCCGATAATTTTAACTTAATTGCCCAAAAATAATATTTATTATACCTAAACATATTTTTTGGTTTAATTAAATATTCTTTCTAATTATTAAAAATGCACACAATAAATAACACATTCGCTTAAGTTGTCTGAATTAATGTTAATTTATTAAAATTAAAAAAAATTTGGGAAATTAAAAATTGACAAAATAAAAATTTGTCTCCAAAATTTTTGTCTTTTTTATACTGGTTTTATTAAAAACCAAAATTCATTATGAAATTTAATTAGGGAAATTATATAAATATATTTTATATCGATTACTATTATTATAGTAAAATTTTATTAACATTGTATTTTTTAATATTAATAGACAATAACTGGATTTTTATTTTCATATGTGGCAAATATATCTAGTGAGTAAATACTGATATACTCTATGATCGATATAGACATTTTATATTTGTTATATTTAAGGAATTTCGTTTAAAAAAAAAGTAAAAATATATGAAATTAAAAATTATGTCAATGTCAATTCATATATCAAGACAAATACAGATATCATCTGTACGTAAAATAAATAAGTAAAATAAAATCGACTAAAAATCGATTAAAAACTGTAAAAGTGTATTTAAATAAATTAAAGGCGCGTACAGACATCACGAGGAATTTATTCCGAATGATTCGTCTCGCACGACTCGAACTGTGTCGAAGTGTGTGCTCAAAGTAAATATTCGCGTGATACGATCGTTGCGAACGCTGCCACAGTGCAAGCCGTGAGCTCCGTGCAGGCGGATGTTTTGTTTGCGTTGCATGCTCATGAGTCATGAAGCCCGATATCGAATCACTACGTGAACTTGTCAGACAGCCAAAGCCAGTCAAACCCCAATGGGAAGAACTCCATGTTTCAGTCAAGTATATGGCGTCTTTTCAACCGGCGAATCGTCTGTGGCAATGTCAATTGCTCCGCTTACTGATTCGGATGATTTCCAAGTCTTTTTATGTGTATGAAAACTAAATAACAAAAAAATCGTTATGCCCAGCGTCTTTTCTTCTTATCTCTTTTTAATATTTTATGAATTACTATATAAGGCAGCTGTAATCTGCACGTCTCGCCTTGCTGAAGACATTATTTTACTGACGAATACTATGCGTGGTTGTTTGTGTGCTCAGCTTGAGCTGATGAATGTAACGTCTTACGCCTCAGATCTAGGCATGCGTGACGAACTATTCGCGACGCTTCGCTATGTCTGTACGCGGGCTTTAAAGTTTGATCACTAACTTAAATTTATCAAACTTTGATATATATTTGAAATATGTATTAAACATGATATTATATTAACTTCAATAAAACATTTTGTTATTTTTAATTAATTTATTATATTAAATAGTGTCAGTTTTTAACACCTGTCCCGTGGAGTACGTGTTTTGCCAGTCTAATGTATTCGCTATACCTAAGTAGTGCTACCTTTAGATCCTGGCTCTTCCTTAGTATCAGATCCCTCGTCCTTAGTGTCAGAACCTTCTTCCTTTAGATCAGGGTCTTCCACGTCTCCAGGGTCCTCCACGTCTCCCGGGTCCACAATCTCAAAGTCACGGTCCGTTGATGACCTTTGACTGTTCTCGGATTCAGACTCCGAAAGTTTGTCCGTGCTTTGAACTGGCTCTTGTGCTTCATCTCTGAAACGATAATACCAATTTTATACCTGTTTTACAGTTTTTTGAAAATACCCTCAAATTTGTATTGTTTTTTCCCGTTCCTGGATGAAGTACGGTAATTTTTATACCCTACTAGCAATGCTAGTGGCTTCGCCTGGAAATCAATGTGTCACAATTTTATTCCCGAATTGAAATTTTTAACATATAACTAGTTAGTATCTGGTTGACAGACTCTTTCTCGGTAATTTTATACATAAAAATTATAGGGTAGGTGGGGCTAGATTCTAGGTTTTTTTAATTTCTCGCGACCACCCGTACCCCGAATAAGCTACGCTGACTTGACAATTAACGGTAATTATAGTGTTTTATATATTCAATGTAAATGTTAGAATTTGTTTTAAATAAAACCTAGCTAGATCGATTTTTCTCCCGCAAAACATGCATGCTGAATTTCAGGAAAATCGTTGGAGCTGTTTCCGAGATTCGGAAAATATATATACATACAAAAATTAACTCTTTTAAATATTAAAGATTGTGAGTTCATCATCAGAGATAGAGACACGCTGTTGCGGACTTTTTTATGGTATTTCATCATCTCATTTATGATTATATATATGTGTGGGTGTGTGTATGTGCGTATGTGCGTGCGTGCGTGCGTGTGTGTGTGAGAGAGAGAGTGTGTGTGTGTGTGTGTGTGTTCAGTACTTCAATTGCACATTCTGCGGTTGGCAGTAAATTCTGCTACTGAGCCAATGGGATCGCTTCGGGAGCTGGACGTTCCAGAGGAACGGTGAGTAGTTTTTTGCGTGTCAAGCGGGGAACTGTGTAATTAGGGGTTCACTGGACACATCATTTTTAGAACCAACGAAATCTTTTTAAGGTCCTTCGAAACCAACATACCAGTGTGTGTATATATTTATATATATACATATATTATATATTTCTTTTTTTTATTGTTAAATCAGGAAGATATTAGTATTCTAATTCATAATGTTTGATATTTGCGTACCAACTTTTTCTTAACTATAAATTGTCTCACTTCGTAGGTCAGCTGGCAGAGATATCTGTCCTTAGTCAAGTTGACCTTTGTACACTTTTTTTTATCAATCATGTTTTTTCCAATATTAATTTTGGTACATAAATAAATAAAGAAATATTTACTTGGGATTCACAGTTTCAACATCTTGTGCAGCGGGTAATGTTTCGCTGGTGCTTTGAACCTTCTCAGGCTGTAGGAGGGGAGTCTTGTCTTCTTCATCGTCAGACAACTTGTCTTTCTTGCGTTTCTTCTTGCTCTTTGCAGCTTTATCGCTATCGGAGCCAGGTCCACGGTATTCGTACTGGAAATAAACGTTAATTAGTTAATAATCATTCCTGCCTGTCTATTGTGTACATTGGAGAGTAGTAATTTTTATTGATCTATATTTTAAAGTAGATTATGATACTGTTGCATAGTAAGGGTTCTTATATTGTTATGTTTTAAAACACACGTCAATGTTACCTTAGTCGCCTTTTACGACACTTCAGTAAGAAAGAGTGTGGCTATTCTACTCAGCCGGATACCACACAGCGGGTCAAGTTACCTAAGACGCCTTTAACGACACCTCGGTAAGAAATGAGTTTGGTCTATGGTATGGTAAACAACGCGTGTACCACACGTGGTACAGGCAATTAAGGGCAATTAAGTTCTATGCTAGTTTATACCTTATATAACGGCCAGAACGAAGCGAAGAACCCAACGTCCTCGGTTAAATTGGGCAACAGCCACAGATGGTGTCGCGACAGTGTCAACATCCAAACCAGGCAGAAGACCACCACTCTCAGTACAGCCAAAGCTATGATCATCACGAGAAACGCGGCCGCCGCGATGCTAAGATAGTATACGCCTTTTCTGGAACAAAAAAAAATTATTAAAATTTATTTATGCACTAATTTGCATTAGAGAATATTAAGGGTAGTATTTAAATACACATCATCTTCTTGCTCTTATCCCACTCTAAGTGGGGTAGGCACAACATGTTATAAACATGCTGTCACACGATTTGGCTGCGTTTTAACGACCGGCCGCCTGCCTGACGTCAACTTATCTCAGTCGTATTTTACATCTCGTTAAGAAAGAGGGTGGTCTATTCTACTAAACCGGATACCACACGGTGGGTCAACTTACCTTTGTCGCCTTTTACGACACCTCGGTAAGAAATGAGGGTGGTACTATTCTATTCAGCCGGATACCACACGGCGTGCTAGTATTGTATTTAAATAAACATAAACTAATAAAAACAAGATAGAGCATCTAATAGTTGCATCGATTCGACGTTCAAAACTGGATTGCTATTAAAAATCATTGCTCCAAAAACATACTTAATAAGCCATACTTCCGGTATGGCTTATTAAGTATGTTTCATCATCAATCATTGCTCCAAAAACATACTTAATAAGCCATACTACTAAACAAACAAAACAACCACAAATGTATTTTTTTTTATTTATTAAGGTTTACCAGTGGTTGTTACATATGTCATACCAAGATACAAGATTAATATATAATACTATTACTATGAACAATCGTATTAAGGCAAAAAAGGTAAAGGCTTTTCCGGTTTCAAAATAAACATTATAGGTTGGTGTAATTTGGCAACCACATTTATTGCAACAACTCAATTAAGGAAACCAGGTTCTACGCCAGGTTCTACTTAGCGAGCCCAATATGAACTTGATCTAATAACAAAAATTATAGAGACGTGCATAAAACTTTTCTAAAATTCGAATTCAGATTGATTTATCAAAAATATGAACAGAAAATTACTTAAGGGCGACCAAAATAACAGATTCATCGACATGACAACATTAATATGTTTCTTGCCAATTTATTATTTAAGTATAGTTTTAAAGAAAACACACAGAAACACACACACACACACACGTACGCACGCACGCACGCACGCACACACACACACACACACATCTACATACACATACACATCTCTTAGTTTTGGCAGATTTTTGTATTGTTCACATGTCGTTCACTAGTTAAGTGATAAGATTAGCTTAAGGCATTAAAAGTGCAATCCCAAATTGGCTTATTTTATAATATATAGTCATACTTTGTAATGAAATTGTAAAACGCTGTTGGATTGCCAAATAAATATATATAAAAAAAAGACTCCGTATAAGCCGATAAAGATATATAAATATCTTTTTTTCTCCTATCCTCATATAAGGTTTTAATGGACGAGTCCGCGGCGAAGCGAAACACGCATGCGCAATCTATGATTGCGCTTTGGCGCTAACATTTTTACATTTAAAAAATCTTTCCAATATTTAAACAAAGTTTTAAATGGTTTTCAAGTGATTTTTACTAATATTGTTTTACGTATTATAGTATGAGAGTAGATAAAGTAGTGTATGACACTGTACATAACCCTTATTATGCAACAGTATCATAATCTACTATTATAGTATCAGAGTAGATAAAAAATATCAAACACATATTTAATCACTGTGAATTAAAGTAATATCAATCTTTACGTTTCCTAACTCTAATGCAAATATTTAAAATTAGCTTAATTTGATTGTGAATTTGGGATTTAGCTGTGTGTGTGTGTGTGTGCGTGCGTGCGTGCGTGCGTGCGTGCGTGCGTGCGTGCGTCCGTGCGTGCGTGCGCGTGCGTGTGCGCATGCGTGTGTATATAAATGAATTCATTTATATATTAACATACAATTATGGGACGTGTCTACATTTTTCCATTTTAATTTTAAATAATTTTTGAAAGCTTTCCGCTTAAATAAAAGTATATGAATATGTATAACATATTTAAATAAATATATACTATAAAAGGTAAATGCCATAACAAAAGTTTCTTTCTTTCTTACCTCACAGTAGCCGGCCATAATGGGAACATGCATATTCCGATAGTACCAAACACCACCAACGCCCCGCACAGCCAGTAGTACCACGGCATTGGGTCGTATATCCACACGTAAGCGTCCAGACTGTCTAAGAATAGCTGCTCCATATGCATCTCTAGACGTATCTTGCGTTTCTTCTTCTCTTTCTCCTTTTCTTTCTCCTTCTCTTTACCTTCTTTTGTGTCCTGCAAGAGAATAAACATATAGTATTTTTACTATATTATACTTTTATACTATATTATAGTAAGTAGCGGCCTGTTACTATCCTACTGCTGAGAATAGGCCTCTTCTCTCCGTTTTTAGAGAGAAGGTTTGGAGCCAAGACCTACCACGCTTCTCCAAGTAAGTTACACATATCTCAAGACTTCTCTAGAGATATGTAGGTTTCCTGACGATATTTTCCTTCACTGAAAAGCGTGCGATAAATTGCAATTAGCAGTTAGACATATAAGTATTAACAAAAAACTCATTGGTATCTGCCTGGGTTGGAATCCGTGACCTCCTCGAAAGAGTCGCACGGTGTTACCGCTGGGCTACCACAGCTCAATACTACTATAGTAGTGAGTAGTAGTCTCATCAATCAGTATTCTAGCATTTGAAGAGGTATATTTAATTTACAATGAATACAGTATCTGGGTTCAAACCCGGGCAGACACCAATGAGTTTTTCTATTAAAACTTATGTGTCTAATTGTTAATTTCAATTTAACACACGCTTTTCGGTGAAGGAAAACATCGTGAGGAAACCTGCATATCTCTAGAGAATTCTAGGGATATGTGTAACCTACCAACCCGCATTGGAGCAGCGTGGTAGGTCTTAGCTCCAACCCTTCTCTCCAAAAATGGAGAGAGGAGGCCTATACCCAGCAGTGGGATATTAACAGGCCATTACTACTACTAATCTGTCAGTTCCCAACTGAGGTACTGTAGCTTTAAAAATGTCAGCAAAATTAACCTTCGTATTCTATTTATATTTTAGCAGTTTTTCAACACCTTAAAACAAGGATAAAACGATTTTCTTTTTGATATTGCGTCTTTGTTATCATCATCTTCCTGCCCTTATCCCACTTTAAGTGGAGTCGGCACAACATGTTATAAACATGCTGTCACATGATTTGACTACGTTTTTACGACCGGCCGCCTGCCTGACGTCAACTTACCTTAGTCGTATTTTACGACACCTCGGTAATAAAGAAGGTGGTCTATTCTACTAAACCGGATACCACGCGGTGGGTCAACTTACCTTAGTCGCCTTTTACGACACCCCGGAAACAAATGAGGTTGGTCTATTCTACTCAGCCGAATACCATACGGCGGGTCGACTTACCTTAGACGCCTTTTACGACACCTTGGTAAGAAATGAGGGTGGTACTATTCTATTCAGCCAGATACCACACGGCATATTGCGTCTTTGTTATGTTTTAAAAAAAAAGTGACCGTAGCTCGGTCGCCCAGGTAATAATTATTATTAATAGATTACACACCTTGCTTTCACATGCACTAGTCTGGGCCTTGTCTCCATCTTTCTCATCCCCACTCTTGCTCGATTTCTCGGAGTCCTTCTTCTTCGATTTCCCTTTCAACTCTTGCTCGGTAACTGGAACCTGGGATGAGAAATTATAAAATGAAATATGTCGCTTTAAAACTTGACTCGTTAAAATGATCACATCGGAAGGTTGCTCAAGGACACAGCGGTCAATCTTTTAAACATTTTTAATTACATTATTAAACCGCAGTCTCTTATGAAGCTGAAAGGATTTTCAAATCCAGATGATGTAATACAGATTGATTATATTGAATACGATTATATGATTGATAAGCTGTGGTAGCCCAGCGGTATCACCGTGCGTCTCTTTCGAGGAGGTCTAGAGTTCAAACCCGGGCAGGCACCAATGAGTTTTCTAGTAAAACTTATGTGTCTAATTGATAATTGCAATTTATCACACGCTTTTCGGTGAAGGAAAACATCGTGAGGAAACCTGCATATCTCTAGAGAATTCTGGGGATATGTGTAACCTACCAACCCGCATTGGAGCAGCGTGGTAGGTTTTAGCTCCAATCCTTGGCTCCAAAAAAAAAAAAAACGGAGAGAAGAGGCCTATGCCCAGCAGTGGGATAGTAACAGGCCGTTACTTACTTACTTACTATATGATTGATTGAATACTATCAAAATGATTTATAGAAGCAGGCGTTACTTTGGGGAATTCCATAGTATAAAATTTACAACAGAACAAAAACAGGTCGTAAAAGGCGACTAAGGGAAGTTGACCTGTGCGGTATCCGGCTGAGTAGAATAGACCACCATCTTTCGTACCGAGATGTCGTGAAATATGACTAAGGTAAGTTGATGTCAGGTAGGCGGCTGGTCGTAAAATACGTAGCCATGTGACAACATGTTTATAACATGTTGTGCCGACCCCACAACGAGTGGCATAAGGACAGGAAGATGCATGCATACATTTCGGTACCGGTCCCATATCAAATTTCGCGAGTCAGATTTAGATGACTAAAAAAAAAAGGAAAATTGACTGGCCCGTTGGCGCAGTGGGTAGTAATCCTGCCTTCAGCTCCGCAAATCGCGGGTTCGATTCTCGCCGAGGTCCAACATTTTCTATAAAAAGAATGTGTTGGCCCTTCGATCCTGGGTGTATATTTGTATTTAAGTATGTATTAAAAAATAATATATGTATATATTCGCCAGTTGTCTGTCACCATAACACAAGTGTTAAAATTACTTACTTTGGAGACGGACGACCGTGTGTGTAAGTGTCCCATAGTTTTAATTATTTATTTAATATTAACGCACCTTCTTAGCTCTATGAAACAATTTGTGCACGAGCATTTGATGAAGGTAATCTGTGACTTCGTGACGTGTGGTGAACACTGGATTCTTGCCTGTCGCCCATTTTGATGTAAGTAGGGCATCTACTGCTTTCGTGCCTAAAAAAAAATGTTTAAAACATTTTGTCTCACTTCGTAGTTTAGCTGGCAGAAATCTCTGTCTTAGAGATAAGCTGACCTTTGTACACTATTTTTTATTAATAATGATTTTCCAACATTTTTATGGTACATAAATAAAATAAATAAATAAAAATAAATATTTTTTTTTTATTTATCAAACTTCACATGTACACTTACAGACCTAAACAAAACGCATATACATAATAAAAAACATAAAATAAACATTTATAATATAAATTAATACATTGATTAATTATATTTAAGCCAGACACAGACCACGCTCATTTCTTACCGCGGTGTCATAAAAGGCGACCATGGTAAGTTCACCCGCCGTGTAGTATCCGGTTGAGTAGAATATACAACCCTCTTTCTTACCGAGGTGTCGTAAAATACGACTAAGGTCAGACAGGCGGCCAGTCGTAAAATACATAGCGAACTCATGTAACAACATGTTTATAACTAAAATTGTGCCGACCCCACTTAGAGTGGGATAAGGGCAGGAGAATAATGATGATGAATGTATATATATTCTTATAGACAAAAAATAAATTGCTGCTTATTTTATGTCGAATGTCACATTGATTCTGCGCTCGGTTTAGACGTGAAAGAAGGAAAAACAAGCAAAAATACTTTTGAATTATAATATGATTATCGATGTCATATTATGCTACAACATACTGCATGAAGAATCACATCCGACACGCATTAGCTTGAAAACTACCAGCAACTGAAGAATATAAAACATTTATAATGTTTACAAATTTCGTAACTTTGTATTTGCGAAAATTTAGGTCAACTTTATGGTTAGCACATATCGCACCCAAGCAGCAAAAATCTAGGTAGATGTGACTTTAATATCTCTTTCCCTTGCAACGGAGAAGATTTTTATACGGTCATTATTCTCCTGCCCTAATCCCACTCTAAGCGGGATCGGAATTGTATGTTTTTCTCCTCAATTTTCTCCTATCATGTGACAACTACGCTACAGCTCCTTCTCTCTTTTTGGCCTCTGTAATTACTACCCCATCAACATTTGTGTTTGGCACTTGTTTTTGATCTGATGTTTGATCATCATTCATAATCTTCTGCCTTTATATCGCTTTAACTGTCGGCACAACATGTTTTAAACATATTGTTAGATGATTTGGCTAGTTTACTTTTAATTTACTTCCAGCCGCCTGCCGTCATCATTTTTTTTTCAGGAAACCCCATTATGGGTCATCACCGCCCGACGGGGACGGGCGGTGATGACCCATAATGATTACCCCAATTCGTTGCTTTGATTGCAGATCGGGTATGTCGGACTCGCACCGACTTAAAAACGGTGCAACAGTGACATCATGCTGCTGGTGGCGGGGACAGGGTACCGTTGTACACATTGCCCCCATCCCCGCCAGCAGCAACTCTGAACTCAAGAGTGCGCCACTTCTGGGTCGGGGCCTCTCTAACAGTGGCCCCTCCCTCCGCTAGACGATGCATCGGGAGCACCAGATGCATCGACCGCCTCGGGAACCTTTTAAGGTGACCTGACGTCAACTTACTTTAGTCGCCTTTTACGCTCGGCAGGAAATGAGGGTAGTCTATTCTACTGAACCGGATTCCGACAGTTGATCTGATGTTTGGTAACCTCATTAGTATAGTCCAAAGAGTTAAGATGTTTTTCAGCCTAATAATTATTAACACGTATGAAAATTGAAAGTTATAAAGACTAAATAATAACAAAACCAAAAAAAAATTCCTTACCCGTAAAATACTCCACGTGATGGTTAAGAAACTTTGTCTTCTTTGTCGGAACGTTGGCCTTCAGCCATTTTGCCACCGAGTACTCTTCGCTCGTCGGTTTCTCAGACTCAGGGGGTTCTCCGAATTCCTGTGAACGACAAATCAATTCGTACTGCAGATCTGCACACAATTATCATCATTCTGCTGCCCTTATTCCACTCTAAGCAGGGTCGGCACAACATGCTATAAAAATATTGTTCCATGTTTTGACTAGTTATTTTACCTTCTCCCTGCCTGGAGTCAACTTACATTAGTCGCCTTTTACGACACCTTGGTAATAAATGAGGGCGATCTATTCTACTCTGCTGGATACCAGGCAGCAGATCTGCACAGAATATGCCATAAAAATAATACTTAACTCTTCTTAATTCTTAACTCAAAAAAATAATTCTCAGCCGTAGTGCGGTCAAATTAGTCCAAAACATAAGATTGAAGGTACTTAAATTTACATCACATGAAAATATTCATAACGTAATTATAAATAACATCAAATAAACATAAAATTCCACATCATTCCACTACTTGAAAAAAAATCCAAGTTCAAAGGGAAAAAACCCCATGTTTTTTACCGAAACGGTAAGCTTTTTCATAAAATTACCTGAGACAAAATTGTGGATCATGAAATTATCCTTAAAATGGTATCAGTACTTTTCTCCAAAGATCCACCGTTTCTGAGATATAACGATTCAAAACATTTGACGTAAATTTATGTACCTTTGAGTCGAATCAATACGGGTTGTATTGATTTTGTAACGAGTGATTCTATCACTCGTTATTGGTAATTTAAAAAGGTCAAATATTGGTTCCAGAAATAAACGGACCTTAATCATACACTGTGAACACTCTAGATCCCAACAGACTTTCGACATATTCCACTGTTTAACCAACAATAACCTTACTAACTATTCTCTTGTTTTACAAAAATTAAAAAATTCATGAAATTGTAAGCCAAAGATTACATATAATTAACGAAAAATTGGGTAATTTTGATAAAAACACGTTTTTAACACAACTACGCTTTATACAAGAACTAGCGGCCCGCACCGGCTTCGCACGGGTATAAAATATATAGCCTATGTCACTCAGTGACAAAAATGATTAAAATCTTTCCATTAGTTTTGATTTATTCATTACTTCCCATGGCCCGAACGCGTTAAACTTGGAGTAAAACAATTCCCCTTTCCCTATACCATGAAGATTTCTATCTTTGGAATATCTAAATACATATACTACATTTTCCCCTAGGTATTTTATTTTTACAATTAAATACAAAATGTCTTTATATACAACATTCAGAGCTTTCTTGTCATTAGACAATATAAACATGTTTTCTTCAGAGGTTACTCTTGAAAAAGCTTAATATAGTTGGCCAAGTGAAACACATAAGTGCTACAGGGCCAAGCGCAGCAACTGACGCGCTATGTATAGCCACGCGGCGCGCTACCGCAATCGCTATGCCCCTGCATTTTGAATCTGTAATATCTCCGAAAATGTTCATTTCAATTATAAGCTGTAAACGGCCATATTGATCTATATTAAATAAAACAATATATTTAAGGCTAAGAATAATTGGATAAGCATTAATGATGTATTGTATAAAATTTCTATAAAAAGAAAATGCCAAAAAAATGCTATAGTGGGTTATCCATAAGAGATAGACATATACCATCACGGAATTTGAATTTGAAATGTTATTATACATATAAACCTTCCTCTTCAATCACTCTGTGTATTTAAAAAACCGTATCAAAATTTATTGCGTAGTTTTAAATATTGAAGCATACATAGGGACAGACAGAGAAAGCGACTTTGTTTTATACTATGAAGTGATAGTGACGTATTATACAATATACAGCGACGAACTTTTTAATAATATTTGTATAGTAGCACTCTATCACGATCTATTGCACTTTTATCTTCTTATAAGATACGATGACGTCATATCGGCTTGTGATGAATTGGCTTTATGTAAACGTGATTTACAAATGCATTTGGAACTTATTTTATTAGTAAATATTTGCCATTTGACCATTACTAATCCAAACACATATCAAGATGAAAAAGAAAGCAGGAACTCATGGAAAATTTATGTTACTTTGGTAAGTTTTGTTTTGTGTAGAATTACTTTCTGTGTCGTAGCGATCTCTAGATCATCCTCTTGTCCTTATCCCACTATAAGTGGGGTCGGCACAACATGTTATAAACACGTCACATGATTTGGCTACGTATTTTACGACCGGCCGCCTGGCTGACGTCAACTTACCTTAGTCGTATTTTACAACACCATGAAATAGGGTGTTTATTTTACTCAACCGGATACGACACGGCGGGTCGACTTACGTTAGTCGCCTTTTACGATACCTCGGTAAGAAATGGTTATCTATTCTACTCAGACGGATACCACACGGCATTTCTGGTAAAACTATATATGATAAAGCTGTTAGTGACCACCCTCATTTCTTAAAGCTGTGATGGCCTAGCGGTGCGATCGTGTGAATCTCTAGAGACGATCATGGGTTCAAACCCGGGCAGACACCAATGAGTTTTTCTATTAAAACTTATGTGTCTAATTGATAATTGCAATTTATCACACGCTTTTCGGTGAAGGAAAACATCGTGAGGAAACCTGCATATCTCTAGAGAATCCTAGGGATATGTGTAACCTACCAATCCGCATTGGAGCAGCGTGGTAGGTCTTAGCTCCAACCCTTCTCTCCAAAAATGGAGAGAGGAGGCCTATGCCCAGCAGTGGGATGGTAACAGGCCGTTACTATATATATGATAAATTAATTAGTTTCGATTTAGTATATAAATATGTAGCTATTGGCATCAAATACGTAAGTACCGATAAAATTGATAAGAAAATTTGATTTTTTTCTACAAATTACATATTTATCTTAATCTATATGCCTATTAATTACCCATTCGCGGGAATAACCGCAAGCAGCGGTTGTGATATAAACATCGATTTAAAGTCTAGTAAATCGAAGTAAAATCGATTAAAGTCTATTTTATGTTACAATAAAATAGACCTTATATGTATACTTTTATTATATAAGCCGTGTGGTATCTGGCTGAGTAGAATAGACCACCCTATTTCTTACCAAAGTATCTTAAAATACGACTAAGGTAAGTTGACGTCAGAGACGCGGCCAGTCGTACAATACGTAGCTAAATCATGTGCGAACATGTTTATAACATGTTGTGCCGACCCTTAGAGTGGGATAAGCGCAGAATGAAGATATATACTTTTATTATATGCATAAAAACAAAAAAAAATTGATAAATTAAAATGTACTTTTAATTATTTATTGCATTCCTTATTGATTAAATTAATTTGATAAATTTGGTGTATATTTCTATTTAAATATGTATTTAAAAAGTATATATGTATATATTCACCAGTTGTCAGTCACCCATAACACAAGTATTAAGTTACTTACTTTGGGGACGGACGACCGTGTGTGTAAGTATCCCATATATTTATATTTATATAAAGTGCCAGTTAAAACAAAATTAAATCGCTCAAGTACTGTGTAAATTTCTTAGAACTGTGCATACAAGTAGATATACAAATGTTTATTAATTTAAGTAATAAACAATGACTTGTTTACTTGTTTTTGTGGTGGCAGAGGTGCATGTGTTTTTACGAATCCTGCATGTATCGGATTATAAAACGGACTGTCCACTCTACATTTAGCATTATATATATTTTCTATTTTACTTCATCGCGGATTAAAGCAAAATAATTTTATTATTGATCAAAAGCTTTTAAATAATAAATTTTTACTTACAAAATCTCTCATTTTGAATCAGAAGTATAAGACCTCGTGCACACGCGCACTCTTGTTGACAATACTACGGTTGTGAATAACGCTACTGGTGAAAGTGGGACATTCTCTAACACTGTATTAGTATGATTTGAGACTTGTGGAACAATTTATAGAATTAGGCGTTATATTGCGGAGGTCAATAATACAAAAGTAATGAAAATATTATTAAATCATCATCCTCCTGCCCTGATCCCACCCCAAGTGGGGTCGGTACAACATGTTATAAACGTGCTGTAACATGATTTGTCTGCGTTTTTACGACCGGCCGCCTGCTTGACGTCAACTTACCTTAGTCGTATTTTACGACACCTCGGTAAGAAATAAAGGTGATCTATTCTACTCAGCCGGATACCACACGGTGGGTCAACTTACCTTAGTCGCCTTTTACGACACCTCGGTAAGAAATGAGGTTGGTACTATTCTACTTAGCCGGATACCACACGGCTAGAAAATATTATTAAATAATTTATAGAATTAGGCGTTACTTTGCACAGGTCCATAATACAAAAGTAATGAAAATATTATTAATTAAATAATTTATAGAATTAGGCGTTACTTTGCGCAGGTCCATAATACAAAAGTAATGAAAATATTATTAATTAAATAATTTATAGAATTAGGCGTTACTTTGCGCAGGTCCATAATACAAAAGTAATGAAAATATTATTAATTAAATAATTTATAGAATTAGGCGTTACTTTGCGCAGGTCCATAATACAAAAGTAATGAAAATATTATTAATTAAATAATTTATAGAATTAGGCGTTACTTTGCGCAGGTCCATAATACAAAAGTAATGAAAATATTATTAATTAAATAATTTATAGAATTAGGCGTTACTTTGCGAAGGTCCATAATACAAAAGTAATGAAAATATTATTAATTAAATAATTTATAGAATTAGGCGTTACTTTGCACAGGTCCATAATACAAAAGTAATGAAAATATTATTAATTAAATAATTTATAGAATTAGGCGTTACTTTGCGCAGGTCCATAATACAAAAGTAATGAAAATATTATTAATTAAATAATTTATAGAATTAGGCGTTACTTTGCACAGGTCCATAATACAAAAGTAATGAAAATATTATTAATTAAATAATTTATAGAATTAGGCGTTACTTTGCGCAGGTCCATAATACAAAAGTAATGAAAATATTATTAATTAAATAATTTATAGAATTAGGCGTTACTTTGCGCAGGTCCATAATACAAAAGTAATGAAAATATTATTAATTAAATAATTTATAGAATTAGGCGTTACTTTGCGCAGGTCCATAATACAAAAGTAATAAAAATATTATTAATTAAATAATTTATAGAATTAGGCGTTACTTTGCACAGGTCCATAATACAAAAGTAATGAAAATATTATTAATTAAATAATTTATAGAATTAGGCGTTACTTTGCGCAGGTCCATAATACAAAAGTAATGAAAATATTATTAATTAAATAATTTATAGAATTAGGCGTTACTTTGCACAGGTCCATAATACAAAATTAATGAAAATATTATTAATTAAATAATTTATAGAATTAGGCGTTACTTTGCGCAGGTCCATAATACAAAAGTAATGAAAATATTATTAATTAAATAATTTATAGAATTAGGCGTTACTTTGCGCAGGTCCATCATACAAAAGTAATGAAAATATTATTAATTAAATAATTTATAGAATTAGGCGTTACTTTGCGGAGGTCCATAATACAAAAGTAATGAGAATATTATTATATGTATATTTGTATTTAAGTATGTATTTAAAAAATATATAAGTATATATTCAACAGTTGTCTGTCACCCATAACACAAGTATTAAGTTACTTACTTTGGGGAAGTGTCCCATATATTTATTTATCATAATAATCATCGGTAAAAACTAAAACATATGCAACTAGTTTTCACCCGCAACTTCGTTCGAGAATACAGTTGATTAAACGCGATCTACCTTCGATAATATAGTAAGTCTATAAGACGTATATACAAGCATTTACCCGTAATTTCATTTACATGGACTGTTATCGCGTGATACGTCGATAATGTCGCTTTTCAATGTCACCCTATTCTTGTAGAATTAACAGGATTTCTAGAGCCTTGTTACCTAGTGTATAATAAACAATCGTGCCAAATTTCATAGATATTCGTTCAGCGGATTCGCCGTGAAAGAGTGAGAAAGAAAGAAAGAGGGTGGCCTCTTTCTTCCCGAGGTGTCGTAAACTACGTCTATTTTACTAAACCGGATACCACACGGTGGGTCAACTTACCTTAGTCGCCTTTTACGACACCTCGGTAAGAAATGAGGTTGGTCAATTGGATTGGTAGGTTACACATATCCCGAAAATTCTCTAGAGATTTGCAGGTTTTCTCACGATGTTTTCCTTCACCGAGAAGCATGTGATAACTTGCAATTATGAATTAGACACATAAGTTTTAATAGAATTACTCATTGGTGCCTGACCGGGGTTTGAATTCCGTGATTGTCTCTAGACAGTCGCATGGTCTTACCACAGGGCTAAGAATGTTCAAGCAACTGGTAACTTAAAGCAGGTGACATTATGGGGACAGCAGTAAAACCCATATCCATACATGGGGAAATGGGTGGAATAGTCCAAGAAAGGAACTGACCACCTGTCCTGCACCATCAAAGGTCGCCAAACTTTGAATCAACTACCAATGTTGACTAATTATGTATATAGTTAAAATTTATTTCATGTTACTTTAAATTGCTAACACACTAATATATAAAGCTGAAGAGTTTGTTTGTTAGATTTTTTGAACATGCTAACCTCAGGAACACTGGACCAATTTGAAAAATTCTTGAAGTGTAAGATAGTCCATTTATCGAAAATAGGGTATATAACACCACGCTAATATGAATAGGAGAGGAGCAGAAGTAAAAAATATTGCGAAAATAGCAAAATTAAAACCTTTACTTGTGTGCGCTAAATAAACAGTGAAGGTTATTAAAAAATCATGTATTACAAAATTGTTCCCCTCTAAAAGTTCTAAATAAAAGTTTGAACCACAAGTTTAATAGACTTTTAGCCAAATATAGTTTTTATGTTGTTAGAGGAAAATCCAAATAAAAACATATAGATACAAATAGAAGTAGGTATTACCTCTTTGAAACACTAATGGCTCAGGAACTTATTAATGCTTTACAAGCACAAGTTTCCTGATTCATTTGTGGTTCAGCAGACATAGAACAAGTTAAGATTGCAAATGCAATTTTTTCTATTTATAGTAGCAATGAAAATTTAAACAATCACTATTAAATCAGGAAAATTTGTCAGCAGTAACAAGTTAGTTACAGCTCATCACTCTCCAGAACAAGAAGTTCCTTTCTCCTTAGGGAGAGGGACATTAACCTTAACAACACCCAAAATTCCTGGGTTATAGTATCCCATATTGATAAAAGGTTTGGCATATGCGATTTTATTTCATATAAATTATATAGCAAATAATTACCAGAGTAAATAAATTTGGATTGTTTTCACTGGCTAATGTTAGTTATTTTAAGTCAAACTTCAATAAATATGAACATAAAATGTACAAGTGTTAATTCTTATAAACTTTATACCAATTAGTTAATTGTTGAAGTAGGCATATACTTTTATTATTTAACTTCCATAAAGATAAATACCAAATTTTATAAAATTAGTAAAATCTACCAAATACCCACAATTTCCCAATAAGATGTTTAAATATAAAAAATGTTAAACACACATTGTGCAAAAATTTTGCATGTGTAAATATAAACGAATTCAAACCTTTTTTCGCTGAAAACAAATATAGATAAATTAATTATGAATCGGTTGGCACAGAGCAAACAAAGAACCGTAAGGTTTGTGGTTTATTTTTAAAATGTTAATATCTTACGTGCTATAAACTGAACAATATTGCGCATCATGACGAAGAAATTTATAGACATTTCTTTTAGTTCACTCAGTTATTTACGTAAAATCGATCGGTGAATAAAATTTATTGGGTTGTCTTGTTTTGATTTTCAGAATGATATAAATCTTGTAAACTGCGTCACTATCGAGACAAACACGACACCCTTAGCTCAGAATCTTAAATAAATAATATACGAAACATTCTTGGACATTAAAATGATGTTATAAAAAACCAAACTCATTAGAAAAGGGGATTTTTGCAAGGGGAAACGCAAGCAAAACAATTAAGAATATTTAAAATTAAATAAATGTTTCGAAGATTAATTTTAAAACTTAAGATATTATTATACGTACTTCTTTTCGTTTTTTAGCCTTCCTTTTGTCTGCCATTATAATAGGAATTTGTCAACGTTGCAATTCTTGTTGTTCACTGAAATCTCGAAATATTTGTTCAGATTTTAAATGACGCATTGCATTTGCGTTATTGCCAGTATATAAATTTATTTAATAAATCGAAAACTATACCTACTGACTTTTCTAGTAGTTTTCTACTAGATAATATAATTAAAGTTATACTGAACAACGAAAATCATAGTAAACATTTTTAAAATATTAATCAGAAACTTGGGCCATTGGCCATTGACAAATGGGCCTTTCAAGAAACTCTAAAGTTAAAGCTGCTGGTGGAGCTAGTTATGCAGGCTATTCGTAGCCAGGCGGAAGATTTCAGAAGCGCTCTTAAATCTCATCTATTTCGTCGTCTAAAACATTCAGAATGAGGAAATTTATCGACGAATCAGCTTCGAATTGTAAAAGCTGAAGTGGCCATGGATGAAGTACATAATTTGAAGAAACGAGTAAAGTCGTGACATTTAAAATTATTTTTTGTTTTAATTTCTTATGTATTGAATATTGCTTGAATCAAAATGAGAGCTTATGTTTTGTTTTAATTATTTTTTATCCCGTTATTAATATCAATAAGTTATTATTCTATGGTATCAATGTTGTATTCATAACACATATTAGTCTGTGTTGTAGCCACAGAGTACCTATAAAATAGTTATAACATACAAATATATTTTTTAATCTTTCTTCGGTGGCCTTGAAGGCTTGATATGATTGATTCGTACATGAGTAACTTCGACTACTGGACACTGGTACTGAGTAAGCATGGGTATGATTGCTATATAAGAATCATATTCGTTCCACGATATGATCGATTGTAATCACGTGATCATACACGCTATTGCTAATGCTATTGGAATACAAACAAATGTATTCCTTATGTCGTATGCAGTGTATAGGACATAAAGACTACATTTGTTCGTATAAGAAATGCTAATGCTGCTAATTCTATTTGAATACAAACAAATGTATTCTTTATGTCGTATGCAGTGTATAGGACATAAGGACTAAATTTGTTCGTATAAGCAATCATTTAGTCCATTAACGTAAATAATAAAATAGCGGATAGCGTTTTTGCTAATCAATGTTGCTAGGCAAAATTATTGTTATTTCAAACAAATGTAATTCTTTTATCTTTTTTATAATACGGTCGATAATTCGGGAAGATGAGACACTTTTACGTTATTCCAACTGAAACTATATCCTAGAAATATCGACCGTATTGAATATGAATTAAGAATTACATTAGTTTGTAATAGCAATCGCTTTATCAAGTAATAATATTATAGCGAATAGCTGAATAATATAATAGCGGAAAGCGTTTTTGCTAATCAATATTACTGGGTGAAATTATTGTTATTACAAACAAATGTAATTCTTAACTCCTTTATAATACGGTCAATATTTCTAGCTTATAATTTAAGTTGGAATAGCGTCTTCTTTGGAACAAACAAATCTTGTCTTTATTTTTATTTATTTATTTATTTAACCCACGTTCCTTGCATGTGTTTTTGATCAATATCAGTGAATTAGTCTCAGTATTAATTTATTATTTTACTTTTTCATAGAATATCCATAATTTTGTATAGCAGTATAGCAGTTACTCTAAAACTCATTAGCAGATGATGCTATATGAAAAGTTTTTCATATCATGATCATTAAGTGATTGATGATTCTGTCCATGCCTAGTACTGACTAGTCTGTGGCGTACATCTGTGAGAATGGTCGTATAAACTGAAAATTAATGTAGTGAAAATACAATAATTTACAAATGTTTAAATTTATCTTTTTAGTCCAACGATACTTGTCGTGTATTTAATTATTTTACAATTCGGTAATATTAAAAAAATATTGTATAATTTTATTTAGCTTAGGTAATTTTGCAAGTAACTATTTGATCTATTTATTTAATCATACTTATTTCTAATTAGTTTAACCTGAGCAACTAGCCAGATGCGCGAGTAGATCCATATCTATAAATTGTGATATTGCGTGTGTGATAACGTTATATATTTGCGCAGTGTGACTAATGCGAACAGTTCGTTGATATTATATAAATATTCTCTAAACATTGCTAACGGAGGATGGCTGAAACGAAGTTAAATGGACATTACAAAGAAGGTAATTTCGAGTTCTTCAAAATATATTCATTGTCAAAAATAATTTTTATTAATTAAAATATTTCTTAATAATCTGTATAAGTTTGTTTTGTTGATGATTTTGTGAAAGTAATAGTAGATAATTACCTTAATTTCCTTTTGATGTGATAGAATGCTATCGCTATATTAAACTAATCACACATATTTTATACACTCAAAAATCAATTTGAAGTACACAAAGATTTATTATTAGAGTTTAAATGTGACCTTGGAATAAGTCATTTCCCGATTATGTGATGTATGTTGATAATCTATAAATAAAAACATTTCGATAATATTATAAAAACTTTTATTTTTTTAAATTTTAGTGGTATGTTTATATTTTTAAAGTTGACATATATTTTTATAAAAGCTTTTTTAATATGAGTCAAGTTAAAAAAAAACAAGTACACAATTTTATTTTCACTTGTCAACAATGCTTAGTAATATTGGCAGCATAAATCAAATAGATTTTATATTTCATAAATAGATTTCTAAAAGGATAATATACGGGTTGAATAAAATTTGGTCTATCTTATATCCATATATAAATAGTTACAGAGTGATAGTTAATGAGGTCCACATTCTATTGATTTTACAATAATCTTTTACAAGAGTACTTACATATAAATCTCTGCATCTCCATATTAATTCCACCTCAGTTACAGATTTGTAAATGTATTAATACTAAATCAAACCTTTTAAATGTATTAGTGTAATCTGAAGCATCTAGTTTCTCAAGAAAAAAAAACAACTGATATAAATTTAAAATTCCTGGTTGCTGTAAATCTTATATTATACCAGTATATAAGGAATAGTTGTGTCGAATTTCATCAATAAAGGTTCAGTGGTTTGATAATGGTTCACTGTAAAAGAATAACAAACATACATACTCACAAACTTTCGTATCGATAATATGAGTAGGATTCATAATTACATGTTATCATGGATTTATAAGGAATCTTTAGGAAGCCTGTAAATCTCTTGAGTATTAGGATGATGAGGATGTAATTTGACGTCAGGCAGGCGAACAGTCAAATACCTAGGCGAATCATGAGTCAAGTCTTTAACATGTTGTGCTGATCCCACCTAGAGTAGGATAAGGGCAGCAGGATGATGATTAGTTATAGTACTTTCAAAATTCTGGCAATGTTTTATATCACTACATAGTATAAAACAAAGTCGCTATGTATGCTTAAATCTTTAAAACTATGCTACAGATTTTGATGCGGTTTTTTTAATAGATAGAGTGATTAAAGAGGAAGGTTTATATGTATGATAACATTCAATATGGATTAGAGAAATACTGTAATTTTTGAGGTTTCTAATGTGATGTCGTAAATAATTACATGTTGATGTAATATAGATCAATATGGCCGTTTACAGCATGTTATTTAAGTGATCATTTTTGGAGATTTAAAATGCCGTGAGAAGGCCGCGCTTTACCCTATAGCACTTCGCATTGAGCAGCCATATGTCGCTGTTTCAAGAGTGTGTCTAATGACAAGAAAGCTGTTAATGTTGTAAATTAAAAAAATCTGTAATTAATTGTAAAAATAAAATACGTAGGAAAAAATGTAAAAAATAAATAAGTAAATATGTAGTATATGAATTTAGATATTCCAAAGATAGCAGGATATCTTCTTGGTATAGGGAGACGGGAATTGTTTTTTTCCAAATTTGAAGCTTGCGGGCCACGGGCAGTAATGAATAAGTCAAAATAACTGGATCGATTTTAATCATTTTTTTTCACTGAGTGACATGGGCTATATATTTTATACCCGTGTGAAGCAGGGGCAGGCCGCTAGTATTACAATATATTACGGAGTACGTAGAGATCAAATAAGGTCATGAAACAAAGTATTTAATTCTTATGTAAATTTTTTTGTATTTTGTATGCGACTGAGGTCAGCAAATTTATGTAAATGTTCGATGTTTTTTAATTTTTACTATTATTGAATTATAATATTCTCATTTATGACTAAATTGTGAGGTAAAAAATCCTATCTTTTTTATCTGCTAAGTGTAATTGTAAGAATGTTTGATAGTGCAAAAAAAATAAACAATTATTACAATCATTAATGTATTTTATATTGATTATAATGATCATTATAATCTTTATTATTGTCTTTGAGCTGCTTAGTTGAATAATAATTATTAATGATTAAAATGTGGGCATACAGACAGAGAGTTTGATGTCAATATCGTGGACCCAATAAGTAACCAATGAAGACGTTGTACGACGAGTCGGACAAAAACGCAAACTTTTCCCAAACATCAAGCAACGCAAAGTTGCATACCTGGGCCACGTACTCAGGCATAGCCGATACGGGCTACTGCAACTGATAATGATGGGAAAAGTTGCTGGGAAGAAGAGACCCGGTCGTAGAAGGAAATCATGGTTACGAAACATCCGGGAGCGGACGGGAATCATGAGCGCTTCCGAACTCTTCCGTCTGGCCACGCAAAGGAGGGCGTATGCAGAGCTGACTGCCAACCTCCACTAGTTGGAGAGGCACCAAAAGAAGAAGAAGAATGATCTTCGATTTAATAGTCAGTTAAAAAAAACTGTGAACAGATATACTGATTGATTTATTACTATTAAACTGATTTATAGAAGCAGGTGTTACTTTGCGAAATTCCACACACACACTAGCATTACTTCGTTATTATTTTATGAACACGCCGTGTGGTATCCGGCTGAATAGAATAGAACCACCCTCATTTATTTCCAAGGTGTCGTAAAAGGCGACTAAAATAAGTCGACCCGCGGTGTTGTATCCGGCTGAGTAGAATAGACCAACCTCAATTCTTACCGAGGTGTCGTAAAGGCGACTGCGACTACGGTAAGTTGACCCACCGTGTGGTATCCTGTTTAGTAAAATAGACCATCCTCTTTCTTACCGAGGTGTCCTAAAATACGACTAAGGTAAGTTGACGTCAGGGAGGCGGCCGGTCGTAAAAACGCAGCCAAATTGTGTGACAGCGTGGTTATAACATGTTGTGCTGACCCCCTTAGAGTGGGGGTTAAGGACAGGAGGATGATTTTACGAACAAAAATTGAGATCAAAATAAATCAATAAAACATACACTAAACAAATCAAACAAAATCGATTTTGTTTGTGGATCCTATTCCTCCTGATGAGCTTAGGTTTCGGTGCGAAACGATAGTAGAGATTGTGGTAGTGAGTGTGTGTAGTGCTTAAGTGCTGTGTTAATGTTGGCGGCGTTTAGTGATACGTGTGGTGACTTATCCTGCATGTATAAGATATGTGAATGTTGTTTGCTTCATACACCTAGTATTACATATATTCTCTTAACAAACGCGGATTACAGCAAAATAATTTTATTATTACTTCTGTATTAATTAAACAATAAATATGAGTATAGTTATTAAATTCACATTTAACGTTGTTTTAATTTATACCTACTTAAAATGTTAATTTAAAATGCAATCAAAACAAAACATCAAACTGTACAAAACAAATTTACATAAATATTTCAAAAATATGTGCTATTAATAAAATTTAATTTGCATTCTGGTTTTAACAACACAGACTTGTTTGTGGTTGTAATTATTATCGCTGCGATTTTTTATGTATCCAATCATCATTCTCCTGCCTTTGTCCCACTCTAAGTGGGGCCGGCATAACGTGTCACATGATTTAGCTATGTATTTTACAACTGATCGCCTGGCGTCAACTTAACTGTTATAGAAATCCTGTTAATTCAACAGAAATAGGATGACATTGTAAAACGCCATCTA
Organism: Morpho achilles; assembly: GCA_947086495.1. Taxonomy (NCBI): domain Eukaryota; kingdom Metazoa; phylum Arthropoda; class Insecta; order Lepidoptera; family Nymphalidae; genus Morpho; species Morpho achilles. Next base: position 13,478,590 of record CAMTZB010000015.1, read on the forward strand.
ATATCAACCTATCACACGAAAACAGTCCACGCAAACGAAGTTGCGGGTAAAAGCTAACTATAAATAATTAATCATCTACTATAGATTTTTTTAAATTTACAACAAAAATCTACAAGCTATATCTATCTTAAATCACTTACACGCTAGGACTATACAAATCATAACCACGTGGAATGGCCCCAAGAATGCTGGCAGCGTTTCCGCGCTGAATCGCTAAGCTGATTCTTTGTGCGAAAAAGGAACCAGCCCTCTTGTCACCTGAAGAGACAATTAACCGAGATGTTAAAACGGATAATTTTTTTTTTGCACTTTGATTCGATGACCCTAGGATCTCAACTGCAAACGGCACAAATATGTAACTCTCGATGAGAAATGCATACCGCCGTTTGCTGGATTCGGCCATTTCCGCCGCAGCTCCAAGTCTTGACACTGTTTCTCTGATATCGGACGAGGCTAACGTGTCACAGATGTTGTGTCCGACATTAGGGCCCGTCCCCGTTTCCAACGAACCAGCGTCAAGCCGTCTGGTCTTTTGCCATCATCCCGACATACCCCCGAAGGTTCGTGAAGAGCCGAAATGTCGATGGTGGCAAGAGCTTTTTAGATTATTTCATTAAAAGAACCATGACGGAAAAGCCTACCAGAGCTTCTATGGCATGATAGCCCGTGTATGCCAAAATTGTGTACCTCTTTTCCACATGAACATCTGTACTTAAAGCACAATGTGGTTCCCATTATATACTATAGATACAATAGGTGAACGCATATCGTGTTAAGTGCGTGCCCGTTGAACTTTAATCTTAAAATACGCTTATCTATTTTCTAATCATGAATGATAGTCATTTATTGCCGATTAAACGCAATTTACTTTTATCTACCTTCGATAATATAGTAAGACTATAAGACGTATATTATACAAGCTTTTACCCGTAACTTCGTTTGCATGGACTGTTGTAGCGTAATAGGTTGATAATAGATGGCGCTTTTCAATTTCACTTATTCCTGTAGAATGAACAGGTTTTCTATAGCCTATATGTTACTACGTTTCTATAGCCTATATGAATAATTGTGCCAAATTTAATCGATATTTATATTAGGTATTGTCGTCGAGCCTATCTGATAAAATAATTCTATCATAGCTTATGAACTATTGAATTCCGTAAAGTACCGCCTATTTCTGTAAATTACATCTCATTTTCATATTGTTTTTCAGATTTGCCTCCTGGTGTTCAGGTGGAAGAAATCGAGATACCAGTGCCATGGGGTCACATAGCGGGGCGATGGTGGGGACCTCGGAACAAGCAACCCTTGATCGCTATCCACGGATGGCAGGATAACGCTGGCACATGGGATAACTTAATCCCCCTTCTGCCTCCAAACACCTCTGTCCTTTGTATCGACTTACCCGGCCACGGACTTTCTAGTCAATACCCTCCTGGTATGGTCTACTACGTATTTTGGGACGGAATCGTTGTTTTGAGGCGGATAACGAAATACTTTAAATGGAATAAAATATCCTTAATGGGGCATTCGCTTGGTGGGGCATTGAGTTTTATGTACGCTGCTTCTTTCCCTGATGATGTGGAGAGTATAATATGCGTAGATATAGCGAGTCCGGCAGTCCGAGTGCCTGAAACTATGGTCAAAGCAACCGGTTCAATAATAGATAAGAATCTAGAATATGAAAATTTGACAGAAGATAAAATTCCATGTTATGATTACGACGAAATGATAGATATAGTTTGCGATGCATACAAGGGCTCTGTTTCAAGGGAGAATTGCAAGGTTTTAATGAAAAGAGGAATGGCGCCAACGCCTCCGTACGCAAGAAAGAGGGGATATTTCTTTAAGAGGGATCCCAGATTGAAAGTATCTGGGCTAGCTATGATGTCAATTGAAACAGCTCTAGAGTACGCGGGTAAGGTTACTTGCAAAGTTTTAAATATAAGGGCAATACCTGGACAGAAATGGGAAAGGCTCGATTATTATTTAGATGTTATCGAGAAGTTAAAACGGACCGCGAGAGTCAGTTATGTAGAAGTGGAAGGTACTCATCATGTCCAATTGAATGCTCCAGAAAATATAGTCAATATTATTGAGGACTTTTTAGAGCTATATTAGTTCCTTCATTAGCTTTATTAATTGTGATATTTATTGTGATTTAGTGAAATAAGTGTGCACAATAGATAGTTTGACGCATGTTGCCTTTACGATTTAAATATTCACGCTTTCAAAAAGCAATAAATATATTATTAAAGCGTAACAAAGAAATATTTTATCCTACATTTGTAGCAGCTAGTTCTGTTTTAAGCATATGAAAAAAGAATACTTATAGTTTACTTCTAAGTAGATATAGTCTTAGTTCGAGAATGTTACAATTTTATAGCATATATAGTTCGAACAATAATTTTACAACAAAAGAACAAATTCCGGTTTGGGTTATGTAAGTTTTTATTTCAGTGTTTGGATAAATTTAGTTTTAAATCGTTGGTGGTGGTCGACTTGTCATAACGTCTATTAAGAAATAATTCATAATTTATGAAATTATATTTTAATTATGTTAATCTTGATACAGTGCTCAGGTTTTTGCTAATTGCAAAGTCTGGCACATGTACTAAGTTTTTGTGATATAAAAAAAACAAATAATACATTTGTATGCGTCTTTTTTGTTATATTCAGATATAAGGAATCTGTTGGAGTCAAACGAGTACATACATATTTGATTCGATAGTCGACTCTATTGAATTCCTGGAGTATAGAGACCAATGTTTGTCTTATGTTCAGGCACATCATGTTGTCGCCATTAGCTCCCGCTTAGTATTTTATAGCAACACAGTCATGAAACAAGAGTATTGCTCCCTTTTTGATTAAAATGGTAACTACACTGTGACGTGTTGTTTCCGGTTGAGTCTTCCTATTGATAAAACGTTTCAGTGACAGTCAGTCTTTGTTCGTAGTTCAAGAGAAGTGCATCTCGGAACGGGAATTGTGGTATTCCTATTATATCGTGTTCTTGTATATAGTGTGCGTTAACAATCATATATCTTAACCTTAGTAAGGTAGCTTTTAAAAATCAACATTACTTGTAAGTCGTTCTCGGAATTTCAGTGTGGTTGACACCTTTAAGTATTTGACTTATTGAATTTTGGAAACGATTTACGTGATTAAATCAAGTCAGATTTAAACAATCTTTGTTTAAATAAGCTTCAAGCACTTTGAATTATCAAGGATCAATTTTGATTGATTGATCAATTATCAATCAATCAAAATTATTGAAGCTACCACTGATTCGGAACGAACCGGGAAAAGTTCCACCCTTACGCCATTGACCTCCCACGAAGGCACACGAAGCGCTTTGAGTCTTCTTTTTATTGCGTACAGCTTTCTTACCCAGTACATTTAATATGGGTGTCTTTAAAAGAAGAGTGAATAGGCATCTTCTAGGCAAACGCAAGCATTACTGGCCCTTCACATGATTATATTACAACATAAGCACTCGCCTACTATGCAATAAAAAAAAATGTTGCTCTTACCGAGAAGAACCAGCTGTACGTTCGAATCTTTTAAGAAAGATTTCTAGTCCAAGTATTTTTTGATTTAATTGGTTAGTCAGTTAATATTGCTTATCACTAAATTTGAATCTCGCACATATTTTCGGACATGCTATGTACGTGTGCTTTAATATTTATGGTTGTTGTGATAATTATTTCCGTGTTCAAAACATCGATAAATATATATTTTTCATACTTTATAGTATATGTTATTATTACTTATTTCTTGGTGAGGCTATTAATTATGAATGCGTGATATTTATTATATTTTGTGTCAAATGGACAGATAGTAAGTTGAAACTAAAAGTTTACGATAATAGTATATCAGAGCTTGGAAACCAAAGATTTCATAGAGAGGGTTGATAGAAATTTCGTTTTGTCCCTGTTTTCAGGCATTGTCAAACTATTTCAAAATTATCAAAATTAGGATGGTTAATTTCGCCTCTCTATTATAAAGTTATAATATATCAGTCGGGATCGTGACGTATTCGTTATTTCCGAAATGGAAATACCCCACCTGCTAGCCCACTTATTTTTCCTTTTTTCTCAAGTTTTATCTTTTATTTCCCAAATTAAAATACCGAGAACAGCTCATTCACCCATGTCCTAAAGATAAAACAAGGTCTCCTAAAGCTGACTGTATGACTGAAGGTTTATATTAATAGTACATATTCCGGAAAGGTTAAACTGTTGTTGGAACTTTCACTGAAATATAGAGAAGGTTGTGGGTACTTTTTATACAAAAAATCCCGCGGGATGTGGATAACGTGACGCGCTTAAACTTTGTGACACACTGAGTTTCCACGCGGACGAAGTCTGCAAGTTAATGTAATGGACCTAAGTCAACTAAATAAGCGGGCATTGATATAACAACTCTTAGTCCATCTTTTATCTGATTAAAGTAGGAATGATATCTGTAAAAGAATCATTCTAGGTCATACACCTTTAGATTCGGAAAGCTGAAATCGCGATGGTTAGATAGCTCGAGGGCGAGATAAAAGTTTGGATACTAAGGCAGCTGAAATCTCTTTTCCAACCGATTCTCGAAGTCTTATTTCGAGAAAGCGTCCATCCACCCTAATCCTGTTTTAGTGGACGCTACTCCAACTATCATCATCATCAACCTGGCTCTATCCACTGTTGGACATAGGTTTCTCCGTTTGCATGCCACTGAGCTCGGAACTCCAATCAACGGAATTCGAACTCCAACTATAAGGTGTTTAACTTCCTTAACTGATTTCACAGGCGCTCTAAGAGTATCCTTAACGACCCAGACAATGCTATTGCAACATCAAACTTCGCTGCGGCCGCCTTGATGCAGACTTCTCAGTCATTGGTCAGACATAGTCCTCCAAAACGCGCCTCTTTAAGCCGAGGTTCGGTCTCGCAGGAGATACCCTTAAGGCTTCACTCCCATTGAGTTGCGAGTGTGTCAATGCCGAGTACATTGACTGACCGATTGATTGACTGAGTGCACTCTTACCAATTTTTACCCGGCGAAGCTGTGCTCGCCCGTCCTTCCGGTGACGCTGTCAAAGCCAACTGAATACAAAAAAAACAGCGAAAAATGGCGGAAATTATTTTGATACGAGCTCAAAATTGACAATATTTAAGCTGTATATGACAGAAGAAGGGCTGTGATAGCCCAGCGTTGTAGCCGTGCGACTCTTTTGAGGGGATTATCAAACCCGGGCAGTCACCAATGAGTTTTTCTATTAAAACTTATGTGTCTAATTGATAATTGCAATTTATCACACGCTTTTCGGTGAAGGAAAACATCGGAAACCAACATATCTCTAGAGAAATCTGGGGATATGAGTAACCTACTAATCTGCGTTGAAGCCGCGTGGTTGGTCTTAGCTCCAACCCTTCTCTCCAGGAACGGAGAGAGGAGGCCTATGCCTAGCAGTGGGATTGTAACAGGCCGTTACTTCACTTTATGATAGAAGTTTCTTGAAGAGACATAAGTAAAGGTAAGTAGGTATCCAATGATTGAGAAAAATAAATGATGTAGTTATAATATAACGAGAGGTTAATGATCCAAAGTCACGGTTTATGGAAAAGTTCAGGTTCTACCGTATTTATAATTTGTATAATCTTGTGATTGATCAATAAAAATTATTTTTATAATTGTAATTTATAAAAGCGTATTTTATGTTGTGTTTTTTTTTTAATATACCGTCTGTTTTCAACTAAAACGTGTTAATATGATGTTTGGTTATTCTTCTTTTATCTTCCCTGTTTTCATCATCATTATCATCATTCTCCTGCCCTTATACCATTTTAAGGGGGATGGCATAACATGTCATATCATTTGGATACGTATTTTACCACCGGCCGCCTGCCTGACGTCAATTTACCTTAGTCGTATTTTACGACGCCTCGGTAGGAAATGAGGGTGGTCTATTCTACTCAGCCGTATTCCACACTTCCCTTTTTTATTGAGCTATATATATCATAGCTATATACTATCATTTGCCTGGTCTGTTGGCGTGGTGTGACTACTTTTGACTCTTAAGGTTTTTTAGGGGACAATTTTTGGCTTCTTCGAATTTGGGCGGTCTTTAAATATATATTTATATTTTTACCATTTGTCACTCTATAATACGAGTATTAAGTTTAACTACTTTGGGGGCATACTTGTAATTGTATCCTATTTTTTACTAATATTATAAATGCGAAAGTTTTGTGAGTATGGATGTATATTTTTTAATCTTTCACGGCGAATCAGCTAAACCATTAACGATTAAATTTGGCACAATTATTCCTTATACACCGAGGTAACATGTAGGCTCTAGAAATCCTGTTAATTCTACTGAAATAGGTTAACATTGAAAAGCGCCATCTATTAACAACCTTCATGCGATAGCAGTCCACGCGAAAATTGCTGGTAAAAACTAGTACCTATTATATAAAGTTTATATCAATAGGCGATTGATTTCATAAAATATTAAAATTCTAATCTCCACTAATCTAAATAACCGAAAATAAAATACAGACACTTAAAACATTAAAACGTGAAAAACATGGTTTTTTGCTTTAACACGTTTTAGTTAAACAGGATGTGATGAAACAAAAAATATTTATAAATTATTTAATTTTCTTGTATAAAAATACTTGACTTTATATCGAAATAATTCCTGAAAGTCAATTGACTTCTTTTGAATACATAAACACTGTGGAAGTGTTGCTATAGTTGTATGTGCTTAATGCTTATTTTTTTAACCTTGCAACCGTTAAGGCCTGTTTCACAAGTTGCTGATAAAGTGTCGGATAGTTAACCGACAAATAAAGTAAATTGCAAATAAATGTCTAAAAAGAGACTCTAAAAAGTGAAAAATTAAAAAAAAAAATCGTGACCATCTAAAAAAGGTATTTGCTATTTATTTATTTATGTCTTTTTATACATATATTTAGAAAAGAGAAAGAAAATTTTTAAAAAAAAGCACATGTATAATGACTTATCTCTAAAAGGGAGCTCTTCCAGTCAACCTTTGAGTAATAGAAGGAAAAGGACAAGAATTGAAGAAGAGAGTACAGGTCATATAGAGAAAAAGAAAAAGTGTATATAAATTTAACTATTTAATCTATTAATTAATTTTAGTAAAATAAATAGATGAAAAGACGCTACTAAAATATAACTACTTCAGATAAATATTTATTAATATTTATTGTTATTCAAAAGAGAAAAATAACAGCCACGTGATCTACCTATTAACTTATTAGGGACTTTAAGTGCTGAATAAGCGTATCAGAAACCTGGGAAATGCAAAATTCCGAGCTATGTGTCAGATATTTTCCAAATAAGCTAACTGACAGTTTATTGGTAGCTTGTGAAACAGGCCCTTAATGTCTTGGTTTTAATTTTGTCAGTATTTATAACCAAATTTCGGTCACATAAAGTAGTATATGTTTGGAAATTTATAAGCGATTAAATGACTGTTGAATAAATTGTGTTTAACTTAACTATAACCCTTTTTTCGAATTGACTTTATGCTGTAAGACCTAACGGCTTTTACAGCGTCACCGTGCGACTCTTTCGAGCAGGTCACGGGTTTAAACCCGGGCAGACACCAATGAGTTTAAAATGACCAATGAGTGCTTTTAAAACTTATGTGTCTAGTCGATAATTGCAATTTATTACACGCTTTTCGGTGAAGGAAAACATCGCGAGGAAACCTGCTTTTCTCTACAGAATTCTGGAATTATGTGTAACTTACCAATCCGCATTGGAACAGCGTAGGTCTTAGCTCCAATCCTTTCCAAAAACGGAGAGAAGAGGCCCATTCCCAGCTGTGGGAGAGTATTAGGCCGCTACTTTACGTTATTGTGAGAAGAGCATAAATTACAATTTATAATATAGCTCGCAGTATTCGCAGCCTGGGAGTATTTAATGAATTTATAAGTTCATTATTCCTTTCTCTAACGCACGCAAACATTTAAAAGTACATTATTAATTAAACATTTAAAATGCTTTATTGTTCGTTACGAGTCAATATTATAAGTAAAAAATGTACATTTTAATTGAGCTGCTTATAATAGCATTTAAACACGCAATTTCTAATGCTATTGTTATCTAAATATTAATAGGTTACGCTAAAACTTTGTAGTACTTTAAAAAATATTACACGGCACGGACGAGTATTATATTTTGTACAATTAATTTATATAGAGAAATGAAGAGAGGTTATAATATTACACTAGCAATCGCTAGTGGTTCCATCCGCGTGGAAAGATCAAAACCGTAATATAGTATTTTGATAATCAATGTTTTAAGTAGGTTTACCTTAAAATCAAGACATGCAGTCGTGGACTTTTATTTAGAACTTTTAGAGGGGTACAACTTTGTAATACATATTTTTTGAATAACTATAACCGTTTACTCAGCACACGCAAGGAAAGTTTTAAATTTTTCGTTTTTGTAAATTTTTTATTGCTGCTTCTCTCCGTGATATTATATAGTCAATAGCCTTACTCGATAAATGGACTAATATGGAGTGGAATGTAATAAATGGAGTAGCCCAGCGGTAACACTGCGCGACTCTTTCCAGGAGGTCACGGGTTCAAACCCGGGCAGACACCAATGAGTTTTTCTGTAAAAACTTATATGTCTAATTGATAATTTGCAATTTATCACACGCTTTTCGGTGAAGGAAAACATCATGAGGAAACCTGCATATCTTTAGAGATTTCTGGAGATATGTGTAACCTACCAATCCGCATTGGAGCAGCGTGGTAGGTTAGCTCTAATCCTTCTCCCCAAAAACGGAGAGAAGAGGCCTATTCTCAGCAGTGAGTTAGTAACAGGCCGCTACTTACTTTTTAATATTCTCATTAGTTTTGTATTATGGACCTCCGCAAAGTAACGCCTAGTTTTATAAATTATTTAGAAACATACACGTTACTTTCACGTGGAAATAAATTTAATGAGTGCACGTGACGCAAGTAATTGTTTTAATCCTTGACCTTCTCACACATCGCTCACGCGCTCGCGCAATCAATTCTTAATGTACACGTATGTGAAGTTTTTAACAGATTTAAGTTTCAACTCACTGTATTATCTCCATTAAAATGATGTAGCAAAAAAAATATTTATGGCTTCATATATTATATAAATCCTTCGAGTTTATCGTGATTAAATCAAGTTTTTATTAAAAGGTGTAAAAAAATCTACAAAATTTTTCATATATATGATTTCTAAGAAGAATATATAAATTCAGAATTTTTTTATTGAATAAAAAAAAATGTTGAAATAATAGTATAATAAGTAATGAAAAAATAATACCTGGGTAAACGAGCGTTGCTCGGTTTTTTTTAAAAGCTTCTATCAAAACCTTTCGTGGCCCTACTGTAAAACTTAGTACTCCTTTTCAAAAATGACCGGTCGAGAATTGTATTTGAAGTACTTAAGAGCTTTTATAGAGGAGTGAAGAGAGCTTATATTTAATAAGTTAAATATAATAAAGCTTTTTAACTGGCCCGTTGGCGCAGTGGGTAGTGATCCTGCCTTCAGCTCCGCGGATCGCGGTTTCGATTCCCGCCGAGGGCCAACATTTTCTATAAAAGGATTCTATAGAGTATTCAATAGAAGGAAGGACCAATGTTTCCCGAACTTTTTGGTCCATGCCCCACATTAAAAATTGTTTTGCCCCCCTAAGTAACATACACAAATTTTAATAGTAAAATGGCCCAGAGCGAAAGGCTTAAACTCGTGTTAAGGCCCCCCCCCCACCTTAACAATCAATTTGCCCTTTGGGTCGTGGATCCCACGTTGGGAAACACTGATATAGACAGATTAGCATCAAAACAATAACGTAAGTCATAAATTATTTATTTTGCATATATATCACACGCAATAACAAATATTTAGCATTCTCTGCGATCGCACAAGCAAGTCTTTCCCAGACATTTATCTAAAATATCAGCATCTGCAATCTGCAAACAAAGTTTTAGTATTGTATCCATACTATTATTATAAAGGTGAGTGTTTGTCTGTTACGCTTTCAATATGAATGCGATTTTTGGTGTAGAGTTCCCTTATAGAGCTAGAGCCAGTGAACCCCAGACCTTCGTCATTTTATAGAAGCTGATAATTTGTCAGCGCATGCTCCCAACACAAGTAAGAACAATGGTACATTATGGGACTTGGATCATCGTGGCTTTGGGAGATAAACGGTACTCAAGATGTGTAAAATATCATTCTACTAATTTAATATATGATTTTAATATAATTCTGAAGGTTATACCAAAAAATCAGCCTTTATACTTTGACGAAAGTAGATTAGTATTTACACATCTTGAGTACCGTTTATCTCCCAAAGCCACGATGATCCAAATCCCATAATGTACCATCGTTTTTATCTGTATTGGGAGCATGCGCTGACAAACTTTTAGCTTTTATAAAATGACGAAGGTCTGGGGTTCACGGGCTCTTAGTCCATTAATGAAAGGATGCACGAACTACAAGCGAAGTCGCTAGCAGAAACTAATAAAATAGTTTAATTGATAATAATGAAAGCTTTGATAGCTCAGCGGTAAGAACGTGCGAGTCTCTAGAGACGATCATGGGTTCAAACCCCGGACAGTCACCAATGAGTATTTCTATTAAAAACTTATCATAATTCATAATTGCAATTTATTACATGCTTTTCGATTAAGGAAAAATCGTGCGGAAACTTGCATATTTCTAGAGAGTTCTAGGGATATGTGTAACCTACCAACCCAGATTGGAGCAGCGTGGTAGGTCTTAGCTCCAATCCTTTTCTTTAGAATCGGAGAGAGGAAATATGCTCACCAGTGGGATAGGAACAGATCATTACTTTAAATACATAAATACATCCAGACGAGATCTAAGAAATAGTTTGAAGAGAATATAATCTATTGGCAAGATCGAACCCACGATCCCCGTAGCTAGAGACAGAGTCACTGCCACTTCCGCCAACGGGCCAGTAAAATTAATAATTCAAGATAAAATTAATTTGCAGAAACACAAACAGAATTGTAAAAAAACAATATTGTAAAAAATTGAGTACTAATCAAGATGAGTTTGAAATATTATTTAATTAATTTATACCTAATGTTAATTATTTTTTTATTGTGACAGTGGTTTTATAAGTCTGTTAAATTTTAATACGTATATGTTTTGGGATAAAAACTAATTATTCTTGTATTCAGTGTAAATTAATATATCATCCTGTCCTTATCCCACTCTAAGTGGGGTCGGCACAACATGTTTTTCTCTTCCATTCTGTCCTATCTTTCGTCAACTCTGGCGCCACTCCTTTTATATGCATATCATACTTCACACAATCCAACCATCTCTTTTTAGGCCTCCCTCTAGGCACATATCCATTCACATTCAAATTTAACACACATTTGGTCACATGATTTTCATCCCTCCTCATTACATGTCCATACCATCTCAATCTTGCACTTTTCGACTTTTCTATAATGGGCGCAACTCTCAGACTTCCCCTTATATACTCGTTTCGTATTTTATCCAGTTTTGTCACACCACACATCCACCTTAACATTCTCATCTCATTTGCATGTACTCTTCTTTCATCCGTCTTTTTCATTGCCCAACATTCTGATCCATACAATACGACAGATCTTATGACTGCTTTATAAATATTTCCCTTAACTTTAAGGGGCATTCGAGGGTCACATATTGTGCCTGAGACCTGCCACCACTTCATCCATCCTGCATTCATTCTTTTACCCACATCTCGCTCTATTTCACCATCGTTTTGAAAAAGACTGGCAAAATGTTCCCATCCAAACCGATCAGGGAGAAATCGTAAGTCTCACTAAAATCGTAGTACATATGTTCAGTTTTAGTACGACTGATTTTTGAACCGACTTTCTCTAACTGGTTGTGCATTTCGCTAATCTGCTTTGGACCTCAGTTGCATTTTCTCCGACGAGTACAATGTCATCGGCGAATAACATACACCAAGGAGCCTCCTCTTGAATGTTAGCAGTAAGTGCATCCATTACTAGAAGGAATAAAAATGGACTTAAAGCCGATCCCTGGTGTAAGCCTACAGCCACATCGAAATCGTCAGTTACTCCGGCTGCAGACCGGACATGAGTAGTAGCTATGGCATACATATATAGAACATACAATCCGTACAGCCCAGGCAGTCTCTTTTCATTCAAACTCCACCATAAATTAATATACTTAAGTATTAAAATGATTAGCAATTCATATTGTTTAATAAGTTTAAGTATAAGTAATTTGTATAAGGGTAAGTCATTGAATTATCATTGGGTATAGAGCAATATATTTTTAATGTTTAACTTGTTTATGGTATATTGACCTTAATGAATCTTTAACACAAGCAATTGTCAGTTGCCAGATGCCAAAAAGGAGAGGAGCAGCAATAAAAAAAAGTACGAAAACGCCAATTTAAAGCTTTCCTTGCGTGCGCTGAGTAAACGGTAATAGTTATTCTGCATTTAGAGGATCTTTCAAGTATTCCGCTACAAAATGTTGGAATAATATTCCTCCACCTGATGTGAAATCTAAATTAATGTTCAAAAAACAATTTACTATATTACTTTAAGGTGGTCAGAAACAAACTGAACATGTAGTGGGGGAATACTCCTTTCTCTGAATCAGCAGAATGATATGTTTACTCAGCATACATGTTTAAACATATTTGTTTCTGTTTATATATTTATTTCCCTTTTATTTTCTTCATTTATTTTACCCTAGTTGTTTAGTCATAATTCATAATAATACTAGCTTTTACCCGCAACTTCGTTCGCGTGGACTGATAGGTTGTTAACCCTGCAAATGTGTACCTCTATCACAAAAATCAGATCGATCCGGGAAGAATCAGAGGAATTTATCGTTTTATCAAGAGCATAATTTGATAATTTTAGTAAATAAACCGTACTTGCGTAAAATATATATTAAAATAGCTCAGTAAAAGAAGTACATAAACATCATATGCATCAAAAAATTCATTATGTTTTTCTGATATTAAATATCTCTATAAATATTATAAACTTTTAATGGGAACGTGGTAGAAAATTTATTTAATAAAAACATTTATACGTAACGTCATCCGTCATCAATTGTCAACTTGTTTTTTTTTTAATTACCTATACGTACGGCGCTGGGTTCCAGCGTTTTTAGTATAAATACGAAAAATTAAATTTAAATTATGTTTTTGCTAACATAATATTTTAAAATCTGAAAATATATTACCGTCACTTTGTTAACTGTAATGACTTTTCAAATATTAAAAATGGTGTTTAGAAATAAATTCCTTTTTTCTTTAGCCGTATGGTTTAATTTCTATGGGATTAAATTAAATACAGTTCCTAATACATGTCAATTATTAGTCATTTATTTCATACTTGTTGCCACTGACTACTTACTAAAGACTTGTTCCGTTTTAGAATATGTTCTGTAGAAACGTCTGATTTTTTGACAACTAAAAATGTATATGATTAAATGTAACTTGAACCTAAATGATTATACCTTATTGTTATATTTTCATCACAAATCCTATCGTTTTTAATGTGTTATTATGGTATTTAGCTAGTAATCGTACTTGTGCATAACCTCAAACTATAATTCTTTTTTTATAGTTCCTCCGTAAGGTCTAGGCCAAAAGATGTATGAAATTCTGGCCGTCTCCTTTAATAAATAAACAAAAACCAATATACTTAAATAAGTGTCCCATATGTTTAGTTTATTTATAATTAATAAAAATAACTTTTCAAAGATTTTTATATGTTACCCCGGTAAATAAAAATTAATTGTGCCAAATTTTATTTATAATTAGTTCAGCGAATTGGCCATTAAAACGTAACAGAAAGACTTTCGCATTTATAATATTTTTACCTTATTTATTTTAGTAAATAACCCGTATTACTTATATTAATTATCCAATGTAATAACTCACTTAAAACACGAATAAAAATAAATAAAAGTAACGTCCAAAATACGTTAATAAATAAAAGTAAAGTCCAGTAAACGAATAAAAATATAATAAAATATAAATACTCTCTAAAGAAAACTCTTTTGACGTAAGTCGAAAAACTCGGAATCTAAATACTTCTTTAATACAGATTTGACTTGATTTTGACACATCGTAAATAAAAATTAGTTCCATAAGTTTATTATAGATGGCGTTCAGAATGTCACCCTGTTTTATTCCTCCTGAATTTAATTCCTGTTGAATAACCAGGATTTATATAGCCTATATGTTACCCCGCTGTATAAGGAATATTTGTGCCAAATTTCGTCGTTATTGGTTCAGCGGATTGACCGTGAAAACGGAACCGACAGACAGACAGACAGACAGACTTTCGCATTTATAATATTAGTAAGGATAATATTAATAAAAAATTCTTATAATAATAGGAGACTTGGTTATTTTAACAAGTAGATATAGAAGTTAAAGTTATTTTTAATTATAAAAAAATAACAAGTAAAAAAAATTAGTTGTAGTTTATGTCCGTGACGTCATCTGCTGGGCATCGTCTTAATTTGGACATTCAGCTCATACTGAGATGAAGGCACATTGACATTCAGACCTATGTACTGGAGGTATATTATTTAGTACATGGAGCTGAATAAATTCGTTTTCATTTTATTAATCAAAAATCATGTATTACCAAATTGTTCCCCTCTAAAAGTTCTAAATAAAAGTCCGCGACAGCATATGTCTAGCTTTTAAGTTTAACCCACTTTAACCATTTTTCATCATCATCTTCCGGCTCTTATCCCACTCTAAGTGGGGTCGGCACAACATATTATAAGCATGCTGTCACATGATTTGACTGCGTTTTTACGAACGTTAACTTACCTCTGTCGTATTTTACGACACCTCGGTAAGAAATGAGGTTGGTCTATTCTACTCAGCCGGATACCACACGGTGGGTCGACTTACCTTAATCGCCTTTTACGACACCTCGGTAAGAAATGAGGGTGGTACTATTCTATTCAGCCGGATACCACACGGCGTACACTTTAACCATTTTTATAGTTACCAAAAGACTTTTCGGTTTTAATCTTCTCATGCGGGTGGAAACGCTGGCAATGGCTAGTTTTAAAGATTCATGAAGGCCAATATACCTTAAACGAGTTAAACCTTAAAATTTATTGCTCTATACCCAACGACTTTAATAATTTACCCTTATAAATATACTTATTAAACAATATGAATAGCTTATCATTTTAATAATTAAGTATTTTAATTTACACTTAAAGCATATGTCTAGCTTTTAAGGTTAACTCACTTTAACCATTTTTATAGTTATCAAAATACTATATTACGGTTTTAATCTTTCCACGAGGGTGGAAACTGCCGATTGCTAGTTCTATATAGTAAGTAACGGCCTGTTACTATCCCACTGCTGAGAATAGGCCACTTCTCTCCGTTTTTGGGAGAGAAGGATTTGAGCTAAGACCTACCACGCTGCTCCAATGCGGATTGGTAGGTTACACATACCTCCAGAATTCTCTAGAGATATGCAGGTTTCCTCACGATGTTTTCCTTCACCGAAAAGCGTGCGATAAATTGCAATTATCGATAAGACACATAAGTTTTAATAGAAAAACTCATTGGTGTCTGCCCGGGTTCGAACTCGTGATCGTCTCTAGAGATTCACACGGTCGCACCGCTGGGCCATCACAGCTCATGGTTCTATATAGTATATATAAATAAATATATGGGACACTTACACACACGGTCGTCCGTCCCCAAAGTAAGTAACTTAATACTTGTGTTATGGGTGACAGACAACTGGTGAATATATACTTATATATTTTTTAAATACATACTTAAATACAAATATACACCCAGGCTGAAAGACGAACAAATTCATTTATAGAAAATGTTGGCCATCGGCGGGAATCGAAACCGCGACCCGCGGAGCTGAAGGTAGGGTCACTACCCACTGCTCCAACGGGCCAGTCAATATATAACTTACTTTCAATATATTGTCTCTGTGTTTATCGCACTGTAAGATAATCTCTTTGCCGATAGCCTTTTGCGCAATCAGCTGGTCGTGTATGAACCGCCATATTTGACTCGATGTACGCAGGAGGTTCGTGTTGCCGAATATATAGAATCCTGTTAAAAAAACATATTGTATATTGTAGTTTGATCTTTAATATTTAAATGAGTTAATCTTACGCCGTGTGGTATCCGGCTGAATTGAATACAAGAGTAACTCATTCAAATCATCATCTTCCTGTCCTTATCTCACTCTAAGTGGGTTCGGCACAACATGTTATAAACATGCTGTCACATGATTTGGCTGCGTTTTCACGACCGGCCGCCTGCCTGACGTCAACTTTTGTATTTGACACCTCGGTAAGACAGAGGGTGGTCTATTATACTGCTAACGCACACTATATACAATAACACGATATAATAGGAATACCACAATTCCCGTTCCGAGATGCACTTCTCTTGGATGACGAACTAAGACTGACTGTCACTGAAACGTTTTATCAATAGGAAGACTCAACCGGAAACAACAACGGCACAGTGCTGCCACTGTTTTAATCAAAAGGGGCGCAATACTCTTGTTTCATGACCGTGTTGCTATAAAATACAAAGCGGAAGTCAATGGCGACAACAATACTCAACCGGATACCACACAGTAGGCCAACTCACCTTAGTCGCCTTTTACGACACCTCGGTAAGAAATGAGGTTGGTCTATTCTACTCAGCCGGATACCACACGGCGGGTCGACTTACCTTAGTCGCCTTTTACGACACCTCGGTAAGAAATGAGGTTGGTCTATTCTACTCAGCCGGATACCACACGGCGGGTCGACTTAACTAAGTCGCCTTTTACGACACCTCGATTAGAAATGAGGGAAGTCTATTCTACTCAGTCTGATACCACACGGCGGGTTAAGTTACCTTAATCGTATTTTACGACTCCTCGGTAAGAAAGAGGGTGGTCTATTCTACTTAACCGGATACCACACGGTGGGTCAACTTACCTTAGTCGCCTTTTACGACACCTCGGTAAGAAATGAGGTTGGTCTATTCTACTCAGTCGGATACCACACGGCGGGTTAAGTTACCTTAATCGTATTTTACGACTCCTCGGTAAGAAAGAGGGTGGTCTATTCTACTTAAACGGATACCACACGGTGGGTCAACTTACCTTAGTCGCCTTTTACGACACCTCGGTAAGAAATGAGGTTGGTCTATTCTACTCAGCCTATTTAAAGATGCAATAAGTCATAACTATAGCACTTGATATAAATATTGATTATTAATTATTATACGTCACATGCTTACCTTCCTTAGCTCTTGACAAGGCTACGCAAATCCTATTAGGCGCAGATAGAAATCCAATCTTGCCGTCTCTGTTACTCCTCACTAGAGACAATATCACTATCCTGCTCTCTTCTCCCTGATAATTATCTACCACGGTGATTTTGACATCCCTTAATAATGAATATTTTTTGCTTATCTGTAATAATTTTATTTATTTATTTAATTGGGAAACAAACAGCACTTAAAGTATTAAAGAAAATAATATCAGAAAAATTAACACACATGCCAGCAAAGTTTCCGCAAATGTGTGATGGAAGTGAAGACAATACAATAAATAAAGTTAAGGTAAATAAATGTAAAAGTTAAAATTAAAAGTAAAATTTAGAAAAAAAAACAAAAGATTTAACAAATTAAACTATTTATACATATAAGTAAGTAAGTAAGTAATCTGGATCTGTGGGTAGGTGCTAAAAAGTAAACATCGTATTTTTTAGCTTTTTTCTATATTTTAAACAAGAAAACTAGTTATTAATCTTTTTTTTTTTAATTAATTGTTTTATTAACTAGTGTTTATGTGATTTACAATACCCACCAAGTTATTTCCTGCATAAATTTCACTTTAATTTCACTTCACAAAAAAAACTATTTTTGCACTGCAGTGATACTATAGTCAACACAATGGATTCCATTCAAGATTCTCTTAATGCCATGTCAGAGTTGTTCCACAACAAAATGAGTGAGTTCCAACATAGCCTCGACAAAACATCCTTGCCTGGCCAATCTAACACTGTAACTAGTGAATTTAATAACTTTCGCTCATTTATTCTATCTGCCTTGGATATATTACAGAGACAAGTAGAATCTCTTGGCAAGGATATAGATAGGCTTGAAATGTATAGAAGACGTAAAATGATTCTTCTTCATGGTATTAAGGAGGAGAAGACCGAAAATGTTGGAGCGAATGTTGCCAATATTATTTCAGAGCACCTCGAGGTCACCACCTTAACTGCCGATACTATCACCGCGTCTTATCGTTTAGGGCGTCACTCCGATACTAAAACCAGACCGATTGTAGTTAAATTTGCTGATGCAGCTCTGAGAGATAAGGTGTGGTATGCGAAGACTGGATTCAAAGGAACTGGGATAACCGCCTCTGAGTTTCTCACAAAAAGGCGGCATGATGTTTTCCTGGAAGCAAGGCAGCGGTTTGGTGTTGGGAAATGCTGGACGAGAGATGGTCTCATTCAAGTTATTGCACCGGATGGATCGCGTCATCGGGTCGAGTGCAAGTCAGATCTTGACAGCATTCAGTATTCTTCGACGAAACCTCAAGCTCCGTCCAATTCTGCTAATTTACAGGCAAACAAAATTCTTGCTACTCGTTCCAAAAGAATGGTAAAAAAATAGCTTTATACAGGGTAACTAGTATGTAGATCGTATTTACAAATTTTATTTAAAATAGCATAATTTAGCTATTGTTGTGTAAAATATGTTTTAATGTTTACCCACTTATTAATGTTGAATGTGTATGCACTTGATTCATGATTGTTTATCTTATTTAATTATGTTGGCTCACCTTCACGTTGACATTTGTCAAATACTAAACGACATTACGGTGATTGCGTTGGATGCGAGCCTTTTAGTTACAGTTTTTTTTTTTTTATGGTCATGGTTACGCAACTTAATTAGTTAAATACTTACATACATATTGTATTTAGATTTTAATATTAGGGCTATGCTATATACTGCTATACTGATGAAAATTTTTATTATAAGTTAAATTCATTTATATTATTTCTTTACTGTTAAAGTTTTTTTTTATATTTTATTATAATTATAATATAGTACTCTTGTGATGTGAAGTGAATCTTTCCTTGCAACTGGTGGGTGTGATTGAAAAAGTTCAATTTATTTATTTATTTTTTCTTAAATTTTTTTTTTTAAATATATTTTTTATATATGTTGTCAGATGACGAACATCAAGATGACACTTTCTTTTCCTTTACTACTTCTTCAGATGGATTAAACGGAAACGACAGTTTTCTCAGTTGTCCTTCTCTTAGTGAGACTATCGATTCGCATTTTTCAGACGTAGTGAAGAATTTCAATATCATTCATATTAATGCCCAGAGTATTCCTGCACATTTTCCTGATATGTTGTCCTCCTTCGAAAATAATAAAATTCATGCAATTTTAATTTCAGAATCTTGGCTAAAACCATGCCTTCCATCTACTTCGTATTCGCTTCCTGGATTTCATTTGATTCGTAACGACCGTGTGCATCGGGCTGGTGGGGGCGTTGCGATTTATTTGCGTTCTCACATTCCCTATTCAGTTGTTAGTTTATCTCAACAAAGTAACGCCAGTGCAGAACATTTGTTTATTGAGATAAAGCTTGGTCACTCTAAGCTACTTCTTGGTGTCTACTACAGCCCTAATCTCACGGTCGATTATTTTCCCTCATTTGAAATCCTGTTAGATCAATTTTGCCCTTCATATACCCATACAATAATTATGGGAGATTTTAATACATGCCTTCTTAAAAAAGATCACCGCTCCTCTCGCCTTCTGTCTCTTATAAATAGCGCAAACCTTCATTTAGTTCCCCTATCTGCTACTCATGTTTTCCCAAATTGCATACCGTCGCTTCTAGATTTGATTCTTGTTTCCTCTATTGACCATGTTGCAAAACATGGTCAATGTTCAGCTACTCCTTTTCCTACCATGATTTACTTTATTTATCCTATAAACTAAAACCACTTAAAACGAAATCAAGAATCTTTCTCCAGCGTAATTTTGGTGGTTTGGATTTGGAAAGGTTGCGGGAGGATACATCCAAAATTGACTGGACTGGTGTCTTTGATGACAATACAGTCGATGAAAAGGTTTTGGCATTTACCTCACTCTTAACGCAATTGTATGACAGACATGCACCAGTTCGTCAAGTTAGAATGAAACATCTGCCTGCTCCTTGGCTCACTGAGGAAATAAAAATACTACAAAAAAAGAAAAGAATGGCTAAATATAAATATAAATCCTAGTGAGGCTAATCGAGAAAAATATCAAAGGGCTAGAAATCGCTGCAACAGGTTGTGTAGAGATAGTCAACGACGCCATATCTACAAAGCCGTTGTTGAGGAAAATGACTCATCAAAGGTTTGGAAATTTCTAAAATCACTTGGAGTTGGCAAATCACAAAACGATAACCATGTTCTCAATGTAGATTTAAATCAGCTCAATCAGCACTTTTCGTCTTCTTCTACTATAAACAGTACTACAAAGATAAATACTTTAAATCAACTCTCGTGTACGGCCACTCCAGATTTTCTTCCTTTCTTTTTTAGTCAATTTACCGAATGTGATGTTAAGAAGTATATTTTATCCATCAATTCTGACGCGGTCGGGTCTGACGGCATTAGCCGTAAGATGATCGTTCCTATAGTTGACTTTTTAACTCCCATTATTACATATATATTTAACAGCTCTTTGCATTGTAACGAATTTCCGTCATCCTGGAAAGACGCTCAAATAATCCCTCTTCCTAAAAAATCTACTCCTTTAAACTATTCCGACTATCGTCCTATTGCTATTCTTCCGTTCCTATCTAAAGTACTTGAGCGTCTCATACATAATCAACTCAGTAATTTCCTTTCTAAACATAACTTGTTAAATACCTTTCAGTCCGGATTCCGTCCTTGCCACAGTACTGTTACTGCTTTAGTTAAAATAACTGACGACATTCGGTTAGCCATGGACACACAACAGATTACAGTTTTGACTTTACTTGACTTCAGTAATGCCTTCAATACAGTAGACTTTGACATCCTCCTTTCTGTTTTAAATACTCTTAACATATCACCTAAGGTTATTGACTGGTTTCATAGTTACTTGCACGGACGCCGGCAACGTACACGGTATGAAGATTTATACTCTGACTGGAACTCTGTCAGTGCTGGTGTCCCGCAAGGTGGCGTGTTGTCTCCTCTTCTATTTTCTGTCTTCATCAATAATATTTGTTCTCACATTACTTCTCTCTACCACCTGTATGCAGACGATCTACAGATATACACTCATTCCAATTTAGCTGATCTATCGGAAACTATTAAAAAAGTTAATGATGATTTGTCCCGTATAGCTAACTTTAGTAATTCTTTTGGGCTCCAAGTTAATCCTAATAAGACCCAAGCTATTATAATTGGCAGTCCAAAACTGATGTCGCGGATTACATTATCGAACTTACCACCTATAGTGTTTGATGGGCATCACATACCATTCAGTAATAGGGCAAAAAATCTTGGCGTAATATTTGATAAATATTTATCGTGGGTTCCTCAGTTGAGCGAAGTTAGCAGGAAGATGTATGGTGCAATTGGTTCTCTACGTAGGCTACGCAATTTCTTACCCATTGCTACTAAAGTTACACTGGCTCAATCTCTCCTTTTACCGATTCTCGATTACGCGGATACTTGTTATCCCAACTTAACGGAGGAACAACTAAACAAACTTGAGCGACTTCAAAATCTCTGTATTAGGTTTATATTTGGCTTGCGCAAATATGACCATGTCTCCCAATTTCGTGTAAAGCTCAAGTGGCTCCCTATCCGACTTCGCAGGAATACTCATATCCTTCATCTTCTTTACTGTGTTCTGTTTAATCCAAATACTCCTAGTTACTTAAAGAAACGATTTATATATCTAGGGGATACTCATTGTCTTTCTCTTCGTTCCGATCACAATTTACGGCTTAAAATACCGTCTCACTCCTCATCTTTCTATGGAAATTCTTTGACTGTCAAAGCTGTACTCTTATGGAACACACTTCCTCTAGATATAAGAAAATCTCCTTCTCTTTCTATTTTCAAATCTAGGATTAAGCAACACTATTTATCAACATAATTCATTTTTATTTCTTTACTATTTATTTTTATTTCTTTTACCCCATGTGTATATTACTTTTAGTTTTTTGTTATTCTCCCTCTTTTTCTTTCATTATTGTGTCATCTTTTACATCTTATAACCTTTCTCTTTTAGTTTGTGCACCCCTGCCATTAATAAAAAATTAAGTTCTCTGCCCCAAGGTTGCCTGGAAGAGATCGCTCTTTAGCGATAAGGCCGCCTGTTGTACCAAACTTCTTTGTACATTTTCTGTATTCTTTTTGGTGTACAATAAAGAATATTATTATTATTATTATTATTATTATTATTATTAAGTAAGTAACGGCCTGTTACTATCCCACTGCTGGGCATAGGCCTCCTCTCTCCATTTTTGGAGAGAAGGGTTGGAGCTAAGACCTACCAAGCTGCTCCAATGCGGATTGGTAGGTTACACATATCCCTAGAATTTTTCTAGAGATATGCTGGTTTCCTCACGATGTTTTCCGTCACCGAAAAGCGTGTAATAAATTGCAATTATCAATTAGACACATAAGTTTTAACAGAAAAACTCATTGGTGTCTGCCCGGGTTTGAATCCATGATCGTCTCTAGAGATTCACACCGTCGCACCGCTAGGCCATCACAGCTTATTATATATAGCTTATTATACATATAACATTATATTATTTCTTTAATAAGCATTTTTTATGCATTAGTAATCTGTAAAAAATGTAGTAGAAGGGCAAAGGTTGTATCGCTTCGGGCCCTAAGTTTCCAGAATGACAGCACTGTAGCAGTAATCAAAGCGTGTGATCTTAAAAAGGTGGACAGTGTTACCGACGGCACAAGATCTTATGGTGTGGAGATCCCTTAAAAGAAGGGTGTCAAACTCAAAAGCTAATGAGGGCCAAATAAAATGCTTAACTTTAGGTGTACACAAACATTTTTATTTTGACTAGTACAATCAAATTATATCAAAATACTCTTAATTCAAATGAGCTCTTTCAAGCACTATTGAATCAAGGATCAATATTAACGAAGCTACGACTGGTTCGGAAGATTTTAAGTTCCCTTAAAAGAAGGGTGTCAAACTCAAAAACCAATGAGGGCCAAATAAAATGCTTAACTTTAGGTGTAAACAAATATTTTTATTTTGACTAGTTCATCCAAATTATATCAAAATAATATTTATACAAATAAGCTCTTTCAAGCACTATTGAATCAAGGATCAATATTAACGAAGCTACAACTAGTTCGGAATGTTCCGAGAAGAACCAGGAAGAAACCATGTCAATCTTTTAAACAATTTCAATTACATTATTAAACCAGAGTCTTGTATGAAGCTGAAAGGCTTTTGAAATTTAGGCATTTTTATCATCTAAATAAATATATTGAACACTTAAACACGCGGTCGTCCGTCCCCAAAGTAAGTTACTTAATACTTGTGTTATGGGTGACAGACAACTGGTGAATATATACATATATAATTTTTAAATACATACTTAAATACAAATATACACCCAGGCTCAAAGACCAACAAATTCATTTATATAATATGCTAGCCCTCGGCGGGATCTAAGGCAGGGTCACTACCCACTGCGTCAACGGCCCAGTTTTCTAAATATAAAAATAATCTTCAATTCAATATTACCTCCTTTATAAGAGATGCTTGTCCGTTATACGTGGTCAGTATAACAATATCTTGCGGCTCGTATTCCATTTTACGAAGGTAATTGGCGAGAGAAACACACAACTTCGCCTCATATGTATTTTTGTGACTCCAACTGTCGTCTAAGCCCTGGAATTACCAGTTCAGCAGATAAAATTACCATAGTATTGACCCATCCTTGACTAAAAATACTTTAGTTAAAAAACAATGGGAGTTTTTCACTATGGCCCATCATATTTATGTATACAGAAATTACAAGAGGTTTCTGCTATCGTGGATATTACAAGTGCAGCTGATGGGTAACGAACTCGCCGTGACGCCAGAAAGCAATTATAGAGTTCCCTGTCACCGAGCGTCGTACGAACACAGCTGATGGTGTACTCGGCGCAACGTGCGATTAAAAATAGCGAACCCTCTATTTTTAGTCAACGGGAAAGGAGGCAACCCATCTTTTTTCTTACATGTGTTTTGGGATTTTTTTTGAGATATTGTATAAATTTCAAACACGGAAATACGTTGAACGCTTGGTTTAATTAATACTCATTTCTGAACCTTCTTCAACAGTACGTATTCGTATAAAAAAATCCTTATAGAGACAAGACTTTAATCATATTCAAAGAACGAGTTTGGTTCTCATAAAATTAGTACCAAAATATATGCCACAAGAACTTAAATCATTACCGATATCACAATTTAGGAAGTTCATAAATCCTAATACGTAAGTCTTTGGTCATATTTCAAGAACGAGTTTATTTGTGAAAGTTATGATTTGGTACTCGTAGTACAAAAATATTTAATAAATTGCCAAAACACATCTCAAATCATTATCAATCACAATTTAGGCAGAAGTTATTGGAATTAACTAAATTTTTTTAATAATTTTTTTTTATTCTAACGGGCGGACCAAAAAAGTTCAAAACCCAGGAGCCCCACATGTCATCGGAGCTTTCTTTTTTTTTTTATTGCATTTTCTTATATCTTTTAATAAATTACCGAGCAAGGCTCGAGACCCCGTCGTCACTCAGGTATGAGAAATGTAACATAGTTGCAATATAATAATCAGGGTTCGCTTAATCCTACCAATATCATAAATGCGAAAGTTTGTAAGTATGGATGTATATTTGATACTCTTTCACATCGAATCCACTGAACCAATATCGATGAAATTTGGCACAGTTATTCCTTATATACCAAAATAACATATATGCTACAGAAATCCTTTTAATTCTATAGGAATAGGATGACATTGAAAATCGCCATCTATTATCAACTTATCATGTTACAAAATTCCACGCAAACGAAGTTGCGGTTAAAAGCTAGTCTAGCATAATAGCCTTATGGTCTCAAAGCGGATTTTCAGTGGCGTTCTCTTAATTAATAATGTAAGATTTTATTTTGATTTGATTTGATGAGTGGATATTTTGTTTCAGATACCTACTGTAACAATTTAAGGCCGTGTTGTATTCGGCTAAGTAGATTAAACTACCCTTCAGCTGGGAAAATATCATAAACTAAAGATTTTTATTTATTTGACTTACAATTAACGCTGACACTGCGCTTATGAACTTAGTCCAAAGGTTTGATATAAGATATTTTACAATTCACTATTTAACAGAAATGGTTTAATTGATACACAATTCAATAATTACCTCAGAATCTTCCAAAACGTCATGTGTATAGAAGAATAGGTTATCCTTCATACCTCTAACATCAGGATAGCACAGCACACTAGGGTGGCTATCCAATTTATTGTATATTATTGGGACCAATAATTGTACAAAGTTCGGCCGCATTCGACGTTGAACAGTAAGCGTGCGTGCGTGCACGCCGTTGCGTATCATACGTTCGAAAAGGGAAATTTCTAGATTATAGTTCTTAGCTAGTTCATAATGTGCTGCTGTAGGCCTTAGTTGTTTATGGTCACCTAAAGATAATTAAAATTATTTTTGGTTCATTGCCAAAATCAAGAAACATAATTAAGAGTGGATTTTAACACAATATTTCAATTGTCGATGTGTTCTATCTAATCAATGCAATCCGTACTAGACCAGTCTACACAAAGGTTTAAATTAAGTATAAGAGATATAAATAAATAAAATAAATATATGGGACACTTAGACACGCTCAGCCGTCCCCAAAGTAAGTAACTTAATACTTGTGCTATGGGTGACAGACAACTGGTGAATGTAAACTTATATATTTTTTAAATACATAGTTAAATACAAATATACACCCAGGCTCAAAGACCAATAAATTCATTTATAGAATATGTTGGCCCTCGGCGGGAAACGAACCCGCGACCCGCGGAGCTGCTGGCAAAATTGAAGATTATTTGGATAATAAAAATGCCTGGATTAGAAAAACCTTTCAGCTTCATACAAGACTGCGGTTTGATAATGTCAAATTAAAAATATTTAAAAGATTGACCGGCGAGTTTTTTGTTGGTTCTTCTCGGTAAGAGCAACATTCCGAACCAGTTGTAGCTTTATTAATCATGTTGATCCTTGACGATTCAAAATTGCTTGAAAGAGCTTATTTGAATAAAGATTAATTTGATTTGATTTAATTTAATATCGGGGTAACTAATAGTAGGTTTAGGTAGTACATGGTTGAACAAAATAACTTAAATTGTTCTTTCTTCCTTTTAACTATTAGAATCATAGAAATAAATACAATTTATTTACCTATTAGGATCAAATGCTGACATCTATGTGTCAGTGAAGCTACTATATGCGCTTCTAGTACTTCAGCCGCTTCTTCTACTATCACTGAAAAAGAAATCAACACTGAGATCACTCTAACCCAAAAATAGCTATAAAATGGCTGACATACAAAAATATTTCAAATAAAAAAATTGGGGCTTATCTGAAGACAACTCCCTTGTTCAATTCTGCCGTGTGGTATGCGGCTGAAGAGAATAGTACCACCCGTCATTTCTTACCGAGGTGTCGTAAAAGGCGACAAAGGTAAGTCGACCCGCCGTGTGGTATCCGGCTGAGTAGAATGGACCACCCTCTTTCTTACCGAGGTGACGTAAAATACGACTAAGGTAATTTGCTGTCAGGCAGGCGGCCGATCGTAAAATACGTAGCCAAATCATGTGACAACATGTGTTGCTTTGCGATTTTGTCGTGGAGTCTATCGGCGTTGAGTAGTGCATGAGTTTTTACAAATTCTACATGTATCAGGTATGAGAACAAATAATACACTCTACATTTAGCATTACATATATTTAATTTTATCGCAGATTATAGCAAAATAATATTCTCATTACTTTTGTATTATGGACCTCCGCAAGTAACGCCTAATTCTATAAATTAATAAACACATTGTTAATGGACACGCTCTTCTAGAATTTAACACCAAGGGGTATAGACACTGTGTAGGTTCTTAAAAGATTGGTATAACCAACCCCTTTCATCGAGCACAAAGGCCGCTAGAATGACTTAGGGCGGAAAACAGACAAAAATATTATGGCCATATTTACCAATAGGAGACAAAAGTCTCTTCATGAGATCATGTCGCCTGGCAGCAACGGTGGTAGTCACTCCCACTACTCGGGCCGATTTCATAATTTCACCGTCAATCAACGTTGAAACTTCATTTAGTTCATCGCTACACGCATTGTGTTTTTTCTATACGAAAATTCAGTAAACTGTATAGTTAAGAACTGCGTAGGTTACATAAATAAATATAAATATATGGGACACTTACACAGTATTACTAGTCTTGTATGAAGCTGAAAGGATTTTGAAATTTAGGCATTTCTATCATCCAAATAAATAAATAAAAATAAATAAATATATGGGACACTTACACACACGGTCGTCCGTCCCCAAAGTAAGTAACTTAATACTTGTATTATGGCAACTGGTGAATATATATTTATATATTTTTAAATACATATTTAAATACAAATATACAGGCTCAAAGACCAACAAATTCGTTTATAGAAAATGTTGGAAATTACGCAAGTTCTTTCGTCCAAAACTCCTCTATGCCTGAAAAATTAGGTCTTCAAACAATCCATGTTGCCAGTTATGACTTATAGATCACTTTCGACCGCTAAATATATTGTTATACCACCTTTTTTATGTACTATCTTGTTTATTGTTATCCATTTATTTATTTCTTATTTGCCTAGGCACGTCGCTACAGTTTATTGATTTTCATTTCTTAATTATTTATGCCTATTACTTTTCTTCTTCTGTTTGTTTGGTTGCTGCACCTATTTAAATTTTCCGTTTGACCCTAAGGTTGACTGGTAGAGAACGCTTAATTTAGTGTTAAGTCCGAATTTTGTACTTTTATATCATATAGTGCAATAAAGATTTAAAAAAAATTCTAACAATCAGTATAAGAATTGGTTTCGGCGTTAACTCTGTCCAATTATAGTGTGCAGACGGATGCGTTAGGAAACTTAGCTTATTAAGCTATATTGTTTATTTTGGTATTACGAAGTAGAGACTGAAGGATGTATGTATTGGATACTGTTCAGTTAAGTTCTGTCGCTGAGTCAGCTAAAAAGTTAGCCTTATATAGTTATCACTTACCAACAATACGTTCATCTTCAAAATAAGATCATCTTTAATGGTGTTTACTGCTTTGAAATACAGATTCCATCTTTCATCTGTTTCTAAACTATATGGGTTCTTTACTTGAGGTATACAAATATTCTTATCGCAGTACGACAACGCCATATATTTCTAAAAAAAAAAAACTATTAAGTTGGAATAAGCCAGAATTTGTATTTATCTTTCTTATCTCTAGAAATTTCTTACTATTTTCTAGCACAGCCCTTTATGTGACATTGTAAAACACGAATGCTTTTAAAGAGTGTACTTATATCAGGAATACATCTATAAAAGTGTGGAATTACTTAAAGTAAAAAGACTTTTATCTTTTCTTAGAAAAAACAACAAATCTCTTAGTTTGATATTCATGCACACAGGAAAATGGCTGGACTAACGTGATTATAAAAGGATAAAAGCCCATAACATACGTTTGATGGTTCAGAAGGACAAATATAGTCTGAAGAAAGAGACAGTATGAAACACGTACTAATGAAATTAACGCTGGGAAATTCATTCAGCCAATTATTTCCCGCCCAATCTTCCCCAATTCATCATGATGATACTATCTGAAGAAAGTTTATCTGAAGCCCAAAATTTTAAATTGCCAATTTTTTTATCAGTATTGCCGCACTAATTTAGTATACAGACATTATTACATTATGTATACCGAATTCAAGGCACTAAAAGGCAGAAGTAAGCCTAGAAATGCGTATTAAGAAAAATGGTCCCCAAGGTCCCATGAGACTAGATCAGGAATCAAGACCTAATAATTTACCTGTAATTCAATAATAATGTGTACCTTAAAACATACAAGTCTCTTCTTCACTTTATCAATTTGGTTCATAAATTTATCAGTCATCTTCTGACCTTTCAGGTGTTCATCTGTTATATCCTTTAAATATTTCACGCTATTCTGCATTGAATCTATTTCTTTAAGTGCCCATTGTTCTGAGAAGCACGTTTCTATTTTATCAGATACGTTAAGTTCATCGTATTGTTTCTCCCAATCTTCTAATTCATTTACTGGTTCATTATCATTAAGATCATCTAAATGTCCAAAAAGCCAATTTAAAACAGCATCCTCCTCTGGATTATTAAGTTCCAAATTAATGTCACTAATTTTGAGATGCGCTTTGATAGACTTATAGCTAATTATCTCCTTTTCACACTTTTCAATTTCTGTTTGAATCTCAGACATTTCTTTGAAAATCCTTTCCAGTTCTGATCTCTTATTCGAATATAGATAAGAATACTTCGATTTCATCTTTGCCCTCATTGCTTTTAAATTATACGGTTCTAAAACTTTACTTCTGCTCTGACTTCCTAATCTGATAACACTATCGGTTATACCCAATATGCCTTCAAGGAATTGATCAAGGGCGTGATTTGTATAGCAAATTATCAACATCGGTGTTCCTTCTAGGGACAAATTTCTTAAAAGTGTGGACGCAATTTTGACTCCTAAATATGTTTTTCCAGTACCAGGCGGACCTTGTATTACAGCGAATTCCCTAGTTAATGCAAAACTGTATGCATCCATTTGCGATTGGTCAAGTCCGAAAGATTTCAATGGCGGCCATTTATTTGTGTCTAGTACATAAAAATTTATGTCCTCGGAATCTTTCTGTACGCTGAATATTGTTTGTGATGTTAGATACGCAGGCGGCTGCGTTTCTTTCTAAAAAAATTATAATATGGTCAAGTTTAAAAGAGCTTAACTTTTTTAAACTGTATTTTATGTGTGTGTGCATGAATGAGTCGGTCTGTCTTTTAACGAGTCGTTCTTTGTCATTATGTTGAGTTAGGTACGTGTATTTATTACCTGTACGTTTACAATATATTTTTCCATAGGTAAGTTATCGGTTCTCGAGTTCTGCAGGACTTTGAGTACTCTGTGATACGGTTCAAAAAACACCTCGCTTTCCACCATCAAGTAAGGCTCAGAGAACACTTTACTTGATACAGGATTTTGAAATGAAACTGCGACCTAAAATAGTAGTTTAAACTAATTATCATACAGAATTAATTTACAGAATTTTTGTTATTATTAAAAATCACTGCCGGTTCGCAAGATGTCAAAATTTATATACGACCTAGAATCTAATTGTTAAAAGTCTAAGATACATGTTGAAAACATTCACCGATTCAAAATCCGAACAAAGTAAGCCCATGATATAGGCTTACCAAAGGAAAAATAGCACCTAAGAATTTAAAAAAAATTATTTTTTCATTCCTATGGGAAAATAAAACGTCGTGGGAATCTTGTACATCATAAGATACTTCCTAAGATAAATGTAACCCAAAAATAAGCATTAAAGCAGTTTGGTACATCTCCAATCCTTCTTTCCAAGGACCTTTGTCCAGAAGTGGGATGATAATAGGCTTTTACGTTCTTCCTTTCTATTCTAGAAGGATATAATGAATAAAAGTAAGTAAGTAGCGGCCTGTTACTATCCCACTGCTGGGAATAGGCCTCTTCTCACTGTTTTTGAAGAGAAGGTTTGGAGCTAAGTAGGTTACACATATTTCCAGAATTCTTTAGAGATATGCAGGTTTCCTCACGATGTTTTCCTTTACCGAAAAGCGTGTGATGCAAATGAAATTGCAATTATTAATATACATATATAATGAATGAAACAGGTTAATCCAATGTATGATACTCACGTAACCAAAACTAAGCAAATCCAAATTGGAGTCCAGTACTGAAGCGCAAAGTATATTCTGGAAATTGTCACTAGTGAAGAGCAACAAGGAGCCGAACATAAGACGTTTGCTATAGGCGTATTTTCTGTAATCTACCGAGCCATTGGCTATTCTTTCCATCCAAGCTAAGTCCACGAGATGCCCCACCCTATTACTGCTTACATATGTACGGATGATGCGTACTTTTGGGTACACTCTGAAAGAGCAAATATGCTTGGAAATATGGCTAGCATGGAGCTATGACTTTTGTACAATCAGTATTAGAAATTCTAATTTTAATAATGGCAATCAATAACAATTTATGTGTAGTAAGTAAAGTAAGTAGTAAGTAACGGCCTGTTACTATCCCACTGCGGGGCATAGGCCTCTTCTCTCCGTTTTTTTTTTTTGGAGAGAAGGATTGGAGCTAAGACCTACCACGCTGCTCCAATGCGGATTGGTAGGTTACACATATCCCCAGAATTCTCTAGAGATATGCAGGTTTCCTCACGATGTTTTCCTTCACCAAAAAGCGTGTGATAAATTGCAATTATCAATTAGACACATAAGTTTTACTAGAAAACTCATTGGTGCCTGCCCAGGGTTTGAACCCTAGACCTCCTCGAAAGAGGCGCACGGTGTTACCTCTGGGCTACCACAGCTTAGCTTAGCTTTATGTGTAGAACTTCAATTAAAGTTCTTTTTTTTACTGTTATAATCTGACTTAAACAGAAAAAAAAGATGGATGGATTGTGTGAAAAATGATATGCATGTTAAAGTAGTGGCACCAGAGTTGACGAATGATTCAGGAGAATGGAAGAGTAATACATATTGTGCCGACCCCACTTAGAGTGGGATAAGGGTAAGTGAATGATGATGAATCTGACTTAAACAGACATCCAATATCTATATAACAATTTTTTATATAAAACACTGTTACATAAATAAAAAGTAGTTAAAACTAAAGACGTTCACTATGGAATAAATATATCTTCAAGATATTTCAATATACAATATTGTTGTTGGAAAGTTTGGAAAGTCACTATCATCATTCTGCTGCCATGTTTTTTAATGGTTTGACTAGGTATTTTACGATCGGCCGCCTGACGGCATCTTACTTTAGTCGCCTTTTACGTCATCTTTGTAAGAAATAAGGGTGGTCTATTCTACTCAGCCGGAAGAAATATATTTGCAATCAAAATAAACTTTAAGAGTAAATTATAGAAGTAGGTGCTATTTTGCAGAGATCCATAATACAAAAGTAATAATAAAATTATTTTACTATAATGATATTGCTGTATATAATATCCTCCTGCCCTTATCCCACTCTAAGTGAAGTCGGCACATGCTATAAACATGCTGTCACATGATTTGGCTGCGTTTTTACGACCGGCCGCCTGCCTGACGTCAACTTACCTTAGTCGTATTTTGAGACACTTCGGTAAGAAAGAGGGTGGTCTATTTCACTCAACCGGATACCACACGGTGGGTCAACTTACCTTAGTCGCCTTTTACGACACCTCGGTAAGAAATGAGGTTGGTCAATTCTACTCAGCCGGATACCACACAGTGGGTCGACGTACCTTAGTCGCCTTTTACGACACCTCGGTAAGAAATGAGGGTAGTACTATGCTATTCAGCCAGCTATTCATACCACACGGTTTATATATTACAAAATAATTTTATTATTACTTTTGTAAACTTTAACTGTGTAAGACTTACCTAATATTCTCATGCCTTCTGTTTGATGGATTTTCCAAGTATTTACCTGGAAAATTATATTTTTAATTCCTAGTTTAACCAAATGTGGCAGGGTTATGTTAAAAGTAAGAATAAAGAGGTTTTTTTTGTTTTGTCTGGGATCATAAATTTGTAATAAAAAAAATAAAAAAAAATTGGTTATGAGCTATCCCAAATTACAAAAATTAATTTGTTTGAGAGAGAGATAATTTTTACCAACATATTCCTTCACGTAATGGTCCAAAACAGTCCTCTCTCAACAACTTGAACTGCAAGTCTAAGTAATGTTCAACACTACTGTACGCTCCATTCACGATGTTTGGTACAATTTTTACATTATCTTTTCTGAGAAGATCCTCTTTATTTGGAAATATGCACAGATTCCTAAAGCTATTTGGATCTGTGCTTGTCATAAAATTTGGTATCATTTCTTGTAAATCCTGCAATGAAAATTTTATACTGTTTAACAGGTGAATGAAAATTAATTAAAAAATATATGGTAAAATAGGTCAAAATAAAGAGCTTCTAACAGATAACATAGACAAGATAAAATAATATTAAATTGATTTTCAAATATAAAATCCATAGTGGAAATTTTGTATTTAGCCATGTTGTATCCGGTTGAATAGAATAGTACCATCTCCATTTCTTACCGAGGTGTTGGTAAAGCCAACTAAGGTAAGTTGACCCAAAGTGTTGTATTTGGCTGAGTAGAATAGACCAACCTCATTTCTTACTGAGATGTCATACCACAGTGTGGTATCTGGTTTAGTAGAGTAGACCACTCTTTCTTACCAAGGTGTAAAATACGACTGAGGTAAGTTGACATCAGGCAGGCAGCCGGTCGTCAAACTGCAGCCAAATCGTGACAGCATGTTTATAACATGTTGTGCTGACCCCACTTAGAGTGGGATAAGGGCAGGAAGATGATGATGAGAGGAAATTTTGTATTATATGAGACATCCTTTAAATGACAACTTATTATACCCATTATAATTTAAAAAAAAGTGGTAACAATATAATCTGGTAATTGCAAACTATTGCATAGATAAAAATAAAAAATGTAAATGTACTGACATCAATAATACAATTTTGTACATCCATTTTTAGCTGCATTATTTGTTCATAAAAATTTTCTGTAATAGATTCCATATGCTCTTCCTGGACGCCAATAGCACTTAATTCTGCCATATCCAATACATCATAAAGATCCTTTAAGTATTCTTTAGGATGACCTCCATAGCGAAATATTGAATCACAAAGATCCAAAACATTAAAATAAAATGATTCTACATTATCCCATAGTTGCATATTCATTCTTTTCTCAACTATTTTAACTTTCGGAATATAACGAAGATACTCATTTAATTTTTTTAGAAAATCTGATTTTTCAAATTTGTATCTCAATAATGAATCTATTTTCGTTTTTTCATTCGAGTCTAATGATTTGTATAGAGCACTTAACATTTTTACAATTAAAACAATGAAATCGCCTTTAAGCTCTGTATTTAAGAGGAGCCAGAATCCAGGCCTATTTGATAGTTCCAAATTCAAAATTGGAGGTTTTAGAAAAGAAAGATCAAGGAGTCTTTTGAAACCTATAGGTTTTTTCTCACTTTCTTTTAAATTGCATGACGGATTAGCTGCAGGAGTTTCTTCTTCAGAGAACTGTGAAGTGCTTGGCCTTATATCTTTCGTCACAGTACCGTCGAACCAATCAATACGAAGAGATTTGCTGCCTTCAGTCATGATTTTAATATTTATAACGATACAGGATAATGCTTTGGATTTTTAAATTCCAATTATAAAATTTATAAACATACTAACGTCAACGGTCAACGTCACTCGGAGTCGAAGACATGACAGTGACACTGACACAAAGGACAGAAGGGATGTGAAAAAGTAATGTTTATATTAATCGATTATTTTAAAGTTTGTGATTAGTCTGATAGAGACAGATTGATAATAAGAGATGCTACAATACGAGATACGTTATGTCTCAAAGTATTACACTTTGTCTTTATCATATCATATCATACAGATCTTAGATTTATTCTCGAATTGTTTAGTCTGGAGTACTTTATTAAAAAAAAAATTGTTTATTATACCCTAAAATTGTTTGGGCACAATTTATTTCATTCTCTTACATGATTTTATTACTTACATCGCCTTTATGAACTACAATAGCAATAGCCTATTCCAGCATATACGCGCTGTTTCTACAGGCGCTGTCGCATAAAGCAATAATTACAACTTATTTTGAAACGAAGATCTAACCAAAGCTTATAGTGTACATAATGAAAGATCTGAGTGATCACAAACTTAGGTATAAGTTATCCTTAATACACTTTTTTCTTATCTTTATTTGGTGGTACATTAATAGTCAATTTAAAAAAAAAAATGTGCACCGCTGCGCTGTTGGTTCGTGATATACTCAAAAACTACTAAATAACTTTGCCTTAAAGGACTAGATTCCAGACCGTTAATAAACTAAACTACTTAAAAACGCATAATTACGTTTATTACATTATTAAGAGTAATATAAAAATAATTTAATCATTGATTCACACTTTAATTGCATATATTTAACAAGATTAACTAGGA
Organism: Morpho achilles; assembly: GCA_947086495.1. Classification (NCBI taxonomy): domain Eukaryota; kingdom Metazoa; phylum Arthropoda; class Insecta; order Lepidoptera; family Nymphalidae; genus Morpho; species Morpho achilles. The sequence goes on from CAMTZB010000015.1 coordinate 13,514,047, forward strand.
AAATATTTTATTACTGGCTTCTTTACAACTTGCATCAATGCTGCTCTTCAACTTGAAATTCTTTCTTTAATGTTTCTTTTCTCAGATAAAGCGCAATAATAATTCAATTCAAACGCCATGTAGTATCCGGCTGAACAGAATAGTACCACCCTCTTTTCTTACCGAGGTGGCGTAAGAGGCGACTAAGGTAAGTCGACCCGCCGTGTGGTATCCGGCTGAATAGAATAGACCACCCTCATTTCTTACCGAGGTGTCGTAAAAGGCGACTAAGGTAAGTTGACTCACCGTGTGGTATCCGGTTAAGTAGAATAGACTACCCTCTTTCTTATGGAGGCGTCGTAAAATACGACTAAGGTAAGTTGACGTGTCAGGCAGACGGCCGGTCGTAAAATACGTAGCCAAATCATGTCAACATGTTTATAACATGTTGTGCCGACCTTACTTAGAGTGGGATAAGGGCAGGAAGAAGAAGATTAAATCAATTTAAATTACACACCACTATTATATAAATCTACTTGTTGGTTTGAAAAAGGGTGATTTATAATGTGGAATAGTTTATGTTTCTAGACGAGATTAAATTGAATTTCAGTAGGTAATTGACCCTAACAATGAATTAATTATGTTTGATGTAATATATTAACTTTCTGCCCTTTCTGTTTCGGTGAAGTTAATTAAGACTGTAAGGGTGAAGAGTTAATAGTTTGAGACGAGATTAGATCAACGGGTGAGATAAGCTCGGCTAATCGGCCAAAGTTTCGGTTCTTAATTAAGGCCTGATAAGGAACGGTTAGACTAAATACTTGTTAATACGCTAAGCTGCAAAATGGCTAATTTTATCAACTGATAAGGAATAGATAAGTTTACACCTCGTCGCTTCTTTTGATTTGTTGCTTGATACTATGGAAATAATTCTTTTCATTTTTGTTATATTGGTAACATTACTGATACGTAACACGTTTAATATTTAAATGAGTTAATCTTAATTAAATATATAATTTTTCCCGAATCTCGGAAATAGCTCCAACGATTTTCATGAAATTTGACATGTAGAGGTTTTGGGCTCTAGCTAGGTTTTTTTTAATGTCGTTTTATCGCTGTATTCAAACACTGAAAAATGACGTAATTGACATTACTAATTGACACTAGACAATTTTTGCCATTATTTGTAAAGCTGTAATAGCGCAATTGTAAACGGGAGATCTACTTATGAGAAAAAACCTAGGTTCAAATCTAACTCTCTCTCTTAGGCTCTTTCTTTTTTTTAAATTGCATTATTTTCTTTCTTTTTAGTGTGCATTATTTGCTTTCCTATTTTTTTATTTTTATAGCATTTTTAGTCGTCTTCTTAGTATTGCGATGTTATTTATTCTTGTCATCTGTGCTCTTTTATATGTGTAAAGTCAAATACTAATCAAACCAAATAAAATCAAAATAATCTTTATTCTAATAAAATCTTTCAAGCACTTTTGAATCGTCAAGAATCAATATGAATAACGAATGAGTCCCTACAAAGAAAAAAACCGGCAAGAAACTCGGCGTTAAATATTTGCCATTTTTAACTGGAGTCTTGTATAATTCGATTTTAAAATCCAGTCATTTTTATCATCCAAATAATTTTCATTTTTGTAACGCCGTGTGGTATCCGGCTAAGTAGAATAGTACCACCTTCATTTCTTACCGAGGTGTCGTAAAAGGCGACTAAGGTAAGTTGACCCACCGTGTGGTATCCGGTTTAGTAGAATAGACCACCCTCCTTCTTACCGAGGTGTCGTAAAATACGACTGAGGAAAGTTGACGTCAGGCAGGCGGCCGGTCGTAAAAACGCACCCAAATCACTTGCAGCATGTTTATAAAATGTTGTGCCGATCCCTCTTAGAGTGGGATAAGGGCAGGATATAATCTTTCATTTTGTAATACTCTTAACGTATAAGCATATCTCTTACACTTATTTTAAACCTTTCTGTAGGCTAAACTAGGCCGAAATAATGTTGCATTTTTTAGTTCTGTGCCCTCCGACTTTTTACAGGAGCATGATAAAAAACCCATTTTTATGTACGATAAGATATTCAATTATATACAGAAAGCAGAAACAATAATATTGTTAGCGCTCTTTACTTACGAGAACTTTGTCATTGTTATGACAAATGTGTACTGTCCCGAAATTCCCTATTAAGTTAATTGGACAGATGTTTCGGTTATGAAATGGTCATACTGTGACAAGGGTGTTAGTAATTTGAAAAAAGTTATTGTTTTCTTTTTCCTTCCCTTATTTTATTACTCCACCTTTCATATTTTCAACAGGAATACTATTCAGTATAGTTATAAAAAACTATTTGATATACAGGTGGTATCAGGTCAGCTATACGAAATTAATTATAGTTTTAAGTACTTACGCACCTCAGTACCCTACATAAAAAAAGTTAATTCAGAGAAGTATAACTATAGGAATTATTTTCCATTTTTTTTTAAATAAACGCGATTTTTAGAAATCAATTACCGTACACGCTTTTTTCATAAATTTTTTCATTTGAATGTTGAAACGTTTTATCAATAGGAATACTCCACTGAAAACAACAACGGCACAGTGCTGCCATCATTTTAATCAAAAAGGGCACGATACTCTTGTTTCATGACTGTGTTGCTATAAAATACAAAGCGGAAGTCATTGGCGATAACATGCCACAGTTATCTTATACGTTTTAAGTGATCAGTCAGTATTTAATGTCAAATCATCGGTAACATCCGGTTTATGACCATCTGTAGGCTGTCATCATCATCATCCTCCTGCCCTCAAAATGGGGTCGCCCAGCATGTTATAAAGCATGCAGTCATAATTTGGCTGCGTTTTAACGACCGGCCGGCTGCCTGACGTCAACTTACCTTAGTCGTATTTTACGACAACTCAGTAAGAAAAGAGGTTGGTCTAGTCCACTCAGCCGGATACCACACGGCGGGTCGACTTACCTTAGTCGCCTCTTAAGACTCTTCGGTAAGAAATGAGTGCCTATTCTACTCAACCAGATACCAATTCGCTAAAAACAAAATAAAACCTCTTAATTCTTACTTTTTACATAACTCTTGTACCGTTGGTTAAACTGGGACTTACAAATGAAATTTTTCAGGTAAATACTTGGAAAATCCATCAAACAGAAGGCATGAGAATATTAGGTAAGTCTAACTCTTTGTGATTTTGGTCGTGGAATCTATCTCCTGATGATGCTTCGGTTGCGGGGCGAAACGATTGTTTTAAACCTTTACGATTGTTTTATGCCTTTTACGACACCTCGGTAAGAAATGAGGGTGATACTATTGTACTCAGCCGGATAGCACACGGCTAAATCTGTAGGCTGTAAACAAATTTATTTTCATTATGTTCAAAATCTACACGCAGTTTATATGAAATATGCTCGGGCTTTGCGCCCTTAAACAAGATACGACGTTAACAAAACATTTGCCAAACAATGGCCCATTCATCCCCTTGATACGTCAAGTGACGTGTAATATAGATTAACAACGGTTTTTGAACGAACTTAGAGTTTGAACATTGTACACTGATTTCTGGATTGAATTTTACCTAAATTTGAAATTAGAACGAATTTTGACTTATTATTAGGTAAACATACGGGTCACATCGCGTTATCTTTAATATTTTAATGAGTTAATCTTGTATGTATGTATATATTCGGATATAATATATTCGGAATCTCGGAAACGGCTCATACGATTTTCCTGAAATTCAGTATGTATAGAGATTTAGGGGAGACAAATCGGTTTTATGTAAAAAAAAATCGTTTTATCCCTGTTTTTGGGCATTAAAAAATACTTAAATTTATATTTAATTGAATTTAACATTAACTGTAAAGTCAGCGTAGCTTATTCGGGGAACGCAAATCACTCTGCCAGTGTCACGTAAAATGGCAAACACACGAGTAATGGAATTTAGAATTTGCCTCGAAGAGAATGCACCAAATGAAACCCTTTGTAGTATTACATGCACCCATCCATGTCATTTTTATTTTATTTTTTGTTTTATGATCCTCAATGTTATGGTTGTCTGGAAGAGATCACTTTAAGCGATAAGTTTTTATTTAGTTTTAACAAAACATTGTCTAAATTAGCAGTGTATACAATAAAGTTATCATAAATAAATAAATAAAAAATAACGTTAAGTAGCGGCCTCTAACTGCTGAACATGTATTAAACTGGACATGTATGTAGTAATATTTGTTCATCATCTTCCTGCCCCTATCCCACTCTAAGTGGGGTCGGCACAACATGTTATAAAAACGCTGTCACATGATTTGGCTGCGTTTTTAAGACCGGCCGCCTGCCTGACGTCAAATTACCCTTTGTCGTATTTTACGACACCTCGGTAAGAAAGAGGGTGGTCTATTCTACTAAACCGGATACCACAGGGTGGGTCAAATTATCTTAGTCGCCTTTTACGACACCTCGGTAAGAAATGAGGTTGGTCCATTCTACTCAGCGGATACTACACGGCGGGTCGACTTACCTTACTCGCTTTTTACGACACCTCGGTAAGAAATGAGGGTGGTACTATTCTATTCAGCCGGACACCACACAAATGGATAGAAATGGAGTAATATTTGTTCTTGTACAAAAACGTCTGCTTCTTTCTGTGTGTTGTATGGGAATAATTTCACTCAAACGACGTAACGGTGATTGAAATAAAAGTAATGCCTTAGCCCAAAGGCCGGCCCATATTAGGGGCGGGCGAACTCCTTTGTTTACTCCAGAGAGTGCTTGTGTCGCTCCCGACCGGGCAAGTGACAAACAGTGGACACACGGAAGGGTAGAATATACGAAATTTATTTTATCGGAGTAAATAAGTTTATTTCTTATTTCTCTTTGTCAAATCAGCGTAGCTTATTCGGGGAACGGGTGGTCGTGAGAAATGAAAATACCGAGGATCGAGCCCACCTACCCTAATAATTTTTTTTGAAGTTTCTTTTTTTATTTTGTAAAAAAGGCTCGTTCAACCATGTACTTATAATTATTTGTGACTATGTTTGACAATAATTAAGTATTAATTTAACAGATATTTACATTTGTGGACCGCTGCAGACCTACTTTGCGTTATTAAAATTTATTACATGCTATATTAGGGATTCGAAAGCATATATAATCTCTTTAATATTGAAATGAGTTAATTTTGTATGTATGTATGTATATATATATATATATATATAATATTTTCGGAATCTCGGAAATTGCCCCGGTAAAATTTTCGGAATTTTACTGAAATTCAGCATGTAGAAGGTTTGGGGGAGAAAAATCTATCAAGATGTTTTATTTAAAAAAATGTCGTTTTTTGCTGTCAAACGTAAAGTCATTGTAGTTAATTTGGGGAACGGGCGGACTAGTAAGGTAAAAATACCTAAGATCGAGTCCCACCTGCCCTATTATTTTTTCTTTAAATTTTTTACATCATTTTAAAATTTCCGAGAATGGCTCGGTCACCCAGGTACTTGTTGAAAATGTGCGCTAACAAATAGGTATATGTAAGAAACGTGAAATTTTCGTTTAGAATCTATTATAGGCCGAAAATGACAATCTAATTGTTTGTGTGTAGTTTCGAACCGACAAGCCTTCGTACGGCTTCTATAGTTCGCGGATGTCAGCTTAAAGCTGAGAGCGTTGTGTTATAAACACGCTCGAATATCATCTTCCATAGTTTGGAAATATATCTTACTTCAAAACTGATATATTATACTCACTTTACATGGTATATTTATACTAATATATAAAGTTGAAGAGTTTGTTGATGAATTGTTTTAACGCGCTAATCTCAAGAACCACTGGACCCATTCTAAAAATTGTTAGAGTGTAAGATAGTCCATTTATCGACTATATAATATCACGCTAAGATGAATATGAATGGAGCAGCAATAAAAAATATTGTAAAAACGGCAAAATTTAAAGCTTTCCTTACGTAACAGTTCGGAATATTTCAGTTACAGTTCAGAATATTCGGAATCTCGGAAAAGGCTCCAACAATTTACGTGAAATTCAGCATGTAGGGAGGGGATTTTGGTGACAAAACTCTAAAAGGTTGTATTTGAAAAAAATATCGTTTTTTCGCTGTTTTAGAGCTCTCAAAAAACCCTAATATTTATGTCGAATATAGAAAAAAAAATTCCTATCAAATCAATAGTCACGGTAGCTCATTTAGGAAACGGGCGGACTAGAAACGTGAAAATACCTAGGATCGAATCTCATCTGCCCGCCTCATATTTAATGTTTTTTAATTTATTATTTTTTTATATCTTTAAAAAAAAAATTACCGATATTATATATATATGTATATATATATATATATATATATATATATATATATATATATATATATATATATATATATATATATATATATATATATATATATATATATATATATATATATATATATATATATATATATATATGTCGGCGGGTAGCCGTACTTTGAATATCAACATCACGCCATTTGATTTAGATTGTTACTATGATGTTTAATTTGTCGATACCTTCATTACTGAAATAAAAACACGTGGTTAATATTTTTACCACGTGTTCAGACTTCAGAATTAATATTTGCAAGTTACATTGTAATAAATTTAAACATTTCATTTTAAAATTGAGAACATTTCTTTGTAAGTAAAGAATAGTTTTAGTTGAAAAGGTGGGTAGTTTGTTCAATCGAATGACACACCCAGTTTTTCTATAAAAACCGAGCGCGCGCCAGCTCAGCTCGGGAGATTATTCCGTTTCGGACCGCCGCAGCGGACAGAGCTCTTGAAAAATAAAAGCTTATAAAAATTATCTATTCAGTTTATATTTATCACCAATTATGTGGGATAACCCTGCCCGTGACGTCAGCAATACTGACGTCACGCTTTTTAAAAATGATCGCGGCGAGCCTAATCCGTCACATATATATATATGCCAATATATCCATATTGAACTATTACAGACGATCGCGAGCACAAACAAGTTAGTGAATAAATGTAAATTTTGTTTAGAATCTTAAACCTCAGGCAAAAATATTCTAAGCTGCTGATACTAAAACATATCTCCGCTAGACTTTGTATTATTAGTATAAGACTTTGTAAATGCAGACGTCGTGATTTTGAAAAGAAGCTGTATTATTTTATCTTAAGATTTTCTATAATCTTTGCAGTGTTATGTTTTACTTAAACGGAATAATACAAAAGTTTTTATCTGTGTGAAAGCTTATTTAGCGTTCAAATTTAAATCTACTTTATTAAAGATTAAGATTAGTAGAATATCATATCAGATTGCCTTTTCAAAAGACTGGATGTTTTTACGTAGATATAAAAACCAGAATACTAGAAAATATTTTAAACTGAAAATGTATTTAACGTTCAATTTGAAACAGTTTATTTGAGATTAAATTAAAGATTCTTAGAATTTCCAAGATATTTATAGGTATTTATGTATTTTAAGACTGGATTTTTTGTTATTTAAATGTAAAGAAATTATTCTTTTGATTTTACTTTTATGATTTTTTTTTACTTTTAACGGGTACTATCTGCGACTCCGTTTGTGTCAACTTAAGAGTCTAAGTACCCTAATTAATGTAATACGTGTTTTATCTCTGTTCCCAAAAGAAACTAATTTTTAGCCTGTATGTAACTCCAGTGTAACGCTTTTATTGTGCTAAATTTCATTATTATATACAGGGTATTAGCCGTGAAAGTGTAACAGACAGACAGACTTTTAAATTTATAAAATTAGTATAGATACGTAACAATGAAAATATCGTAAATGTAAATAAAGAGCGACCGTCGAGTTTCTTGCTGGCTCTTCTCGGTAGGAACAGCTTTCCGAACCAGCAGTAGAGTTGACGATTCAAAAGCACTTGTTTACAAGTTTAATTGAATAAAGAATATTTTGAATTTTAACTTGTAATGTTTATTCCTTACTCTTTTTCTTTCTGAATATAAGAAGGCAACTGTAAATGCAAAACAAAAACAGCTTTTTGATATTTATATTAAACACACGTATGAAACGTTACAAAGTAAAAGGGACCGCCCTAAGGTCAGAAAACCGCCTTTGAAGTCAAAGGGTCTCAGCTAACACGATCTGTCTTTTATTAAAAAGCAGATACCTTTTACAATTGTTAAAAGCTAACCATATTCAAGAACAATATTATTATATACATATCTTCTTCTTCTTGCAGTGCCTCTCCGATTATCGAAGGTTGGCAGTCAGCAGCGTATATTTCCGTTTATTTTTCGCGAGGTGAAAAAGTTCGGCAGCACTCGCGATTCCTGTCCACTCCCGGATGTTGCGTAGCCAGGATTTCTTCCTGCGACCGACACCTCTTCTTCCTGCTACTTTTCCCATCATGATCAGTTGAAGAAGTTCATATCTCTCGTGCCTAAACACATGCCCCAGATATGACACTTTTCTGACCTTGACGGTATTCAAAAGTTCGTATTTTTGGTTAACACGTCGCAGTACTTCCGCATTGGAAACTTTGTGAGTCCAGCTTATGGCCAACAGTCGTCTATACGCCCACATCTCGAAGGCTTCTATACGTTTTCGAAGGTCTTCCTTAACAGTCCATGCCTCGCATCCGTATAGAAATACAGGCCAGATGTAACAACGCAGTAGTCTCAAACGCAAAGGGATTTTAAGTTTGCGGTTGCATAGTACCTTCTTCATTTTATTAAAGGTACTTCGAGCTACTTCAATTCGAATCTTCATCTCCTGATCAGAGCTCCAGATTTCATTAAGCCACGTACCTAAATATTTGTGTTTGCGTACTCTCTCGACTTTTTGGCCATCCACTGTGATAACAAAGTCATCAAAACTATTTTTAGAAATGACCATGGACTTCGTTTTCGATATGTTCATCCGAAGACCAGCCCTTTCACTGCACTCGTTAACTCGGGTGACGATTCTTTGTATATCTTCAGGGGAGGATGCTATAAGGACTGTATCATCAGCATATCTGATATTATTGATGTTAACTCCATTTATTTTCACTCCGCACTGTAGGTCTTCTAATGCTTCTGCTATAATTGTTTCAGAGTATAAATTAAATAGCGTAGGTGATAAGATACAGCCCTGCCTAACCCCCCTCTTAATTTCAACCTCGTCAGTAACCTCATTGTCAACTCGAACAGCAGCTCCTTGATTCCAGTACAGGTTTTGGATGATTCTAATATCTTTGCCATCGATGCCAATATTTCGTAAAATTTCGATTAATCGATCATGCAAAACACGATCGAAGGCTTTTTCGTAATCGATGAAACAAAGGAAAACATCTTGTTGCACGTCTCTGCATTTTTGCACCAGAATCTGCAATGCAAAAAGAGCTTCTCTTGTGCCTACTCCCGTTCGAAAACCGAATTGGCTATCCGTGAGTTGTTCATCACACTTGTGTCTTATGCGTTCGTGAATGATGTTTAGAAATAATTTAAGTACCTGGCTCATAAGAGTAATCGTTCTGAACTCCTCACACTTCTTTGCATTCGCCTTTTTAGGGAGTGTTATAAAAGTTGATATCAACCAGTCTTTGGGTATATGGCCTGAGTCATAAATCAAATTTAAAAATTTTACAAGTACATCAATATTTTCCTCTTTAATAAGTTTTAGTATCTCTATGTGAACATTATCTGGACCAGTTGCTTTTCCCGTTTTTGCTGCTTCCAGAGCCTTTAGAACTTCTCCTTTAAGGATACAATATCCGTCCTTCAAATCACAAGGCGCAGGCAAACTACGAGAGTCATCAGCGAACATTGATGAGATATATTGTTCCCATAGGTGTTTTTTCCTAGAAATATCCAATACTGGGACATTATGTTCATCTGTGAGGTGGTACAGGTTCCTCTTATAACCTAGGAAAGATTTTATTTCCTTATGCAAATTAAATGCATCGTGCTTAGCATAGAGATCCTCCATAAGATTGCACTTGTTCTGGTACCAAGTATCATAGGCATATCGAACTTCTCGACGAATTCGTTTATCTAATTCTGTATACTTGATACTATTCGAATTCTTGTAGATTCTCCTTTCTTCCATAAGGTTATATATTGTTTCCGTCATCCACTGCTGTTTAGGAGTCCAGTTTCGTTTTAGATATTCCTTATTGATGTCTAGTATTCTATTCTTCAAAATGATCCATTCGTTATCGACATCATCCATTTTTCCAAGTTTCGCAGTCTCTGCCCACTTATTGATTTGCTCAGCTACCTTCACTTTGGTGTTAAGTTCTGAAAGGTTTCTCACATCGGTTTTGTGATTTTGTGTCGTCTTTTTTATACTTTTCAGCCTGCATGATATTATGGCAATGACTGGATTATGGTCAGATCTTATATCCGCTCCAGGGTATGTCTTAGTACTTGTAATACAGTTACGGAAGCGATGGTTGATCATTATATAATCTATCTGATTTCTCACTATGTGTTGCGATGTATGCTGTGGTGAAGTCCATGTATATAACCTTCTTGGTGGCAATTGGAAAAAGGTATTCATTATGGTGAAGTCATGCTCTTGGCAAAATTGTATAAGAGTGTCACCTCTTTCATTTCTTACCCCAAGTCCAAATTTTCCGGAGACTCTTGGAACTTCACCTTCGCCAACCTTAGCATTAAAATCACCCATCACTAGGTTTATTTCGTGATGTTTCGTTAACTGGAGGAGATCTTCTATTTCTTTGTAAAAAACTTTGATGTCTTGATCTGAACCATCAGTAGTGGGTGCATAAACTTGGATTATGTTCAGATTCCAAGGCTTGGCATTTATTTGAATCATCATGGTCCTATTAGATTTGGGTCCTAAGCTTATAGGTGTATTAAGATGCTTTGTGTTTATGATTACACCAACACCGTACTTGTTAGAGGAATCTTCAGAACCAGAGTAATACATAGTGAAGTTGTTATCTATTATATGTTTACCATTTCCTATCCATCTAACATCACTTATTCCCAAGATGTCAATTTTTAAACGTTCCATTTCTTTGCACACATTGTAAATTTTTTCTGGACTCTTCAGACTTCTTACATTCCATGTTCCTAACTTCATTTTTATTGTTTGCCGCCTGGGGATTCTTAGCACCCCTGTCCTATTTAAAGGACGCCAGGAACTCGGGGCCATACTTTTCTTTGACTTTTCCATTATACTTTGCCGACGACTAGGGAAAATATAGTGCAGTGGTTTCCCGTTGCCTTCTGCACCAGACATTTTAGAGGTTATTTGTACCTCAAGGCTGCTGCTCGCCTCTTCCTTGCGGGTTTGTTTGGTTATACCGCCAATAATCGGTCGCCAGAGCCTCGTCCGTTGTCTAGCAGGGGGCACCACGTGCAGGTGAGGTTGACAATTGGTTCGAACAGGATGTTATTTTCGTTCCCTTACCCCCCTACATTATATTGATATTTAGATGTTATATACATATGTAACATCTAAAATATTGTATCCCTTTTTACGTGCGCACGGACTGATATTTTGCATACATCGCACGCTTATTATTAAAGTGACCTAATTCTAAATTAGGCTTAATAGATAATTTATAGAATTAGGCGTTACTTTGCAGAGGTCCATAATACAAAAGTAATGAGAATATTATTAAGCTATAATCCTGGGGAAATGGGTGGAATAGTCCGGAATAGGAGCTGACCACCCGCCCTGCACCGACAGGCGTCCCCGAAATTAGATAGATAGATGCTATAATCCGCGATAAAAGAAAATATATGTATTGCTAAATGTAGAGTGTATTATTCGTTCTCATACCTGATACATGCAGAATTTGTAAGAACTCATGCACTAGCTGACACCGATGACACAACAGTACACAAGCACTGCACACATTCACCACGACAAACTCAACAATTGAAACACATTGATTGAACAACTCAGGAGATCGCAAATCTCTGCGATTTTGTCGTGGAGTCTATCTCCTGAGTTGTTCAATCAATGTGTATCAATTCTGTGTTTTTTGGTATTAAATAATTAAAGAGATGATATTTGACTATTTCCATTTTTAACAACTTTAAGATGGCGCCACAAGCGCTGGCGCCTAAATAATTATGTCAAAAGAGTATCTTATTTACTTATTTAAAGATACAATGAGTCATAACTATAGCACTTGATATAAATATTGATTATTAATTATTGTACATCACACTAGCGTGCGCCGCGTAAACCAGCAGAGATACACTATAGTAATGTACTAGAGAATTGTAGATCCATAAAAATACTACAAAAAGTCCGCGATAGTATGTTTCTATCTGATATGGTTAATTCACAATAACTATTTTTTAGCACAGCTAGTTATAACTAAAACATAAACATGCCAAGTTCCTTTTCTTTAGATTGAAAAAGTTAATAGTAAGCCATAAATCTCTACTCGATTTGATATTCAGTCCCCGTGTTTCCTATATCACAGAAGCTTATCTGTAATTCACTATGTATATGATGTTAGCTTTTTTCTCGACAGGACATAGACACGATTATCTATATTAATATATAAAGCTGAAGAGTTTGTTTGTTTGTTTGTTTGTTTGTTTGTTTGTTTGTTTGTTTGTTTTGTTTGTTTGTTTGTTTGTTTGTTTGTTTGTTTGTTTGTTTGTTTGTTTGTTTGAACGCACTAATCTGAGATAATATGTAAAAAAAAATTTTAATTAATTTTTCAAATCGGTCGAGTAGTAGGAACTACTAGAACTTAATAAGATATATTAAATAAAAAGAAAATTGAAGTTGATAAAAAAGAAAATTGAAAAGATATATTAAAAAATAATAAAAAATAGTCGGGTAGGTGGGGTTCGAACCTAGATAATCCGTAAAAAAAATATCGTTTTATCCCTTTATATATGTATATTAGGTTGGGGAATAAGTTCATGGCGTTTATACATTTTATTTTATTTTACGATTTGTTTGCTGTTTGGCAAATGGTAAGTTTCATTCGATACAACTGTTTCTGCTCTTCAAAACTGTCATCTCCTGCCCTTATCCCACTCTAAGTGGGGACGGCACAACATGTTACAAACATGTTGTCATATGATTTGGCTACGTATTTTACGACCGCCTGCCTGACGTCAACATACCTTAGTCGTATTTTACGACTCGTCGGTAAGAAAGAGGGTGGTCTATTTTACTCAACCGGATACCACACGGTGGGTCAACTTACCTTAGTCGCCTTTTACGACACCTCGGTAAGAAATGAGTGTGGTCTATTCTACTCAGTCGGATACCACACGGCGGGTCGACTTACCTTAGTCGCCTTTTACGACACCTCGGTAAGAAATGAGGGTGGTACTATTCTATTCAGCTGGATACCACACGGCGTTCTGCTATTCAAAACTGTATTAATTGTATTATAGAGTAGGTGGTTCTAGGAGTTACGCCAAAGCCAAGAGTCAAGCCGAACCTTCATCCAAAAAAGATTATGATATGTGTTTGGTTGGACTGGGAAGGCATGGTGCACTGGGAAGTGCTGGAAAACAATGGCACTGTCAACAAAGAGCTCTAAATTGCCCAATTATATCGCGCGAACGAGGTTACTTGACCAAAACTGATTGACATGGTCAAACCATACTCCTTCACGACAACGCAAGGCCCCATTTTGCACAAGCCGCACTCCAAGAGCTCGAATGGGAGGTCCTTCAGCATCCACCGTATTCTCCGGACCTTGCACTAACCGACTACCATCTTTTCCACTCCCTGTCAAACCATATGAAGGGGGCTACCTACGAAAACATAAAGGTACTTAAAACTGGCTCAACAACTTTTTTGACTCCAGACTAGGTGATTTTTGGCAGAACGGCATGAATAAATTGGTCGAGAGGTGGGAAGAGGGCGTAAACAACAACGCAAAATATATAATTGATTGATATATATATATATATATATATATATATATATATATATATATATATATATATATATATATATATATATATATATACATATATATATATACATATATATATATATATATATATATATATATATATATATATATATATATATATATATATAAACTTAAGTGGATTAGTGGCGTGGAGTAGTAGTGATTTTATATATATATTAATATAAAATAACTCTAAGAAAATCTGTGAGCTGAAAAATTAGGGAAATCCCGCTGTGCCCGTTGCGGCGAGCCGAGAGCGGTTTTATTTCGTAAATAGAGTCTTATCGAAGGGTTCGGATAGCTTTAGAATGTCCTCGTTTAGGTAAATTCATGGATTTGCATCAGTAGTGTTTACGGTGTGGTAGGCATCATAGAATAAAATAATACAAAACCATACTATTTACTATTAGTTTACGATTTCACCAGATTGAATTTTGAAACATCGCGAAAAATATTTCGTACTCAAAATGTTTTCAATTTAAATAAGTTAATCTATATATATGCAAGATAAAAATATATATATATATATTTTTTGGAATCTGGGATACGGCCTCAACGATTCACTGAATGTCATGTAGGGGTTTTTGTTTTTGGTGGAGAAAAATCGATCTTAAAAAAAACGTAAATAACATTAAAAAAAACACTATTTTTGCCATAAACTGTCAAGTCAGCGTAGCTTATTCGGGGGAACGGGCAGTCTCGATAAATGAAAACACATAGGATCAAGCACCACGTACCCAATATTTTTACTTTTTTTTTTGAAGTTTCTTTTTTAAACTTTGCAAAAAATTACAGAGTAACCGGTCAACCAGGTACTTATAGGTATAAATTATATCCTTTCTAAGTTTTTCTAAACAATATTTTTGGTGCTTTATATTAAAAAGAAATTGTAATGAATTCTTCTGCAATGAATTTTGGTTCGGAAAGCTATTTCTACTGAGAAGTGCAAGAAACTAAGCGATTGCTTTTTCAAAATAATTATTACATTTAGTCATTACTACCTTGTGCAGGGAGAGTAGCTATCCATATTCTAATCATCTATGTAATCTTCAACAGTATAGTTTTAGGCTTTTTGTATCAGCCTTCTTTTAACAGTGTTTTTAAACTGTTGTGATGGCAAAGCTAAAATTGATTTTGGAATTTTATTATAGTATTTTATACCCCAACCCAGAAACGACTAACGTACTTTTGCAAGGCGCAAAGCAGGAGCCGAAAGCTTTTTAAAGCTTTTTTAATTAATATATATCAGACAATTACTTACACGGCTGTTCATTCTTAAAAAAAGTAATTTAACACTTGTGTTATGGGTGACAGACAACTTAATTCGTTATAAACAATATAGAATATATACTATATTCTGAATATCATATTCGTATTTCCCACACATAACATATACGTTATCTATAATCTGCGTTACAATGTCGGCTGACACTCTCCAAATTGCATTGGTTGCATAAATTACGTCTATCTAGAATGGATCTACTTGTTAATAGTAATACCGTAAAACTTCATATATTCAAACAATATTCAAATTATTATATAAAATATTATACAAATTATTATAATTCAGTGCTGTGATGGCCTAGCGGTGCGACCGTGTGAATCTCTAGAGACGATCATGGGCTCAAACCCGGGCAGACACCAATGAGTTTTTCTATTAAAACTTATGTGTCTAATTGATAATTGCAATTTATCACACGCTTTTCGGTGAAGGAAAACATCGTGAGGAAACCTGCATTTCTCCAGAGAATTCTGGAGATATGTGTAACCTACCAATCCGCATTGGAGCAGCGTGGTAGGTCTTAGCTCCAATCCTTCTCTCCAATAACGGAGAGAAGAGGCCTATGCCCAGCAGTGGGATAGTAACAGGCCGCTACTTACTTACTTACTTACTTATTATAATTCAAATTATATCTATTGATTCTAATAGTTAAAAGGAAGAAAGAACAATTTAAGTTATTTTGTTCAACCATGTACTACCTAAACCTACTATTAGTTACCCCGATATTAAATTAAATCAAATCAAATTAATCTTTATTCAAATAAGCTCTTTCAAGCACTTTTGGATCTTCAAGGATCAATATGATTAATGAAGGTACAACTGGTTCGGAATGTTGCTTTTAACGAGAAGAACCACAAAGATACTCGGCGGTCAATCTATTAAACATTTACAATTTTACATTATTAAACCACAGTTCTGAATGAAGCTGAAAGGATTTTCATATCCAGGCTTCTTTATCATCCAAATAATTTAAATTTGTAATATGCTTTACGTATAAGTACATCTCTTATACTTAACTTAAACCTTTCTGTAGACTGGTCTAGCATGGATTGTGGAATTTTATTGTAGAAGCGAATACCGAGACCGTCGAATGAGTTGCTAACTCTGCTAAGTCGCGACACAGGTATCATAAGCTTTTTGTAACCTCTTGTATGTCTATGATATACATCAAATTTGGTCTTGTACATATGGATATTTTGCGTACGAATAGAATATTATATATATACAAATATATATATTGTGATGCTACAGTAAGTATGCCTATTTCTTTAAACTTTTCGCAAAGGCAGATGTTTTTTTGCTATATTAGACACTATATATTTACATATTTATATAATAATATAAATAAGACAATTCTCAATAACAATGTACTGTTTATTAATAACATAAATATAATAATAACGTGTGGTATCCGGCTGAATAGAATAGTACCACCCTCTTTTCTTACCGAGGTGTCGTAAAAGGCGACTAAGGTAAGTCGACCTACCGTGTGGTCTCCGGCTGGCTAGAACAGACCACCCTCATTTCTTACCGAGGTGTCGTAAAAGGCGACTAAGCTAAGTTGACTCACCGTGTGGTATCCAGTTAAGTATAATAGACTACCCACTTTCTTATCGAGGTGTCGTAAAATATGACTAAGATAAGTTGACGTCAGCAGGCGGCCGGTCGTAAAATACGCAGCCAAATCATGTGACAACATGTTTACAACATGTTGTGCCGACCCAACTTAGTGGGATAAGGGCAGGAAGATGATGATTAATAACATAAATAAACATCAAACAAAAAGATGAAATTTTGTTTAGCCATTGTTTAAATGAGTAATTAATCAAGTGAATAAAGGCCTTTATCATGGCATCCGACCTCCATTGTGGTCTACTAGGTCAGCTTTTTGCAGGTACCTCCGATCTGTACACCACTCCTTTGATTGACCTCATTTAGAATCTTTTGGGGCTCGGAAAAATAATCATTAACTGTTTAAGCCATACATCTAAATCTATATACGGTCACTTAATACTAAGCGTGCGATATTATTGTTAATATGATATGGCTTAAACGGTTAATGGCTATTTTTCCCGACCACCAAATAGTGTATAAAATATAGAAAATTATAAGATGGGATAGTACATTCTTTATATAGAATTAGATTTTATCACTACATAGTATAAAACAAAGTCGCATTCTTTGTTTCTCCATATATCCACATGTACGCTTAATTCTTTAAAACTACGCAACAGATTTTGATGCGGTTTTTTTGTAGATAGAGTGATTCAAGAGGAAGGTTTATATGTATAATACCATTCAATATAGCTGTGATGGCCTAGCGGTGCGACCGTGTGAATCTCTAGAGACGATCATGGGTTCAAACCCGGGCAGACACCAATGAGTTTTTCTATTAAAACTTATGTGTCTAATTGATAATTGCAATTTATCACACGCTTTTCGGTGAAGGAAAACATCGTGAGGAAACCTGCATATCTCTAGAGAATCCTAGGGATATGTGTAACCTACCAACCCGCATTGGAGCAGCGTGGTAGGTCTTAGCTCCAATCCTTCTCTCCAAAAATGGAGAGTGGAGGCCTATGCCCAGCAGTGGGATAGTAACAGGCTGTTACTTACTTACTTACTTACTTCTAACATTCAATACAGAGAAGAGAAATACTGTAATTTTTGAGGTTTCTAATGTGATGTCGTAAATAATTACATTTTTTACGCTTACATTGCAACGCAGGCTAAACCCTACGAGATTCATCAAAATGATGTACTAAGTATTTGTGCACCTTGAAAAGGCCTACAGAAAAGTCCGCGATGGTATATATCTATCTCTTATGGATAACCCACTATAGCATTTTTTGTCATTTACTTTTTACGAAAAATAATGCCTTATGTTCAAAGCAACTTTTATACAATACAGCATTAATCCTTATCCAGTTAAGTGCCTTAAATAAATTGTTGATTTAATATAGATCAATATGGCTGTTTACAGCATGTAATTTAAGTGAACATATTCAGAGATATTACAGATTTAAAATGCCGTGAGAAGGCCGCGCTTCAACCTATAGCACTTCGCATTAAGCAGCTATATGTCGTTCTTTCAAGAGTTTGTTTAATGACAAGAAAGTTGTGAATGTTGTATATAAAGGCATTCTGTAATTAATTAAAAAAATAAAATACATAGGAAAAAATGTAATAATAAATAAGCAAATATGTATTATATGAATTTAGATATTCCAAAGATAGCAGGAAATCTTCTTGGTATAGGGAGAGGGAAATTGTTTTTCTCCAAATTTAACGCTTGCGGGCCACAGGCAGTAAAGAATAAATCAAAATTACTGGATCGAATTTAATAATATAAACTGCTGAGAATAGGCCTCTTCCCTCTGTTTTCGGAGAGAAGGGTTGAAGCTAAGACCTATGCTGCTCCAATGCGGATGGGTAGGTTATACATATCTCCAGAATTCTCTAGAGATATGCAGGTTTCCCCACTATGTTTTCCTACACCAAAAAGCGATTGATAAATTGCAATTTTCAGTTAGACACAAGTTTTTTAAAAAGAAAAACTCATTGACGTCTGCCCGCATGCGAACCCGTGACATCCTCGAAAGAGTCGCACGGTGTTACCGCTGGGCTACCACAGCTTTATTATAAGTAGATATTTTATATAGATTCATTAAAATCAAATCAAGCTCTTTTGAATCGTCAAGGATCGATATGATAATTAAAGCTACAACTGTTTCGGAATGTTGCTCTTACCGAGAAGAACCAGAAAGAAACTCGGCGGTCAATCTTTTAAACATTTTCAATTTTACATTATTACAGTCTTGTATGAAGCTGAAAGGATTTTCAAATCCAGGCATTTTTATCATCAAAATAATCTTCAATTTTGTAATTTGCTTTATATCTTATGCTTAATTTAAACCTGTAGACTGGTCAAGTATGGAATTTTAATTGGATTGCGGAATTTTATTGTAGATGCGAAAATATATTCAAATGCGTGGATATTAATATTGTTCGATCCTGTACAAGATAGAAACATTAAATGTAACTAGCATTAAGAATTGTATTTTTTACAAAAAGAGCAACCACCGAGTTTCTTGCTGGCTCTTCTCGGTCGGAACAGCTTTCCGAACCAGCAGTAGAGTTGACGATTCAAAAGCACTTGTTTACAAGTTTAATTGAATAAAGAATATTTTGAATTTGAATTTGAATTTGAATTAACGTTAAATATGTTGACTATTACCTGTGTAGCCTCTATGGGTTAATTTCGGACACGTGTTAGTGTAAATCTACTTTCTGTAGTCCGAGTCGTTTATAGTTTGTTCACCCCTGAACCTAATGTTCAATGCTCGTGAAAAAGACAATTTAGATGTTTAGGTACGGTTGAAATAGTTAAATTAGTTTTTAGTTGCGCACTTGCAAAACATTTTATTAGCTGGTTTAACGAAATATTTTGTTGTTCATCCTAAGCTTATTAACAAGAGATATTAAAGTAAAAATAGAAGAAAATTTAACCTTCATTATTTAAACACATTAACATAATTGCCGTGTGGTATCCGGCTGAGTGAATAGAGCACCCTCATTTCTTACCGAAGTGTCGTAAAGAGCAACCAAGGTAAGTTGACCCTCCGTGTCGCATGCGGTTGAGTAGAATACCCCAACCTCATTTCTTACAGAGGTGTCGTAAA
Organism: Morpho achilles; assembly: GCA_947086495.1. Classification (NCBI taxonomy): domain Eukaryota; kingdom Metazoa; phylum Arthropoda; class Insecta; order Lepidoptera; family Nymphalidae; genus Morpho; species Morpho achilles. The sequence continues at coordinate 13,533,890 of CAMTZB010000015.1, forward strand.
AAGCAATTAAGGTAAGTTGATTCGCCGTGTGGTATCCGATTGAGTAGAACAGACCACCCTCTTTCTTATCGAGGTGTCTTAAAATTCGCCTATGGTTGACTTCAGGCAGGCGGCCATAGCCAAGTCATGTGACATGTTTATTACATGTTGTGCTGACTCCACTTAGAGTGGGATAAGGGTAAGAGAATGATGATGGAATTTGTAAAATAACGCATAATATTATGAATAATATTTTTTTTACTTAAATCTATACTGCTTTTGAGCTTCAAACTGTAATGCAAAAGTTATGATAGAATTATTTTGCAATAATCGGCGTTTGTTAAGAACATCTATGTAATTCTAAGTGTATGAAGCAAAAACCGTTTTCACACCTTATAAATGCAGGATTAGTTTACTATAAGGATCACGAAACATCACCAACAATACACTTAACACACTCACTACGACAATCTTAACGAACGTTTCGCCACGTAACAAAAGCATCATCAGGCGATAGGGTCGAATAATAGCAAAATGATACATCACCCAACCAAGTAGTGTTATATATGTATATAAATAATTCAACCCCCACCATTGATTTTGCCTCCAAAAACATTAAACACTTTCACTACGACAATCTCAACGATCGTTTCGCCCCATAACAAAAGCATCATCAGGCGATAGGCTCCAAAAAAATTGCAAAGTGATATTTCACTCAAGCAAGTAGTGTTATATGTTAAATAGTTAAACCCCCACCATTGATTTTGCCTCCAAACACACTTAACACATTCACTACAACAATCTCAACGATCTTTTCACCACGTAACAAAAGCATCATCAGGCGATAGAGTCCAAAAATCGTAAAATGATACATCACCCAACCAAGTAGTGTTATATATATAAATAATTCAACCCCTACCATTTATTTTGCCTCCAAACACACTACACACATTCACTATGGCAATTTCAACTATAATACAATTTTGAACTAAAATAAAATCATAATATAAACAGTTTATTGACCTCAGTATAATAAATTCGATGTAAATAGACTCCAATCTAATGGGGATAAAATATTGGATCAAGGGCCAGAGACAGTCGGGAATCCAAGAGATAAACGTGTCAGGAATAAGTTTAAGAAAAATTGTTAGAACATTTCTAGAGGTAAAGTTCACGCGAGGTTTACACGTTTGTCAAGCTTAAACAGACGTGTTGTATCCGGCCTGGGCAAGAATATATAAGTTCAAGATGTGAGTGTTTAGCATGATTTATTTACCAGGAAACGTCACAAGTATTAAACTATACTTTTTTAATCGTATGGCATTTGTTTGAAAAAACTATAAGCGTTAATTATTAGTAAAATAAAAAATAATAATAATACTAAAACTAAATGTCAAATATAATATAATAATACGTATGTCAGATATAATATATAAAATAAAATAAAATAAAATAAAAAATAAATATATAAAATAAATAAAATAAAAAATAAACTAAAATATATAAAATAAATAAAATAAAAATAAAATAATAAATAAAAATTAAACTATACTATAACAAATCAAATCAAAATCTTTAACATTTAAATAAGTTAAGCTTGTATATATATATATTTTTCTGAATTCTGAAAACTGCTCCAACGATTTTCATGTAATTCAGTATATTGGGGGGGTTTTGAGAAAAAACGATCTAGATTTTATATAAAAAAAGTTGTTTTATACCTTTTTTCGGTCACGGAAAAATGCAATAATCCATACTTATTATAAAACAAAGACACCCAAAACCCGCCTGTCTGTATGCTATCGATTTTCTCAAAATCTACAGAATGGACTCAAAGTTGTTTGATACATATTCGTGTGATTTTCACGCGGGTAAAGCCGCGGCCACAGCTAGTGAAGAATAAAATGCAAATGATATTTTGGCTGTCATTTGTAAAGTTGTAATAGCTCAGTGGATAGCGGGCGGACTAAACAAGTGAAATTAATCAGGATCCATTTACCAATATTTTTTTTGAAGTTAACTTTTTTATGTCTTTAAAAAAAATCACCGAGAAAGGCTCGGCTACCGTGGTACTAATTTACCTTTATTCAAATAAGCACTTTCAAGCACTTTTGAATCGTCAAGGATCAATATGATTAATGAAGCTACAACTGGCTCGGAATGTTGCTCTTACCGAGAAGAGCCAACAAGAAACTCCGCGGTAAATCTTTTAAACATTTTCAATTTTACATTATTAAATCGCAGTCTTGTATGAACCTGAAAGGATTTTAAAATTCAGTCATTTTTTTCATCCAAATAATGTTCAATTTTGTAATATGCTTTACGTATAAGCATATTTGTTACACTTTATTGAAACCTAATACCAAACACCTTTTTGTTACTATTTATACAAATGTGACAGTATAGACCACCCTCGTTTCTTACTGAGGTGTTTTAAAAGGCGACTAAGGTAAGTTGACTCACCATGTGGTATCTGGTTGAGTAGAATAGACCACCCTTTTTCTTACCGAGGTTTCGCAAAATATAACTAAAGTAAACCCGCGTGGAAAAATTACGTTATGCTAACCATAAGAAATAGTAGAAGCGGGTTAACCTTAAGAGCTAGACATATGCTGTCGTGGACTTTTAATTAGAACTTTTTGTGATATATGATTTTTGAATAACTACGACCGTTTACTCAGCACACGCAAAGAAAGCTTTAAATTTTGCCGTTTTCATAATATTTTTATTCCTGCTCCTCTTCTATTCATCTTAGCGTTATATAACCTATATCCTTTCTCGATAAATGGACTGTTTTATACTGAAATAATTTTTCAAATCGGTTCAGTAGTTGCTGAGATTAGCGCGTTCAAACAATGAAATAAACAAACAAACGCTTTAGCTTTATATATTAAGTATAGATTATAATTTGTATTTTTTAATTGATTTTTTGTTATAAGCACAACCGGATTGAATTAAAATTTTTATTGTATCTAAGAAAATAAAATAAATCTTTCTCTTTAAAACGGAAGTGCCATAAAAGAAAGTAGTAAACCCTATCCGTTCCCAGCTGAGCGATATAAAAGTATCGGAATCATAACAGAACGAAATATAATCTTTATGTTGTCTGTAATAAAGGTTGAATTACTGTGTATATAAAATAAAAGATTTTGTGTTTTAGTATGAATTTGTTAGATTTTACAACTGCGTCTAGAAATCGTGACGAGTCATCATATTTTAACGACGAACCAGAGATATGACGAATACGAAAACAATACACGAACTAATTGAAATATTAGTTACTTTGCTGATTTGACAACTAATTTTATTTTATTTTAATTATTAAATATAATGGCAAAAATTGTTTTTATATATTCAATGTAAATTTTAATATTTTTTTAAAGCCCAAAAACAGAAATAAAACGATTTTCTTCTTTATTTAAAGACATTGACATAAAATCATAATTACCGTGTAGTATCCGGTTGAGTAGAATAGACCACCTTTATTTCTTACCGAGGTTTCCTAAAAGCGACTAAGGTAAGTTGATCTGCTGTGTGGTATCCAGCTGAGTAAAATAGTGAATTGACCACCACATTTCTTACAGAAGTGTCGTAAAAGGCGACTAATGTAAGGCGTCATGCAGGCGGCCGGTCGTAAAATTCCTAACCAGATCAAGTAATACATTTTGTGCCGACCCCACTTAGAGTAGGATAAGGGCAGGAGAATGATGATAAGGAAATAATTCAGTTCATTAAAAGTAACTAAGTAATTACTTAATAAGTACTTTTTGTTGATATTGTTGACTTTTTTATACCAGTTACGAGGTATACCCTTTGTCAGGCAGTAGAGAAACATTCTGGCAGGTAAAGCGCGAGAATGCAAACTTTGCGGGTCGGTGGTTTATAAAGCAAAGAGTTTTGTTTGGGTTGGAGTGAGCTTGTGTCGACGTTTCACACCGGACCAGCAACAAACATTGGATACACACAGCTGTAAAAGATGGACAGCAAATATCTAATTCAAAATTAATGATAGTATTATGCTTTGATAGAATTATTCCACGTTTATCTACGTAATGCTACGTGTAGGTAGCAAAAACCATTCTTATATTTTATACATTCTGGATTATTTTGACTGGCTCGTTGGCGCAAAGGGTAGTGACCCTGCCTTCAGCTCCATGGGTCGCGGGTTCGATTCCCGCCGAGGGTGAACATTTTCTGTAAATGAATTTGTTGGTCTTTGAGCCTGGGTGTATATTTGTATTTAAGTATGTATTTAAAAAATATATAAGTATATATTCACCAGTTGTCTGTCTACCATAACACAAGTATTAAATTACTTTGGGGACGGATGACCGTGTGTGTAAGTGTCCTATATATTTATTTATATTTATATATAATTTAAAAGTAATGATGATAATAGATAATAGATGATATAGAATTACGCTTTGATAGAATTATTCCGCGTTTTTAAAAATCTATGTAATGCTAAGAGTGGAGGAAGTAAAAACCGTTCTCATATCTTATACATGCTGGATTATTTACCGCACGTATCACAAAACAAGTATTTATTTTACCAAAATTATTTAATAGATTAAATAGTTAAATTTATATAAACTTTTTCTTTTTCTCTATATGACTCGTACTCTCTTTCTTCTTCAATTCTTGTCCTTTTCCTTCTATTACTCAAAGGTTGACTGGAAGACATCCCTTTTAGGGATAAGTCCGCCTTTATACATGTGGTTTTTTTAAAATTTTTCTTTCTCTTTTCTAAATATATGTATAAAAAGAAAAATAAATAAATAAATAAACTCCGCCCGATTATAATAGTTACTAATTTTCCCATTTGCAGCAAGAAAATCTATATGAGACAATCTGAAATTTAGTGATATCAATAAACATCCGATAGTTGCTTAAAATCAATTTAGCGGAGATAAAAGAAAGATATTAGGCTAACTTGATTGCAGTTTATTAACGAACACTTTTATAATTGACATTTATTGGAATAATACAAAAGCCGTGTGTAGTATGAAATCAACGAGCTTATATAAGCCATATTAGTTTGTGGTTGTCAGCTTAAATGTTTAAGCTTTTTGTCTTTGTAAATTGCTCTGGCGTTAACCTTTAATTTAAGTAATTTTCACTATTTAATAGGGGTAGTGGATTGTACATAGAGTTACTACATACTTACAGAAGGGAACCTAGTCGCAATGTCATATAATACATAAATATATGGGACACTGACACACACGGTCGTCCGTCCCCAAAGTAACTTAATACTTGTGTTATGGGTGACAGGCAACTGCTATATACACTTATATAATTTTAAATACATATAAATATATATAAAGTTACCTAAATTATTAATAATTTTATTAAGTTGTACTTTATAATTTTTATTAAAAATATGTAAAAAGTGCAATTAAATAAAAAAAAGTAACAAAAAAAAGCAATAAAACAAAAAGAAAGACCCGGGGTGACATGTAGGATACGAACCCGCGAACTTAGTCATGTATCTGCAGTACACTTAACATTGCGCTATTATAAATTAACAGTTGATCGCAAAAATTGGCTCCTCTACTTAATATCAATTTAAGTATTTGTTTGATCGATTTCCACGAGAAAATCTTCTACATGCCGAATTCTATGAAATAAACAGTAATTTATTCTTACTTCAGGGAAAACTTAACTTATCGGACGTCTGGCTTACAGGTCCCCGAGGTGGTCGGTGCATCTGGTGCTCCCGATGGACCGGTTAGCGGAGGGGGGCCCTACCCAAAGGAGGTGTTCTCTGGGATCAGAGCGGGGATTGGGGCAATGTGTACAACGAAACCCTGTCCTTGCCATCGGCAGCGTGGTGAAGCACACAGGTCGTTTTAGTCGGTGCGAGTCCGACATAACCGCCGTTGTCCCCGTCGGGCAGTAAGGGGTTTTTTCCTTTATAAAAAAAAGGGATTACTTAACTTGCTTGTTACATTCATTATCCTTCTGACACGTCTAAATGACAAAAGCATATTTTTGGTTTGAATTTAAAGTTTACTTTACAACATATTACTTGCAGTCCGTCTCGAGCAAATTTATCTTATTCCAATATTTTCCACATCGATTTATATAGCCGGATTAAGTAAAACGGTAAATATTATACATAACCACAAGTAATGCCGTTGTTTTGTATGTAAACATTTTTTGAACCAGTGAATTGAAAGATCGCGGTAAATGAAGCAAACACGTCTTGATCTTATTTCTTATTGCGCGGATCATTGAACAGAGCAAGCGATTGGAAAACTGTTCAGCGATAAACCGTTTTGTGTGATACATAATCGTAAATGGCATATTGGTTTAATTTTTGTATCCTTTTATGCTTGTAGTATGTTATTAACATCATGTTTTCCACCTATAGTGTTATTTAAAGTAGAGGAGTCCGCCTAAAATCTGTCTATCCTAAAGAGAAATCAACTTATTATCTGTTTATTTTATATGAATATGAGCTTTATCTTGTCTCTCTTTAGTTGTTGCGACACTTTTACAAGCCTGTACTACTCTAATACTCGACTAATACGACTAAGGCAAGTTGACAGGCGTGCTTGTCAACTAAAAATACGACTAAGGCAGGCTGCCGGTCGTAAAATACGTAATAATGGCACAACATATTTGTAACATGTTGTGCCGATCCCACTTATAGTGGGATAAAGGCAGGAGGATGATGAATGTTTTATTTATATTTGATTTGATATATGGATATTTTATTTTCTACCAATTTACTGTAACAATTTAGGTATATCTCGCTTGGAGGTAACATATTGTACGCATAGAGCGGTAGAAACGGATGTTTAGTATTACGGATATCTCTGGCCCTTCCGGTGCGTTTGGCGGGAATCATACGCGTTCCAGCCTTATGAGAATATGATGAGCTTTTAGATAACAGATTCTTCGAGAAATACATACATAAAGTATACGCAATACCGTTTGAAATGAATACATGGTAAAGGTTAAGAAATAGCACTATTGAAAAAGATTACTAGGAATTGAATGGTACACGATCGTGTTGAATGGAAATCCTTTGAAAAAACATGTTCAACAGTCGAATTTCATCGGTTAATAAGTTGACGAAAAAGATATATGTATATTAAAGATTAAAGATATATAAGATAAGATTCTCTAGCCCTTATCCCACTTTAAGTGGGGTCAGTACAACATGTTGTAAACATGTTGTTATATGATTTGGCTAGGTATATTGCGACCAGCCGTCTGCCTGACATTAACTTACCTTAGTCGCCTTTTGCGAAACCTCGGTAGGAAAGATTGTGGTCTATTCTGCTCAGCCGGACACTACACGGTGAGTCAATTAACCTTAGTCGCCTTTCACAACACCTCGATAAGAAGTAAGGGTAGTCTATTCTATTCAGCTGGATACTACACGGCGGAAAACTTACCTTAGTCGCCTTTTACGACACCTCGGTAAGAAATGAGGGTGGTATATTCTACTCTGCTGGATACCACACGGCGGAAAACTTACTTTAGTCACCTTTTACGACACCTCGGTAAGAAATGATGGTAGTCTATTCTGCTTAGCCGGATATGAAACGGCGTGAAAACTTACCTTAGTCGCCTTTTGCGATACCTCGGTAACAAATGAGGGTGGCCTCTTCTGCTCAGCCGGATATCACACGGCGGGAAAACTAACCTTAGTCGCCTTTAGCGATACCTCGGTAAGAAATGAGGATGGTCTATTCTGTTCAGCCGAATATCACACGGCGGAAAACTTACCTTAGTCGCCTTTTGCGATACCTCGGTAAGAAATGAGGGTGGCCTCTTCTGCTTAGCCGGATACCAAACGGCGGGTCAACTTACCATAGTCGCCTTTTATGACACTTGGGTAAGAAATGAGGATGGCCTCTTCTGCTCAGCCGGATATCACACGGCGGGAAAACTAACCTTAGTCGCCTTTAGCGATACCTCGGTAAGAAATGAGGGTGGTCTATTCTGTTCAGCCGAATATCACACGGCGGAAAACTTACCTTAGTCGCCTTTTGCGATACCTCGGTAAGAAATGAGGGTGGCCTCTTCTGCTTAGCCGGATACCAAACGGCGGGTCAACTTACCATAGTCGCCTTTTTATGACACTTGGGTAAGAAATGAGGATGGCCTCTTCTGCTCAGCCGGATATCACACGGCGGGAAAACTTACCTTAGTCGCCTTTTGCGATACCTTGGTAAGAAATGAGGATGGTCTATTCTACTCAAGAATACCACACAGCTAAAAAAAAGACATGTATGGCCCGCTTATGAAATATAGACTCCCAAATTTTATTTTTTGATACCAATATTAACTCTTTTTGAAAAATGCTCGAAAAATACTTTAGAAAGCTGTAGCCGGCAGCTATTCTTGCCAGTTCATAAATTTAATTCAATGATAAATGATCCCACTGCCACTTTCGAGTATCTTAATCGCTGCTCTTTTCTAAAGAAAAATATTCGCCTAAAGTAAAGTGGGTTAAAGTACATAATTTATTTATTTCGGCCTCCCCCTAGCCATACATCTATCAACATTCATATTTAAAACTCTTTTGGTCACATGATTTTCATCCCTCCTCATTACATGACCATACCAACTTAGTCTCGCACTTCCCATCTTTTCCGTAATGGGCCTTTTTGGCAACCTTTTTTATATGTACATTTACGAAAATTAGCTGAACCGTGTGGGCGATTTGACATTTGTTAACTTCCCACGCCATGTCTATATTTCGTTTGTACTTATCTACGAAAGGCTTATAAGGAAAGGAGTATAAGAAAGGCACGAAATGTTTTATTTTATAAAGACATTAATTTAAAAAAGAAACGTTTTAGCTGAAATTCGATTTTAACCTTTAGAAGAGGTTTTTAAGTACTGCAAAAACACTCCACATAATATAAGAATTGGTATTTACAATTTATGGGCATAGGCCTCCCCTCTCCGTTTATGGAGAGAAGGGTTGGAGTTACCTACCACGCTGCTCCAATGTGGATTTTTAGGTTACACATATCCCCAGAATTCTTTAGACATATGCAGGTTTCCTCACGATGTTTTCCTTTACCGAAAGCATGTGATAAATTGCAATTATAAATTAGACATATAAGTTTTAAAAGAAAAAGTCATTGGTGCCTGCCCGGGTTTTTAACATATGATGACAGTGTCACGGCTTTACCGCTAGGCTATCACAGCTTTTTTTGCGTGATTTCTGGTAAAGAAAATATCGTGAGAAATCTTAGTATGTATGGAGAATTTACTGAGTGGTGTCGCCTCTACAGTTTAAATAAGCTAGGTCCATTGTATTTACAAATTATAGTAGACATTACATAAACTTTAGAGTAACTCCTTGAGTTATGTCAGTGACATCAGTTCTTGTATAGATTTCTTTATTTCAAAATTGATGACGTAGAGTCACGAGACGCATACACTAGACACTGAGATAGAGATCTCATCAGAGAAGATGGAAAAGGAAGAAGGGAAGAAGTAAAAAGAAGGAAGAAGGAGGATTGAATAAATAATTTATTCAGTAATCATTCGCTAGTAGGTACACCTTAATTACCGTATCAAATTCTAACCCAAAACTGAACACAGGATTTGATCACCTAATCCTATAAGGGAAGCTATTAACCCTGGCAATCTTTTGGGTCTTACGAAGCTTAAAGGCTGTCGTGGAAAAGATGGACCGATCGTAAAACTGTCCTGATTAATTTATTTGGGTTCACAAGTGACAAGATTTATTTTAAACAGATTTAAGATTATAGAAGCCTTCATGGCTTAACTGTGCTTAATTTAACAAAGGTTAACGAATTCAAAGCCTTGGTAGGAGCTTATTTCTATAATAAATTATCGGGTTAATCAATATTTACAACTCAATTTGGGCAAAAAAAGGGTCAACCACTTACCTTTACGAAATCAGGACTCGACTTTGGACAATCTGGACACTTTATATACGGTTTTGGTCACGATACACAGGGTTTTTAAAAACTGCACGTACTTCAGTCGCAAGTCACATATCAACGCCGTATTTGATCTATCACCGCACACGCATAATTTTGGCTTTAAGTTCGCACCGCCCCGCTAGCATATTTGTGTAGTGTTAACAAGTAAGTGCCTCCATCCCTCTTTGGCAGTTATTTTATTCTCACCCAGTACCAGACGGCTGCCATATCCTACCTTGTTATTTGCAAGTATTTTGGGGGTTTCCGTGAACCAGCAATAATGAAAAATACAGTCAACTTTATTAAGACTCGGGAGTAATACTTTACACCGGGCTCCACGCCTTCATGTCCATATGGGAATCAGATCTAAAAATATTAACAGATTACCTTACTCTCTAAATACAGGTTTTATATCGTACGTTTGACCTTTATTTATATTTTCATATGAAGTTGTTTCTTGAAAGAGATTGACGAATTTTACTGCTATCCCTCAGAGATATGACATATGAGATTCAATCAACATTCACCGCTGTAGAAAAGGGAAAACCAATCACATTGTAGTCCCCGTGGCATTATTATTGCTGTGCCGAAATTGTGCAGACAATTTTGATTTTACCTTCTCCAAAAGAGAGAATCGTGCAACAAATTTATATATAACGAAGCAAAAACTAAACCTTTTTATAATGTAATTTGTCATAGTAATTGTATTGGACAGATAGTGTAATTGGGAAGGAGACGCCGTGTGGTGTACGGCTGAATAGAATAGTATCACCCTCATTTCTTACCGAGGTGTCGTAAAAGGCGACTAAGGTAAGTTGATCCACCGCGTGGTATCCGGTTGAGTAAAATAGACCACCCTCTTTCTTGCCGAGGAGTCGTAAAATACGACTAAGGTAAGTTGACGTCAGGCAGGCGGCCGGTTGTAAAATACGTAGCCAAATAATGTGACAACATGTTTATAACATGTTGTGCCGAACCCACTTAGAGTGGGATAAGGGCAGGAAGATGATGATGATGACGTAGACATATGTACTCTTTTGTTTAGGTTAAAATCTATAGTCAATTTGAGAAGAGACTAATATCATCTATATATATAAAAGAAAGTTGGTCTAAGTTACACTATTTATAACTCAAGAACGGATGAACCAATTCGGCCGAAAATTGGTGTAGAGGTTGCTTAGAACCAGGACACGGACATAGGATACTTTTTATCCCGTTCGACCGCATTTATTTTATCCCGTCAAGTCACTATAAATCGTGGTATTACAAGAACGACTATGACATTGAATAACAAAACGCAAATGTCAGTGGAATATAAAACATAGATGACAGCTAAACGTAATTTTTCTTTGGTGAAGTATGGTAAAATATTTGACAATTATCAAAATAATAGTGTTACAACATGTTTTTAATACAACCTCCTTCATAGAGTTGGTCATTAATATGAATTAATATGTTAATTTATTTATGTAAAACTATATAATCAGTTTGGCCTTATTAATAGATTAAATTTTGTAATTTATGTAAATAGCTGTAGATTATATAAAATAAAAATAAAATTGGGGATGTCATATGTGTCATTAAGTTGTTGAGAAAGAGTAAATGGGTTGACTCTGGGAAAACTGTTTTTATTTATTGAATAAGTATAATAATATAATAAGTACAAAGGAGAAATAACGTCGTTTATTATATTCAGAAGAGGATGTAACCTAAACTCACAAATAGAGCGGACAAAAGGAATATCTGGAAATTTAAAGAGTTTAAAGAAAAGACAAATGACGATCAATATCTTGAGACAACACGGAGAGTGCGAATTTCGTATAATTTGTGAGATAGTTGCGATATGCGATGCTATGGAATAAAAAATGGAGTTTTTATTGGAGAGATTATTATGATGGTAATTGGTATTCGGTTTATTAACTCTGTAAGATCAACGTGACGATGTGCTATGTTAGGCCATAGACGCGCCCGTGACTATTGTTCGATAGCACTGTCAGCTAGAATGACGATTATTCTCTGGATTTGTTCCAGTTGTATCGATAGTTTTCTAGACTGTGGCCATCTGCAACGACTGTCAGCTAGACTCTGCCTAGATGTGGTGATTGTTCTTTGAGCGCTATCATTTGCGAGTCTGTTTACGTGTGTATCTGCTGAGTTGGTTGCCACTTATTGAGCTGTGTTATGCCATGACAGTGATTGAGGGTGAGCTTAAGGTGCGAAATGATTTTTCTTTTACAGATTAAAAGAGCAAGTATTGAGTTTCTTGCCGATTCTTCTCAGTACAATCAGCATTCCGAATCGGTGGTAGATGCATTCCCAGAAGTCACCTTATGAGATTTGCGGGGTCGCAAATGTTGTCAGGATTGTCGACTGTTACAACATGTTTTTAATACAACCTCCTTCAGAGTTAGTCATTAATATGAAAAAGCATTGTGGCTGTCATATGTGTCATTGAGTAGTTTTTGAGAAAGAGTAAATGAGTTGACTTTGGGAAAATTGATTTTTATTATTGTCGTTAGTTATAATAGCTAAACGTCACTAAATAGTATAAAACAAAGTCGCTTTCTCTGTCTGTTCCTATGTCCCTATATCCCTTTGTATGCTTAAATCTTTAAAACTACGCAACAGATTTTGATGCGGTTTTTTAATAGATAGAGTGATTGAAGAGAAAGGTTTATATGTATAATCTAACATATTATAAACTTTTATTATAAACATTCAATATGGAGTAAATAAATACTATCATTTTTGAGGTTTCCAATGTGATGTCGTAAATAATTACATTTATTTTCCGTTTACATTGCAAACGCAGGCCGAACCCTACAATATTTGTCAAAATAATGTACTAAGTTTTTGTACACCTTGAAAAGGTCTACAGAAAACTCCGCGATGGTATACATATTATGTCTATCTCTTATAGATAACCCACAATAGTATTTTTTTGACATTTTCTTCTTCATTTGTAATTTAAATGAACATTTTCGAAGATATTACAGATTTAAAATGCAGGGTATAGCGATTGCGCGCTTTGTCTTATGGCACTTCGAATTTAGCTGCGATTGGACGGGTTTTTTTTCACATGGCCGACTATATGTCGCTTTATCAAGAGTAGAGACCTCTGAAGAAAACATGTTTGTATTGTGTAATGAAGATTCTTTCTTTATGACAAAAAAAGCTGTGAATGTTGTATATAAAGACATTCTGTAATTAATTGTAAAAATAAAATACTCATGGACAATGTAAAAGTAAATAAGTAAAAATGTAGTATATGAATTTAGATATTCCAAAGATAGCAGGAAATCTTCATGGTATAGGGAAAGGGGAATTGTTTTTTTTATACAGAAAAAAGCTCCTTATGGGTACCGCCGCCCGACGGGGCAGGCGGCGGTTATGTCGGACTCACACCGACTAAAACGACCTGTGTGCTTCACCACGCTGCCGATGGCAAGGACAGGGTATCGCTATACACATTACCCCCATCCCCGCCGACAGCTCTGATCCCAGAGAACAAACACCTTCTTCGGGTAGGGGCCCCTCGAAAGAGAAGCCCCCCTCCGCTAACCGGTGCATCGGCAGCACCAGATGCACCGACCGCCTCGAGGACCTGTAAACCAGGCGTCCGATATACCCCGTTCGGAACACCCGAAGGTCCCCAGTTAGGGCGGCAGACGATGGGCTTGGGCGAGTCACTAACACCTGGACTCACCAGCAGCAGATTGGATCCAGAACAACAGTTCGTGGAACCGCTCCGCCGCCTCCCTTCACCCGCCTCCGCAGAACAAAGGGAGGACATCGCTGCCCACGGGCGCTCCCTGCCCACCGTGTTTGTTATGTCACGGTGAACAGGGAGAGACCGCGCCCCAAGTAGGGGCCACAACGCCTTGGTGGGCGTTTCCGTCCCCACCGGGTAATTTTTTATATAGGTTTTCTTCCTCGCAACCCGAAGGCCCCCGTTCCCATTGCTGTGCTTCGTCGGGTTTCGCCGACGGTGGCCGTAACCATGTCCAGCTAGACTTAGAGTAAGCCCAACCAGACCCGTCGCTCATTAGGAACCCCACTCCAGCCCCCCCGGAGTCCCCGGCCTGTCCAGATTGCCCTCTGCTAATCAGAAGGACAACTGGATTGGTCACCCCTCAGTGGTCTGTTCGCCAAGACTAAGCTTGCCCAGGGTGTGCCACGAGGAGGCCGACCACTTTGGCACCCCAGGGGAATTGTTTTACTCCAAATTCGACGCGTGTGGGCCACGGGCAGTAATGAATAAAACAAAACTGCTGGATAGATTTTAATATTTTTTTTTACTGAGTGACATAGGCTATATATTTTATACCCGTGCGAAGCCGGAGCGGGCCACTAGTATTGAATGTAAACCATAAGCATAAATAGTAGTCTAGTTACTCTTTATTTAAGCAATAGTTTGTTTTTACTTTCACTGTAGTTTTACTTGTATAAATATGAAGTACCCGGGTGACCGAGCCTTGCTCGGTAATTTTTATAATGATGTAAAAATAAAAAAAATTGAAAAGGAAGAGGAAAAAATAATAGGCAGGTGGGCCTCGATCCTAGGTATTTTCACCTATCTAGACCGCCCGTTCCCCAAATGACCTACCATGACTTTACGTTTGACAGCGACAAATTGTAATTGTATTCAACGTAAATTTCAAAAAAAAATTTAGAGCCCTAAAACAGGGATTAAACGACATTTTTTAATAATAAAACTTATCTAGATCGATTTTTCTCCCCCAAAACCCCCAACATGCTGAATTTCAGGAAAATCATTGGAGCCGTTTCTGAGATTCGGAAAATATATATACATCAGTCAACACACACACACACGCACGCACACACACACACACACACACAACCTCACTAAATACACACTTTTTTGCATATAAACAGACACAAACGAAATTTTTTTGTAATAATGGAAGGAACTGCCTTCTGTGATACAGGGTTTGCCTAGTACAGAGGGTAGTGTAAATCTGTAAATTAACGTTAAATTAAGGTGTCTAATAAAGGATTATTATTCTCATTTAGATATTAAAGATATAATTAGATATCGTTTATTTATTCCATTTGTATATTTATACGACCAAGCCTCAGGAAGTTAAATAGGTTAGAGGGCGTAACATTAACGCTTTTCGCATCCTTTTGTTTATTGTCAGCATCAATCGAAGAATATTCTTTGTGCTCCTGGGAATTGTTTGTACGAACGAGATATATTTTGCAGAATTACGTGAAACAAAGGGAAATATGTACCTACATATTATTTTGATTATATTTACAACAATATAAGTATTTGCATTAAAGTTTTTATAACTTTCATTTAACTTGCTATGTATGTATGTGAATGTGGAATCATGCAAGTTAAATTTGACCCACTTCCCGGTGTCCGATTGAGCTGAAATTTTACATACTAGTCCAGACCCGATGACAGTGCGTGTTTATTATAAGCATGACCTGATCGCCTCCAGGCGAGGGGATTTCTCAACGGTTAACAGTAGGGACATGGGGCTTTGTTAAAAGCTTTTTATTTATTAACCCTTTTTAATTCTTAAAAAACGTTATGCATACTAGTATCAAATATGCAAATTGTGTTTCTTCATTTCTCGGATCTTCAAATCGATGTGATTTTTGGTATGGAAATAGTTGACAACTGTAAAGTAAGATTGTACTTGGTACTGAAGTCCAAGTAGACGAACATGGGGGCAAAACAACAAACGTTATTGATAAATCAATCAATCTGAAGTATTTATATCAATACATTTCTTACTAGCTGCGAGTTGTCTTACAAGCGAAGCATATCCATACTCATATTATACATACGAAAGTCTGTCAGTCTGTTGTGCTTTTACGGCTCTTTCATCGGCTGAAATATATAAATACTTGGATCACATATACGATGATAAATTCGCCTTTTTTTTCAGGAACGTGAAAACAACAGACAGAACATAATTGAAGTTCTTTTAAAACTAAAGTTATCTGTTGTATATGTATAAAGTTATATGTAGTAGCTATATGTTGTTCAGGTTCAGACTTGTACGCAAATTTCGTTTGAATGAATCGCATTGCAGCTAAAGCGGTAAAAACTAACATTCACCTTTATAATATTAGTAGGATTTGTGAAGGTTGAATAACGAAAATCGTCCACTAAGACCATATTACTCGGGTTATCTCAGTTTTTCCAGTCGTTTGAATTGCTAAATGACGCATGCTGCCATATCAACTATAGTGTAAAAAATAAAGGATAAAAAATTTACGGTAAGAGCACTAGTAATTTACCCTGAACTAGTAGTTGACCGTTTTGTATAAATTTTTAAATAATAAGCGTTTTGTTTGTTGTACCTAATAAAAAATATTAATTAATAAGATTAATTTTTAAAAATTAAACAATGTGCTACAGTTCTGAGGGTTTGTTCAGTTAATAGATTGCAACAGGTAATAACAAATTTATTTTTTATTAGCTACAACAAACAAAACGCTTATTATTTAAAATTCCATACAAAACGGTCGACTACTATATGGTCAATTACTACTGCCCTTACCTTAATTGTTTTCTATCTCATAATTGTAAACAAGCTATTCTTGTTTGTAGAATAACTAAATTAATGCGAAACATACACACACGGCTGTCAAAGTATGTAACTTAATATAATGTTACCTCGATATACGAGTGCCCTAATATAAGAATTTTAGAGCCGCCTAGCGAGCTATATTTTGCTTTGAGATGAGAACAAGATTTGAGATGCGAGAAAAACTAGACTAGCATCTAACATTTACACTTACCTCAGACTAAACCTCTGTGACTGAGGTCTAGTCTTTCGGAACACTTTTGATTGAGCCCGACTTGGGTTCGCGTTTTTTTTACATTTACAAAACATTCATTACCATTCTCCTGCCACTCTTAATGGGGGCGTCAAAACATGTTTTAGCCATGGTGTAATGTGATATTAGGTATTTTACGACCGGGCTCCTGCATAACGTCAACTTACCTTAGTCGCCTTTTACGATACTTCGGGAAGAAATGAGGTTTGTCTATTCTACACAGCCGGTTCAAACATGTTGTGCTTACCCTACTTAAAGTGGGATAAGGGTAGGAGAATGATGATGTTAGCCCTTATTAAATTTGATATAACAATAATTAAACAGTAAGTCGTTTGTGGGTTTGGGTATAAGATTCTATAATAAAATTCCGCAATCAATTTTAGCTTTGCCATTCACAAAACACTTTCAATAAAAGGCTAATATAGAAAGCCTACTATACTATTGAGGAATACTTAGATGATAAGAATGGACGTAGCTACTCTTCGACCCTGTACCAGACAGTAAAAGCTAAATGTGACTAGTAATAAGAATTATATTTTTTTAAAGAGCAACAGCCGAGTTTCTTGCTGGTTCTTCTCGGTAGAAACAACTTTTCGAACCAGCAGTAGAGTTGACAATTCAAAAGCACTTGTTTATAAGTTTATTTGAATAAAGAATATTTTAAATTTGAATTATAAATATAATATTCGCTGCAATTTGGTATCCCTTAGCTTATCTGCTATGCTGTTATCTGCTGTTTATGCAATTTGTTCTATCATTGAATGCCACAGTTTCAACAGTACATTGGCAAAATATACCTCAGATACGTGAGTTGGCTAATTTGCAGACGATCTTTATCATTGCCCTTGGGATAAGGGCAAGCATTATACAAACTTAATGTAGCAACCGGATAATCCTTATGGAGCAGGAAATTTGCATTTCATGCTTCCTGCGTAGATATTATTAGAGGAAACTTCATAACTTGAAACCACAGTGTAAATACAAGCAGTAAAACAGCTATCTTTAATATTTAAATGAGTAAATCTTGTGTGTATATATACATATTTTCGGCTCCAACGATTTTACTGAATGTAGCATGTCTCTCTCTCTCCAGTCGCTTCTTCATTACTGAAGATCGTGGTCCTGGCTAGACTCCAATCTCGATTGGATTAATTTTTTCCATCGGCTTCTATTAGTGGCCATGTAGCATGTAGGGGGCTCTAAAATTTATTTTTAATTTACGTTGAATACAATTGCTGTTAAATGAAAAGTCATGGTAGTTCATTTGGGGAACGGACGGTCTACAGAGGTGAAAATACCTAGGATCGAGCCCCACCTGCTCTATTATTTTTTCCTTTTACTTTTCATTTTTATTTTATTTTATTTTTTTACGTCATTTTAAGAATTACCGAGAAATGCTTGAACACCCAGGTACTAAATATAAATCTGACTAATATTATTAATGCCAAAGTTTGTAAGTATGGATGAATGTTTGTCACTCTTTCACGACGAATCCGCTGAACCAATGTCGATGCAATTTGGCACAATTATTCCTTATACACCGGAGTAACATATAGGCTATAGAAATCCTGTTAATTCTACAGGAATAGGATGACATTGAAAAGCGCGATCGATTGTCAACCTATCACGCAACAACAGTTGCGATAACAGCTAGTATGTAATAAATAAATAAATAAATGAGACAATTACACACACAGCCGTGTTGAAGGAGTCGCGCATTTGTAAAAAAACTTGCCTATTGGAAGCTTTAATCGGGTGCGCCGTATTGTACACAAAAGCAGTGTACTAAAGAATTGTAGTGCTACAAATTTCCCCAACAAAGTCCGGAATATCATATTTCTATCCAGAAGTTACAATAAAATGACTGTGCTGTAATTCGCGTTTGTTAAGAGAATACATGCAATGCTAAGTGTATGAATCAGGCAACAATCACATACCACATACATGCACGACAAGTCGCCACACGTATCACAAGACGCCGCCACCACCAACGCTCCACACAAGCACTACACACACTCACACACATTCACACAGCAAAATATTTTTATTGTAACTTCTGTACTGTGGAGTTCCGCAAAGTAAAACCTGCCTAATAAATCATATCTCTATCCGTTACGGTTAACTCACAATAACTCATCATCCTCCTGCCCTTATCCCACTCTAAGTGGGGTCGGCACAACATGTTATAAACATGCTGTCATATGATTTATCTACGTATTTTACGAACGGCCGCCTGCCTAACTTAGTCTTATTTTACGATACCTCTGTAAGAAATGAGGTTGGTCAATTCTACTCAGCCGGATACCAAACGGTGGGTCGACTTACCTTAGTCGCCTTTTACGACACCTCGGTAAGAAATGAGGTTGGTCAATTCTACTCAGCCGGATACCAAACGGTGGGTCGACTTACCTTAGTCGCCTTTTACGACACCTCGGTAAGAAATGAGGTTGGTCAATTCTACTCAGCCGGATACCAAACGGTGGGTCGACTTACCTTAGTCGCCTTTTACGACACCTCGGTAAGAAATGGGGTTGGTCAATTCTACTCAGCCGGATACCAAACGGTGGGTCGACTTACCTTAGTCGCCTTTTACGACACCTCGGTAAGAAATGAGGTTGGTCAATTCTACTCAGCCGGATACCAAACGGAGGGTCAACTTACCTTAGTCGCCTTTTACGACACCTCAGTAAGAAATGAGGGTGATACTATTCTATTCAGCCGGATCCACACATAACTCACAATAACTATTTGAACTTTTATGTTCAAAATTTCAATTAAATACTCTATTTTCCATACAAAGCTTCAGGCACTGTAATATATAAAATTGATATTCTCTGTTCAGTAACTAACAACTAGTAACAAGTACATTGGTATAACTGCTTTCGTTTATCTGTGTATATTAGCGTTGCGTTGGAAAACTTGCTTTTAAGTTCAAGTAGCCTGCCCTCCTGTAAAGTTTCATCTCAATTACTTAGATATTTTTCATGAACTTTATTAAAATTATATTCGTCTTCTATGTGTTTATTTTTATTAAAATAAATTGTAATAGTACAATGTTCAATGTACCTATAACTTACTTATAATTTTATTCGCCCTAAAACAGAAAATCATCTTTTATACTATGACATAAATAGAACTCAAATTTCATGAACTTTAAGGGTGTATGGCAAGGGGTTTCCACTATGCTAAGTGTCTGGCATTGACTGACGTGATTTTTAATATTATTCTGAAAGTAATATAAAAAAACAGCCATTATAATTTCACAAAATTAGATCGGTATTTTGCGACCTTGAGTACCGCGTTCTTCGTTCTTACCTGTGTTGGGAGCATGCACTGAGAAACTTTCAGCTTTTATAAAATGACGAAGGTCTGGGGTCCACGGGCTCTTGGGCCATCACCTTAGTCGCCTTTTACGACACCTCGGTAAGAAACGAGGGTTGTACTATTCAGCCGGCACGGTGCATGAAAAATAGTAAAGTGTTATCGGTAAAAGCGTAGAGAACTGCTTGTCCAATTTATATATAATTTATAGATTTAGGCGTTACTTTGCGGAGATCCATAATACAAAAGTAATAATAAAATTAATTATTTTGCTATAATCCGCGATGAAGTAAAATAGAAAATATATATAATGCTAAATGTAGAGTGGACAGTCGGTTATCATACCTGATAAATGCAGGAGTCGTAAAAAACACATGCACAAACCTCCACCAGCGCCACCACGATACACAAGCACTATATACGTTCGCAAAGCTTTGCGATTTTGGTCGTGGAGTCTATCTCCTGACGATGCTTCGGTTGCGGGGCGAAACGATTGTTGAGTTTGTGATAGTGAACGTATATAGTGCTTGTGTATTGTGGTGGCGGTGGTGGAGGTTTGTGCATGTGTTGTTTACAACTCCTGCATGTATCAGGTATGATAACCGATTGTCTACTCTACATTTAGCATTATATATATTTTCTACTTTACTTCATCGCGGATTATAGCAAAATAATTAATTTTATTATTACTTTTGCAATTTATATATATTTCTTTTTTTTTTTTGACACTTACACACACAGTCGTCCGTCCCCAAAGTAACTTAATACTTGTGTTAGAAGTGACAGACAACTGGTAAATATATACGTATATAATATATAATTTTAAATACATATGTATATATGTGTATACCAGGCTCGGAGAACCAACAAATTTTGATATTAACGCAAGGACAGAGAAACACCAATAATAAAACTGCGGCAGAAGGTTGGGCTGCGTTTCGACGGAGAATTGCGTAATAAATTCTTTTTTCCCGGCCATTGAAAACATTAGGAGGTTTAAGCGAAAAATGTTTGGAGCAATTTCGAGGGTGCAATCAACACTAATTGCGTGGCTTAAAAAACCTCTTCTGCCGACGTCAATCAGTATTGTGTTGTTGATTTTTCTTTACCTTGTCCGTCCCTCATTAGGTTCGTGATGGCTAGCATTTAACACTGATCATTAGGTTATTAACAGCTTTTATCTTTATCTTTAATATTTAAATGAGCTAATCTATACTAATATATAAATTTGAAGAATTTGTTAGATTCTTTGAACGCGCTAATCTTAGGAACTACTGGACCAGACTTAGCTCCAACCCTTCTCTCAAAAAAAGTATAGAAGAGGCCTATGTCCAGAAGTGGGATGATGATGCCGTTACTTTACTTTTTTATTAGACTTAAAGTTTTAAGTTTATAATTTAATCTTTGATTAAACAGCACGCGCTAATCTCAGGAACTACTGGACCGATTTGAAAAATTCATTCAGTGTAAGATAGTCCATTGAGGAAGGCTATAGGATATATAACATCACGATAAGAAGAATGGGAGAGGAGCAGCAATAAAAAAATAGTACGCAAATGGCATAATTTAAAGCTTTCATTGCGTGCGCTGAGTAAACGGTGATAGTTATTCAAAAATCATGTGTTACAAAATTGTTCCCCTCGAATAGTTTGAAGTCCGCGACAGCGTATGTCTAGCCTTTAAGGTTAACCCACTTTAACCATTTTTATGGTTATCAAAATACTATATTACGGTTTTAATCATTCCACGCGGGCGGAGCCGCTGGCGATAGCTAGTACGATATAATCTAGCGTTAAATGGTTTTTATTTTAAAGACTCTACATAGCATTTTCACTTATTGCCGAACGCCCTTCGTACTCGTAGTTCAGGACAAAATAGTACCAATATAAAGGTCTGTGTCAGGTGTCACGCAATATACTGCTCAGAGGTAATTTCACTTAGTGGCAACCCACAATTAGTAGTAGTACTAATTTAAACCACCTGGACGATGTAATAGGATAACCTAAAATATGTAGGATTTATACATTTTACAATATTTTTTAGAGCATTTAGTTTTTATACCTCACTAAAGCAATTAATTAATTCAATAAAGCAAAATTCTAATTTATAATAAATTCAAGATTAAAGAAACTAAAATTTGTCTACGGAACAAATTGTGCTTATCGCCTTGTTAATTGCTTATTAATTGTGTCCCTGTTTTCGTATATTGAAAAACTGTTACAAAATTATTAGAAAAAGAATAGTTAATTTTGCTGTCAATTGAGAAAAAATAGCTCAGTGGAGAAAAAGCGGACTAAAGAAGTGAAAGCACGGATATCATTCTACCCTTTTCTAATGCATCTTTAAAAAAATTACCGAGCAAGGCTTCATCGCCCAGGTAAAAAAGTAAAAAGAAACAACAGCTTTTAAGTACAAAAGGATAAAAGATATGAAAACTGGATATTCAAAAATAGAGTAGAATAGACAACCCTCATTTCTTATCGAGGTGTCGCAAAAAGCGACTAAGGTTAGTTGACCTACCGTATGGTATCTATCCGGTTGAATAGAATAAATCACCCTCTTTCTTACCGAGGTGGCGTAAAATACGAGTAATGTAAGTTGACTTCCGGTAGCAGGTCGGTAAAATATGTAGCCAAATTATGTGACAACATGTTGTGCCCCACTAAGAGTGGGATAGGAGCAGGATGATGATGATGTTTTCAGACCCTTAGGGGTCAGCATACACAAGGTTCAAAAACTCCGTTCTAAAAGTATATTAAGCGAGTTCTTAAAAGCGAAATGATAAATTTTATCTTAAAAAGTAAACCAGTCTATTTATTTTTTTGAAAAGAATCAGTAGAATTCTGCGATTTTTGAAAGCGTAAAGCATGCGATAATTACTATCACGGTACGACTGTAATGTAATTATAATAGAAATATAAATAACATGAACTAGATTTGTATTCGATTAATTCAACGTTCATTACGTTTCTAATAACTTCGAAGCACACGCGAGGTTCTTTATAGCACATATTTTGATGACCTGTATTTTTTTTCTTTTATAAGCTTTTAAGTCATTTGATCAATTAAAGTTATTTTGATGAAATGTACTGTTTTAGTACGTTTAGTATTTTTGGGTACTAAGATTTGGAGTTAAGCAGTTTCGCCTGTTTTTCCTTATACTGTATCAAAATATACGAAAAGCTTGTAATATGTATGTCTGGGACGGAGATGTCAAATATCTTCTCTTTAGTTTTTATACAGCGAATACTGGTGGCGCGGCAATTACATGACCGATGGAACGGGAAGAGGAGCTCTTTAGTGTGTGTTATAAATAGGCTGAGCTTGCCATAGCGAAGCTATAAAATTGTCCTTCTCGGTGACGCTGTCAAAGCCTCTAAGGCTAACAGTATTAGTTAGAGTTCCAAAAAAAAATAGCGAAGCTAGTCTTGTTGAAAACTTGACTCATACGATTATTAGACGCTTATGGTGATAAAAAAAGGCTGGATTTGAAAATTCTTTCAGCTTCATACAAGACTGCAGTTTAATAATGTAAAATTGAAAATGTTTAAAAGATTGACCGCCGAGTTTCTTTCTGGTTCTTCTCGGTAAGATCAACTTTCCGAACCAGTTGTAGCTTCATTAATCATATTGATCCTTGACGATTCAAAAGTGCTTGAAAGAGCTTATTTGAAAAAAGATATTTTGATTTGATTTAATTTGATATGCGGATTGATCTTTTCATGACATGGAGTCTTTCATGGAGTTTTCTTACTTGTACGATTATTAAACACCCACATGTTTAGATCGTGTTAGAACCTGTCTTGGTTAAATAAGCATGTCGAAATTAGTTACTGTGTCGTTTTAATATTAGTGAGTAGATCCGCGTGTACTTACGTTCAGCGTTTTTAAAATCTAACCTCAAATAATTACTATTCGTGATAAGAGCAACTAATGTTTCTTGCCAGTTCTTCACAGTGGAAGACAGCGTTCCAAACTGGTGGTAGAATCGATCTGGTAATTATTCGATGGCAGGTAGCAGTTACCCTGCCACGTTGTAAACGTTTTTTTTTCTTTCTTTATTTCCATACTAGCTTTTCCCCATGACTTCGTTCGCGAGGACTGTTGTCGTATAATAGATGGCGCTTTTCAATTTCATCCTATTTTTGTAGCATTAACAAGATTTCTATAACTTGTATTTTATTTCGGTGTATAAGGAATAATTGTGCCAAATTTCATCAATATTGGTTCAGCGGATTCGCCGTGAAAGAGTAACATACATACATCCATACTCATAAACTTTTGCATTTATAATATTAGTAGAATAGGATATATGAATGCCATAATTATTCGAAATATTTTAAACAAACATAAAAAAATGTCTTATTAGCTACCATGATATGAAACTAACGCAAAAAGAAAAATATGCCCGTGACATTTCAGTACGCAACGGAAATACTTCGTCAAGCATGAAGCGTCTCAAAGCTAATATTACTTTCCAACTTGCGATTTCTCCCACAATAAGTTTGTACGTCACGAAAGCAATAAAACTTGAGCTGGAAGAATTATAAGGATATTTGTTGAAACGTTTTCACTGTCACTGCGAATAAAATGTCTCAAAAGAATCCCAAGTCATATTATAGCTACCCCAACTTTCAAAATGAGTTTAAGGTTATAAAGCTAGCTGTGGCACAACTAAAGCAACACTAATTAGTTAGTTTACAATAAATATGAAACTAAAAATTTTATTTATAAGATTGGTATACTATGTATATATGTATAGGTATATGTGTGCTAGACTGAATAGTCGAAAACCCACTGTCGGGCGTATGCGCGCCCTTACTGGTCACCACTGAAAATCGGTGTTAGGGTCTCGCGACCTCAATAATAGCCGAGTGGTTCTCCAATTTGTGAAGGCACATTATCTCGCTGGGAGTTGTTGGTGAAGTAATTTAAGGTAATTTTAGGTATTAATATTGCTTAAGTTTTTTTTTTTAAGTTATGTATATTTTGTCTTTTTTTTATTTTACTTTTTTTTCATCTTTTATCATTATCATTTGTCATCTTGTTACTCTTCGCCCTGTGTTGTAACGTACCATATAAATAAAGTTTTTCTTATTCTTATTCTTAAAATATTTCCATATTAGATTTCCATTTAGTTGGTTATAAACATTTATTTGTAAGCAAATTAAAGTTTTTATTAATTTATAGTACTTCCTTCCCGTTAACTTAACAGATTAAATATCTTATAAATCATTTGTAGAAGTAGGCGTTACTTGCAAAATTCCATAGTACAAAAGTTAAAATAGAATAATCACTACATATTATAAAACAAAGTCCATATTTCCGTATGTACGCACAAAACTTTAAAACTACGCAACCGATTTTGATGCGGTTTTTTTTAATAGATAGAGTGATTCCAGAGGAAGGTTTGTACGTATAATAACATTCAATACGAAGTAGAGAAATAATGTAATTTTTGAGGTTTCTGTAAATAATGAAATTTTTTTCCGCTTACTTTGCAAACGCAGGCTAAACTCTACGAGATTTATCAAAATGATGTGCCAAGTATTTGTACACCTTAAAAAGGTCTACAGAAAAGTCCGCGATGGCACATATCTATCTCTTATGGATAACGCACAATAGCAGTTTTTTTCATTTACTTTTTACGAAAAATGATGCCTTATGTTCAAAGCAATTTTTATACAATACAGCGTTAATCCTTATCCAATTGAGTACCTTAAATAAATTGTTAATTTAATATAGATCAATATTGCCGTTTACAGCATGTAATTTAAGTGAACATTTTCGGAGATATTACAGATTTAAAATCCCGCGAGGAGGCCGCGCTTAGACCTATAAGCACTTCGAATTTAGCAGCGACCGGAGGCACAACTAAATGTCCTTCTTTTAAGTTTATATTGTCTAATGATAAAAAAGCTATGAATGTTGTATGTAAAGACATTGTCTAATCAATTGTAAAAATAAATAATATCACTACATAGTATAAAACAAAGTCGCATTCTCTGTCTGTCCCTATGTCCGTATATCCCTATGTATGCTTCAATCTTTAAAACTATGCAACAGATTTTGATGCGGTTTTTTTTTTAATAGATAGAGTGATTTTAGAGGAAGGTTTACATATCTAATAACATTCAATATGGAGTAGAGAAATACTGTAATTTTTGAGGTTTCTAATGTGATGTCGTAAATAATTACAGTTTTTTTCCGCTTACATTGCAAACGCAGGCTAAACCCTACGAGATTTATCAAAATGATGTACTAAGTATTTGTACACCATGAAAAGATCTACAGAAAAGTCCGCGATAGTATATGTCTATCTCTTATGGATAACCCACAATAGCAGTCTTTGTCATTTACTTTTTACAAAATATGATGCCTTATGTTCAAAGCAATTTTTATACAATACAGCATTAATCTTTATCCAATTAAGAACCTTAAATATATTGTTTATTTAATATTGATCAATATGACCCTTTACAGCATGTAATTTAAATAAACAGTTTCGAAGATATTACAGATTTAAAATGCAGGGGCCGCGCCGCGAGCCTATAAATAGCGCGTCGGAGGTCACGGTTCGCCTCTCGGCGATGCTTCCGCGCTCGCCCGTCTTATCGGTGACGCTGTCAAAGCCATTAGGGCTAACAGCATTAGTCAAATTCGAAAAAAAAACGCGGTTCGCCCTTTAACCATTTGAATTTAGCAGCGATCGGAGCTTTCTAGCGAGGAAAATAACAATCACTACATATTATAAAACAAAGTCCATATTTCCCTATGTATGCATAAAACTTTAAAACTACGCAACAGATTTTGATGCGGTTTTTTTAAATAGATAGAGTGATTCCAGAGGAAGGTTTGTACGTATAATAACATTCAATACGGAGTAGAGAAATACTGTAATTTTTGAGGTTTCTGTAAATAATTACATTTTTTCCGCTTACATTGCAAACGTAGGCTAAACCCTACGAGATTTATCAAAATAATGTATTAAGTATTTGTACACATTGAAAAGGTCTAGAGAAAACTCCGTGATGGTATATGTCTATCGCTTATGGATAACCCACTAAAGCATTTTTTGTCGTTTACTTTTTACGAAAAATAATGCCTTATTTTTGAAGCAATTCTTATACAATACAGCATTAATCCTTATCCAATTAAGTACCTTAAATAAATAGTTGATTTAATATAGATCAATATGGTCGTTTACAGCATGTAATTTAAGTGAACATTTTCGGAGATATTACAGATTTAAAATGCCGTGAGGAAGCCGCGCTTCGCCCTATAATACTTCGACTTTAGCAGCGATGTCGCTCTTTCAAGAGTTTGTTTAAAGACCTTCTGTAATTAATTGTAAAAATAAAATACATAGAGAAAATATAAAAGTAAATAAGTAATAATGTACTATATGAATTTAGATATTCCAAAGATAGCAGGAAATCTTCTTGGTATAGGGAAAGGAAATTGTTTTTCTCCAAATTTAACGCTACGGCCACGGGCAGTAATGAATAAATCAAAACAACTGGATCAATTTTAATAATTTTTTTACACTGACTGACATGGGATATATATTTTATACCCGTGCAAAGCAGGGGCAGGCCGCTAGTTTTGGTATAATTCGCGTTTGTTGTCTATCTATGTCATGCTAAGTACCTTATACAAAACAATCACAACGATTGTTTCGCCCTGTACCAAAAGCATCATCAGAAGATAGGCTCAACAGCAAAATTCTAAAGCGACGCATCACCCGAGCAAACAGTATTATATACAAATAATTCAACACCCACCGTTGATTTTCCTTCAAACACGTGTACCAAACTGGAGTTGGAGCAAAATAATTCAACCATAAGTTTCGTAGATGAAAATTCGTAATACATGTAATATATGTTGTTGCCTGTTCCCGAAGAATTATCTGGAATACTTTCATTCTATATGTTAACTGGGTATATAAGCTTTAAATGCACCAAAAACGTTATCATTTTTGCTACTTATTATGATAAAAATATGTTTCACTATTTTCCAAGCATATCACGAAAGGGTAATTAGATTTGCCGATTATATATTTTCCACTTTTGTCTCGAGAATACTGCAATTTTTACATTTATCATGGAATGTTCGCCGTTGTATAATTTTAACGTTTTAAAGAGTATTCGTCATTTTTTACCTGAAACAAAGCAAACGGCACCGGAACGTGTGATTTTACTCATGAGAGCGATGTTTTTTTTTATATTGTTAGTAGATTTTTATGCGAATTTTTGAATGGGTTTATTTTAAATTTGTTTTATTAATCTAGTGTACAATTTCCATATACCTATAATAGAACAGTTTGTTTTATTTTACATCACTGCGGCGGCCATACTACGCAACCTCCTGCCCTTATCCCACTCTAAGTGGGGTCGGCACAACATGTTATAAACATGCTGTAACATGATTTGGCTGCGTTTTTACGACCGGCCGCCTGCCTTACGTCAACTTACCTTAGTCGTATTTTACGACACCTCGGTAAGAAATGAGGGTGGCGTATATAAATGTATTCTACAATTTCCATATATAATAGAGCAGTTCATTTTATTTTACATCACTGCGGCACTTTTATTTTACATACTACAGATTACGCATTGACCACTAAAGTATCAGTTAACACAACACTATCCACAACGCTTGTATCGAATGGTAATTTATTGCAGAATATTTATTTTATAGTTGGATGAACATTTCCCCGCCGTGTGGTATCCGGCTGAGTAAAATAGACCGCCATCATTTCTTACCAAGGTATCGTAAAAGGCACCTAAGGTAAGCTGACCCGCCGTGTGGTATCTGACTGAGTAGAACAGACTACCTTCTTTCTTATCGAGGTTTTGTAAAAGGCAACTAAGGTAAATTAACATCGGTCGTAAAATACTTAGCCAAATCATGTGACAACATGTTTATAGCATGTTGTGCCGATACCACCTAGAGTGGGATAAGGGCAGGAAAATGATGATTGGATTAATATCTATAAACTTACTTTATGTAAAAGTCAAACCTTTGTTTGTTTATATAATATCCTATTGTCATTCATTTCTTGAAGTTATTCACCCAAGCATCAAAATTGAATAAGGATTCACGAAATATGTAATTTAGCGATATATAATATTTACGCGCCATTTCACGACGTGAAGGATGTCTGAATAAAATTTTATTCGCAGTACAATAGCATCCCATCTCAAGCATAACGTATTCTATCGTACAAAATCATAGACAATTTTTGTTTTTTTTTATTCATACTATTCGCACGCTTTTTTGCATAAAGCCGTGTGGTATCTGGCTGAGTAGAATAGACAACTTTCATTTTATTAAGATGTGTAGTAAAAGGCGACTAATGTAAATTGATCTGCCGTGTGGTATTAATAATATTAATAAGAATTTACATCGTTCACAAGTGGCATATTTTATGTTTTTCATGAATAAAACAATTTCAGTAAAATTTCGCATACGAATTATACGTTAAAATTTCGCACGGATAAAAATGTAATTGAAATGAATGTCGTATGCACACTTACGAAACTGTCTATACTCGTAACATTGCATGTGATAATTTCATACCGAGATTTTCAATCAAATATTTCATAAAGAATTCTTCTTCTTGTTCTTTATCGATTGATGGACGTCCACTGCTGGACATAGGTCTCTTCATGGGATCTCCACCATACACTATCTTGTGCCGCTTGGACCCAGCATCTCCCCGCGACCTTTTTGAGATCGTCAGCCCATCTCGTGGGGGGTCTGCCGACACTGCGTTTTCCGGTACGGGGTCGCCATTCTAGCACCTTGAGACCCCAACGCCCATCGGTTCTGCGCACTATGTGCTCCGCCCATCGAAACTTCAGCCTCGCAACACGCTGAGCTATGTCGGTGACTCTGGTCCTTCGACGGATCTCCTCGTTTCTGATTCGATCACGTAGAGTAACTCTGAGCAAAGCTCGCTCCATCGCCCGCTGAGCGACTCTGAGCCTTCTTATGAAGCCCATAGGGGCCCATAGGGTTGTAAAGGCCAGGCTCGTCCCAATCAGTCTCTTCAATTGTCAACTTCACTTGCACGTGGTGCACCCTGCATATTAGCCAACGAGGCTCTGGCGACCGACCAATGACGGTATAACCATTCACATAGCTGACCTAAATTAAACCAGACCGACAGTGGGCAGCAGCATTGTTAATACGACACG
This sequence comes from Morpho achilles, assembly GCA_947086495.1. Lineage (NCBI taxonomy): Eukaryota > Metazoa > Arthropoda > Insecta > Lepidoptera > Nymphalidae > Morpho > Morpho achilles. The sequence continues at coordinate 13,564,137 of CAMTZB010000015.1, forward strand.
GTCAGCACTGCGATCACCAACCCGCATGCCAAGCGTGGTGATTACCGGCAATACCTACCTTCATAAAGAATTAGTAGTTAATTAATATATAGAGTTGTGATAGCCAAGCGGTAAGGCCGTGGGGCTCTCTCGAGAGGATCTTATGCCCAGCAGTGGTTAAGTAACACACTTACTATATTTTGGCCTCCGCTAGCAACGCCACTGAGTTAATCCAACGGAGTATTTACTATTTCAGCATGTCAAATTTTCACTCTCTCTCTGTCAATTTTCCTTTACCAATCTGTTGGGGCATTGGCTACAAAATGAAAGCTTATGTTCCGGTTTAAAATAGAGGATTAAAAGTTTTAACTGTGGTTAAAAGTTCATTTATTGTAAATATAAGGCTTGGCCCAGATAGACCACCACACTCTTGGCGCACACTAAACAGTCCACTGCCAAAACCCTTTACCATGATTAATGTTGTTATTCAGCGGCCAAATTAGATTTTTTATTGATAAAATTTTAAATAATTTATAAAATTAGGCGTTACGTTGCGGAGATCCATAATGCAAAAGTAATAATAAAAAAAATTTGCTATAATCCGCGAAGAAGTAAAATAGAAAATATATATAGTGCTAAATGTAGAGTGGACAATCGGTTATCTTACCTGATACATGCAGGATTCGTAAAAACACATGCACGAACCTCCACCACCGCCACCACAATACACAAGCACTATATACGTTCACTATCACAAACTCAACAATCGTTTCGCCCCACAACCGAAGCATCATCAGGAGATAGACTCCACAAACAAAATCGCAAAGCGATTATAGCAAAATATTTTTTTTTTATTATTACTTTTGATAAAATTTTAGTTTTTTCATAAATACTGATAGTTGAGAAATTAATGATTTAAAAATATTATAAGTCTATAAGTATTACCGTAGTGGACAAATTTAAATTCCACATAAGGTAAGTGCACTAGTAATTGAGCTTGTCCTAATGGTAGACCGTTTTGTAAGAAATTATAATAAGCGTTTTATTTATAAAAAATATTAATTGATCATATTAAATTTTTAATATTAAACAATGGTCTACAGTTCTGAAGTTTTGGGCAGTTGTTAATAGATGGTAACAGGTAATTATAAATTTAGTTTTTAATAGCTACAACAAACAAAACACTTGTTATTAAAAATTTCATACAAAACGGTCACTACTAGTACATGGTCAATTACTAGTGCACTTAACTTAATTGGTATTGCTAATTGATTTATTCAAAAGATTATTTCTGATTCGGAGTTATTGAAAAATCTCTTTTATTATACTATTTGTGAGTGTCCAGCTGAATAGAATAGACCACCATCATTTCCCGCCGAGGTGTCGTAAAAGGCGACTTAGGTAAGCTGACCCACCGTGTTGTATTCGGTTGAGTAGAATAGACCATTACTATTAGCTACAACAAACAAAACGCTTATTATTTAAAATTTCATACAAAACGGTCAACTACTACATGGTCAATTACTAATGCACTTGCCTTAATTACATTCAAAATGCTTAAAACTCACTCTGAATTCGCATGACATTATTTAAAAGATTGACAATCTGTTAAATAAAGTGATTATTCGTTATATTTCTCTCAAATACAGAATCATTTGACATAGTGTTGGCTCTAACTTATCTATCCTTTGCCAATATCCTTCCCCGTAATTAATGTATGCTAGCAGTAGCCAAGATTGGTCTTAAGATATTGTAATTGTTAACAAATTTGCCACGGCTTCTACTACCCTTATCTCTCTCTAAGTGGTTGGCAAAACGTGTTTCTCGCTTCCATTCTTTCTTATCATTCTTTACACGATCTCTTTTTCGACCTACCTCTTGTCACATCTATCTATCCAAATTCATATTTAACACTTGTTTGATTACATGATTTTCATTCCTCCTATGTCCCATCATACCATGTTAATCTTGCACTTCTCATCTTTTCTATAATTGTCGGAATCAACATAATTCATCAGTCTACCATACTAAGACCAGACCATCATTAACTTTGTATTAAATTTCGCGACTGAAATAACGTTTGATTCAAAACGTGAAATATTAAATTTGATTGCCGTATAAATCTCTCCGCTATCCCGGATTCAGTGCACGCGTCACGTTCGTTTTGTGAGCTTATCTCTAACCCTACCGTCTACATTATACGAGATGTTCCCAGTAGTTATACCGTTGGACTTAGTGATGCGATTTTCATCTCTAAAGAATTTACTAGGTGTACCAAACTTACTAGTTTTTTTAGTCCGCAACTTGCTCGTACAAATTCAACGTATTTCTTATTCAAGTAGACATTTTCAAGTACTTTTGAATTGTCAAATGTTATTAAAGAAGCTACCAGTGATTCATAAGGTTGCTACTACCGAGATGAACCAGTGAGAAACACAGCGGATAATCTTAAAAAATAAATAAATACAGATTCGTGCGTAGCTGCTCATTCTCCTGCCCTTATCATCATCCATCATTCGCCAACTCCGAAGCTAGTCTTTTTACATGTATATCATACTTCATCCAATCCAAATATGTTTTGTTTGGTCTTTTTTTAATGATTTTAATCTCTCCACATTATAAAATTAAGATATGTTATTGCCACTAAAATATCGTTTTAATATATTTGCTAAGAAAGAATTTAAGAATTTTGTCATAGAAACGTGTAACAAGATCCACAAATTTTCGGACTTCATACTTTTTTATGTCAGGAAAACCCATTATGGGTCATCACCGCCCAACCGCGACGAGCGGCGGGTATTTTGGACTCGCACCGAATAAATCTGACAGTGCTCCACCACGCTGCTGTTGGTGGCGACAGGGACTGTTGTACACATTGCCCCCATCCCCGGTAGCAGCAACTCAGAACCCCAGAGTGCGCCATCTCTGGGTCGTGGCCTTTCTAAAAGTTGTCCCTCCCTCCCCTAATCGATGAATCGGGAGCATCAAATGCATCGACCGCGTCGGGGACCTTTTTAGATGAAAGTCCCATACTACACTGTACTGTACTACAGAGTATATACAAGTGTATATACTGTACTATACTGTAGTACAGAGTCCGTACTGTAACGGCATGCCTTTAATCCTGCATTGCTCTTCTTCTTTTCGGTTGTCATATTCATTACTGACGTTTATATCCCTGATAGTCATTTGCGACTTGTTCCATTAATCTTCTTCATTTAGTCCGGCATTCAACATCCCTCGTGGATGTGGATATTTAGTCACACCAACGGCTTGCGTGTCTTTTGGAACTCCACAAAGCAACACCTATAATTGTGGGCCTGGGCGTGGAGGCCCTGCTACTCCCAGATGAAGAAGAACAGGTAATTCTATTGCCAAAAACCCTGTTATGCTAACTATATGTATTGTTTGATCAGGTGGTATTTCCAACATAATAAAATAGTTAACAAAGGACAGAATTCATAAAGTAATCCATTAGCCGGTATCATCTTGTAATGCAACGGATATGTCTGTATCAACGTCCATTAAAGTTAAGTGCGATACATCACACCGTACTGAGAAATGTCAGACGTTATTTAAAAGGACAATAAGATAGCTGTGATAGCCTAACGTTAAGACTGTGCGATTCTTTTGAAACGGTCACAGATTCAAACCTGGGGCCATTACCAATGAGTTTTTTTCTTGAAAAATTGTCTTACAGATGTTTACAATTTTTGACACGCTTATCGATAAAGGAAAAGTTCGTGAGGAAAACTGCATATCTCTAAAGAATTCTGGAGATGTGCGCTATCTACCAATAAGTATAGGAGCAGCGTGCTCACATCGCAGATTATATTTTGCAAAATTAATGGTATTTTGACTCTTAATTTGACGGTGAAAAAATTGCGGATACATCTAGTTTTAATTTAAAATCAGATAACGATTCTTATTTGTTTTCGTTAAGGATTTAAAATAAGTTTATAATTCCATTTCCTCAATGATTTTAAATCAGTTCATAATTCCATTATTCTGTTTGCGGAAATGAATCATTTCAATTCGCAGTGTAATTTAAATAAAGATACTGGATTTTTCTGCGGTTAAGTTAAATTATACTCCGGCTGCTGCTATTAACTCAGTGTAATGAGTTTTTTAATTGAATATATAACTTTTTACAGCCATACAGTTGTGAAGCGTTTTATTTATATTTTTGTGTGAAATCGGGAAAAGTAAAGGAATGTAAAGGAAATTTCGATACATAAGTTATGTAATGTACGTAATATTATATTATCGAGAATATTAGTTACTTTTTTTTAATTAACTAACTGGTGTTGTATTCATATTTATTATGTAGAATAAATATAAATATATGGGACACTTACACACACGCTCGTCAATCCTAAAGTAATTTAATACATGTGTTATGGGCGACAGATAACTTGCAAAATATATGCTTATGCTTTTACCCGCGACTTCGTTCGCTTGGACTGTTGTCGGGCGATAATAGACGGCACTTTTCACTGTCGTACTATTTCTGTAGAATTAACAGGATTTCATATATACCTATATTATATATATCCTCCTGCCCTTATCCCACTCTAAGTGGGGTTGGCACAACATGTTTTAAACAACGCCTGCCTAACGTCAACTTACCTTAGTCGTATTTTACGACACCTCGGTAAGGAGGGTGATCTATTCTACTAAACCGGATACCACACGGTGGGTCAACTTACCTTAGTCGCATTTTACGACACCTCGGTAAGAAATGAGGGTGGTACTAATCTACTCAGCCGGATACCACACGGCGGGTTGACTTACTTTAGTCGCCTTTTACGACACCTCGGTAAGAAAAGAGGGTGGTACTATTCTATTCAGCCGGATACCACACGGCGTATATATACCTATATTATTCCGGTGTATTAAAAATAACTAGGCCAAATTTCATCGATATTGCTTCAGCGGATTCGCCGTAATAATATTAGTAGGATAGGATATAATTCGGCCAGTAGGAACATAGTTAATGTGTAAGTGTGGCTCAGCACAATTTTGTCGTGGAGCCTATCCCTCTGATAATGCTTATGGGGCGAAACCAATGTAGAAATTGGTTTGGGGTCATGTGACAACATGTTTATAACATGTTGTGCCGACCCCACTTAGAGGGGGATAAGGGCAGGAGGATATATATCTTTTAATACACTGTTGAATTTTTATTTACTTTTATTCAGACGCTTAATCGTGTCCTCCTTAATAAAGCCGTATATTATACCTTTCATAAACTACGTAGAGGTTTCTGAAAGCCTTTTTCCGAAAAAATATATTGTATACACAACCAGTGGAACGTCCTTATAAAAGCACTTTCCCTAAAGCATTTGATATCGGTCCCTTTTCCCGTAATCCATGGGAAAAAACGATAAAAGTAACACATTTTATTTTTGCTTGTTGTCTCGATACGGAAGGATATATTAAGGAAAAGCTGCTTATTTACCATATTTTCTCTAAAATCTTTTTGTCACTATGGAACTACACGGAGCTATCTCTATAAAACTTATTTCTAATATTTGTTTCTTAAATAGTTAATAGTTTTTAAATAAAAATAGAACTTTTAAATGGGAACAATTTTGTAATGAATGATTTTTGAATAAATATTACCGTTTACTCAGCGCACACAAGGAAAGCTTTAAATATTGCCGTTTTCGTACTATTTTTTATTGCTGCTCCTCTCCTATTCATCTTAGCGTGATGTTATTGCCTATTAGCCTTTAGCCTTCCTCGGTAAATGGACTATCTTACACTGAAGGAATTTTTCAAAAGGGTCCAGTAGTTCCTGAGATTAGCGCGTTCAAATAATCAAACAAACCAACTCTTCAGCTATATATATTGGTATAGGTATATACCTACATACAATATTAACTCATTTAAATAATTAAGTTTTCTTAGACGAAAAAGTTAAGTTGCCGTGTGGTATTTGGCTGACTAGTATAGACCACCCTTATTTCTTACCGAGGTGACGTATTAAAAATAAAACACAGTTTTGATTTGTTATTTATTGTGATTCTGTTATTTTTCAATCTGAATATGTCAATAAGTACAACTAAAATAATTATGTAACTTATTTTAAAAATATAAAACTTAAGAACAGTTTCGTATAAAACTTAAACGAATACAACACCAATATGTTTGAAATAGTTAAAAAATGTTGTATTATTACAAATTTTATACAATATCTCGAGTATAAGGCAATGTATTTAATATATATTAATATAATAAAAAAAAGCAATTTCAACTTTTTTCTAACAGATTTTATATTTTACATATAATATGATATTATAAAATAGATTTACTTTGGTCAAATTTTTTTGTTAGAATATGGACATTTCGATATTATTTTAATGTTTACAATAAAGCTTATATTCATGCTTTGTACATACTTGATTTATAAATTGTAATTGAGATATATGTAGATAAGCTGATAAGAGTTTAAACAAGAACTAGTACAAATTTAACGTGACGTACTGTTGTAATTTTTTTTTTATAAAGATGAATTCATTTGATAACTTGAGTTAAAGTAATGTAAGTTTTTTTTATTAAAAACTAATGAGAATATTATTTTGCTATAGTAGCAAAATAATAGTTTCATTAGTTTTGTATTATGGACCTCTACAACGCAATAATTGTATATTTTTTTTTATTCTTTTGTAATAGGGCGAGCGCACTGCAATCATTGGAAATGAAAATTATCTAAAATAAACAGGTTTTTTTAAATTAAAACTTGTATTTATTTGATATATAATTTAAAATAATGGGCGAGCAGGAATTTACGTAACGTTATTCCTGCTTCACTATTGAAAATAGCTTAGAAAGCTTTTACTCATCCTTTATCATACGTAGAATCGCAATAGAATATTCCATCTATGCATCGGTAACCTCCAATATAAGCTTTTAGTGCAGCTACGTACTGTTAGTATGTAATAAATTAGAAAAGTGTTTTCGCATATTCAAATTCAAAATATTCTTTATTCAAATAAACTTGTAAACAAGTGCTTTTGAATCGTCAACTTTACTGTGAAATAGTATAAAAGATTAATGCGGAAACAAAACATTTAATTTCCATTCCATTTATTTGTATACCATCATTCTGCGTTAATTAAGTTACTAATAAGGAAAGTTATACAGTAACTTAACAAGGAATTTTGAACTGATCCTTATTTAAATACTGGCTTAGTGATCATAGACAAAATGTAAGATAAGTTTGACATAATAATATTTTTTAAATACATTTTTTTATTTTATTATTTTAATATTTTTGCTATGTGTAATTGTTATTTGTTCACGCTGGTTTACAAATGTATATTTTTTAATTTCTATATTTCTGTTTGGGTTGTTTTTAATTGATTTTTACCTGTCAATAAAGGTATTAAATATCACCTAATTTTTCTAATTTATTTTAGTAAAATTTGATATATTAAGATTTACTGATATTAATTCTTTATTGATTTTTCGCTTATCTTACCAATTAACTTAATTACTTTAATTTTATATACAAGTGATAGTATTATTTTGGCAATAAATTATATTAGATAGAGTTGAATAGACGAAGAGAAAAATCTAGGATCTAAGCTACGACTACTTTTTTCACACAAAGTTTTATGTTTTGTGTTAGATACTGAACGCACAGTGTTGTTACAGACTAAAATATAACTTTACGGTAAACTATGTGTGTATGTATTTAAATGAAATAAGTTGGTATATTTTTTTATCCTAAATAATCCAAAATCTACAATGTTTAAAATGTTAAAAGTACTCATCCAGATGACTAAGGCAAGTTGACCCGCCGGCTGAGTAGACTAGGCCACCCTTTCATACCTAGGTATCGTATAATAATATTGCGGCAATTATATTATTTCTTCCAGTAGAAATAATTGCCGTAACTTTAATATTTATATTCTATTTATCTGTTGCTGATATCCATGAGTTACAAAATGGCGGTCATTCAAAATCGAACCAAAGCCAAGTGATTACCCATTTAGTGACGCACATTATTGTAGAACTAAGTAGCATAGGTCAAAAGTACAGTCTTTTTTTAATAGATACAGATTAGATTTATAATTAAATTATTGTTATGTATGAAAAATATTTTTATCGAAATCTGTATCGCCACATAACACAAATCTTTGTGTGGATTGATTTGAATAATGTAGCTAGTACATATAATTATATTTAGGACGAATTTGATAGGGCTAAATTATATTAGAGCATAGATTTAGATTTTAAGGATTAAGTAAGGCTATCAAAATAATCAGGCGGACTTGAATCAAGCAATAGGAAAACGCAAATGACAAATCAAATTATCAAAAATAAACTTTGATATTTTTATTAAAAACGATTATAGAGAAATTAAAGAGAAAGAAAATAAATGATGGAAATATGAATGAGCGTAATTTTAATAAGAATATTAATATATTTTTAGATTTTAAAGTAGCACCACACGTCTAGATATATTAAAAGGCAATATTAGTAAACGCTAAGTATTTTAATAGATATGAAGAGAAAGATATAGGGACGCTAGACTTTCTACTGGATACATTGAAAAGTTTGAAGACCTTATGATTAGACTTACACTATATAGCTTTAGGAAATGTTTAAGTTTTACAGTTTCGTTCTCTTGACTTCATCTTACAGTTTACAATGCGTCTCATGTAAAAATCTAAAATTGTATCTGCAAATTACAAATTTTTACTGCATTACTGACAATTAACATCCTCATTTCTCCAACGATTTTCATGAAATTTAGCATGTAGAAAATTTTGGGAGTTTGGAGGGAAAATCGATCTAGTTAGGTTTTATTTAAAAAATGACGTTTTACCCCTGTTTTTGGGCACTTTGTTAAAGAGTGGACTTAAGAAGTATAAGTACCTTGGATCAAGCCCTTGTTCGTTATCGCTTTTTTAATTTTTGCTCTTTTCTATACAATTTACCCATCAAGTCAAGGTGACTAAAAGTATTTTATTATTATACTGTAAAATATAAGGAAAATCATAAGATATATCGTACTGTATAGACCAGAAAGTTGGGCAATGAAAAAGACGGATGAAAGAAGAGTGTATGCAAATTAGATGAGAATGTTAAGTTGGATATCTGGTATGACAATGATAAATACGAAATAAGTTTATAACAGTTAGTCTGAAAATTGCGTCCATTATAGAGAAAAGGAGGAAAGCAAGATTAAGATGGAAGAGATCCCTTTTAGGGATAAGTCCGCCTTTATACATGTGTTTTTTTTTAATTTTTTTTTCTCTTTCTCTTTTCTAAATATATGTGTAAAAAGAAATAAATAAAAAAATAAATAAAATAAGTTGGTATGGACGTGTAATAATGAGAGATGAAAATCATATGACAAAACGAGTGTTAAATATGATTGTGGATAGATACGTGACTGAAGGGAGGCTTAGCAAGAGATGGTTGGATTGTATGAAGTATGACATATAAAAAGGAGTAGCGCCAGAGTTTATGAATAATATGGATGGATATGAGACTATAGGCTGACCGAAAAAGAGATGGTTGGATTGTATGAAGTGTGTCATATAAAAGGAGTAGCGCCAGAATTTACGTATAACAGGAGAGAATGGAAGAAAAAAACATGATGTACCGACCATACTTAGAGTGGAATAAGGGCAGGAGAATGATGATACATACGAAACTTTAACACCTCACAAATTTATATAATTGACATTTAATTGATTGAAATATAAACAGCCTTTTTTATATTCTTACATGAGACACACTGTCCGCACATTTAGGTGTAATTAAGCAGAAAGAATAATAAACAATGGTTAAGTTTTAAGTTTATTTTTAATTTAATTCACTTAAATTTACCTCTCTTTAATTTCAGACTGGACTGGACTGGCTGGAAGAGATTCCGATTCCGGAATAAGCCCGCCATTGCAAATTATGTTGTTCTTTTTTTATTTGAATTAATGCAATAAAGAGCTATAAAAAACCAAATAAACAAACAATTTTTACTTAGATCATTTATTCAGGTAAAAATCTGCGAGCTCAAACCATTTCTGAATATGACATCACTGGATGTTATTTGTCTAAACTTAGAGCTTGAATATTTAAAAAGCGTTGTCACTTGTTTTGAGTGTGATTGATGGCTTAAGTTTTGGTTGGCATAAGTTACAAAGAGATCAAATAACCCTGAAAAGAGCCTTGTATTTTAAGTCCTTTCTGCTTAACAACATTCATGATATTGATAATACTACAATCAAAATTTTTAAAGTCTTGATACGAAAATAGGAAATGACAATTGGTCCATCCTATACCCGTCGCGTTCAAACACATTACACGTCACAAAAGTTATAATATTATTTTGCTATAATATGCTTTGAAATATAGTTGATGCTAAATGTAGAATAGACTATTCGTTTTCATACCTGATACATGCAGAATTCGTAAACCTCCACAAGCGCTACAATACACAAGCATTGCACACATTCATTATTTACAAAATCAACAATCGTTTCGCTCCGTAACCGAAGCATCATCAGGAGATAGGCTCCACGGCAAAATTACAAGCAGTATTATATACCAATAGTTAACCCCCACCATAGATTTTGCTTTCAAACACATGTAGAAAATTGGAGTTGCGACTCCAATTTTGCTTTGCGATTGTGTCGTCGAGTCCATCTTTTCAATCTTTTTTTCCATCAATATCCTGCATATATCAGATATGGAAACGCATAGTACACTCTTCATTTATCATGAAACAGATTTTATATTAGTTGTATTGCGGATTATAGCAAAATAATATTATCAATGTATTATGGATCTCTGCAAAGTGCCGCCTTTTTCTATAAATTACATTACACGTTAGTTATAGTCAGTCGTCTCGGACTCCTCGGTCTGCTTAAATTAGCCACTGACCCCCTGACGTGGACTTGGACGTGCTGCGGATCAACTGTTGAATGTAGGCTCGCGGCTCTAGACGTCCTTGGCGATGGGGCGCAAACCCTAAGATCGACGGCACTGTGAAGACTTGCTGCTCTCGAAGATCTGGGTGTGCGGGTGATGTGGTCTCCTGGATTGGAGAGTGCTGAAAGGTCGGCAGCTGAGCGTGACCGGCGGGGAGGACTTTCTGGTATAAGAGCCATACCACCCATACTACCGACGAAGACTGAATTCTGGTAGATAAAATAATTTGATTAGGTACTGTAGTGTATGCAAAGAATAGATGCTTTTGAAATGTGGTGCTGGAGGCGGATGATGTGGATCTCGTGGACTGCCAAGTGCACAAATGCACCTATTCTTTCGCATCATAATCATCTGGTGCCATCTTCAGAATGGAGTTCGGAGGTCAGCAGGAGAAAACTTTTCCGATCGTGTGCCATCTTTTTTATTTCATAGTATCTAAGTCCCGCCCACTCTCTTATATTATCGAACCATTTAAGAAGTTGCCTTCCAGGTGCTTTCTTACCGTGCATCTTTCCTTCTAGGATCAACCTAAAAAATTGATACCGGGATCCTCTCTATCCGAAAAAGGCAACTTTTCTTTGCATGACTTTGGTTTTCATCACCATCCGCTTGCATTTACCTCTCTCCAAGACCAGAGCGTTTGAGACGACGAAGTGAGTCCAAGGGATCTTTAGCACTTTACGAAAGGCCTACATCTCAAATTCATGTAAACGTCTACTTCCGTCTTTAGTTAAGGTCCAACTATATAAGAGAGTGGACCAGACGTAGCACTTTAGGACGCGATACCTTATATCGAATGGGATTTTTTGGGTCACATTCATTATTTTGCAGCTCAAAATAAAGACGCGCCTCTCCTCCAGATGCTTTAAACGCCTACTGGAATACTTCGGACATATGTGGCGTGGTGACGACTCCCTTGAAAAACTTAGGTAGGCAACACCGAGCGCAAAAGACCAAGAGGCCGCTCACCAACAATGAATAAACGACTGGAGAGAGATTAGTGTATGCGGGTTGAGATGTGTGTATCTTACTTTATATATTTATATACGAGACACATACATACATGAATATACTCACACTAATATTAATGTAGAAAGGTGACATTACACTGTCTCAGAATGCTTCACGTCAGTAACACGAGAGTCCTTGTTAAGAGAGCACGTGTAGTGATATATTATGTTACTTGTTAGTGTGTATATTACTATTATGCTAAAGTCCAAATTATTTACTTGTCGCAGACGTGGTGCAAGATATCCGCATGGTTGGTAAGAAGGGAATGTCACGCCGCAATCGTATGAAACACAGCCTCTGGACAGGGACGCTCGATGCTGGATAACATAAAAAAGGCAATTAAAAACCTGTACATACTAACAGTTCTTTACTAGAATTAAGTCTCAGTCTTCAGGAGATACTACGTCACATGATAAGTAGCGGAGGATCACGTTTTCAAACCCCGAGTAGACACCAGTGAGTTTTGTTTAAACTAATATATCTTATTGATGATTGCAATTTATAACATGCTTTTCGGTAAAGAAAAAACACTTTACGGAACCCTGTATATCTCTAGAGAATTTTAGGTATATGTGGTGGGTTTGAGCTCCAACTCTTCTCTCAAAAAAAGTATAGAAGAGGCCTATGCCCAGAAGTGGGATGATGATGCCGTTACTTTACTTTTTTATTAGACTTAAAGTTTTCTGTTTATAATTTAATCTTTGATTGTTTGAATGCGCTAAGATCAGGAACTATTGGACTGATTTGAAAAATTCTTTCAGTGTAAGATAGTCCATTGAGGAAGGCTATATAATATCACTAAAGATGAATAGGAGAGGAGCATCAATAAAAAATATTACGCAAACGGGAAAAAAATTGTGACATGCTGATTTCCATGGCACAGCTAGTCTTAATTATATACATTTGAATAAAGTTATGAGAACTAAAAGTGGTATAGTTATAGCTGACTTACATGAGGAGGCACCGTAACAGAGTTTTCCGCTAGCGCACAACTTTGACGATGTTGCTGTTGAAACTTTGGTTGATATGGTTCGAGCATCCTATAGAACATATATTATAATCGAGTGATAAGCTTAAATGGAATGAAAATATTATATACCGTCAATTATTGATAGAATTTCAAAATAAGTATTGTAACTTGATAAGACTAGAAATTAAATAACTGATTTGGTTAATATGAGTTGAAAATCCTACGGAACATACTCGTATTTTTAATCGGAGAAAAACCGTCAATTATTAATAGAATTTCAAAATATAGTATTGCGACTTGATTAGACTATAAGTTAAGAGACTAATTTGTTTAATATAGACATATCGATGCTTAATGTTTTATCCATGAAGGTATATGCTAGTAATTACTAGGTATGCAGGTTTGTCATTGCAGACCATTTTGCACCGACAGCACTGCTGTATGTAGTCGTTTAACATTTGGACCAGCTGGTATTACTAAAACCCATACAAATATTATAAATTGTCAAAATGGCCTACTGGACCTATGTTGATCGAATTTGACTCAACTAAAGTTAATAGTTGGGTTGACAAAACTTCTCGGTTTTCGTAAGGGATTGAAAAACACAATAATAGGGTCAACTAGACTGTCAATAAAGAAGCAATTAATATAAATGTAAAGCAGAAGTCTACGTACAGCTTATAGACGCACCTGATCTTGCCCCATCGGTTAAAGAACAGCGCTATAGCAGCAACCCAGAGCAGCAAAACGAAAGCCACTATGAGCGCCTCTTCAGCGCGCACCACGACGCCACTGCCATCTGGTAAAAATTTTAGGAATAAAAAATTAGGTTTAAATTAGCCTCATATGTATGGGCCATGATTAAATTAATATAGAAAAATGGTTTCCGTTCTTTTATATAACGCTTACTAATGAAATCTAAACTCTGAAATCTTACCTATGTCCAACAGGACAACATGAAAGTGACTTTAGTGGGCTCATAAATATTTAAGCGGAGTGCAGTATTTGTATGCTGACACAAAAAAACCATTAAATAGAAAAAAAATCTAAATATTTTTGGTGGTGTGGTGAAAATGGACATTGTAAAGTTATGAATGATTGGTTCAGATAATAGTAACGGCCTTTACTATCCCACTTCTGGGCATAGGCCTCCTCTCTCCATTTTTGGAGAGAAGAGATGGAGCTAAGACCTACCACGCTGCTCCAATGCGGATTGGTAGGTTACACATATCCCTAGGATTCTCTAGAGATATGCAGGTTTCCTCGCGATGTTTTCCTTCACCGAAAAGCGTGTGATAAATTGCAATTATCAATTAGACACATAAGTTTTAATAGAAAAACTCATTGGTGTCTGCCCGGGTTTGAACACATGATCGTCTCTAGAGATTCACACGGTCGCACCGCTAGGCCATCACAGCTTCAATATTGGTTCAGATAATATTTAAAATTAAATTCAAATGAAAATGAATAAACTCTTGGATGACACTGATAATTTTGAACAGCAAAATTAGCGAAATACTTCAGCGTAAGCCCAGATTCGTTCAATGGTCAGATGTCCCTGTATATAGATGAAACTGGAACATCTGGAACTCACAAAATACTAACCAACATTAGTTAATGATAAATTTGCGATCGTTATATCAGGACTGGTAGGTTTCTGGGTCGTTTGTAGTCTCAATAATACTTCGGCTGGGGGACAATCGGTGACTTTACTCCTTTCTGCAAACAATAAAGGCGATGCCACGGCTATAGACGCATGGGACTAATAAATTCTGGTTTTCATTCAAATGTTCAACTATAGTAAAGTTAAAGATTCGAAGCTCTCGGTTCCATAAAACATCGGTGCGCTAAGGACTGGTGCGGCGCATCACTTTACAAATACTTAACGATTTTTTGGAAAGACAAGGAAATAATATGCGCTGGTGCTGGTGGTGGTGGTCACTATTTCTGCTATAAGGCCCTAAGTGCGACAGAGACAATAGATTGCGTCCTGTTTCCACATATTGTGATCCTGTGGGCAGCACCTCTTTGATACTTTGATAAATATCTAAATATCTGCATATCTGACAATGAATAAATTAACGCAGTACATTTAGTGACTTGCTGAATATAATTTTAGTCATTGTAGGTGCTGTCTAAAATTATTGCATTATGCAGGTGTACTATTTATAAACTAATGTTGCATCAATGCACAGGCTAAAATACGCACTAACAAGTAACAATGTGTCACTTCACGACCACTATCACCAAGGGCTCTCGTGTTACTGTCGTGGTGCATCCTGAGACCGTGACCTTTGTACTAGTGTGAGTGAGTATGACTATGTTCATGTATGTATTACATGTGTTTTGTATATAAATGTACAAAGTACTTTACACACGTCTCAACCCGAATACACTACAGCAGGTACTTGGTACAGTTAAGGTCTTGCTTGTTTATGAATGCTTTCTGTATAAGGTATTATGATATTTATGTTCTTACCGATATCTGCAGTAGAATAGTTGGTCCGTGCATTGTGTCCAGGATATGTGGAAGTAGACGGATGCAGTCGAAGCACTACTTCTGCTGGCGGTCCACCCGTTACTCCACTCCATTCTGCGGTACATTAATAATTTAGAAACTATATTTTTTTAAATCTTAGAATTGGGATGGATGTTACTTTCATTTCAGTATATAATTAAGGTAATAAGCAAATACTACAAGATTATTGCATCGTATTACTACTTTTTATTATAATTTTGTGACTTCGGACATAATTGAACGTGTTTTGAGTACTTAAGATATTAATAATAATTAATAATAATAATAATAATAAATATATGGGACACTTACACACACGGTCGTCCGTCCCCAAAGTAAGTAACTTAATACTTGTGTAATGGTAGACCGACAACTGGTGAATATATACTTATATATTTTCTAAATACATACTTAAATACAAATAAACACCCAGGCTCAAAGACCAACAAATTCATTTTTTTTTAATAGAAAATGTTGGCCTTCGGCGGGAATCGAACCCGCGACCCGTGGAGCTGAAGGCAGGATCACTACCCACTGCGCCAACGTGCCAGTCAAATTGTTAGTTATATTTGTTAGCTAATAAGTTAGTAGTTAGAATTTGTTATGCCTTAAGTAGAAATATGTTTTTAATTACTTTTTTATCTTAAATTAGGTCGTAGAAGATCTTATTATTATGGGAATGGAACGTTAGGTGAATGCAAGAAACGGAATGGATTTGAGTGTGTGAGCGAGACGGTATGATAGGAGGGAGGGAGAGAGTAGAAAAAAAGGACGTAAGTCGTAGTACGGATAGGAAAGTGTGTTGCGTTAACAAAATAAGGTAGTTAGAGTTGCAATGTTTTCTTACTCGAATACTTTAGTATTTTGTAATTATTTTCCGTGTATATTTTTTTTCCTATCTGTTACGCTTTAAGGGCCAATATGTTAGAGCAATTATGATAATATTTGGGACAATTAAAGTTTATAGCATTAAGACAAGTTTCGTTTGTTATCCGGCTGAAAAGCATTCGGCTTTGGTATATGTCGAAGTAGAATAGACCACTCTCATTCCTTACAGACAGCAAAAGACGGCTAAGGTTAGTTGACGTCAGGCAAGCGGCCGGTCGTCAAATACCTGACCAAATCACATCACAACATGGTCAAACATATTGTGCCAACCCCACTTTGAGATTAGATTTATTAGAAAAGAAAAAAATAATTAAACATTTTCGTTTGGCACAATTCAGCGGTCTAAAATTAAATGTATCAAGAAAATACTGATATCAATGCACAACGAAATCCTAAAGCTCTCTTTTTTACATATTTTGCTTACGCAAAAGCCTTCTGTATAGATATTTCGTCAATGTACTGACATGACATTCCCATCTCTTTTATTATAAAAGGAAATTTCGAGAACAAGTTGATCATCAATCATTTCATTCTTTACCGCTCTCACCCGCGGAGATACGAGATGGGGGCGATGGTGTTTTCCTTGAACCAGCCTCCGTAATTGACTCTGTTGCGTTTTCTGTGAAAAAAAGTACTTATTTAGGAAACATTGCATGAACGTTAATGGAGAATACACGAGAATTTGCGATTTATTACTTCCTAGCTCCGCCCGCGTGGAAAGTTATCCTTTCCAGTCTTTTCAGACTTTTCTTTTCTTTGACTGGATTTGACTTTTCTTTGACTGGCTCGTTGGCGCAGTGGGTAGTGACCCTGTCTTCAGCTCCGCGGGTCGCGGGTTCGATTCCCGCCGAGGGCCAACATTTTCTATAAATGAATTTGTTAGTCTTTGAGCCTGGGTGTATTTAAAATTATATATGTATATATTCACCAGTTGTCTATCTACCATAACACAAGTATTAGGTTACTTACTTTGGGGACGGACGACCGTGTGTGTAAGTGTCCCATATATTAATTTAAGTAATTTAATTTTGTTAACCATAAAAATGGTTAAAGTGGGTCAACCTGAAAAGCTAGACATAGTAGAGTTGACGATTCAAAAGCACTTGTTTACAAGTTTATTTGAATAAAGAATATTTTGAATTTGAATTTGAATATGCTGCCACGGACTTTTATTCAGAACTTTTAGAAAGGAACAATTTTGTAGTACATGATTATTAAATAACTATTACAGTTTACTTTAGCGCACGCAGGTTTAAATTTTGCCGTCATCGTACTATTTTTTTTTGCTGTTCCTTTCCTATTCACGGCGTGATGTTATTTAGCCTAAAGTCTTCTTCAATTAATGGACTATCTTACACTGAAAGAATTTTTAAATCGGCCCAGTAGTTCCTGAGATTAGCGCGTTGAAACAATCAATCAATCAAACAAACAAACTCTTCAGCTTTATATATTAGTAAAGATTTATCAAACTCTACTAGCACACAGTTAAAAAAAATACATAGTATATACAAAAAACATAAATTCAAATTGAACTTAAAATAATTCTTTATTCAAATCGGCTTTTACAAGCAATTTTGATTTGTCAAATTGCAAATGAAGCTACGACTGGTTCGGAAAGGTACCGAGAAGAACCAGCAAGAAACTCAACTGTCACTCTTTTCAAATTTAAGTATTAAAATAATGAATTTTTAATTATGCAAAATATAAAAAATCTATTTAAAATATTCATTAATCAAGTAAACCTGTAAACAAGTTTAAATAGTCAACTCTAATGCTGCTTGTTCCGCTTAAAAAGTTCTGAATAAAAATCCACGACAGCACATGTCTACCTTTTAGGTTAACCGACTTTAATCATTTTATAGTTATCTATGGTTTTAACCTTTACACGCGGGCGGAGCCGCTAGCGATTACTAGTTATATTAATAAATCCGAAATAAAAAAAGCTTCATGTTAAATACCATGCAGAAGTAATTTAATACTGAGCGATTGTTTTCTCGAAAACAATATACAAACTTTGGGTATTGTTTTCAAGAAAAATGGCTGATTATAAAAGCAGAAACAATTTTAGTGTCTTGGCTTAGGATAAAATAATATATTTTATATTATTGTATCTGGAAATAGCAATCGCCAGTAGCTCCGCCTGCGTGGAAAGATTAGACCCGCAATATAGTATTTTGATAACCATATATCAAAAACTATATTACGTGGAAAGTTTAAAACCATAGATAACTGTAAAAATGGTTACAGTGGGTTAACCTTAAAAGCTAGACATATACTGTGGTGGACTTTTATTTAGAACTTTTAGAGGGGAACAATTTTGTAATACACGATTTTTAAACAACTATTACCGTTTACTCAGCGCACGTGTTATAAGACAAGATATAAGGAATTACTATAAAATATCATTCTTATATTGCACATGGAAGGAAAGCTTTAAATTATGCTTTTTTCGTAATATTTTTTATTGCTGCTCCTCTAATATTCATCTTATCGTGATGTTATGTAGCCTTCCTTAATAAATAGACTATCTTACAATGAAATAATTTTTCAAATCTGTCCAGTAGTTCCTGAGTTCAGCACGTTCAAAAAATAAACTCTTCAGCTTTATATATTAGTAAAGATGTAAGAAGCAGCATAGCTTTAGGTCATTTCTAAGCTTGTGTCAAGTCTCGACAGATAAAAAGTTGTGGCCTAATAATTTAGCTTTTAACATTACCATGGACAGTCATTGTTGTCGGTTGTATTTTACAAATTACTTTGTGAACAATACGGCTGGGTATTCATTAAACTAATTATAAAGTTTGTCAGAACTTTAGCCTTCCATTACACGCACGAACTGCGTAATGTTCAAACGATAACATTTTAATTACTCGTTTTTGTTGTATTTAATAATACGTTGTTTCTGTTTTGTTACAAAAATGGAAAATGACAATTTTTGAGTTTTTTTTTTAATAAAAGATAATATTGATATTGAATATTGTACGCCGTGTGGTATCCGGCTGAATAGAATAGTACCACCCTCATTTCTTACCGAGGTGTCGTAAAAGGCGACTAAGGTAAGTCAACCCGCCGTGTGGTATCGAGCTGAGTAGAATAGACCAATCTCATTTCTTACCGAGGTGTCGTAAAAGGCGACTAAGGTAAGTTGACCCACCGTGTGGTATCCGGTTTAGTAGAATAGACCACCCTCTTTCTTACCGAGGTGTCGTAAAATACGACTAAGATAAGTTGACCTAAGGCAGGCGGTTGGTCGTAAAAACGCAGCCAAATCATGTGACACTATGTTTATAACATGTTGTGCCGACCCCACTTAGAGTGGGATAAGGGCAAGAAGATGATTTTTACTCGTTTTTGTTGTATTTCATAACGCGTTATTTCTGTTTTGTTACAAAAATGGAAAATGACAATTTTGAGTTTTTTTTAAATTAAAAGATAATATTGATATTGAATATTGTATAACGGTAAATGAAAGTCGATCAGAGTTACGAATTATACACTTATTTTATGTTTTTTTATTATATTTTTGGTTTAGCCTTGGATGGACTTTGGCCTTTGGTTGGCTCGGGCTTGGCTTTGACTTGGCTTTGGCGTGGGTTTATTTTGGGTTGGCATTGGCTTGGATTTAGCTTTGACTTTGGCTTCTCTTTAGATTGGCCTGCTCGGCTGGCGTTCTATACTGCAACGTGTTACAATTGCTTAAAGTCGTGACTGCTAAAAGGTGAAAGCTTACTATTCGCATTCAAACAAGGGGGAGAAGAAAGGGAAGGGAGAAGAAAGACTTATAACATTGTTAAGAAATTAGCACACCTCTGGAAAATTCTTTGATTATGTTTAACCTACCCATCCGCATTAGAACAGCGTAGTGGGCTAATCTCTAATGTTTCTGTCTAAATGGAGAGGTTTTTGTCCTTGCAGATGGGGTGCGGTTATAATTAAAATGCCGCTATTATGGTTTACACCACTGAATGTGTTTCTGTAGATTAAATAGTAGAATGTCAATAATTTCATTGAGCGGAAAATAATTCGTGTTATTTATGCCATGTCAATTGTATTTTAATTAGCGACTGTATTCGCAGTAGTATGAACGCAATTTGTTCCCTTAACCTAATTAAATTACAATGAACAGGTTATAAAAAGAACTATGCAGTAATGAATAAAATCATAAATTTAGAAAATAAAAGTTGGCGATTCAAAAGCAATTGTTAACAAGTTTTCTTAAATAAAGAATATTTAAAATTTGAATTGGCATAATGCAAGAATTAGTAACATTGGGAAACTATAGACAACGCATTAATATTTTCGCAATATTATAATAGGAATGAAATAATCGCTCGGCCATAATTATACTGTAGGAGTTAAACTAATCAAATCAAATCAAAATAATCTTTATTCAAATAAGCTCTTTCAAGCACTTTTGAATCGTCAAGTATTAATATGATTAATACTTCGTCACCGAGCGTCAGTGACAGCTAGAAGTTATAAACAGTACTGTGTTAATTAATTGTACTTA
Organism: Morpho achilles; assembly: GCA_947086495.1. Classification (NCBI taxonomy): domain Eukaryota; kingdom Metazoa; phylum Arthropoda; class Insecta; order Lepidoptera; family Nymphalidae; genus Morpho; species Morpho achilles. Next base: position 13,584,960 of record CAMTZB010000015.1, read on the forward strand.
AAAATTATATTAATTTGCTTTTATGTGAAGAAATGTTTTTAAACAAGTTAAATACCAATTTTATTTGCATATAACATAATAAACACTTTAAAATAAGGTGATAAGTGGATGTGAGCTCAATAAGTTGCAGCGGACGATGTATTGTTTACAGTGAAAGTACCCGACATAATTGAGTTTTTGAAATTAAAAGTAAATTAATGTGAAAGGTGCATATTAGGAAGAGCGACAAATATTATATTATTTCCACTGAGATTTATCAACAAATATTTATTTTATTTTTAATATCTGCCGTTGGTTACAAGCACCATCTACAGGGAAACTATAACTTTCGTTTAAGTACGTACCAAAAAAAAAAAACGCGATGGCCAATAAGTGTAACCACTGCGGGAAGTTTTTATCTCCACCGGAGGGCGCAAAATGTGCAAAATGCTATGGATTGTTTCACCGTCCGTGTGTAAATATTGCTTCAGACTGCCGCATATCACCTAAGTGGCTTTGTTCTCGATGCAATAAATCCAAAGGCGATACGATGCCGAAAATGTGTATTCCGGTAAAAGACGTGATAGCTCAATCGGAACCGGCTGACATCCCGGAAAGGAATTCTGGTGATGAAAACACCACCGATTCAATCGTCTCGGAAGTACGACTGTTGCGCCAGGAAATTTTTGCAATGAGACAGGAAGTAACATGTTTCAGGGAAGAATTCGCCCGCCTGACAACATCGGTAGTTGATTGTGGAAAGCGGATCGATTCCATAGAAGATAGACTGGCGGCTCTAGAACATGAGGTACATAATAAAACTGAAAACGAAATCTCAACAGACGCGATAATATCGCTGCGGACCGAGCTGAATGAGAGAGAGCAGGAACGTCTTTGCAACGATATTGAGATAGCGTGTTTAGCGGAAAAATCAGAACAAAATAGCGTACATATTGTTCAGCTGGTAGCCAAAAAAATAGGTGTAAACCTAGACGAACGCGATGTCGTGAGTGCGGAGCGAGTGGGGCCGCGACATGCACCGGGCGGAGGCGAGCGCGAGCGTCCACGCTCCATCGTAGTTCGCTTAGCCAGACGGGTCGTGCGCGATGAACTGTTGCGCGCGGCGCGGGTGCGGCGCGGGCTGGACTCGTCCGGCATTGTGGACGGCGAACCTCGTAGCTTCTATATAAATGAGCGCCTGACATCTACAAATCGGCGGCTCTTTTATAAAACGCGTGAAGAGGGCCGAAATAAGAGATGGCGTTATGTATGGACGAGAGCTGGTTGTATTTACGCTCGTCGGACCACGGAGGCAGAGGTTTGTCGTATTAGAAATGACGACGACATAACAAAGTTTTTTGGAGTCTAATATGTTCGTTGCCTTTAATACTTAAATATGTTATAGTTTTTTTGTTATATAAAACCAAAATAAAATGCATGCATAGTTCTCTAAATATTATGTATCATAAGTTGAAGTTATTAAGATTACATAAGCCTTCGAACTTCTTGAACTTCGTCTGTGTTATTTATATTAAAAAAGAAATACTCTTTATTTCATCTTTACCTCTGCAGAGAAATGCGTCGTTCAAACATAATGATAATGAACAGCTCAGTATGCCACCTTGTGACGGCCAGTCGTACCATATGGATCATTATTTTTGCTATTCATTTTATAAAATATTTGAGGAATCACTTAATAATAATCAGTCTTATAATATTTACATTAATAGTAGGACTTGGAGCTCTAATAACGTACTACTCATAAAGGAAATACCTGACTCACGAATGCTCTCATATTATTGTTACGTATTCTATATTATTCTATACGTACTTGTTATTTTGTTATTACAATGCTAAGCCAAAGGAAATTTAAAATTGGTTTCCTTAATCCAGGTTCACTCAAAACAAAACATGATGAGTTTTTAGTTGCCATGTCTAGACATCAAGTAGATATCATGGCTATAAATGAGACTTGGCTGAAGAAAGGCGAAAGTGGATGCGCTCCTGCTGTACCGGGTTATCGCCTGCGGCATAAGCCACGTGTGGGACAGATGAAATCACGGGGGGGTGGGGTTGGCTTCTATATTAAAACAGGCATTTCCGTAAGAATTATCTCCCACACTGAAGTTCCGTTGGTGGAACAGATGTGGCTCGATGTTAGCGTTGCAGGCAAGAGAATTGTTGTAGGGACGGCCTACAAGCCACCCTGGCTGAACGTACGTATATTCTTAGATGCACTTACGGAGACTTATGGATCATTACCATGCCATGATCACGTGATTTTACTTGGCGACTTTAATATTAACTTTTTCGAAACGGGTAGTTCTAATATGAACATGTTAAGTGATTTTCTAACTTATACTAACTTAAAACAATTGGTTGACGAGCCCACTCACTTTACCAGCACAAGTGAAACACTTTTAGATCTCATCTGTACAGACATTAGTACCTACCAAGTTTGGGTAGACTATATACATGATCTTAGCGGTCATGCTTTTATTACTTGCGAGTTAAAACTTCTCAAAATTAAACCAAAGGCGAGGTTAAAATACTATAGAGAGATCAATAACATAGACGCAGACGAACTTAGTTTTTTTCTGAATTCCATAAAATGGGATGACCTTAAATTAACGCAGGATGTAAATGTAATGGTTCCTGAATTAACTTCGAATTTACTATCTATTTTTAATTTTCTTGCTCCAGTAAAAACAGGGTATTTGAAAGATTTCCAACAACCTTGGATAACTTACAATATGAAAATGATGATGAGAACTCGCGATAAGGCGCTCGTGAGAGCAAGGCGAACGAAATTAAATGAACACAGAGAATATTATAAAGAGCTTAAGACTGATGTGGAATCAGCGCTTGACAGAGAAAAAAGGGCGTATTTCACGATATTTATAAATAATAATTCAAAAAACCCTTTATATTTATGGAAACACTTAAAACAGAATATTATATATAAAAATAAAAGAGACTGCATACTACCAAATAACTTAAATGATCCGAATAAAATTATTAGTCATTTTGGAAATATTCCCGGTAATCGACATGCGTCCGTCTATCTCGGATATAAACTATTATAGCACAACAAGATATGGCACAAGTACATTCTCTCTAAAAACAGTTGATAGTGTAACTATTATAAAAACGTTTCGCACTCTGAAATCTAATGCTGTAGGATGTGATAAAATTTCGCTTGCAATGATAAAACTTTGTTTAGAACATTTAGTTGAACCTATTAATTTAATCGTAAATACGTCTATTAAAACCCACACGTACCCTAAGATATGGCAAAAAGCTATAGTAAAACCACTTCCTAAAAAGGACGACCCAGTGGAAATGAACGATTTGCGACCTATCAGCATTTTACCATGCCTTTCAAAGATCCTAGAGAAAATTGTTTATTCGCAACTGTCCGATTACTTGGAAACGAACAACATCTTACCGTGCACACAATCAGGCTTCAGAAAGCACAGGAGCACTACAACGGCATTAGTGGACGTTGTGGACAATATATTAAGTGCTCAGGATGTAGGCGAGGGGACAATCTTAGTATTGTTAGATTATTCCAGGGCATTTGAGACAATCAATCTGGATTTGCTCATAGCTAAGCTATATTATTATGGATTTAGTTCGGCAACTATAGAGTGGTTTGATAGTTACTTGAGTAATAGAACACAATGCGTTGAAGTAACAAACGAAGATGGCAGTAAATGTGTTTCGCAATGCAAGCCAGTTTTGAGAGGGGTTCCGCAAGGTTCTATTTTAGGTCCTTTACTGTTTATTCTTTACTGTGCAGATGTAACAAAAATTATCAAGAATTGTCGGTATCATATATATGCGGATGATATCCAGATCTATATATCTTTTAAGGCTGAGGAAGGGAAAATTGCGATCGAAAAATTGAATGACGATTTGAACCGGCTGGTGATGTGGTCAGATGCTAACTGCTTGCAACTTAACGCTGATAAGATTAGGTATCTGTTCTTAGGAACAAAAACACAAATAAATAAAATGTCTCGTATGAACCTAAGCGTTAAATTACAAACAGATATTATCCACAGAGTGGCTGAGGCAAAAAACCTGGGGGTATTAGTAGACGAGAACCTGCGTTTCGAAAAATATATACTTAATATAGTGAAAAGCTGTTTTTATAGGTTAAAAATATTATATCGCATTAGAAAATATCTCACTACTAATATTCGAATAAATCTGTGTGAAACCCTAATTTTATCCAAATTGAACTACGCCGATATAGTCGTAGGTCCGCGTTTGTTGGCACGAACTAAAAACGTCATACAACGAGTACAAAACGCCTGTGCTCGATTTTGTTTTAATATCCCACCGCGCTCACATGTCACGCCATTCTTAAATAGTGCGAGAATATTAAAAATGAATTATCGTCGACAGTTACATTTTGCTACCCTTTTATTTGGTATTGCGAAGTACAAAGTACCTACTTATCTTTATGCTAAATTTAATTGGCCAAACGACCGTACTATTAGTCACGATACCAGAGGATCTTCCCATTTGCTATTCACACCGCGGCACCACACAGCTGCCTTCCATGGTAGCTTCAAATATACAGCCACCCACTGTTGGAACAGTATCCCACCGCCTATGTGGAATCTTAATACAGTCCAAAGCTTCAAGTTCACATACAAATCACTTTTAGTCGATTTGCAATTAAAATCATAATTGTAGAAGAAAAAGTCGCCGCGAGCCCCAATACTTATCATTAGCCTCGTTTCACCTCAGCAATGAAACTCCTTTATACACGTTGTATCACTTTTAACACCATCTGACACGGTGTTTAATAATCGTATAAGTCTAGCTTTAGAGCTAGACTCCTAGTGATGGCACGATCCAGCAGCGTAACAGTATAATAACCGTACTTGTTAAATTTCACAGCAAGACTCTCACGGTATAGCACGCTCGGCTATTTTATAGACAATTGTCAAGTCCCTCTGCTTGGTCACGTGGTTACCGGGTTTTTAGTTTTAAGAAAATAAAGAGTTGACATTTGACTATTTCCATTTCTAAAAAATTTAAGATCGCGCCAAAATCGCTGGCGCCGAAATAATTATGTCAAAAGAGTCGCTTATTTTCTGATTAAAAGATGAATAAAGTACATACTTCATATAATTTTTATTTTTTAATTTTATTATTTACTATAATATAATATATGATGTAAATAGGTGAACAATGGGATGTACAAAGTTACATTTCATTGTTTAAGCTGTCGCTGGCGTTGGTGGCGGATTAGTTTAGTTTTAGGGTATGGTCGCCACTGAAAACCAGTGTTGGGGGCCACCTCAACGTATACTGAGTGGTGTTCCTTTTTGCAACGTCACATTTCTCTGCATAGGTAGAATTTTTTATTTTATATTGTTTATTTTGTAAGTGTAAATGTTCATGTAGGGTAAGTGTGACTGTTGTTAATAAAAGGTTTTTTGATTTGATTTGATTTGATTTAATGAAACTACAACTGGTTCGGAATGTTGCTCTTACCGAGAAGAACCAGAAAGAAACTCGGCGGTCAATCTTTTAAACATTTTCAATTTTATATTATTAAACCGCAGTCTTGTATGAAGCTGAAAGGATTTTCAAATCCAGGCTTTATAATATGATCCAAGTAATCCTCAATTTTGTAATAGACTTTACGTATAAGGATGTCTCTTATACTTAATTTAAACTTTTCTGTAGAGTTGTCTAGTATGGATTGCGGAATTTTTTTGTAGAAGCGAATACCGAGATCATCGAATGAGTTGGTAACTCTGCTGAGTCGCGACACAGGTAACACAAGCTTTTTGTGACCTCTCGTATGTCTATGATATACATTGAATTTCGTCTTATACGTGGATATTTTTCCGTACGAATAGAATATTTATATACATACATACACATATATATATATATATATATATATATTTCGCGAAGGGACTCACGTTGCTTCATATTATAGATAGTCCGTATGACTCTTTTTTAAGCAGCAAATTTTTTTTCTATATCGGCTGCTTTGCCGCACAGCATTATTCCATATGACATAATGCTGTGAAAATAAGCAAAATAAACAATTTGCGCTGTTTCAACATCGGTTAGATGCCTTATTTTTTTTAAAGCGTAAGCGGCGGTATTAAGTCTACCTGCGAGGGCAGATATTTGGGTGCCCACTGAAGTTTATCATTCAAAGTGGTTCCAAAAAAGTGGTTGTATTTTTCTATTTTTTCTTTTTAATTTTGAAAAACATTGTGACACTGATTTCCATGATAAAGAAGCTGCTTGTACAGCTAGTCAAAAATAAGCTCTAATATTAAAGTCACCAATCAAATTTGAAATAATCTGTCAAATTTAAATAGAGCAGCAATGTAGATTTTTTCTAAAATATGTCTCACGATATTATATATCGCCATATTGGATACTTTAAAAATGTTTCTTTATCCGTCCTAAAAGTTTTGTATTGGTTTTGGCAAAAGGTCAAACTCGTAATTTTCAGAGCTTACAAAATTAAACAATAAAAAAGAAATAGTTCTAAACTAGGCCAAGACTTTGGCTGGGTGACATGTTTTGTGTAACAATAATTTACAAAATAAATTTTATACGTCGTATGTATAACCTTTTTATATAAAAGATTCTTTAATAAAATTCTGCACTCAATTTTAGCTTTGCCATAACAGCAATTTAAAAACACTATTAATAAAAGGCTAATACTGAGGATTACTTAGATGATAAGAATGCGGGGACATAGCTACTCTTCGACCCTGTACAAGACAGTAATGACTACAGAATTATAAGTGATAAAAATTATATTTTGAAATGAACAACAGCCGAGGTTCTTGCTGGCTCTTCTCGGTCGGAACAGCTTTCCGAACCAGCAGTAGAGTTGACAATTCAAAAGCACAAGTTTATTTGAATATAATATTTTGAATTTGAATATATCTATATATATATATATAAAAGAAACTTTGTATTATATACACTATTTATAACTCAAGACCAGATGAATCAATTTGACTTTAAATTGGTGGAGAGGTTGCTTAGAGCCAGGAGACGGACATAGGATACTTTTTATCCCGTATGATCGCGTTTCCGCCAAGTCACTATAAAACGTGGTATAACAAAAACAACTATGATATGAAAACGCAAATGACAGTGGAATAACAAAACCCAAAAGACAGCTAAACTTAATTTTGTCTTTGGTTAAGTATGGTAAAAAATTTGACAATTATCAAAATAAAGCTAAACAACACTACATAGTGTAAAACTACTACACACTAACACTATATAGTCGCATTCTCTGTATGTATGCTTAAATCTTTAAAACTAAACACGCAACAACGTAACAGATTTTGATGCAGTTTTTTTAATAGATAGAGTGAATTTAGTTGGGATCGGACGGGTTTGTTTTTCACATATGTCGCTCTTTCAAGAGTAACCTCTAAAGAAAACATGTTTGTATTGTGTAATGACAAGAAAGCTGTGAATGTTTTATATAAAGACATTCTGTAATTAATTAGAGAAATAAAATACATAGGGAAAATGTATAAGTAAAAGCTGGAGCGGGCCACTAGTATATTATATATAAAGTAATGTAATAATATTATGCGTTTAAATATAATTCATCATCCTCCTAACCTTATCCCGCTCTAAGTGGGGTCGGCACGGCATGTTATGAGCATGTTGTCACATGTCGACTTTTACGTCACCTCGGTAAAAAATGAGGGTGGTATTTATATTTTTGTTGTCATATTACATTAAAGAGTATTTTTTATTGTTGTTACCAAAAAAAGCTATAGCATTTGTGAACCAAATCATAAATAACACATCGACGCCCATATTTCATTTCGATCATTGTCGGTACAAAATTAATCGACTGTCCACTCCCATCGACCCATGGGACACAAGGACATTTATGGGCCAGTGGAACACCAACCTTGCATGGTAATCGTAATAGCATGTGAAATCTTATGGAACGTAAAATGTGTCCATTTGTATGAGAAATAATTGTATATACCTTAGTGGTGCGTGGTAGCTAATTTGTCTTTAATATTTAAATGAGGAATCTTGTATTTATATATATATATTTTTTTTTTAAATCTCAAAGATGGCTCCAACGATTTCTTGAAAATTAGCATGTAGAATTTAGAAACTATCACCGTTTACTTAGCGCACGCAAGGAAAGCTTTAAATTTTTCCGTTTTCATACTATTTTTTATTTTTATTGCTGCTCCTCTCCAATTAATCTTAGCGTGATGTTATATAGCCTATAGCCTTCTTCGATAAATGAAATATCTTACAATGAAAGAATTTTTCAAATCGGTTCAGTAATTCGTAAGATTAGCGCGTTCAAACAAACAAACTCTTCAGCTTTATATATTAGTATCGATGTGATAATTGTTAGCATTTAAAATTCATTGCCAATAAACAAATAAAACGGTAACCTAAAGAAAGCTCGCCCAACACAACGTACATTTTGAAATGTTTGAACACAGGACTATTAGTAAAATGTCGGAATACAATACGACGAACTTTGTTTACAAAACAAATAAAACTCAACTCAAATAAATAGTGCGATCAGTCAATGTCCACGCAATAAACACCGAGTTTAGGTCCCTACGTTTTATTGCTTCCTTGGTGTTTATATATAATTATAGCGAATAAATATTTGACTTAGAAGTGTCTAACTAATGTATGAGTTACTCATTTTGAGTTCTACCAGATCATTGATATAAAGGTTTTTCATATTTAAAGCTGAAGAGTTTGTTTGTTTGTTTGTTTGTTTGTTTGTTTGTTTGTTTGTTTTTTTGTTTGTTTGTTTGTTTGTTTGTTTGTTTGTTTGTTTGTTTGAACGCGCTAATTTCAGGAACTACTGGACCGATTATCTGTATGTGTCAACTGTTTGTTTGTTGTATACTTCTCTGTTAGAATAGTAGTGCAATTATATGAATATAGTAGAGGAGCAGCAATAAAACATAATACGATAACGGCAAAATTTAATGCTTTTGCGTACGCCGAGTAAACGGTGATAGTTATTAAAAAATCATGTATTACAAAATTATTCTCCTCTAAAAGTTCTAAAGAAAAGTCCGCGATAGCATATGACTAGTTTTTAAGGTTTACCCACTATAATCATTTTATGGTTATCTTCAATATTTAAATGAGTTAATCTTGTATATTTTTTCTGAATTTTAAAAACGGCTCTAATGATTTTCATGAAATTCAGCATGTAGGGAGTTTTATCGATCTAGCTAAGTTTTATAGACAAAGATGTTCTTTAATCCCTGTTTTTAATCACTAAAAAAATAGCTACAATTTTATGAGAAAGCAAACGTTAATTACCTATGCTGTCAATAACAAGTCATGATAGCTCATTTGAGTAGCGGGCAGTCTCAAATTTAGAATAACAGGATCGATTCCATGTAACATGATCTTTTTTTATTAATTTTATTTTTTTATACATTTAAAATAATTACCGAAAAAGGCTCGGTCACTCAGATACTTATAATAAAGTTACTTAGCGATTTAACGCGAAAATAATGCCAGCATTTGGTACCATTCTACGTGGGCATGATTTATAGTACTCGCGTGTAAGTAATTTAGGACAGATAGAGTTTGTATATTGTATATTAGGGGAAGAAGTCTGAAAGTTGCGCCCATTACAGAAAAGATGAGAAGTGCGAGACTAAGTTGGTACGGTCATGTAATGAGGAGGGATGAAAATCATGTGACCAAAAGAGTTTTAAATATGAACGTGGATAGATGTATGGCTAGGGAGAGGCCGAAAAAAAGATGGATGATAAATGATATGCAATTGAAAGGAGTGACACAAGAGTTGACGAATGATAGAGGAGAATGGAAGAAGATGACATATTGTGCCGACCCCACTTATAGTGGGATAAGGGTAACAGAATGATGATGATGAGAGTTTGTGTATTGTCGTTGTAATTAAAAAAAAGTTACGATAATATCTAAGTGCTTGAGAATGAAACAAAAACGTTCATTTTCTGCGGTTGTACCCATTAATTTTCGTAAAGGTGTTGCCAATATAAATAGCTTCGCAGATGAGATTGTTCGTCTCCCTTGTGTAACATTTTTTGTGGAACCTCACTCTGTTCGATCGGATTTTGTTAAGTCAACTTAGAATGGTGTAAGATCTGTTGTTAAGACACAGTAGCAATTCTTTAATTTTATCTACTTTTATATTATCATTTATATTTCATATTATTAATTTATATGTTTGCAAGGCCGGTTCGTGATCAAGTAATGGAACTCAGATAGTAAAATATTAGAAAGCTACCAATTATTATATTCTATGACATAGGTGGTGTACGATATTTCGATATATATTTTGGTTGGTATAATTTATCAAATTTTGTGGAAAAATCCGATAAATAAACCCGAAAAAATATATCTTACCCGTGTGGCATCCGGCTGAGCAGAATAGACCAACCTCATTTCTTACCCAGGTGTCGTAATAGACTAAGGTAAGTCGACCCACCGTGTGGTATAAGGCCCAGTAGAATAGATCTCCCTCATTTCTAACCGAGGTGTCGCAAAAGGTGACGTAGGTAAGTCGATCCGCCGTGTCGTATCCGGCTGAGTAGAATAGACCGCCCTCTTTCTTACCGAGACGTCGTAAAATACGGCTAAGGTAGGTTTACAACAGGTAGGCGGTCGGTCGTAAAATACGCAACCAAATCATGTTTTTAACGTGTTGTGCCGACCCCACTTAGCAAAGCAAAAAGTGTATTTTATCTGTTTTTTTTGAAGAAACGAGTCTTCACCTTATGGTTGAGTGCTGTATGTACTTGCTGGTAAAATGAGGGATACTAGGTATGGATGAAATTTGAGGACCTAACAAATATCCCCTTCAGGAATATTATCAGGTTTGTAAAAGCAACGAGAAGGATAAAGCAGGTGACACTGTCGCGACAGCAGTGAAACCCTTGTTCCAACATGGGAAAGGGGCGGAATAGTCCAGAATAGGAGCTCACCCGCTCTGTACCGACAGGCGCCCCGATTAGATAGATCTATCTGTAAAATATTAGTTCAAGCTTAAAATTGAAAACTATTATTAGCGAGCTATCTATCTATACAACTCGAGCATATTTTAAAGGTCACCCAACACATATATCGATGTGCTACATGTGAATCTTTTAGTATACCGCAGGCATCACACGCGATCTCATATTATTGAGTATGAGGGCATTTAATAAATGGATAAGACATTGAATAATGATCTCCTTATTTAGATGTTGAAATGTGTGTATATTTTTCATTCAGCTGGTATTCATATGGAATACTAGCTGTAGCCAATCTGCAATGAAGCAGCGTGGCAGGTCTTAGCTCTAATCCTTCTCTTCTTGTAGACAGGAGGCTAATGCTGACTAATGCTGTTAGCCTTAATGACTTTTGACAGAGTCACCGGAAGAACAGAAGAGTCGTCAGGTAAAATTGGTGATTGGCATTGACGCACTCGCAACTCACTGGAAGCGTCGCCTTAAGGGTGTCTCCAGCGAGACGGAACCTTGGCTTGAAGCGGCGTGTTTTGGAGGACTGCATCTGAGCATTGACTTTGAAATCTGTATCACCCTTAACACAAGCAAGCGGGGACCTCGTCTTAGCTGGTGAGGACGCTGTGTGTGTATATCCTTGTGTAGATCTTGTTTGATGCTGTTTTCGCATCGTCAGAGTTGTTAAGGACTCTCTTATAGCGCCTGTGAAATCTGTTGGGGAAATTAAACACCTTATAGTTGGACACGGCCACTATAAGGGTATTTGGGTGGACGGACGCTTTAAGTTTAAGGCCTTTTTATTTATTTCAATTAATTAGTACGCTTTACCAATAACACTTATTAACACTAAACAATCATCAAAGACTAAAACATATAATAAACAAAGACAGGATGTAGAAAATAAATCTATTGATTTAATTAAAAAAAATTAACAAAGGAACTTTCTTTACTAGTTGTAGTTACTTCGTGTGCATTAATTTAAACATTTAAGCATTCTTTATTATGTACTGTGTTTCTATTCTTAGGTAAGAAGGGATTTTTTTACCAATGCCCGCGGCATTGACATTGGGTGGTCAGCTCCTATTCTAGACTATTCCACCAAAAAAAATAACAGCGTGTTACAAAATTTTTGTTATTAAACGTGTGTGTATTTGTGTGTGTGTGTGTGTGTGTGTGTGTGTGTGTGTGTGTGGGTGTGCGTCTGTGTGTGTTTGTGCGTATAGCAAAGTACAGGGAGCTATAAATAAATAGAAAATTTCTATTCTAGACACAGAGTTTTGACGACAATGGCAACAAATTTGCTTATAATCCTAAAAGAGATCGCTGATGAACCTTTAAAAAAATACTTTACTACTAAAAGCATTTGTTTGAAGATTCATCGCGCTTGATAGCGCACTTTCTTAACTCCATGGCGCAGATAGAAAAGACTGTATAGTACGTGTAAATCGTCCAAAATCAATGAAAAGCCTGAAACGGTACATCGGGTGGGCGGCGACGTTAAAAGACACGTCATTTATCTCGATCGCGGCAATCTAAAAGATCTTACGCCTTAATTGAAACGTTGATGGAAAGCGACCAAAAAACGTTATCCGATTCTGTGGACTATTTATTATGTCTGATGGATTACATTGACTTTTACTTTGATTTTTTATGGTTTCTGTTACAAGAAAATAACGACTTATGGTAAGTCGACTCGCCGTGTGGTATCCGGCTGAGTAGAATAGACCACCCTCTTATTTACCGAGGTGTTATAAAATACGACTAAGGTAAGTTGACGTCGTAAAATGACGTTGATGATGATGAATGAATGATGTTGTTGACGACGTAAAATGCGTACCCAAATTATGTGACAACATGTTTGTAACATGTTGTGCCGACACCACTTTTAGTGGGATAAGGGCAGGAGCATGATGTTACAAGAAAATAACGAATTGTTTTGCTATAATCCGCGATGTAAAAATTTTATGTAATGGCAGACTATAGCAACCGTGTTAACATATTTCATCGATCACGGATTATAGTAAAGTAATTCGTTACTTTTAGTATTATGGAGCGCGGAGAGTTCCAAAGAAATGTACCAAAATTTAAGAGTACAAATTTAATCCAAAAATTGTGTTTCTATTTAAATTCAAAATATTCTTTATTCAAGTAAACTTGTTAACAAGTGCAGAACTTATGATCTATGTAATGTAATCTAAATCTATGTAATGTAGAAAGCGGTTAACGTTCACATACCTTATACATTCTGGACCAGTCACCACATGTATCACAAAACGCCCCTTCAAACAAAACACCACACACGCAGTACACACACTCATTACGACAAAATCGTAATGCGGCGAATCACGTTGCCGTGGTAAGTACTCGTACATACATTACATAGATTCACTTAACAAACGGGGATTATAGCAAAATAAATTCTGCTCTTGTTAATAAGTTTACTTCAATAAAGAATATTTTGAATTTGAATAGAAACAATTTTTGGATTAAAAAGTACTTTTAAATTTTTTTTTTTTTCGAATTGACAATATGCTGTTAGCCCTAACGGCTTTTACAGCGTCACCGGGCGGGACGGGCGAGCGCAGAAGCATCGCTGGGGTTGCGAAATGCGTAGAGTAGAGCGCAGAAGCTCTACTAGCGTCGGGGAACGTCGTCCTAAGGGTGCCTCCTGTGAGGCCGGACCACGGCTTTGGATGACGTGTAGTGGAGGGCTGATGGTATGACTTTGATTAGTCAATACGACGTCGGAAGGGTGGCAAGAAGCCACGACCAACCGATATCAGAAATCTGGGACCTCGTCTTCGCGGGCGAAGACGCTGTGTGTGTGTATTACGTGTTTTTGTGTTTTCGATCGTTATTTGATCGTCAGGGTCATATAGGACGCTTTTTGGACGCCTATATTTTCGGTGGTCAGACCTAACTGGGATGTAGGTGGAAGCAACTGAGATTAGAGGGTTCGGGTGTACCTCGGATTTCTCGAAGTAAGACTTCGAAAAACGTTTAAAGAGGTGAGTAATGGTAGGGAGGTCGAGGTCTCTATGGAGGTCAACGTTCCGCATGAACCACGGACAACCAGTGGCTGTACGCATAAATCGGTTCTGCATTCTTTGGAGCGTGAGCAATCTGACCTTTGAAACGTGCGCAAACGCAACGCTCGCATAGGACATTATTGGTCTTATGCAAGTTTTATAGAGTGTCACTTTGTTGCGAAGTGACATTTTACTTTTCTTGCATAGCATCGGATAAATTTGTCCCATGACATACGCAGCCTTATTGCAGACTGTGCGTATGTGCTCGTGGAAGGTCATGGAAGGTTGGAAGGTGACACCTAGGTACTTGACTTTCTGTTGCCAGTGAATTGGTGTATCGTAAAGAAAAAATTCCGTAGGTGTGTCTATGTGAGATCGGAAACGATTACCGATAAAGTGCATAGCTGCACTTTTATCAGGGTTTATTTCGATTCTCCATCGGCGGAACCAGCGTCCGAGGCTGTTTACCGCTTTCTGGAGACGTCTAGTGATAACTTGAGGTTGGCGAGATGTGGTAAATATAGCGGTGTCGTCCGCGAAAAGAGCAAGATGAGTGCGCTCTTTAATAGGCGCCCGTGGAATGTCACTCGTGTAGAGCGAGTACAATAAGGGTGCTAGCACAGATCCTTGAGGGACACCGGCACGGATAGGGCGGCGAGACGACAAAGTGCCGTCTATGCGGTACCGAAATGTACGATTAGTGAGGTAGTTTCGTATGATAAGTACGAGTCTGTCAGGTACTTTTAAATTACTCTGTAGTAGTGCTTGTGAAAAAGTAGTGCATAAGTTCTGTGTATCATAATGGACTGGCCCGTTGGCGTAGTGGGCAGTGCCCCTACCTTCAACGCTGCGGGTCGCGGGTTCGATTCCCGCCGAAGGTCAACATGTTCTATAAATGAATTTGTTGGTCTTTGAGCCTGGGTGTATATTTGTATTTAAGTATGTGTTTAGAAATATATAAGTATACATTCACCAGTTGTCTGTCACCCATAACACAAGTATTAAGTTACTCACTTTGGGGACGGACGACCGTGTGTGTAAGTGCCCCATATATTTATTTATTTATTTATTTATTTATTTATCATGTATGAGAATGAATACTACACTCTACATTTAGCATTACATATGTTTTCTTTTATCTCGGATTATAGCTAAAATATCTGGGTGACCAAGCTTCGCTCGGTAATTTTTTACAAAAAAAAAACTTAAAAAAAACAATTATTTAGTTGGGATCGATCCTTGGAATTCACATTTCTCGAGTCTGCCCGTTCCCCGAATAAGCTACGTCGACTTGACAGTTAACGGCGAAAATTCAATTCAATATAAATAAAATACAAAATTTTTCTCCCCAAAAACCTCCTACATGTTGAATTTCAGGAAAATCGTTGGAGCCGTTTCCGAGATTCGGAAAATATATATATATATATATATATATATATATATATATATATATATATATATATATATATATATATATATATATATACAAGATTAACTCATTTAAATATTAAAGATAATATTCTCATGAGTTTTGTATCATGGACCTCTGCAAACTAACGCCTAATTCTAGAAATTACTATTGTAACAAGTGCTTTTGAATCATCAACTATACTGCTTGGTTTTTACGCTACAAATATGATGATTATCATCATATTTATAGGTGTAAATATCAGGTTATATATTAGGTTATTATCAATCAAGTAACATAACTCTAAATATGGTAACGTTATTAATTTGTTGTGACAGAGTATCATTTGTCAATTGTAGACGCTGACTAGGCATATTTTGGTTAACAATTTATATGATACCAATACTAAACATTAATATATATGGGACACTTACACACACGGTCATCGGTGAATATATACTAATATGTTTTATAAATACACTAGCGGCCTGCCCTTGCTTCGCACGGGTATAAAATATATATCCCATGTCAGTCAGTGTAAAAAAAATGATTAAAATCGTTCCAGTAGTTTTGATTTATTCATTGCCCGTGGCCCGCAAGCGTTAAATTTGGAGAAAAACAATTTCCTCTCCCTATACCAAGACGATTTCCTGCTATCTTTGGAATATCTAAACTCATATAGTACATTTTTACTTATTTACTTTTACATTTTACCTATGTATTTTATTTTTACAATTAATTACAGAATGTCTTTAAACAAACTCTAAAAGATTCGAAGTGCTATAGGGTGAAGCGCGGCGTCCTCACGCCATTTTAAATCTGTAATATCTCCGAAAATGTTAACTTAAATTGCATGCTGTGAATGGCCATATTAATCTATATTAAATCAACAATTTATTAAAGCTACTAAATTGGATAAGGATTAATGCTGTATTGTATAAAAATTGCTTTGAACATAAGGCATCATTTTTCGTAAAAAGTAAATGAAAAAAACTGCTATTGTGGGTTATGCATAAGAGATAGATATATACCATCGCGGACTTTTCTGTAGACCTTTTTAAGGTGTACAAATACTTAGTACATCATTTTGATAAATCTCGTAGGGTTTAGCCTGCGTTTGCAATGTAAGCGGAAAAAAATGTAATTATTTACAGAAACCTCAAAAATTACAGTATTTCTCTACTTTGTATTGAATGTTATTATACGTACAAACCTTCCTCTGGAATCACTCTATCTATTAAAAAAAACCGCATCAAAATCGGTTGCGTAGTTTTAAAGTTTTATGCGTACATACGGAAATATGGACTTTGTTTTATAATATGTAGTGATACTTAAATTTAAATACGCCGTGCGGTATGCGGCTGAATAGAATAGTACCACCCTCTTTTCTTACCGAGTTGTCGTAAAAGGCGACTAAGGTAAGTTGACCCACCGTGTGGTATCCGGTTGAGTAGAATAGACCACCCACTTCTTACCGAGGTGTCGTAAAATACGACTAAGGTTAGTTGACGTCAGGCAGGCGACCGATCGTAAAATACGTAGCAAAATCATGTGACAACATTTTATTAACATGTTTTTTTTTTTTTTTTTATTATACAGGAAAAAACCCCTTATGGGTACCGCCGCCCGACGGGGACAGGCGGCGGTTATGTCGGACTCGCACCGACTAAAACGACCTGTGTGCTCCGCCACGCTGCCAATGGCAAGGACAGGGTATCATTGTACATTTTGCCCCCATCCCACCGACAGCTCTGATCCCAGAGAATAAACACCTCCAGGTAGGGGCCCCTCGAAAGAGAAACCCCCCTCCGCTAACCGGTGCATCGGGAGCACCAGATGCACCGACCGCCTCGGGGACCTGTAAGCCAGGTGTCCGATGTACCCCGTTCGGAACACCCGAAGGTCCCCAGTTAGGGCGACAGACAATGGGCTTGGGCGAGTCACTAACACCTGGACTCACCAGCAGCAGATTGGATCCAGAACAACAGTTCGTGGAACCGCTCCGCCGCCTCCCTCCGCCCCCCTCCGCAGAGCTAAAGGAGGCCATCGCTGCCCACGATCGCTCCCTGCCCACCGTGTTTGTTATGTCACGGTCGACAGGGAGAGATCGCGCCCCAAGTAGGGGCCCCAACGCCTTGGTGGGCGTTTCCGCCCCCACCGGGTAATTTTTTATAGAGGTTTTCTTCCTCGCAACCCGAAGGTCCCCGTTCCCATTGCTGGGCTTCCGGGTTTCGCCGACGGTGGCCGTAACCATGTCCAGCCAGACTTAGAGTAAGCCCAACTGGACCCGTCGCTCATTGGGGACTTCACCCCAACCCCCCCCGAAGTCCCTGGCCCGTCCAGATTGCCCTCTGCTAATCAGAGGGACAACTGGATTGGCCACCCCTCAGTGGTCCGTTCGCCAAGACTAAGCTTGCCCAGGGTGCGCCACGAGGAGGCCGACCACTTTGGCACCCCTTATTAACATGTTGTGTCTACTCCATTTAAAGTGGAATAAGGGCAGGAAGATGATGATGATTTATTGGACAACCAACAATAGATACATTTTATTTACTTAAATTAAATAATTCAGATCTCATTATAAATGTTCTATTGCTTAAAGGTTATTTCGTCATTAAAGTAATAAAAGCTGCCATACAGCAATAATATATATATAATGTCAATCTCAATGTCATAATGTAATACTTAACAATATTTTAACTTATAATATTATACATTTTATTAGTTATTATTTAATTTATCACAGTTATGATGAAATAGACTCCCTAGGAGGTGAATTGATGACCTTAAAGAAGTCGCGGGTACCTGTGTCCTATGTCCAGCAGTGGACGCCCATTGTTTGAAGGAAAGAAAGTATCTTAGAGTAAATAGTTAACATTTCTTTATTTCAAGTATAAAAACATACCAATTTCTCTTTTCACTCTTTCTTTTCGAAGACCAGTTGAAACTCTTTGGGCGCGTATACTTTCTTTTCTTTTGAACCATCTTCCACTATCTGTAACAATTAATAAGCTTATACATGGATTTTATTAAGTCGTTAAAGATTTAGACCCGTTAGCATTCAATGCATTTTACAGTCGGCTACAAAATAGTTTTAATAATTTTTGTCGGTCACCAGAAACTCTATAGTTCATCTGAAGAAACCTTATAAATCGAACCATCCGAATAATAAAGCTACATGTTCTATATTAAAGGTAATTTAAAAAAAAATCAAATAAAAACGAAACGAAATAAATCGTCGACAACATGTGGGACTCGAAACCGGAACGTCGAAATCTTTTGATCCGCCCGTTACCATAAGGTTATCGCAGCATTACGTTTGACAGCCAAAAATATGATTTGCAATCAATTCTACATTTTTGCATTTTTTTAATGCCCGAAAACAGGGATAAAACGTATTTTTTTTTTAATAAAACCTAGTTCCCATCCTAAACATTCATGCAAAATCGTTAGAGCCGTTACATATACAAGATTAATTATTTAAACAATAAAGATTAATACAATATATTTCTGTATATAGAATAACATATACAAAATAGTAAAACTAAATTTCTAGACTAAATTTCACAGATTAAAAAGGAATATATAAGTCTTTAATAAGTGAATCACTCAAATAATTTATGAGTTTAATTTAAAAATTCCTTTAAGAATAATAGATCAATGAGCAGATAACTTGAATGGATTTTAAACCCTTGCTAACTAGAGTTGGGGAACCATTTTTATTGTTAAAGCTTTTATATGAAATGCCTTTGTACAATAGATTTCTCTTAAAGTTGAGCAGATAGCATCATAAGGTTCAATGAATTTATATCATAGATACGTAGAGAAATAAAATTCTTATTTAGAATTTTCCCTCCAAAGAATAAGAGGTTACATTTTTTCTTCCATTCGCCCGCGTTAAAACAAGCAGGCTAAAGTCGTTGACCTAACCGCCTTGTCAATTGTCCATAATAATAAAAAGAGTTTTTATTCTGTAATATTCTTATTTAATTTTTAGCTGCCTCATATTCACTTATATACTTTTTTGAAGTTATATCTAATAAATTTGTCTATTATAAATGAAAATTTTCCTTTTTTTTTTCTTTACATTTAAACAATATTCGATATTTAAATATTTTTTTCTTTTTTAACTCAAATACCTTTAGAAATAATAACTATTTATGATGGTTAACATCATTTAATTCCTTATAGTCTAGGGTGGTATCTAATTCGACAAAAGTTTTTAATACATCTTTGTGGCAGTTAATAAAAAACTTTCAATGTGAAGTTTGAAGAAAGAACTGTAATATACCGCAAGGTATATTAAGGAAAAGTTGGAATTTTTAAGTCAAGTTTATTATTAAAATGTATATAGAAAATTTTAGATGAAAATTTGCTCTTTCCTTTTTCGAAAACTTATTCGCTCACGAAATTGCCTTTTTCACTTAAACTAAAACTCTTTTGGAATTTAATTTGAGAAAACTTTTTAGACAAATGTCTATTGTACAACTTCTTTTTTTTTTGGTCTCAATACAGTACTTAAAAATATATGATTTAGGCTTGCATAATAAAAATTTATGATTATTTTGTGGCATTCCTTTGAATGATCTATTTATTGTTGATAAAGGTACTGAGAAATACGTAAACAAGGAAAATCCTGATTTCATTTCTTAAACAAACATGACAGAAATATTTTTTATTATTTATTTATTTACCATAAAAAAATATGGATTTCTCAAGTTATTTATGGATAAAAAAATTCAATATGATTTGGCTGCGTTTTTACGACCGGCCGCCTGCCTGACGTCAACTTTCATCAGTCGTATTCTACGACACCTCGGTAAGCAAGAGGGTGGTCTATTCTACTAAACCGGATACCACACGGTGGGTCAACTTACCTTAGTCGCCTTTTACGACACCTCGGTAAGAAATGAGGTTGGTCTATTCTACTCAGCCGGATACCACACGGCGGGTCGACTTACCTTAGTCGCCTTTTACGACACCTCGGTAAGAAAAGAGGGTGGTACTATTCTATTCAGCCGGATACCACACGGCGTATTGTACAATATACATATGTAGTAATCAAGCATCGCCAAAATATTAACTTATAAGTCGAATGATAAAGGTTTATTATTAAATTTTTATCACTTGAATTATATAAGCAATTAAATTAGTTACTATGAGTTTTCAAAATTACTTGTATAAGCAAATAAAATAATTATGAGTCGTCAGAAAAACGTTTCAAATAAGAATGTAACTCCGGTAGATGTCAAAAGAAAATCTATTTTTATGTCCAATCAAACAAAAACAGATTTCAAAACAAACTAGTAAACCCAAAGATAAAAATAGTTTACAGTTTAAATTAACACATAACTTTTATCTTTTATCTTGGTACTACGCCGTGTTGTATCCGGCTGAATGGAATAGTACCACCCTCATTTCTAACCGAGATGTCGTAAAAGACGACTAGAGTAAGTCGACCCTCCGAGTGGTATCCGGCTGAGAAGAATAGACAAACCTCATTTCTTACCGAGGTGTCGTAAAAGGCGACTAAGGTAAGTAAGTTGACCCACCGTGTGGTATCCGGTTTAGTAGAATAGACCCCCCTCTTTCTTACCGAGGTATCGTAAAATACGACTGACTTAAGTTGATGTAAGGCAGGCGGCCGGTCGTAAAAACGCAGCCAAATCATGTGACAGCACGTTTATAACATGTTGTGCCGACCCTACTTAGAGTGAGATAAGGGAAGGAAGATGATGACTTTTATCTTGGTACTAGGTACATTGCGGACAGAAGCTATATAAACTTATTACAAAAGGTCGATTATTTAGTATTCAGCAAATAAACTTCAAAGAACGGTGCATTTAAATTAAGTGCTGCCGTTGATTTGAATTGTTCTCTGCGGAATAAATCAACACAGAGTCGTTATCTCGGAATACCTAAAGTAGATGCGGTCTTAGAATTATAAAGAACCATAAAATAGCATGGAAATTCATTGGTAAAGCTTTGTCTGTCATCGTGCGATATTTGCTTGCAATGTTTATACGTGGCAGATATTAAACTTTTTTGATTCATACTGATTATTATATACGGGTGATACGGGTTCCATTGTGTTAAAACTGAGTTACCTTTGTATAAGGTGGAAGCAACTCTGCCGAAACGTCGAACCTTTTTAACTCGATTTTAACGCGACCCGTATGTTTTTATAATAGTTTATTTATAAGTGGCCTCCTCAAGAGCTAAGGTTACTTAAATAAACTATTCTGATTGGAAGTTAAAGCAATGAACAAGGCGAGTTGTCCAAAGAACCTGATATTATAGGACGTAATTAATTTTACACAGCAAAATACACCGTCAAGGCGACTTTCTACTAAACTTTCAAGCTCTCATTTAGTCACTGTTATAGGCCTTATATAGAGACAAATTCAATTAGCAACAATGTAAAGTCAAATATAAATCAGAACTGATTAAGAACCCTTTGCACTTTTTAATACGATGTTTTGGCAACACCGTGGCATTTATACCAATGTATCTAGATACTCTCAAAGAATTATCAATGTTGCGAACTCCGGGTGATTTAAACTATGACTTTGAGCTCCCTCAAAGTGCTAAAAATGTTGCCACCACTATAGATGCTGGCGTGCCGTGTCTCCATAGCAGCGATAACATAATGGCATCAAGGGTTAAAATTGTTGCATTGACTCAATGGATTGCATAGCTATTTAGGCAACTTTCGAGGAATTACTATAAAGAGCCGTTTAAACTTCTTTTTGTATATCAGTCGTGTATACCCGTCAGAATGCGGAAAACCTATTTAAATTGGATTCCAGGTTCTTCATCCATAAGATATGTTAATGACGACAGAGTCCCGATCAAGTAATTAGACGACTTTCGTCTACCTTTGGCAATGTTGCCACAAAATAATTTAAACCATTTATGTCCAGTAATGCTGTAAGACTTAGAATCCATGACCTCAAGGATCATGAAAATAAGATTAAAGTAACGGCCTGTTACTATCCTACTGCTGGGCATAGGCCTCCTCTCTCCGAGAGAAAGCAGAGAAGAGAAGCATTGAAGGTAAGACCTACTACGCTGCTCCTATGGGGATTGGTAGGTTACACATATCCCCTGAATTTTCTAGAGATATGCAGGTTTCATCACGATGTTTTCGGTCACCAAAAAGCATATGGTAAATTGCAACATGTGAATTAGACACATGATTTTCAATAGAAAAACTTATTGGTGCCTGCCCGGGGTTTGAAACATGATCGTCTCTAGAGTGTCGCACGGTCGCACCACTAGGCTATCATAATGTCACAGATTTCATATTAACAATTTAAGAATATCACGAAGATCCATTAGCTAAAACAAACGGAATTAAAACCGAAAAAACGTTAAAAACCCTCGAAGCATCTCAAGTAATTAAACGAGAATGTAAAACGTGGTTAGTATTCGAACAATGTTTACTGATTAAGTCGTCTTCAGCACTGTTCCCGCTTTAATGCAAAGTGCACTCACTTCATTTACATGTTTACTGCAGATGAGGTTTTTATGTAAAGAGATTATTCCAAGCTTTTACCGCGCAAACTGACTATCGAAGTCCGCTTAGCTCCGCTATGTGATGAGAAGTTTATTAGATCTGGTTGGCGGGTTGAGTTTCATTTTCTTTTATGGATAACAGATTGAGGCTTCAGTAGCTATAATAGAACTATTTTGATGTAATCCGCGTTTGTAAATGAGAATCTATGTCAATGCTAAGTGTATGAAGCGGGCAACATTCACATACCTTATAAATGCAGGACAAGTCACCACAGATATCACAGTATGCCGCGAACACCAACATTCCACACAAACACTATACGAGTAACATATTCACTACGACAATCTGTACGATCGTTTCGTCCTGAAACCGAAGCATCATCAGGAGAATAGGCTCCACGACAAAATTGTAATGAATTACAATTTTGTCGGGATTGTGGTAGTGGCAAGTTTATATTTTTGACAATATAATACGAAAATAATCCATCAGTTTCTTCTTATGGAACTCTGGAAGAATCGCCTAATTTTAAAATTAATTTGATTTGGCTACAATACATTTTCCGCATTTTCTACCTTAATAACACTATAGCACAGATATCGTCGTAATTAATATTTTTATATTGCAATATCTCAAGATCATATAGGGTCTATCGATTTCGATGGGCATTCTCGAACTTAAGTGCTTTGGAGACGGCTGTCGGCGTAATAACACTGCCCGCAGCATCTTATTGCGGAGGGAAAGGAGGACGGTACTGGGTACTTGAACACATTTGTACGTGACGATAGAAATGTCAGAAATTTAAAGATAGCATCTGAACACTAAGTCTTTTAAACAAGTAGAAAACTTATAGTGCTTTAACAAGGTTTTAGGAGCAGAGTTACATGACTAGAGGTGGGCTGAAAAAATATGGATCGATTGTATTTATTTATGTACCATAAAAAATGTTGGAAAAAACATTATTAGTAAAAAAGTGTACAAAGGTCAAGTTATCCCTAAGACAGAGATCTCTGCCGGCTAACATACGAAGTGTGACAATTTATAGTTAAGAAAAAGTTGGTACGCAAATATCAAACATTATGAATTATGCATATAAAAATAATATCATCAGAGTTGACGAATTATTGAAGATAATAGAAGCAGAAGATATTGTGGCGATTCCTTTTTTTAGAGAGAAGGGTGGAGCTTAGACCACGCTGCTCTCATGCGGATTAGTATGTTACCCATATCTAAAGAATTCTGTAGATATGCAGGTTTCCTTATGATGGTGGTTGGTACTCATTGGTGTCTTTCCGGTATTTGACCCATCACCCCCCCACCCACACAACTGCAAGAATTAAATAGTCGCACCATATGGCCATCACAGTTTGTAATAAAAGTATGAATCATTGTTGTTCAGGTACAGTAAAGTAAGTAGCGGCCTGTTACTATCTCACTGTTGAGAATAGGCCTCTTTTTTCCGTCTTTGGAGAGGAGGATTGGAGCTAAGACATACCACGCTGGCCCAATGCGGATTGGTAGGTTACACAAAACTCCGGAATTCTCTAGAGATATGCAGGTTTTCTCACGATGTTTTCCTTCACCGTAAATCGTCTGATAAATTGCAATTATCAATTAGACACATAAGTCTTAACAGAAAATCTCATTGGTAAATGCACGGCTTGAGCCCGTGACCTCCTCGAAAGAGTCGCACTGTGTTACCACTGGGCTACCACAGCTTTCATCCATTTTGTATCCACTTCAATAATTTCTTCGTTAGATTAGTTGTAAGAGTGAGCTAGAAATTAAAAACTATGTATTCTTGTACATAATAAAAAATAAAGTCCCCAAAAGTCTGTATTTATGTGATCGATTTTCTCATATTCAAATAAACGATTTTTTGTACAGTTTCTAGTAAAAGATAATGTAATATTTGAGGAAGGTTTAATTTAAGTACATTCTCCGGAACATTTGTTGCGACTTTTACTGGAAGAGGTTTTGGAGCAAAGTACACTCCTTATCCTACAATTCCCAAGGGATTGGGACATACGCGGGGGAAATTTTGTGACACAACGATTTCCACGCGAGCGAAACCGTGGGTACAATGAGTAAAGTATAAACAATACATTGTAAAAATTTAAAGTGTTTGAACTATAAATTTTTCACGCCGTGTGGTATCCGGCTGAATAGAATAGTACCACCCTCTTTTCTTACCGAGGTGTCGTAAAAGGCGACTAAGGTAAGACGACCCGCCGTGTGGTATCCGGCTGAGTAGAATAGACCAACCTCATTTCTTACCGAGGTGTCGTAAAAGGCGACTAAGGTAAGTTGACCCACCGTGTGGTATCCGGTTTAGTAGAATAGACCACCCTCTCTTACCGAGGTGTCGTAAAAAAATAAGACTAAGGTAAGTTGATATCAGGCAGGCGGCCGGTCGTAAAAACGCAGCCAAATCATATGACAACATGTATAACATGTTGTGCCGACCCCACTTAGAGTGGGATAAGGGCAGGAGGATGATGTACTATAAATTTTTCATACATTTTTAGTAAAAATGTTTTTCATGGAAACGACTTATGTGTGCTTATTATAATTATTCATTCATTTTCTTTTTTATAAATCTAGCTTTATTACTATAGTACTTAATTTTAAGCTGAATTGTTTGTACGAAATTTAGAAGATGTCTAGACTTACGTGCTATTTAGTTTATGACTTCAGTTTATATTTTATAAATCAGTAGTTTAAATCTTTCTTGTTATTGTTAAATTTAAAATGTTGGTCTACATGCAATAATTAACTACGAGTAAATTATGCTTTAAAATGCGGTATAAATCAAAATGAATAAGTTTACAGAAATAAACATTTATAAAAATGCTTTTAATATTTATGACGTTAAACGTATGTGCATGATTAGAACGTTTGAGCAATTATTATTTTTGTAATCGCGTGTAATTTAAATTAGCGAGAAATTTAAAAGAAAGATTTAAAATTTATATTATATGTATTTCTAGTCGTAAAAGGCGACTAAGGTAAGTCACCCCGACGTGAGGTTTCCAGCTGAGTAGAATAGACCACCCTCTTTTCTTGATGAGGTGTCGTAAAAGGCGACTAAGGTAATTTGGTGCACCTTATGGTATCCGATTAAATAGAATAGACAATCCCTTTTCTTATCGAGGTGTCGTAAAATACGACTAAGATAAGTTGACGTCAGGCAGGCGGCCTGTTTTAAAATAACTAGCCAAAACATGTTGTGCCGACCCCACTTAGAGTGGGATAAGGGCAGGAGAATGATCTAATAATGTTTAATATCTATACTAATATATAAAGCTGAAGAGTTTGTTTGTTTGTTTGCTTAATTGAACGCATTAATCTCAGGAACTACTGGACCGATTTGAAAATTAATCCTGATTTAAATAATATTCTGAATTTAATTTGTAATATTACTACAGTAAGGATTGAAGGACCCATTCAATATATTCAGATATATTCACGTATATAGATATATCATAAACGTACGTTGTAAATCCTAACGTAGTAAATGTCAGATGTTGAGAAAAACCACCTTTTTATGTAAATCTCCCGTCAAACATGTTTATCACAATGGTTAAACTACATAAAGTTTACACTCCGGTCTTTTTATTTTCATTAATTATAAAAATTTAAATATATTCTCTTAACAAACGCGGATTACAGCAAAATTCTATTGTAAATTCTGTACTATGGAATTCCGCAAAATAACGCCTGCTATAAATCATTTTAACGATTTAGGTATATTATCTTTGGGTAAAAATCATAGACTACATAATTTACTTTTTTAATGGGAGTCAAAGATCTTTAACATTTATCTATTTATACGGATCTCTAACAGCATAACATATTATTTAACCCAAACATATCCAAATAGTCTTAAATTAATTATGTATTACCAATTACAGGAAATCACATCATTCTTTGTTACAATATTAACCTAAAAATATACAAAAAACCAAAAAAAAACAAAGAGAATAATGAAAACATAAAAAATACAGCATTAAGGATCAAACTCTGAACTAAAAATTTTAATACATTTTTTTATAAATGATGAAAGTCAATATCCGGTGATAATTCGTCCATTACGCAGCTATTATATAAGCGCGAGATACGTGATATTGAGATATATCGCTCCAGTTTTGTTCTAGCAAACTTTGTTTTAAAGAAAGGACCTGGAATGCAAAGGTTTATTACATTTATATTAAATCTATTCAACAGTTCATGGGTATCAATTTTCCCATTGAAAATTTTATGGAGAAATTTCACATCTAGTAGAGATCTTCGAAAAAAGTGACTTCATTTCACATTTAACATTTCTAACTTACTTTAATTTAATAAATCATATTTTCCTTCTATACTCTTTTGTCCCTTATTTCTGTACAGTACAGACTAAATAAATATCAGAGCTAAAATATATTCCCGCAGGCATTGTTATACCGTGTATTTTTCCAACGACTATGATGTAAAAAGATTTCCCTCGATGTTTGATTAAGAGATATTTGCTATACGCGAGACGTATTATCGCGGGATTTATTTAGAAAAAGTCATTGTAAATCTTTGAAAGGAAAAATAAATAAGAGTTGATTGCATCACCAGAGTTTCTTTATATTAGAAAGAAAAGATATTTTAAAAATATATACAGATATGCGGGGACTTAAGTCGCAACATAATCCTATTAAGTAAGGTCGGCACAACATGTTATAAACATGTTGTAACATGATTTGGCCGCCTGCCTGACGTCAACATACCTTAGTCGCCTTTTACGA
This sequence comes from Morpho achilles, assembly GCA_947086495.1. Classification (NCBI taxonomy): domain Eukaryota; kingdom Metazoa; phylum Arthropoda; class Insecta; order Lepidoptera; family Nymphalidae; genus Morpho; species Morpho achilles. The sequence goes on from CAMTZB010000015.1 coordinate 13,612,685, forward strand.
CACCTCGGTAAGAAATGAGGGTGGTCTATTCTACTCAGCCGGATACCACACGGCGTGTCGACTTATCTTAGTCGCCTTTTACGACACCTCGGTAAGAAATGAGGGTGGTCTATTCTACTCAGCCGGATACCACACGGCGGGTCGACTTACCTTAGTCACCTTTTACGACACCTCAGTAAGAAATGAGGGTGGTACTATTCTACTCAGCCGGATACCACACTGCGGGTCGACTTACCTTAGTCGCCTTTTACGACACCTCAGTAAGAAATGAGGGTGGTACTATACTACTTAGCCGGATACCACACGGCTAATAATTCTACTATCCTATCCTACTAATATTATAAATGCAAAAGTTTGTATGGATGTATGTTTGTTACTCTTTCACGATGAATCCACTGAACCAATATAGATGAAATTTGGCACAATCATTACTTATACACCAGAATAATATATAGGCTATAGAAATCCTGTTAATTCTACAGGAATAGGATGACATTAAAAAGCGCCATTTATCCCGCAACAACAGATCATTACTTTTCCAATCTTTTATCATCCTCCTGTCCTTACCCGACTCTAAGTAGGATCGGCACAACATGTTTATAACATGCTGTCACATGATGGCTACGTATTTTACGATTGGCCTGCTTGACGTCAACTTACCTTAGTCCTATTTTACGACACTTCGGTAAGAAAGGGGGTGGTCTATTCTATTCAGCCGGATACCACACGGCGTAAGTAAACATTTTATCTATATTTTTTAACTTTATTAAGAGCTTATTTCTGTCCAATGTAAGTAAGTCAAAAACTTAACCAACACAATTAAACTATGCCCTTGGTAAGAAGTTATAGTCTTTCTATCCCACTGCTGGGCATAGGTCTCCAATCTCCGTTTTTCGAGAGAAGGATTGGAGCTATGACTTACCACGCTGCTTCAATGCGAATTGGTAGGTTACACATATCCTTAGAATTCTTTACAGATATGCAGGTTTCCTCACGATGTTTTCCTGTGTTCACCAAAAACTGTGTGATAAATTGCCATTATCAATTAGACACACAAGTTTTAATAGAAAAAGTCATTATTGTCTGGCCGGGGTTTGAACCCATAATTGTCTCTAGAGAGTTGCAGAGTTGCTCATGGCTCACCACTAGGCTATCATAGCTCTATATATGCGACATGTACAATTCCAGGGCTTTTTAAACTGTGGGTCGCGACCCCCAGGAGGGTCTAGACTACTGAAAGGGGTGTTGCAAAGATCTGATACTTTTCAATCATTATTGATACAACTACATGGCTGCAGCTGTCCTTTAAAGAACTTTTCAAACAAAGATTTATTAATATTTCTCCTCCTAAGTTCCTTCATTACCCCTTTTCATTAAATTTAATTAAATAGATTTTATTAAATTTATGATTGGTTAGTTTACAACAATTATAAATAAAATTAGTGTACACACTACGTACAAATATAAATACAAATAAAAATCGTACAAAATACTATTGTAGTTTTATTATAACAATTTTTTGAAAAAAGTGGGAATGCAAAACTGTTATTTACATTGTAAAGTAGTGCGATATTACATCTACTTCTACGGTTAATATATATTTCATTATATGGAGGAGGGGGTCGTTTAAAATTTCCTAAGCTTGAAGGGGGTCGCTATATAAAAAAGTTTAAGAAGCCCTGTACTATTCCATCTCTATATATACGTCAGTGTAATACGACCGTTCATTCAGATGTCTGTATTTGTGTTTGTATGTACATACATGCATGATAAATATCATTAATATTCTATTACAACGCTATAAAACATTACCATTTTATTTACCACGATATTCCACTTCTTTCGGTGAATTTCTACGTATAAATTATGCAAAACTATGAATATCATATGAAGTAACTCGAATCTTGTTTGCTATGTTTGATTTCTTATACGGACTCTTAAAGTTGTCTGTGTAAATTTGGAAAGAAATGATTATACTCGTATTGTAGGGATGTGACTTGGAGTAAAAAAAATCGGTTAATAAATAATCGATTGTATTCCCTTTATAAATAATCGTTTTTTATAAAATCCATTAAATCGTATCAAAATAATTGAGTAATAAATATCGTTTTTTTCTGACTATTTAAAAATTTTCCTTTTTTAATATTAATAATTAATTAGAATAAAGGTTAACTAAAGTGGACAACTGCCAATAAATAATAACAGATGCGCTGTTTGTGACATTATATTACAATGTGTAGTTTAGTTACATTGGTTTCATCCAACAATGTATATGTTATCTTGAAAAACAAAAGAAAGAGGATAATTATAATAATCGATTTTTAAAAACTCGATTTTTTATGAAAAAAATCAATTAATAAAAATCGATTATTTAAAAAAACCGATTATATTTTTATACATCCCTATTATATTGTAAGGAAACTAACTCTTAGAAGAAATATGTATACGATATAACGAACAGTAAATACAGACCGAGTTAAACAACACAACTCAGATATTCAATACTGACTGGCCCGTTGGAGCAGTGGGTAGTGACCCTGCCTTCAGCTCTGCGGGTCGCGGGTTCGATTCCCGCCGAGGGCGAACATTTTCTATAAATGAATTTGCTGGTCTCTGAGCCTGGGTGTATATTTGTATTTAAGTATGTATTTAAAAAATATATAAGTATATATTCACCAGTTGTCTGTCACCCATAACACAAGTATTAAGTTACTTACTTTGGGGACGGACGACCGTGTGTGTAAGTGTCCCATATATTTATTTATTATATTTATTTATTTATTTAATAGCATAATATTCAGTTATCATGGGGTTGCAAATTATTAGTAAGGATATTCCATTTCAAATTAATTGCATAGCTAGAACATTCAAATTCAAATTCAAATTCAAATTCAAATTCAAATTCAAATTCAAATTCAAATTCAAATTCAAATTCAAATTCAAATTCAAATTCGAATTCGAATTCGAATTCAAATTCAAATTCAAATTCGAATTCGAATTCGAATTCAAATTCAAATTCAAATTCAAATTCAAATTCAAATTCAAATTCAAATTCAAATTCAAATTCAAAATATTCTTTATTCAAGTGGACTGTTTACAGTACTTTTGAATCGTCAAATGTTTTAAAGAGGCTACCACTGATTCGGAAGTTTGCTCCTACCGAGAAGAATCAGCAAGAAACTCGGCGGCTAATCTTTTAAAATTTAAAAAAAAAATTAAAACTTTTTTTTAAAAATTATCATCATTATCATCCTCCTGCCCTTATTCCACTCTAAGTGGAGTTTGCAGAACATATTATAAACATGTTGTCACGTTTGGCTATGTATTTTACCACCGACCTGCCAACTTACCTTAGTCGTATTTTACGACTCCTCGGTGAGAAATGAGAGTGGTCTATTCTATTTAATCGGATTCCACTCGATAGGTTAACTTACCATAGTCGCCTTTTAGACACCTCGATAAGAAATGAGAGTGGTCTCTTCTACTCAGCCGAATACCACACGGCGAGTCGACATACCTTAGTCCCGTTTTACGACACTATGGCGAGAAATGAGGTCGGTCTATTCTATTCAGCCGGATACCACATGGCGATTCAAATTAAAACAATATTAGTATTGTATTACGAAACTCCGCAAAGTGACTAACTAATTCTAAAAATTAATATTTTTTTCTTTCTAAATATCTCCCTATCATGAAACTTAAAGAAAAACGACCACAACAGAAAAAGTTCATGCAGCAAAAGTTCATAATATAATCCTTATTTAATATTCTTAGTTATTCAACGTCAAAGTTTCATTTCTGGATCTGCGAGAGTAACATAAAATATTCATTTGAGTTACAGTAAAAGTCAGCATGCATTTTACAAAATCACTGGTTTCGGTACAGTGTTATATATTTTGAAACTTTGCCGATAACTCTAGTATAAACTTGCATCACATAAATATAAATTTACGGCCGGCCGTAAAAAATACTTTAGCATTTTATTTTTGATATACTGTTACGTATTTGTATTACCTTTTTTTATTTATCAATTTTACAATTTACATACGTAACTTAACCAAAGAGTTATTATATTTAGGGCCTGTTTAAAAAGTTACTGATAAAGCGTCGGATAGTTAACAAACAAATAAAGTAGCTGATAAATGTCTCTAAAAAATAAAAATGAAAAAAAAATCACGGCCACTTTAAAATAGGTACATATTTGCTATCCAGCAGATAAACAAAATAACAGTCTCATGATCTACCTGTTAACTTATTAGTGACTTTAAATGCTGAATAAGCTCGCCGTGTGGTATCCGGCTGAATAGAATAGTATCACCCTCATTTCTTACCGAGGTGTCGTAAAAGGCGACTAAGGTAAGTAGACCCGCCGTGTGGTATCCGGCTGAGTAGAATAGACCAACCTCATTTATTACCGAGGTGTCGTAAAAGGCGACTAAGGTAAGTTGACCCACCGTGTGGTATCCGGTTTAGTAGAATAGACCACCCTTTTTCTTACCGAGGTGTCGTAAAGTACGACAGAGGTAAGTTGACGTCAGGCAGGCGGCCGGTCGTAATAACACAGCCAAATCATATGACAGCATGTTGTGCCGACCCCACTTAGAGTGGGATAAGGGCAGGAAGATGATGAAATGCTGAATAAGCCTTTCAGAAACCTGAGAAACGCAAAATTCCGAGATTTTTTTTTTATAACTAGCAATAACGCTCCAACAGATAAGCCTTAAAAGGATTAAACAATATACATAATAAAAAATTACATAAAATTTAAGCATTATATACATTAGTGTAAGAATAGGTAAAAAAAAACAACAATATTTACTGTGAGCGAAACAAATAACCAAAACATTAAATGAGTTTAATTAAATTCTAAAATGATATCGATTGCATCTAATTTATCTCCTCTTAATTAATTATTAATTCTTAATTAATAATTCACCTTCGAGAATAGATCAAATTAAATGTTGCGTAATATAGGTTTAGCCGTAAGAATTTAAATACTTTATACATAGCTTTATCCAAAATAACGCAACCGAGGATTGAAATACATGATTCACACGCTTAGTATTAAACCGACCTAATTAAATTTTTTTATTTTAATGCTATCTACATCACGCTACGAACAATGAAAAAAGCTAGTGTTTTCTTGCATTTCCAAATTATGAGTCTCTTTAACACTACGAGTTTTGTAGATACTATGCAGCGCTTTTTGCAATATATGTACAACTTTTTTGAATTCGGCCTCTTTAATACTGAGCGATAAATCTAAATATTACGCTGCTTATATAGATATTATGTTAGAACAGATTACCAGATTTATAAATATAAAAAAAACAAACAAATTTTGTATAACCTTCATGAATAAAATTTCGACTTCCATATTTAACCCTTCAGGCAATCAGGTATTGGCAAATTTAATCAAACTTTTTAATTTATTCATAGAGTTTTCACACTAGCGTTCGAGTGTACGACGACAAAATTGTATCAATACAAACTTTTCGCCATTAATATTACACGAGCCCTGTTTTGCAAATAATTTGTCAATTGACTGGCCCGTTGGCGCAGTGGGTAGTGACCCTGCCTTCAGCTCAGCGGGTCGCGGGTTCGATTCCCGCCGGAGCCAACATTTCCTATAAATGAATTTGTTGGTCTTTGTGTCTGGGTGTATATTTGTATAATGTGGGTGTGGGTGGGTGTTTTATATTAAAAAATTTATATAAGTATTCACCAGTTGGCGGCCTCCTATAACACAAGTATTAAGTTACTTTGGGCTCGGACGACCGTTTAAAAAAAAACCACACAGTGGATCAGCTTACCTTTGTCACCTTTTACGACACCACGTTAGGAAATGAGGGTGGTCTATTCTACTCAAACGGATACCACGCGGTGGGTCAGCTTATATGGTCGCCTTTTACGACACCGCGTTGGGAAATGAGGGTGGTCTATTCTATTCAGCCGGTCTATTCTATTCAGTGTGGTATCCGGCTGAGTAGAAAAGACCACCCTCTTTCTTACAGAGGAGTCGTAAAATATGACTATGGTAAATTGACCTCTAGCAGGCGACCGGACGTAAAATACCTAGCGAAATCAAATGAAAACATGTTTATAACATGTTGTGCGGACCTCACTTAGAATGGGATTAGTGCAAGAGAATGATGATGGCATTGCCAATTGATTAATTAAAAAGATTATATCTTATGAGTCTGAATTATTGGATAATCACTTTAGTTTGACTGTTCGTATATACAAAAGTAATAATAAAATTATTTTGCTATAATCCGCGATGAAGTAAAATAGAAAATATATAATGCTAAATGTAGAGTGGACAATCGGTTATCATACCTGATACATGCAGGAGTCGTAAAAAACACCTGCACAAACCTCCACCACCGCCACCATGATACACAAGCACTATATACGTTCACTATCACAAACTCAACAATTGTTTCGCCCCGCAACCGAAGCATCATCAGGAGATAGACTCCACGACCAAAATCGCAAGCATCGCAATCATTTACGAAGTGTATTTTAAGTAACATTAATTTTGAGTGGCCTTCAAAAGATGTAAACGGTTTTACAATGTAAGGTTCGATGTAAAAAATAAAAAATAATGTTAATATGGGGGTAAAGGGTGAATAAATGGAAGGAAGGGAATGGGATTTTTTGAAAAAGAAAATTGGGCGGGCGGCTAGAATAGTTGTAGCATCTAATTCAGACAGAAAAAGGAGGAGATCTAAAAGAGAATATATAACCATAACCATAACCGCAAACCATGTTCGTATATCAAAATTTCACAAAAAGTTACCAATACTAATTTATTATCCATGTAGTCCGGATATTCGGACAAAGGAATGCCTTTGTACAGATAACCGGAAACAAACAATGTCAACCCGATTCTCATCCTGACCGCGGCAAATAACCAATATCGATATTGTTCGCTACCGGATATTGGGCTAACTATTTTCAAAAAGTTTTTACTCACCCAATTTGCCCATTCGCTCACTGCGATGGAAACATATCAGTTCTTTAGTTCGATTTCCTCAAACAAAACTTTGAGCGGGGAAATATATCGAAAAACCGATGGACTATTGGGGTTTTAAGTTGAGGTTGAGGTGTCATAAAAAGCGACTAAGGTAAGTCGACATGCCGTGTGGTATCCGGTTGAGTAGAGTAGACCACCCGCTTTCTTACCGAGATATCGTAAAATAAAACAAAGGTGAGTTGACGTCAGGCAGGCAGCCAGTCGTAAAACACATAGTCAAGTCATGTGTCAACATGTATTACAAAATGATGTGCCGTCCCCACTTAGAGTGGGATGAGAGTAGGTGGATGATTATGGTATCAAATGAATAATGAATTCTTATCATGGAGTTTTATACATTTTACAGCGATGAGTATTTATTCATGAATTATCTAAATTATTTTTAAATTGGAGCACCAATTTACTCAACCCTTATCAACCCTCGAAAAATTCAAATTGAATCATGAATGAACATTAAATTCCGTTCAGCGATTTATTCTGTAATGAAATTTTACCTATTTTCGCTGATCGGGGTGAAATTTATAATATTCAATAATTACTTTGACCCAGAAAGGGGAACCATATTGTGTTGACGATCGTAAATATTAATCTTGACTACGTAACGGGAATTTAGAATAGAATAGAACTTTCTTTTTTGCACCATATGAAACTTACAGTATACAATGTAAATCATCATCCTCCCGCCATTATCCCACTCTAAATGGGGGTACAGCATGTTATAAACATGTTTTCACGTGACTTGGCTACGTTTTTACGACCGGCCGCCTGCCTCACATCAACTTACCTTAGTCGTATTTTACAACACATCGGTAAGAAAGAGGGTAGTTTATTGTACTGACTACAATTTGCCGTTGTAATTAATTATAGCAATAAATACTAACGTATGTTCGAAAACATGCAAATAGAAACACAAATAATGCAATATATAGAGCCTTTAATAATTTAAACAAGATTCTTTGTCAACCGATGGACATTCATTGCTAGGCATTGAATACAGCGGCTTCCCGCAACCTTCTTGAGGCTGTCTATCGACACTTTATACATGTGGAATACCGTGGTATCCTACACGGTGGGTCAATTTACCTCAGTCGCCTTTTACGACACCTCGGTATGAAATGAGGGTGGTTTATTTTACACAGCCGGATACCACACAGCTAACAATACACAATGTAAAGAAAACAGCAATATTATCTAAGTGATATAATATTGCCGTATTGCTAAAAACAAAAATACAGCATAATATTTGTATCGAAATCATGCCCACGAATGCTACAAAAGTAATAATAAAATTATTTTGCTATAATCCGCGAAGAAGTAAAATAGAAAATATATATAATACTAAATGTAGAGTGGACAATCGGTTATCATACCTGATACATGCAGGATTCGTAAAAACACATGCACAAACCTCATCATCAGGAGATAGACCCAACGACCAAAATCGCAAAGCTCGATTGCGGGCTTGAATGCTTCAGTTGCGGGGCGAAACGATTGTTGAGTTTGTGATAGTGAACGTATATAGTGCTTGTGTATTGTGGTGGCGGTGGTGGAGGTTCGTGCATGTGTGTTCACGAATCCTGCATGTATCAGGTATGATAACCGATTGTCCACTCTACATTTAGCATTATATATATTTTCTATTTTACTTCATCGCGGATTATAGCAAAATAATCTTATTATTACTGTTGTATTATGGATCTCCGCAAAGTAACGACTAATTCTATAAATGATTCAAAAGTGCTTGAAAGAGCTCATTTGTATAAAAATTATTTGATTTGATTTGACTTATAGTATAGTTAATTTACGACGGCTCCTGGTAAATAAATTATGGAAAACTCACATCTGAAACTTACATATTCTTGCCCAGGCAGGATATAACAGGTCGGTTTTTTAATTCGGAATAGTTGTAAGAATATTGGGTGCATGGATGTTAAGACAATATTTTAGATAGAAAATTTGGCGGCCATTCACTTAATTGATTCGCCGTCAGTTAAATATAAGTCTAGTTTAAATACAAGATAATGTTCAAATTCTAACAATAAGGATAACAAGAATATTCAATTAACTGATAGCCTGTAAAACCGTTCGAGGGTTACCTACCCTGCGGGCTTTAACAATTTAATGTAAGAATAATTCCCCAAGACTTGCTTTTACAGAGTACATTTAATTAATCTAATTCAGAGGAAAATAGATTGTAAGAGCAATATCAATTTAAGTGTGATTAAAGAATAAATCTATTGTCTGTAGACTTTATAGAATTAGGCGTTACTTTGCGGAGATCCATAATACAAAAGTAATAATAAAATTATTTTGCTATAATCCGCGATGAATACTATAATAGTACTATAATAGTAGAATACTACTCAGCCCAATTTATATTACTTCATCGCGGATTATAGCAAAATAATTTTATTATTACTTTTGTCTGTAGACTGTCAAGATTTAGTTTTAACTATATAACATGACAAGCGAAGTATGACTCAAAAGTAATAATAAAATTATTTTGCTGTAATCCGCGATGAAGTAATATAAATTGGGCTGAGTAGTATTCTACTCCTCATTTCTCTCCATCCTCACCACCCTCATTTCTTACCGAGGTGTCGTAAAAGGTGACTATGGTAAGTTGACCAACCATGTTGTATCCAGTTGAGTACGACAGACCACCCTTTTTCTTACTAAGATATCGTAAAATACGACTAAGGTAAGTTGACGTCAGCCAGGCGGCCGTTTGTAATATAACTAGCAAAATTATCTACCATGTATAAAACCTGTTGTACCGACCTCATTTAATAACAGAATAATAATAATAATAAATATATGAGTAACTTACACACACGGTCGTCCGACCCCAAAGTTAATACTTGTGTTATGGTAAACAGACACCTGGTGAATATATACTTATATATTTTTTAAATACCAATATACACCCAGGCTCAAAGGCCAACAAATTCATTTATAGAAAATGTTGGCCCTCGGTGGGAATCGAACCCGCGACCCGCGGAGCAAAGGCAGGATCACTACCCACTGCGCCAACGGGCCTGTCAGACTTTGGGGACGGACGATCGAGTGTGTGTGAATTTTAAAAAACTACAAATATACACCCAACTTATATTGTTATAGCTACATAATACCCATTTCGCGCTGCGGGTATTTGGTAATTATAGCGTCCTAGATACTTCATTGTAAGACGCTTGAGCAAATTTGTTTTGCAAAGTGCGTAATTATATTTAAGGAATTTAATTCTGAAGAACATTACATTTACGGTGAAGTGTATTTTAAGTAACATTAATTTTGAGGGCAGTGGCCTTCAAAAGATGTAAACGGTTTTACAATGTAAGGTTCGATGTAAAAAAGAAAAAAATAATGTTAATATGGGGCTAAAGGGTGAATGGAAGGAAGGGAATGGGATTTTTTGAAAAAGAAAATTGGGCGGGCGGCTAGAGTAGTTGTAGCATCTAATTCAGACAGAAAAAGGAGGAGATCTAAAAGAGAATATATAACCATTGTGTGTAGTGTACTGAGTAGAATAGACTACCCTCATTTCTTACCGAGGTGTACTTCAATGGGACTAAGGTTAATAAATAGCAAATAAATTAATGGGACACTTACACAGTTATCCGTCCCCAAAGTAAGTAATACGTGTGTTATGTGGTGTACATATATAACTTCAAAAGTATACTTTAATAAATATATACGCCCAGGCTGGAAAAATCAACAAATTGTTTATAGAAAATGTTCTATAAACAATTTGTCTCAGTGGGATTCGAACCCACGACCTGCGTATCAGGCGTATAAAGACACGGTCATTACCCACTGCGCCAACGGACTAGTTAAAGTTGAAGTCAAAGTTAGTCAAGTTGACGTCAAGCAGGCGGCCAGTCGTGGGGTGCCAAAGTGGTCGACCTTCTCGTGGCGCACCCTGAGCAAGCTTAGTCTTGTCGAACGGACCACTGTGGGGTGGCCAATCCAGTTGTCACTCTGATTAGCAGAGGGCAATCTGGACGGGCCGGGGACTCCGGGGGGGTTGGGTTGGAGTCCCAAGCCCGGAAGCCCAGCAATGGGAACGGGAACCTTCGGGTTGCGAGGAAGAAAACCTCTATTAAAAATTACCCGGTGGGGGCGGAAACGCCCACCACGGCGTAGGGGTCCCTACGAGGGGCGCGGTCTCTCCCTGTCGACCGTGAAATAGCAAACACGGTGGGTAGGGAGCGACTGCGGGCAGCGGTGGCCTCCTTCTACTCTGCAGAGGGGGGCGGAGGGAGGCGGTGGAGCGGTTCCGGGAACTTTGTTCTGGATCCAATCTATTGCTGGCGAGTCCAGGTGATGGCGACTTGCCTAAGCCCATCGTCTGCCGCCCTGTCAGGGGACCTTCGGACGTTCCGAACGGGGTATATCGGACGTCTGGCTTACAGGTCCCCGAGGCGGTCGGTGCATCTGGTGTTCCCGATGCACCGGTTAGCGGAGGGGGGCTTCTCTTTCGAGGGGCCCCTACCCGGAGGTGTTTGTTCTCTGGGATCAGAGCTGTCGGCGGGATGGGGGCGATATGTGCAATGATACCCTGTCCTTGCCATCGGCAGCGTGGTGGAGCACACAGGTCGTTTTAGTCGGTGCGAGTCCGATATAACCGCCGCCTGTCCCCGTCGGGCGGCGGTACCCATAAGGGGTTTTTTCTGTATAAAAAAAAAAGGCAGCCAGTCGTAAAATAATTAGCCACATCATTTAACAAGATGTTTATAACATGTTGTGCCGACTCCACTTAGCACTCTAAGTGGAGTGCTCACTTTTAGATCAAAGAGAAATACAACTCATAATGTAAACAAGTATTTTTTAAATTTCTGGTTAAGTTTGAAGCTAGAGTTTCATGCATTTAGCATTAGGGGTGTTTGGGGGAGAAAAATCGAATCCTTCATCCATTGATCGAATCGAAGATTTTATCCTTGTTTTTGGGCATGTTCATGTAAATATAAAATAAAGTTACGTAAATATTTACACGTAAATATAAAATAATATTCGTGTAAATATAAAAAAAGTCCGCCGTGTGGTATCCGGCTGAATAGAATAGTACCACCCTCAATTCTTACCGAGGTGTCGCAAAAGGCGGCTAAGGTAAGACGATCCGCCGTGTGGTATCCGGCTGAGTAGAATAGATCAACCTCATGTCTTACCGAGTTATCGTAAAAGACTACTAAGGTAAGTTGACCCACCGTGTGGTATCCGGTTTAGTAGAATAGGCCACCCTCTTTCTTACCGAGGTGTCGTAATACGACTAAGGTAAGTTGACGTCCGGGAGGCGGCCAGTCGTAAAAACGCAGCCAAATCATGTAACAACATGTTTATAACATGTTGTGCCGACCCCACTTAGAGTGGGATAAGGGCAGGAGAATGATGATGAAAATATAAAAAAGTAACAATATTAAGGCGTAAATGCAATTTTCAAGTTACACTGTATAACAGTGTCGACAACTGTCGTTAGCGATAAGCCGCCCTATTGTATCACGCAGTTAGTATTGTGTTTTTTTTTCATTTTACTTTTGTTAATTCTATTGTGTGTTCAATTCAATACAAATTCCGGGAGAATGGCACTAAAAGTTTTCGTAAAAACCTTAAAAAATCGGTTATGTAGATTATGAGAAAATCGATCACATACAGATAGACAGGTTCTGGGGACTTTATTTTATAATAAATATAGATTTTTTATCTTTATTATTACATACACTTATACGCAATTATATTTATCTGAATAAATCGCATATTTAACTAAATAAATAAATATGTGGGACACTTAATGCAGATAGAGGGTTTTGGGGGAGAAAAACTGATCTAGATAAGTTTTATTAAAAAAAAAATGACGTTTTATCCCTGTTTTGGGGCTCTAAAATTTTAAAAAAAATTTACTTTGAATATAATCACAATTTTTCGCTGTCAAACGTAAAGTCATGGTAGTTCATTTGGGGAACGGGCGGTCTAGAAGTATGAAAATACCTAGGATCGAGCCCCACCTGCCCTATTATTTTTTAATTGTTCATTCAAATTTTTTTTATTTTTTTTTCTTTACATCACTTTAAAAGTTAGTCATCCAGGTACTCTGAATAAATCACAATTCAGCTTGTTTAACTTAACTTAATAACTGCTACATTTAGTTCTGATAGAAATAGGTGTTAAAATAATACAATTTTCTAGTACAGGTTTGGTGTCTTTAGCAACACTTCTGAGGTTGCTTTAATCAACTTAATGATGGTAAGTTTAACAAAAGACAAAATATTCCGCCAGTCCTTTACGGTCATTGTCAGGGAATGTGAAAACGGAATGTCGTAATGAACGCGTCCGTCAAATAGCAAGAAAAATAACACAAAAGCATTGTTTGCTAACCAAGACAAGAATTAAACGAGTCCATATGAATGGACATTGAAACGGAATTTGAGATTAGGTCATAAATAATACCTGGTTGACCAAACGTTGCTCGGTAATTTAAAAAAAACCTTAAAAAAAAATTGAGAATTATTAGGTAGATGTGGATCGATCCTAGGTATTTACATTTCTCTAGACTGCCCGTTCCCCGAATTACGCTAACTTAACAGTTTATGGCAAAAATAGTGTTTTATATTCAATATAAGTTTTAGTATTTTTTAATGCCGAAAAACAGGGATAAAACGATTTTTTTTAGATAAAACCTAGTAATATCGATATTTCTACTCCAACTCCCTATATGCTGAATTTCAGGAACATTAAATATTAAATGAAATATATGCGGTAAATCAAAACCAAATTCAAAATATTCTTTATTCAAGTAAAACTTGTAAATGTGTGCTTTTGAATCGTCATTTCTACTGCTGGTTCGGAAAGCTGTTCTTACTGAGCAGAGTCATCAAGAAACTCGACAAGAAATTCAATTCTTTTAATTACACAGACATATGTTCATTACACAGGCCCACTCTGGGTCTATGTAAGGAACTTTATATATTTGTTATGGGTAACCCAAAGATGGTCTGTGTAATGGACTTTATATTTGTGTTATGGGTGACCCATAGAGGGTCTGTGTAATAAATTTTATATTTGTGTTATAGGTGATATATAAAAATGGATGTTTGTTTGTATGCTCTTTATGAAAATGGTCATTTAGTTTATCACAATCTTAAACAGGGCCCGGTAGGAATGTGGGCAAACTTTCCCGTCAACCGTGGAATCTCATAAAAGGCCCCTATCTTATGTTTACGGGGCCATAACATTTAGTAATGCGCGTGGAATGTTTCTGCGTCCCACGTATAAAATATCTACGATCCAATTATTATATGCACAAATATTATAAATTCTAAAGTCTGTCTGTTAGGCTTTTATGGCTATACCAATGAACCAATATTGATGAAGTTTAACATAAAACTTATACCTTTCATTCTGAGTAGAATAAACCACCCTCATTTCTTACCGAGGAGTAGTGAAAGGCGACTAAGGTAAGTTGACTCGCCGTGTGGTATCAGGCGAAATAGAATAGACCGTCCTTTTTCTTACGTGTCGTAAAATACGCCTAAGGAAAGTTGACGTCAGGCAGGCGGCCGGTCGTAAAATACTTAGCCAAATCATGTGACAATACGTTCATAAGATGTTCCGACCTCACTGGGATGGATTATGGACAGGAGGATAATCATGACATACAGTCATATCACATAGCGATTCTCTTTGATGCGTGCCCGAAAATCCATCAATTTCCGAGGCGATCATAGAATAAAATTGGCGAGTACCCTTTACACGATGTTATCGCGACGGGAAATGTAAAGAGCTCATGAATAAGTGCCCCGGATGGGTTCGAAACTAGTCGGGCTAACCCGATAGAATAAGACGTGAGTAAAGCCAGTTTCTATACATTAATTATAAATACTAATCACGATAGTTTAAATTTAAAAAAATGAGCATCTAATAGCTGCTACAGTCTCGGCAATTCTCTGTCAACCTTTAGCAGGATTTTTGGTCCACTTTGACCATCTTCTGATTTGCGAAATACACTTCAATATAGCCCTGGCTTCTGAACTAGCGGTAGTCGTGTGTCAGAAGTCGGTTCCTTCCCCTACTTATATAGTATATGGTATATGTCCCGATTTCGTCTGTGAGTATTTTATGCATAGAATTATTATATTAGAGTAGGGTAGCCATAGACAAGTCAGTAAGTGAAAGTGTCACATTAAATTATAAGAGGGAAAATGAAAATCATATACTTATCTTTGTTTAATCACGCATTAATAAGAGAGGCAATAAGACTCATTTACTTTCTCTTTATTTTCGATAGTCACGTTTTTGGACAGGCTCCCTAACTGTAATAACTAAGATTTTTTTGTAATTTACTTATTTATTTCTTTTTATACATATATTAAGAAAATAGATTGAAAAAGTAAAAAAACACATGTATAAAGGCGGACTTATCCCTAAAAGGGATAAGTCCGCCTGCTCTAATCAACCTTTGAGTAATAGGAAAAGGACAAGAATTGAAGAAGAAAAAGAGTACGAGTCATATAGAGAAAAAGAAAAAGTTTATATAAATTTAACTATTTAATGTATTAATTTATTTTCTGTAAAATATAATATAATTTATTATTATTTATTCGGTTTATTATTTTCAATAAAATGTCTATAAAATAACTAACAAAAAAACTCGGTAAAATATATTTCTGTTTCAAATAATAATAAAAAATAATCGGGCAAATCGGCTATGAGTAAATAATATAAATAAATACAAATAGGACGTAAATAAATATGTACAAATATTTTTAAACATAAAGCGGCCATAAGCGGCGATAAGGTTTTGTTTATGGTCCCATTTTTTAATCTTATGTATTTTATGTTCAGCGTTAAATCACTGTGTGCCATTTTGTTAAAATAAAAGATAAAGTATGATGTTACGCTAACTAAAAAAATAAAACTTAAATCCAAAACATTCAAACTATAAAGGAAAACAATAGACGACCAAAATACGATTCTAATAAAATCAAAATTATGGTTATTAATAGAATGTCCATACATATATCCTCCTGCCCTTTTCCCACTCTAAGTGGGGTCCCACAACATGTTATAAACATGCTGTAACATGATTTGGCTGCGTTTTTACGACCGGTCACCAGCCTGACGTCAATTTACTTCAGTCGTATTTTACGACACCTCGGTAAGAAGGAGGGTGGTCTATTCTACTAAACAAGATACCACACGGTGGGTCAACTTACCTTAGTCGCCTTTTTATGACACCTTTGTAAGAAATGAGGTTGGTCTATTCTACTCAGCCGGATACCACACGGCGGATCGACTTACCTTAGTCGCCTTTTGCGACACCTCGGTAAGAAAAGAGGGTGGTACTATTCTATTCAGCCGGATACCACACGGCGTAGATCATTACTTAAATACTTTACAGAAAAAGTAGTAGTGATCGATTTAGCAATCGAAGCCGGCTAGACATATTATTTCGAAAAGAAACAATCTTTTCCAAATAATATAATATCCTTTAATAGAATGAAGCGACAGTACAACACACTATCTACTGGTGATTTTAAGGGTGACATCTACAAAAATAATTTACCAACCTTTAAATGTTTACTGCGTGAATCGTTAATTTGTTAAGGTGTTACTATTTATACTTATATTTTAATTTTAGCTAAAGTATTGCCTTTTTCTGTCTCTTTTTTTAATTTATTGTAACTTTTTAAAATATAAATTTAAATATTTAGTTTTCGTCCAAATTGTTAAGCGCGTATAGCACCATAAGTACGCATGCTGTGTACACATGTAAGTAAGGATGTACTGGTAGCAGGACACAATACTGTTTATGTTTAAGTTTAGTTTAAGTGCATTCTTGTTGGTGTTCCAATAAATAAGATCTATAAACACCTTAGATCTTGCTTTCCCTAAATGCTCCTCACTGACTTACTCGAGATCATTTAGCTTTCAAGGCGTTAAGCTATGGAATGATTTACCAGTATCAATCCGCAAATCTCTTTCCCTTTCAGTATTTAAGTTACAGATTAGAAAATATTTATTTATCTTAAGTAATTATATATAAGTAGCATCCTTTTATCTATTTATTTTAACAAAATTATTTAATACATTAAATAGTTCAATTTATATAAACTTTTTTTTCTCTATATGACCCGCACTCTCTTTCTTCTTCAATTCTAGTCCTTTTCCTTCTATTTCTCAAAGGTTGACTGGAAGAGATCCCTTTTAGGGATAAGTCCGCCTTTATACATTTGTTTTTTTTTTTTATTTTTTTTTTTCTTTCTCTTTTCTAAATATATGTGTAAAAAGAAAAAAAATAAATAAATAAATAAATAAATATGATCGTAGCATATCATAATGGTAAGTAATGACCAAGTTTTAGCTAGAGCTATCATTCATAGAAACCATGGCCGCACTCTTGACCTGATGATTAATAACAGTTATATAAATTAGCCTTCACAACACGTCGCACTAACACGTTGTTTGGCTTCAGAGAACGCAAACCATGCTTCTGCACTTAACTAAAAACTTAAACTGACCATAAAAAATTGTTTAAAATATAATTTATTACAGTAAACTTGTAAACAAGTGCTTTTGAATCGTCAACTCTACTGCTGGTTCGGAAAGTTGTACTTACCGAGAAGAGCTAGCAAAAAACTAGGCGGTTGCTCTTTTAAAAATATAATTGTTATTACTAGTTACATTTACTCATTACTGTCTTGAACAGGGTCGAAGAGTAGATATGTCCACGCATTCTTATCATCTAAATAATCCTCAACACTATAGTACGCTTTCTATATCAACCTCTTTTTAACAGTGCTTTTAAACTGCTGTAATGGCAAACCTCAAAAATGGAATTTAAATGTTACATAACTACAAAATTTTGTTTTTTTATTTATATATATCATAATTTGAATAACACGTAAAAGAAAATAATTGATTCGACTTTTATAACTTTAATTTATATTAACAAATTAATTTAATTTGGAGCAATTTAGGTTTATATATCAGGCTTATGTTAAATTTAAAAAATCCATGTTGTCTTTCGGGAATAGGAAAAGAATATAGCACCTAATCGAGGGGTTTTTAACACTAAATCCGATGCGGCAGTCGCAGGTACCACTAGTATAAAAATAAAAAGTAATTGCGCTCAGCTGTCCAATCTCGCAAAAACAATGCTTCTACGCT
This sequence comes from Morpho achilles, assembly GCA_947086495.1. Taxonomy (NCBI): domain Eukaryota; kingdom Metazoa; phylum Arthropoda; class Insecta; order Lepidoptera; family Nymphalidae; genus Morpho; species Morpho achilles. The sequence goes on from CAMTZB010000015.1 coordinate 13,630,884, forward strand.
CGCCCATGACACACTGCAAATGATATTAGGGCTAGCAGCATGTTATTAATAGAGAAAAAACTTTTATTTAATTACGAAATTGTATGTATCTATGCATTGGTAAACATACATTTACAGTACATTTGAGTTATTTAGGCGTCTCGTGCTTGACCCTACGCGACCCGAATACAAATTTAAATAATCCCAGATTTGTAACTTTGTTATTAAGCAGCGTGTTTTTGTTTTTACTTCCTTATTTTAGGGATTTAGCTCCACATTACTATTCATAAAAACTTATTTATATATTTATATAAAAAATGTTGGAAAACCATTATTAATTAAAAAAAATGTACAAAGGTCAATAATTTATAGAATTAGGCGTTACTTTGCGGAGATCCATAATACAAAAGTAATAATAAAATTATTTTGCTATAATCCGACGACTCCACGACTCAGACTCCACGACCAAAATCGCAAAGCCTTTGCGATTTTGGTCGTGGAGTCTATCTCCTGATGATGTTGCGGTTGCGGGGCGAAACAATTGTTGAGTTTGTGATAGTGAACGTATATAGCGCTTGTGTATCATGGTGGCGGTGGTGGAGGTTTGTGCACTCTACATTTAGCATTATATATATTTTCTATTTTACTTCATCGCGGATTATAGCAAAATAGTTTTATTATTACTTTTGTACAAAGGTCAACTTATCCCTAAGACAGAGATCTCTGCCAGAGACAATTTATAGTTAAGAAAAAGTTGGTACGCAAATATCAAACATCATCATATTTTAAATCAATCATCATCATTTTTTAAATCATATTTTATTTATCAACATATAAAACATTAATATTATTCTCCTGTCATTATCCCACTCTAAGTTAGGTCGGTACAACACGTTTTGAACATGCTATTACATGATTTGGCTAAGTTTTTACGACCGGCCGCCTGCCTGTCATACCTTAGTCGTCTTTTACGAAACCTAGGTAAGAAATGAGGGTGGTTTATTGTTGAGCCAGATACCACACGGCGGGTCAACTAACCTTAGTCGCCTTTTACGTTACCTTTGTAAGAAATGAGGGCTGTCTATATTCTACTTAGCTGGATACCACACGGCGGGTGAACTTTCTCCATTTTAAGGACATTTTCAATATGTACACCCAGATTTAAGGAACCAACAAACTATTTATAGTATAATATCATTTTAAGTACATATTAAATACAAATATACACCCAGACTTTTGAGTCTGGTCTTGGTTATTTATAACCAATAAATAACCAATATAAATTGTTTATAGAAAATATTGGCTTTCGGCGGGAATCAAACTCACAAATCGCGGAGCTGAAAGCAGGTTAGCTACCACCTGTGTCAAAGGGGCTTGATAGAACAGATATTTATAATAGATGATATAAAACTATTATTGTAATGTCAATACTATTCAAATAAATAAAACAGACAGCTGTCGACGTATATTTGGGTGTGAATAAATTATTGAGTATGATTGACATGACAATCCAATACAAAACTTGTAATCAATTATTCAAGTATTATTCCCTAGATATTCAATATTCAAAGATAGTAGTTTGTATGTAATGTACAATTATGTAATCTACATGTATGTAAGGAACCGAATGTTATCATTCTCTTGCCCGTATCCCACTCTAAGTGAGGTCTGATTTTATTTATGGCAGGGTAAGTAGCGAATCAATAGAAGAATGTCAAACTATAACCAAAATAAACACATAGAGTTATTATACTTAGAATAGGTAAGCGAGCCGAAAATGGGATGTAGTACAATAAAGAGAAATAAAGATTGGCAATCTTTATTCTTAATCCAACTCGTTAATAAACATATTTCTTATCAAAAAAATCCTTTTTTTATCTGTGTTCTTTGTGGATGTTGTTGATATAATAGACAAAGTAGGAACCGACATAAGCTTAAGGCTCTTGCTTTGCGCCTTGCAAAGGTACGTAAGTCGTTTGTGGGTTTGGGTATAAGATTGTATAATAAAATTCCGCGATCAATTTAAGCTTTGCCAGTACAGCGGTTTAAAAAGCTGTTAAAGAGAGGCTGATTCAGAAAACCAGCAGCAGGGTCGTCTCGCTTACTCCGTTGGGAGTAGGCGGGGTACGGGCCTCGAGGCGTACCTCCTTGCCCGGGCAGTTCCTCGCGGGCACTTAAGCCCGGTCTGTGTTTCGGCCTTGTAGGCCGAGGTCACCTAGGTGACCTAAGGGATGTCTGGTTCGGTGGTGAGGTCTGGGAATGGTAGCTCCCAGACCTCGAAGTCTTCTTCAGGTGGTCCTAAGTCGGGTGGTGTCATGATCGGGGGTGTCAAATCCGGTGTTTTCGCCCTCTCGCCCATCGCGTCGTCCTCATCGTCGCCGTCGTCATCCGCATCGGGCCGCGGAGACGGTGACCGCAGGAGCTCGCGAGGCAGGGAACGTCCATCGGGTGGTCGCGCATGGAGTGGCGCGATACCGTGGAGATGTACGTGCGCGCTATTGTCCGCACGTGCGAACATCCGGCGCGCAAGGCGACGGACATACTCCTCCACGGTCGGCATTTTGGTATCCCGATGCACGACGTCGTTCCGCACATACCTCGGGGCTCCTACGATCAGTCGTAGGCAGCGGTTCTGCTGGACTTGCAGTCTTCGCTTCTGGTACGCCGAACATAGCGCGTACCAGGCGGGTGCCGCATACGTCAAGCGCGAGCGGACGTAGGCACCGTAGACCCGCAGTTTGGTGTTCATAGGTAGGTGGGATGTGAATAGCGCGTGAAGCTTGGACCTAGCAGCGGCGGCTCGACCCACGACGTGATTCACCGTGGGGAGCATGCACAGGCTGCGGTCCAATTCACACCCCAAAAACCTCACTGTGGTCTTCCACTCTACGTCCTGGCCTCGTAGAGTCAGCTGACGTAGCGGCTTGGAGCGGCTGGTTAGCAGAGCGGCCGTCTTCCCGACGTTGACAGCCATCCTCCACTTGTCCAGCCATTCCGGCAACAAGTCCAGCATACGCTGCATGCGGTTGGTGGCGACGATCTGGTGGTAGGACGACGCGAAATACGCGCTGTCGTCGGCGAACAGCGACAACAGCACGTCCTCCTCCCCTTCCCGCAGATGGTGGCGCAGGGTGGGGATGTCATCCGTATACGCCGCGTATAAACGCGGCGATATACAACTGCCCTGGGGTACTCCGGCTTGGATGGTGCGTGGCTGGGATTCGGCACCATCCACTGCCACGTAAAAGCTACGGCCGTGTAGGAACGATGCCAGCACTCGCACATAAGCAGGCGGCATGGTGGTGTCCAGTATTTTGACCAGGAGCCCGGCGTGCCACACACGATCGAAGGCCTTCTCGATGTCGAGAAAGACCCCCACGGTGTAGCGCCCGTTGTTCCGCTCACTGGTCAGGTGGTTTATGACCCTCGCCAGCTGGAGCGTCGTCGAGTGGCCGCTGCGGAATCCAAACTGCTCCTCGCGCAGGGGCAGATGGGGCGCGACTCGACGCAGCAGCAGACGCTCAAACAGCTTGGCTATGTGCGAGAGCAGGGTGATCGGCCGGTAGCTTCCAGGCAGGCGGCGGTCCTTCCCCGGCTTGGGAAGAACGATAATCTTCCCGGTCTTCCACGCCTCTGGGAAGTGGCCGGTGCGGAGCACTCCATTGAACAATCTCGTGAGCGCTACGAGACCCGTTCGGGGCAGCAGCATCAACGCGGCGTTGGCGATTCCGTCGGGGCCTGGCGCCTTTCGCTTATCAAGGCGAGCAACGACCGACCGCAGCTCTGACAGGGAGATGAAGTCCTCTCCCCGGAGCGGCGGTGTAGGGGCCGACAGGAACCTCTCCAGCTTGTCCTGGACAGCCGCGTGATGACGGATGACATGGAGGTTGGAGGTGTTGGGGGCGTTGGGCGTAAATGTCTGTTCCAGGTGTGCCGCCAGAATCTCAGCACGATCCTTGGCGGCATAGGTGCGTTTACCCGCGGCATTGAGCAGCGGGTAAACGGGGGTGTCTTGTCCGGTGAGTTTCTTGCAGAGGGAGTACAGCGCTGTGTCATGTTCTGTCGCTCGATCGACGGTATCCTCCCATCGCGCCTCGTCGAGAGCGACTACGGCACGCGCGATCCTCTCTGCAAGCCGGTTCAGGTCAGCCTTCACCCTGGGGCAACGAGTGCGGGCCCATAGGCGGCGCAGGGTGCGCTTCCGCTTAAGCATATTGCGGAGCGAGCTCGGCAGGTCCTTCCTTCGATTGGTATCCGGTGAAGTCGACGTGGTGGTGGTAGCTGCTGCTTTGGCGGCGATGATCGCCTCCGCGACCAACGCAGCAGCATCGTCGACTCCCGAAGGTGTAGTGATCGGGCCTGCTAGCTCAAGCCCGGCAAGCTCTGCGGTGTAGCGCTCCCAGTTCGTCCGCGTCCGCGGCGGGCGGGGCACTAAGAAGCCACCCTGGGTGGCTAGGGTGACCAGAACCGGTAGGTGTTGCGTGTCGAGGTCATAGAGTACCTCGACATCGAAGGGGTTGTCCAATCCGTGGTGCAGCACTATGTCTATGACGTCTGGCTGGGAGCGGCTGTCGGTGGGTATGTGGGTCGGCGCTCCCGGCCCCACCACACCGTACCCGCTCCTCACGCTATCTTCGTGCAGGTGCCTCCCGACCGCAGTGATGATTCGCGATCCCCACGCGTGATGTTTCGCGTTGAGATCGCCCACGATCACTGCAGGTCCCTGCTGCCCGAAGATTGCCTCGACATCAGTGCTGCAGAAAGTCAGTCCGGGTGGTTTGTAGGCGGCATAGATGCGGAGCTCCTGGTTGCCCACGTTGACTCGCACCCCCTGTGTACGGGTGCTAGTGAACGGGGTGTGCTCCAGTTCTTCGTGTATGATGTCCCTCCGCACCAGAGCGGCCGTACCTCTGTACGGGCGGCCCCGGGGAGAGACTTCGTCACGGCGATACACGAAGTAGTTGGGCACGCGGAGCTCGACGCTGTCCGTGAGTTTAGTTTCGCCCAGGAGGATGACGTGGATATCCTGCGACTGGGCGAGTAGTGTTAACTCACGGACGTGACCTCTGATGCCGCCCGGGTTCCAATATAGAATTCGTAGGGAGGTCATTGATACGACCTCCCAAACTGGGTAATTGCTGCCGTGATGGCGCCGACTACGTCCCTGTTGCTCAGATAGTGGGTGAGCGCCGCCATTAGCGCCTCGATAAGGACCCGGACAATATTATTAATGCCCGAGTCCTGCGCGAGGGGTGGCGGGAGGAACGTAGGATATTGCGGAGCTCGCAGCTCCGCCTCTTCTGTGGCCAGTCGGTGGCCGCGGCTTCTCGGCGCCTCGGCAATTTCGGGTATTGCCGCCAACAATGTTGATGTTGGCGGCCTGGGGTGCGGTGTGGACGCGGCGGCGGGCTCAGCATCTGCTGGCCTCGGCTGCCTGCGCCTGCGCCGGTTTCTTTTTCTTTGCAGGGGCTCCCCCCTGCCTATCGGGTCGTTTGCCGGCGGTTGCAGAGTCGCCGGCTCTCGATCTATAGTAACCACTCCCGCTTCAATCTGTTGAGTAGCTCGGGCGGTCGGGATGTAGGCCGGCGGTTGTCTGGTCGCCGGCTCTGCGACTATGTTAGCCCCTCCCGCTTCCCTCCGTCGAGTAGCATGAATAAACCTGCCGGGCGACGGCGGGGTGCTACTCAGTGCGGGTCGGGCGGGGGCGGCAGGCACGGCCAATGCGGGGTGTGCCGCGGGGGCAGGGGCGGCGCGTACGGCTACCGCAGGACGTACTGCGGGGATGGTGGGGGCCGCTGCGGCGACTTGTATGGCGGCGGCGGGTGTTGCGGTTGGGGGGGGAACCTGACCACCCCCTCCTGCCCTCTGCTTCGCTTGCTTGTCTGGGCGTGGCGGCGCGACATCGATGCCGCGCTTTCGCGCCTCACGACGGAAGACCGGGCATTTGCGATCCCGCGCCACGTGCGCTTTTCCACAATTCGCGCACTTGGGCGCGGCTTCTTGGGGCCGGTCACAGTCTTGGGCCAGGTGCCCGCCTGCACAGCGGACACATTTAGGCGGCCGGTGGCAGTTGGCCGATGAGTGTCCGAACTGCTGGCACCTGTGGCATTGTGGCGGTCCTCGTCCGCCCTTCCATGCCTCGACGATGAGGCCCGGCATCGAAAGGAGCTCGGTCTCTCTGTACAGATGACCAAGCTCTTCAAAGGTCAGGTGCTCCAGCTGCACGAAATATGTGCAGCCGTGCCGCCCTCTGACCCCAGGGATGGCCCTCGCCTGGGTCGCCGGGTACCCTAGGCTACGCAGCGCCGCGATGACCTCTGCTGGCGGAGTGTCTTGAGGTAGCCCTCTGATGGCTACCTTGCTGGGTAGGCTCGACGCTGGGCTGTAGCAGAACCACGCGATGTTCGGGTCCTGCTTGGCAGCGTCGAGAAGGTACCTTTGGAGCACCCGGAATTCCTCCGCCGACTTGGGGAGGAATCTGACGCCCTTTCCCATCGGGCGGGCGTTAGGGGCGTGTCCGAGCATGCCTCGGATCGCGGTGAAGTGCCTCGTCCAGTTGGGGAGGCACTCCACGGTGATTGGCGGGTATTCGGAGCGCGCTGTCTTCGCTCCGGTAGTGGCATGCGGTTTTTGCTGGCGCTGCAGCTCTTCCTGGCGCTGCTGGAGCGCCCGGGGTGACGGTGGCGCGGCGGCGGCGGCCGCGTAGCCAGACGGCCCAGCCTGAGGGGTAGGGGGGCGGGACGTCGTCATTGGAGACGGCGACGAAGCAAATCCGGCGTAGCTCGTCGAGTCCCGAGGCCACGAGACGGATCCCTGCGACGCGCTCTCTGCAAGCGGTCGCACGCCACCCTGCGAGACGACCCTGCTGCTGAGAAAACCTACTGTACTGTTGAGGATTATTTAGATGACAGAATGCGTAGATATAGTTACTGTACGACCCTGTACAAGATAGTAACGTAGTAAGTAATAATGTAAGTAATAAGTAGTATGTAATAATGACTTAATGTAACTAGTTATAAGTATTCTTTATTGAAAAGAGCAACCGCCGAGTTTCTTGCTGGCTCTTCTCGGTAGGAACAGCTTTCCGAACCAGCAGTAGAATTGACAATTCAAAAGTATAATACTTGTTTACAAATTTATTTGAATTGAAGTAATTATACTTAAAATAGGAAAGCTAGCCTACAATATACCATATTACAATTAAGAGAAAGCAAATGAGATTGGATCCATCTATCTCTTATTTATGTGAGATTAGATAATGATGAAATATACGAGTTTTTTCTTTCCTGTCATTATTAATTGTATCACTTACAGGCCTGTCTATGCCTTCTGTACTCTAACTATAATAACTCTATGAGTAAACATGAATCAAGAACCAAAAGAAAGAAAAGAAAGGTCTAAATCTCTTATATTCAGTTTTTATGTCAATCTTTAAAAAAGTAACTTGAAATTTATGATGAGAAACCAATCGATACAATCGATTGTTGTTATAAAAATAAAACATAGACAAAATATTTTTTTTCGTTACGCTATCGTTTTTAGTCTGGATAGCGTGACACATAAATATCAATGACAAGAGACATATCAATGACATATTCCAACAAAAATAGAAGATTTAATTTTTGCCGTACAACTGACGCCGAATCGATTTTTATGAATTAAATATCAAGCATGGATGGCGTGACAGATGGACAGCGTGAAAGATATTGATGGCACAAAAATTTTTACTGATCTCGAAATAACTTGTGATGAAATTCCCTCTATTATATAGTGTATTGCCTTTTTCTATTTCCGAAGGAAAAACGGGATTTTCCTATCCATGCAACTCTCTCGACAAGTAATTTATAGAATTAAGCGTTACTTTGCGGAGATCCATAAAACAAATGTAATAAAATTATTTTGCTATAATCTGGATTATAATTGCAAAATAATTTTATTATTACTTTGTCTTTTGAAAAAGTTCAAACTCTGGGCAGGCATCAATGAGTTTTTTTTTGTTGTTTATCACACGGTTTTCGGTGAAGAAAAAATATCGTGGGGAAAACTTGCATATTTCTGGAGCATTGTGGAGAAATCCAATCTGCATTGAAGCAGTTCAGTGGAGATTGGGTGGGTTTAAGCTTTAACTAGGGATGTAAAAAAATAATCGATTTTTATATTAATTGATTATTTTATTATCAATATCAAGTCAGCATAGCTTATTCGGGGAAAGGGCAGTCGATCCTAACTACATAATATTTTTTTTATTTTTTTTTGTCGTAAAAAATTACTGAGCAAGGCTCGGTCAATCAGGTACTAACAAAGAGCCAGAATAACTTAAATTTCTACCTGTCAGAGGAGCGTAATATTGACATTCATATCGGTACGTTGTCTGAATATTATATGCGAGGTAAAGGTCATCTTGGGCCTTATCGCGTGACTCCACAAGGCCGCCATCGCAGTCTACGTGATTACCTTATACTGTCTGTATTGTATGCAATTAAATATCGCTTATGAGTAATGATTATAATCTGTGGAAATGGTCTAATGGGGTGTAAGCAGAAAATATATATATTTCATCATCATCATATATCTTTCCTTGTTATAAACATGCTGTCACATGATTTGGCTGCGTTTTTACGACCGGCCACCTGCCTGACGTCAACTTATCTTAGTTTTATTTTACGACTAGGTAAGAGGGTGGTCTGTTCTACTAAACCGGATACCCCACGGGGGGGTCAACTTACCTTAGTCGCCTTTTACGACACCTCGGTAAGAAATTGGGTTGATCTATTCTACTCAGCCGGTTACCACACGGTGGGTCGACTTACCTTTGTCGCCTTTGACGACACCTCGGTAAGAAATGAGGTGGGTCTATTCTACTCAATCGGATACCACATGGCGGGTCGCCTTACCGTAGTCACCTTTTACGACATCTCGGTAAGAAATGAGGGTGGTATTATTCTATTCAGCCGGATACCACACGGCGTCAAATAATTAATAAGTATTTTTATAAAACTAATAATAAATCTCCTCGCCTGCTTTAAGTTGTGTTAAGAATTGTTAATAGTAACACTAAATTTTTTTGTAGTTTTTATCAAAAAAATATTTTTACTACTAGTATAACTTTCTTCGTTTTATTAATATACATTATTTTGTATCTAATTTATAACGCTGATAAAGCTGTACTTGCCTTAAAAAATATTTTATCTAGAACTAGTTTTATGAAAAAGTGTATTAGTAATATGTGTAAAATGCTTTTGACTTGTCATAATAAATAAATAGCTAAATAATAAAATTATTTTGTTATAATTCGCGATAAAGTAAATCTATATATATAAAAGAAAGTTGGTCTTAGTTACACTATTTATAACTCAAGAACGGATGGACCAACTTGGCTCAAAATTGGCGAAGAGGTTAAAACCAGGAGACGGACATAGGATACTTTTTATCCCGTTCGATTGCATTTCCGTCAGATCACTATAGAAGGTGGTATAACAAAAATGACTGAGACACGGAATTACAAAACGCAAATAACACGTTTTTCACATGGTCAACTATATGTCGCTCTTTCAACAGTAACCCTCTAAAGAAAACATGTTTGTATCGTGTAACAAGAAAGCTGTGAATGTTGTATATAAAGGCATTCTGTTATTAATTGTAAAAATAAAATACTTAGGGAAAATGTAAAAGTAAATCTGTAAAAATGTAGTATATGAATTTAGATATTCCAGAGACAGCAGGGAATCTTCATGGTATAGGGAAAGGGGAATTGTTTTACTCACGGGGCCACGGGCAGTAATGAATAAAACAAAACCACTGGATAGATTTTAATCAATTTTTTCACTGAGTGACATAGGCCATATATTTTATACCCTTGCGAAGTCGGAGCGGGCCACTAGTATAACATATATGCAATGCTAAATGTCTAGACGACATTTTCATATCTGATACATGCAAAATTCGCTATATTTCGGATATATAAATTCTATTTACTTTATCGCGAATTATAGCAAAACAATAATAATATTCCTTTTGTATTATGGATCTCTGCAGAGTAACGCCTAATTGTAATTGTATTTTTAATGTATTTTAAGTCATTTTTTTGTAATCGTTTTTATAAGATTTTGTGTCCTTTTCCAAGGTCAAATCTAGTACATAAAAATCACCATAATCGTTTCAGCAATTTTGAAAAATATTTAGAGAAAAAAATATTTGAGAAGTATTTTGTAAAATTACCAAACAAATAAAATAAAATTTAAATCTTTTTTTGAAAAAAATAATAGTTTGATACAAACAGAAGTATTTTTAGAGAATAAAAATACTGTCGCGAAATATTGGGCGTTGAATGAACTAAAATCACAATTATTTGATTTATCGCAACATTATTCTGTTTTTTTTTTCTACTAAAATCGTGCCAATAACTCTACTAATATTGAAAGAAATTATTTTATTCGTAAATATACTTACTTTTATTCTCAGTTTCATATTTTGATTCACTCTTTAATATTCTCAATAGTTCAACACTCATTTTATCACAAAAAGTTTTACGTACAAAGTATTAATAACTTCACAATTTGTTAAAATTAAAAATAACTCTATCCTAAATATTTTATTAAATTAATTATTAACTTAAAAATGGAAATAAACTTTAAAAAGAATAGAAAGAGAAAAAAGTTTATATTTCGAACGTAGTTGTGCGCGATTTTCCTAACGTTTCCATCTACGGCTCTACGCGACGTGTCACTACGTCGCTCTACGACGTAGCACTGGCTACGAGTTGCCTACTGGTACGCGCGTGAACTCTTCACCAAGTTTAGTTTTTTTTTCTTATAGCGAAAAATTAAGTATGCAGGGGCGAGTTTTTTGGTACTGTAATGAGATTTAACTCGAAATTTAGGCCAAATACGTATCTATAGCAAAACTTGATGCTAGCTAGTAAGACTGTATTTATTTATTTACTATAAATAACGTTAGAAAAACATTATTAATAAAAATAAAATCTACAAAGGTCAACATACAATTGCAATTTAATATACATTACTCGAACCAATATTAATTTATAATTTAATAAACAAAATTAATGTGTCTAGTCTTAGATTTATGAATAGGTATAATGGACTATATTTTTAACGCTTTTGAGTAAAATATTGGATGAAAATTGTGAAGGTATTACTAAAACTTAAAGCATGATAATTGTTAAATTAGGAATTCTCCTAATTTACGTCAATTTTATGTGATTATATTAAAATAATTTCTAATATTATAAACCAAACATTTTTGATTTTTTTTTTTTCATTTTTTAGGCACGTGGAAAAATTAAGTGGCTTACTTTTTTAAAAATGCGGTTTTAATTGAGTATTAACGTCAAAGGCTTAAGACGGCAAAGCTAAAAGAAATAGAGATAAGTTCAGTAACTTTAAGAGCAAACTTCCAGAAGTTCAAAGCTCGTAACAAATTGGTTATATAAAGTTTGTCGCGAGCGAAATTTGAAAGTTGCCAGCATAATTATATAATGACGAGGCGACTTGTCCAGGCTTTGCACGGAACAAAATACAAAAATGTAATTACTTTGCCATAATTCGCAATTATAAGTCTATGTGATGCTAAAAGTCCAGTAAACTAACCGTTAGTTTGTTTGTAATCTCTTTATTGCATTAATTAAAATTAAAACAACATAATTTGCAAAGGCGGGCTTATTCCGAAATCTCTTCCAGCTAACCAGTCTAAAATTAAAAAAGAGGTAAGTATAAGTACAGTGAATTAAATTAAAAATTAACTTAAAACTTAACCAATAATAACAAAAAGAAAATGCACCCTTTAATAATATGAAATAATAAAATTATATTATAATATATATAATAAATACATTAGAATATATTTTTAAAAGTAAATAAATATAATAAAGTAATTTAATACAGTGTAAATATCACTGATTATCTGCGTAATTTTTTTTTAATATAGTGTTTTCTTACCCGACATATATAAAGATAAAAAAAAACACATGCACTGAAAAGCTTTAGCAAAATAATAATCATCATTAATATTATAAAATAATAGTATCATTTGCCCTTACTCCAATTTAAATGGGGTCGTCACAACATGTTGTTACATTAATTGCCTAGGTATTTTACGACCAGCCATCTGCCTGACGTCAACTTACCGCCTTTTACGACACTTCGGTAAGAAGTGAGGGTGTTCTATTTTACTACGCCGGATACTACACGGTGGTTAGCAAAATAATATTATCTTTACTTTTTTTATGTAGGTTTTTCTGGAGTTGGATACAAATTTTACTTTTTACTTTTATAATTTCTACCATAATTAGTTTCGTAATATCACATATAATAGTGATATAGCAGTGTTTTCTACGAGTTTCCATGACTTTTCCAATATTAATAAAATTGATATTTACAATTTATCCTGCATAATAAATGAAGTAGGACATTGTAGCTCCCGATTTTCGTCGTACAAAAATACGTCAATAATTTGTGGGTGATTTATACGTTTCTATATTGATATTATAAAATTCTACACTTAATTTTAGCCATGACATCAAAATAACTATCAATAGAAGGCTGATACAGAGCCTACTATACTATTAAGGATTACATAAATAATAAAAAATGCGCTTCCGCTTCCTCTATCCATTTTCACAGGAGACATGTAACTTATTTACAACTGTTTTTTCATCTACATATTAACTGCAATTGGATTACCTAAGAGCGGAATAATAAATAAATAAATATATGTGATACTTAAGCACATGGTCGTCCGTCCCCAAAGTAATTAACTTTTTTTTCATCTATTTACTGCAATTGGATTTATATGAATAGAAAAAAAAAACTTTATTTATTCTTTACTAGCTGTGCCAGCAGTTCACACGCATAAAAATCAGTGTGTCACAAATTCATCTTCCTGCCCTTATCCCACTCTAAATGGGGTCGGTAAAACAAGTTGTCACATGATTTGGCTACGTATTTAACGACCGGCCACCTGCCTGACGTCAACTTATCTTAGTCGTATTTTACGACACCTCGATGAAAAGAGGGTGGTCTATTTTACTCAACCGGATACAACTTACCTTAGTCGCCTTTTACGGCACCTCGGTAAGAAATGAGGGTGGTCTATTCTACTCAGCCGGGTACCACACGGCTATGTGTGTAAAATTTTATAATATCAACATAAAAACGTATAGAAATCAGTGTGTCACAAATAATTTGAATTAAAATTTTGAACATAAAAGTAATTATCGTGAATTGAGAGTATTAAGAGTAGAGAGTAAGAGATTTTTGAATAACTTCACCTTGACTTAGGGCACGCAACGAAAGCTTTAAATTTGCAACATTTTTTATTGCTGCTCCTCTCCTATTCATCTTAGCGTAAAGTTATATAGTCTATAGCCTTCCTCGATAAATGGACTATCTTACACTTTAATAATTTTTCAAATCGGACCAGTAGTGCCTAAGATTAGAGCGATCAAACAATCAAACTCTTCAACTTTATAAATTAGTGTAGATTAAGAATAGAAACTTCCGAAAATAAAGATACGCAACCTTTGAGAGTAAATTACATTCATCAAATTCCAAAACTCATTTGTTTACCGGTTCGGGAATGCCTTTGCAATGTCAGGCGTTTTCATAAAAGTAAAAAACATCAAACTTCGAGGGTATCCGCCATTTTGTCCGAACCCTTTTTGACGCGTAAAAATTTTATCTGGAAAAAAATTGAGACGTTGTAACTAACTCCTCCTCCATCTTGTATAAAAATATTATTTATAATATTTAAACACCGCTAGAGCACTCTCACCCAAGCAGCGAAATGAATAAAAACGCGCCGAAGGCGCTAGCACTCTTAATATATATTGTCTCGTGATTCGTCTAAGTGGCTAGGACCCGTACTACGTTGTGTTTTGTAATAACTCAAATTCTTTTAGAGCGTCAGAGGCCATGTGTCCGTCAATCTAAAGGAGTCAAATAAAACCCTAAATAGAATAAAATAATGTGATAATAATCACATTATAGTTTTAGAATAATATTTCAATATATCATATTCTTTAGTATAGAACGAGCCATTAGACCCTACATTCGTAGTTTATATCACTTTGCTCAACAGGGAGGTTCATTATCAAATATCATTTGTTATAATATAAACAGTGGTTTGTCATCAGGTTAGAGGCGTAAAGCAGGCATAAATTAATGTAATTTATTGAGTATAAGTGTACGATACACGAACAGGTTATATATTTATCTAATACAAGAACAGACTTTATATGTCCAACAGATATATATTCGTTACACGAACAGATTCTTGTATGCCCAATACATGAACAGGTTACTATAAAATTTGATAAAAAATATGCGAGACATTCAGATAGTTGAATGTCTCGCGAATGTCTTATGTTATAGCCAACAGAAAGATCACTCACTCGATCTTAATACCCAGCCCTAAACAACTCCGTAGAGAAGTTTAATCAATGTGGTATCTCTCTCCTATCTATTATATTCTTCCGATTTGGAAAAATATAAAAAGAGAGTGATAGTCAGTAGCTCCGCACCCGCTACCAACGGTGAGCTCCGTCCATAGGATATGAGCCCCCCCCCCTGGTGGGGTACCTGTTTATAGTGCGCCTGCGGCGTAATATTATGGGATAAACCCATTATTGTCAGGAGTCAACAAAACCACAGTTGACATATAGGCACGAGTGCCTTGGTGTGTAATGTAGGACCGAAGCCCAAATAATAAATAGCCGGAGCTATAAAATATGGCATTAGCCAAAGGCACAAGGCCTGGTAAACATTGATAATAAATTACCAATTCTTATATTCAGTAAGGCGCATGTCGCCTGCACACATCGTAACGGTGCGTTCTATGGTAAAAACCACATACAGTATAATACGTATAACACGTATAAAGTCCACAAAGTGGAAACCCATCGAAATGGCACAACATGTTGCAAAGCAACTTGATCAGTTATAATATATACACCATATAGGTGTGTGTCCACCGAAGTGGAAAGTGTGTGTCCACCGAAGTGGAATATGTTTATTGCAGAGCATTACATGAATGCCATCCACCCTTATTCACCCACTACCATATAATGGAGCCACACATAGTGCACTCGCTTACGGTATGCGCCAAGCTCAACACGCCACCTTATACAACAAAAGGTAATTTATGTTTAACGCGGCAAGCCACGTAAGATGTAAGATAAGGGAAATGCAGGCCACACTGTCTAAAGCTAGTCCGCAGTCTTGTTAATAAAGACCCGACCAGCGGTTCTTATGCAATAATGCCATGCTTTAATGGTCATTCGTGGTATCATTAACTAAGCTAAAGGGACGTCCTAAAAAGGACGAAACACCACACCCATCCGCGACTATGAACAGAGTCCATAGCGATCCATCACTGCTGCGGCGTATCACTTCAGCAACATAAAGTTAACTTCCGCAACGCCCAGCAACATTCAGCTGTGGTACCATCACTATTGAGAGACTACGAACAACGTGTAGATGTCCGTTCGTCAAACAATAACATTTCAGCCACCACTGTACCGGCACTACTTCAAGCGGCCTATGCGTCCAAAGGTCGAGCAAGGCACACGGCAACGACCGAAATCACCACCGGCCTAACCAAACCCGTATCACAAAGGCACACACCCAAAGTAACTCTGGTTGCGTCAAACCAAAGCCGAATAAAGGCACGCCGCAGCAACCGAAGTCAACTACGGGCCTAGACCCAGCCCTAATAAGATGCAGCCTAGTGTAGCCTTTTGGGCCAGGCACACAGCAATGACCGAAATCACTGCCGGCCTAAACCTCAAGTCTCCCACCAGTACCCGCCAGAGCATGTTCGGTAGAGTGCCAACCACTACTCAGCAAAGTTGCCTTTACCAAGTATCATTCTGACACTTTAATCGTTCGAGGTGAGCAAAGCGATGTAACCATCGCTTACACTCTTAATGGTCAAGTCACAATCACAGCCTTTCCAAAGATCGGCACGATCTTGCATCTTGAACCATTATACGAGAGCGGGCCTAGATGTGTATTTATTATTAATTCTTAAAAATAGTCGAGTTAAAACTCAACTAATATCTTGTATCGCCCCAGTACACATCTACAATATCATTATAACATCATTTCATAAGCGACCTAACAGATCACTTCTGCGCTCTACGCTCCGCCCGCTCTCTCAATACTGTAGTACGGCGGATGACGTGACATTCCGTCAATTTGACAAAAATATGACTTTTCTGAATTTAATGTTTTATGAATAGAGCATCAGTTAAAGATGCAAAAAAAACGTTACTGCGTGACAAACAAACATTTATTTTTATATTTATAGATTTTTCTAAAATATTGAAATTTTAATAATTATTTATTTTTAAAACTCGAATGTAGGAATGAGACTGTTACAACGTGCGCAAAATTTTGTCCCCAACATAATTTTTGCTCCAATTCGCAGACACAGTAACTGTTGGCAACTTTACAACTCGATGCCATTTGGAAATGTTTTTCCTTTTGTTTTGTGGTCGGTTGAATTTTAACGTCCATTGACTATGCTCAAGATAATAATTAAACATAATTCAGCATAGATTAATGAAGTAAACATGTTTTTATTATAAATTCAGAACCTGGATGACCTTGAGTCTTGCTCGGTAATTGTTTTGAAGAAATAAAAAAAATAAAGCTTAAAAAAAAAATGAAAAAAAATAATTGGGCAGGTGGTTCTTCTTCACCATTTCTTTAGTCCGCCCGTTATCACTGAGCTATTACAACATTACAAGTGACAATTGAAATATAATAATTTGCATGGATTGCAGAAATAAAAAGGCCTTTTTTTTAAATGAAACCTAGCAAGATCACTATTCCTTCAAAAAATTATATGTGTTTTTAATGATTTTTGCATAGTGATGTTTGAAAAGATAAATGGCTGTATAGACTATTATTTCATTTCTAAAGTTCACGTTTACAATGACGAATAAAGGCTGTCCCACAAAAATTATACCACTGCTGGGTATACACCTCTCTCTGTTTTGAGAGAGAAGGATTGGAGCTGAGATCTAGCACGTTGCTCCAATGCGAATTGGTAGGTTACACATATCCCTAGAATTCTTTAGAGATATGCAGGTTTCCTCACGATGTTTGCCTTCAATGCCAATTTGACTTAACAGCTGGTGGATTTAAGCTCTCCATTTGTCCAAAAGAAATAGAAAGTCTCTGCTTTCTAAAGGGCAAATACTTCCTATTTATTTTTGATGTAAAAGTAACATCAACAAATCATCTCAATGACAGTACTTTACTACCAAACTTAATAGAGTGGATTTACGACTGCGTTGTAATAAAAACCTTTTTGTAAACGGACCTTTCAGGGCCTACCGTAGATATTTTACCGGTAACGAGCGAGAAAGCATATATCCGGAACACCCTTACTATTTTAAGCTATTTAATACTATTATATTTAAATGAGTTAATCTTGTATATATATATATTTTTTCTGAATCTCGAAAACGGCTCCAACGATTTTCCTGAAATTCAGCATGTAGGAGGTTTTGGGGGAGAAAAATTGATCTAGTTAGGTTTTATGTAAAAAAAATATTGTTTTATCCCTATTTTTGGGCATTAAAAAACACTAACATTTATATTGAATTGAATTTTCGCCATTAACTGTCAAGTCGACGTAGCTTATTCGGTTAGCGGGCAGCATCGATAAATGTGAGTGCCAAGGATCGATCCCAACTAAATAAATGTTTTTTCTTTTTTTAAAGTTTTTTTTTGTAAAAAATTACCGAGCGAAGCTCGGTCACCCAGATATTACTATCTTAAGCTACTTAAAGGCGTTTAGACATTGGATTAAAAAAATAATTTTAGTTCTTTTGACTTATCTGTGTGAATCTATTTTTATTTTGCAATAACGTCAGCAGGATTGGTTAGACGCCGTGTGACGCCGAGGTGTCGTAAAAGGCGACTAAGGTAAGTCGACCCGCCGTGTGGTATCCGGTTTAGTAGAATAGACCACCCTCTTTCTTACCGAGGCGGCTAATTTTCGGCAAGAAAGGGGGTAGTCCGTTTTACTGAACCGGATACCACACGGTAGGTCGACTTAATTTAGTCGCCTTTTACAACACCTCGGTAAGAAATGAAGGTGGTCTATTCTACTCAGCCGGATACCACACGGCGGGTCGACTTACCTTAGTCGCCTTTAACGACACCTCGGTAAGAAAAGAGGGTGGTACTATTCTATTCAGCCGGATACCACACGACATAACTATAAATAATAACGAAGCATTTATAGAATTAGGCGTTTAGAATTAGAATTAGGATCCATAATATAAAAATAATAATAAAATTATTTTGCTATAATCCGCGAAGAAGTAAAATAAAAAATATATATAATGCTAAATATAGAGTGGACAATCGGTTATCATACCTGATACATGCAGGAGTCGTAAAAACATGTGTGCCTGTATTTTTACGAATCCTACATGTATCAGGTATGAAAGCGGATTTTCCACTCTACATTTAGCATTATATACCTATATTTTCTTTTTTACTTCATCGCGTATTGTAACAAAATAATTTTATTATTACTTTTGTGAATAATTACTAAGCGAGTAATTAATTATTTATTATAAAGGAATTAGGTTTAAGTTAGAATAGACCACCCTCTTTCTTATCGAGGTGTCGTAAAATACGACTAAGATAAGTTGACGTCAGGCAGGCGGCCGGTTGTAAAATACGTAGCCAAATTATGTAAAAACATGTTTATAACATGTTGTGCCGACCCCACTTATAGTGGGATAAGGGCAAGAAGATGATGAAAGGAATTAGGTTTACGATAACTATTAATACATACTAAGCAAGTACGTACGTCATAATAAAAACAATTCGCATGCCTAAAACAAAACGTTATCCACTTAGGAATGCTGCTCTACCAGTTACGGAACTTTGTGATGTTTGCTTGACATGCGAATGAGTGGTTTTTGAAATTTTTTCGCCTTTTTAACTAAATTAAATCAATTCTTGAATAGGGCTCTATAAAAATGGCTGTAAAACCATAATTCCTCTTAGTTTTTATTATAATTATACAACTAATAGTTAGCCTTTAAGTGGGATATATAATAGAAAACTATAGGTAATTTAGAAATTTAAATAAGTTTTAAACAAACCATATTGTATATCACGTTGGCTTATTAATAAATAAATAAATTAATCAAAAATGCGTACTTCAATCAAATCTAAATAATTTTTATTCAAGTAAGCTTTTTACAAACACAGTTGTATCGTCAAGGATCAATTAGATATTACTAGCTTTTACCCGCAACTTCGTTTGCGCAGACTATAATTGTTGAATAAACAGTAGCTTTAGCCAGTAGTGTCGTTCTCCAACCCTGTAAATGTCTCCATAACAAAAATCATATCGATCCGGGAAGATAAAATATATTTATCGTTTTCCATTTCAATCAACTTTGACACATCGTGCATAAAAAAACTTTGTTGATAATAGAACGCGCTTTTCAATGTCATCCTATTCCTGTAGAATTAACAGGACTTCTATAGCATATATGTTACTCCGGCGTATAAGGAATAAATGTGCCCAAATTTTTCGATATTGGTTCAGCGGATTCGCCGTGAAAGAGTAAAAAACACATCATACTCACTAACTTTCGCATTTATAATATAAATAGGATATGATAGGATAGGATAAAGCTCCAACTGCTATATAACAATATAAATAAAACTAAGAAGCTCTCTTAAAACTATAAATTCAGATCAGAGACATTAAAAATAATCTATTATGCTGGGTTCACATTATCAGAATTGTATATTTTACATTGACAATTTTAAAAATGTTCTGCGATCGTAAAATAGATCTATTTTAGATTAAATGCGTTCAATTACATGCGAACGAAAACGACGACGAAATAATATTTTAACTCTCTCTTTCTTCAACCAATTAAGTTTTCTGTTTACTATACTTATAGAGATATCCACGCAACGCGTATAACTATACTATACTATAAACCAAACCTTCGGGAAAAAAATCCTTTAAAAAGTCTTTTAATAAAAATTAGATCGAATACATGCAATACAAACAGCCTTTAGGGACATTGTTTTATAAAAGTGTAGATATCAAAAGAAACATGAAAAGAGATGGGATGATTACGCGCCAAAATATAGGCGGGTGAACGAATTTTATCGCTCAAAACATTGAATGCGCGTAGGTTTACAGACGCTGCGATATCTATTCATGTTCGCCAGAATATGTCACGATTGACAAATTGCTTGGCCAAGCTTGTCGCGATAACGCCAATGCTCGTCGAATCCCGATAATGTGGCGCTGCTATTACGTTGAACCAATTATTTGTGGCTTCACCGGGAGTTTACATTTTTTATTCATTTTCATCCGTCTCTCAGAGAGGTATTAGAGCGCTTGATGAGAACTCAGCACGACGCAATAGAGCTTGGAATTGTCTATTTAAATGCAGGCTTGGCTTTACAGAGGATTGGGTTTATCGGAAAAGAGGATTTGAATGGGAAATTATTGTCTGTGACATATTCCAATGGAAAGTTACGTTTGTGGTATAATTTCTTACTTTTTTGAAATCATGTTTATAATTTTGTATCCGGTGTGGTATCCGGCTAAATAGAATAGTACCCTCCTTTCTTTCCGAGGTGTCGTAAAAGGCGACTAAGGTAAGACGACCCGCCGTGTGGTATGCGGCTGAGTAGAATAGACCACCCTCATGTCTTATCGAGGTGTCGTAAAAGGCGACTAAGGTAAGTTGACTCACCGTGTGGTATCCGGTTAAGTAGAATAGACCACCCTCTTTCTTATCGAGGTGTTGTAAAATACGACTAAGATAAGTTAACGTCAGGCAGGCGGCCGGTCGTAAAATACGTAGCCAAATTATGTGACAATATGTTTATGACATGTTGTGCCGACCCCACTTAAAGTGGGATAAGGGCATGAAGATGATGATTAGGCATTATTTTAATGAACACCTCAAGATGTTTTAAGTCGTAACTTCATATTTCTACATTTTTCCTCTTATTTTTACGGTAATCTATTTCGAATTTTTTAATGTGGCCTTATTAATAAAGGTTTTTTAATTCGACATAATTCGATTTTTATTGACAAATCTATGGAAAGTAATATTCGAGAATAATCTAAAACAAAGCGTTTCTAGGTATAGTAAGTTCTTAATAATAAATGCTATACACAAAATATTAATATCATCATTTTCCTGCCCTTAACCCCCTCCATGTGGGGTCGGCACAACATGTTAAACATGTTGTCACATGACTTGGCAACTTACCATAGTCGTATTCTACTATTCTACTTAACCGGATACGACACGGTGGGTCAACTTACCTTAGTCGCTTTTACGACACCTCGGTGAGAAATGAGGGTGGTCTATTCTACTCAGCCGGACACCACACGGCGGGTCGACTTACCTTAGTCGCCTTTAACAACACCTCGGTAAGAAATGAGGGTGGTACTATTCTATTCCGCCAGATACCACACGGCGTAATAAAAATATTAATATATTTATCCTATTTTATTTCGTGGGATTTAGATACATCAAAATCGTGTTAAAATTATACAAAGCAACAAAAGATAATAGAAACAACAGCCTTTCTGTAGCTTTTGTTGTAAGAGGCTTTTGTATTCAAGTGAAAGATATGCAAAAGCGCAGACAAGGAAAAAACAAGATTACTTTACTTATACTTTAAAAGAAAATAGAGATGTGTTGTTTTACATATAACGTAATCCCATTGACCTGTATATATGTATATAAGACAATTAAAAGTGAATTTTGGAAACGGCCAAATAAAATCGTATTGTTCTGTAAACCAAAGAAACGACAATTAAAGTTTATATTTTACTTGCCGTTTCCCTTAATACATTATTATTATCAATCTTGTTAATATGTTGTACTGTATAAAATTGTTTTTGCTTTTCAAACCATTTTTCTGTCAAACTGTGTTCTGTTCTTAATTTAAACTTTAAAATATAAAAATATAAAATAAAGAAAAGTATTTATGTATTTGCATTCTTTACATGTATATTTTAATATTATAATTTTTAACAACTATTTCAACATAGAAAAAAAGCTGTGTGGTATCCGACTGAGTAGAATAGACTACCCTCATTACTTACCGAGGTGTCGTAAATGGCGACTAAGGTAAGCTCAGACCCGCCGTGTGATATCCGGCTGAGCAGAATAGAATCCTCCTGCCCTTAGCCCACTCTAAGTGGGGTCGGTACAACATGTTATAAACATTTTACGACCGGCCGCCTGCCTAACGTCAACTTACCTCAGCCGTATTTAACGACCCTCGGTAAGAAGGACGGTGGTTTATTCTACTAAACCGGAAACCACACGGTGAGTCAACTTACCTTAGTCGCCATTTGCGACACCTCGGTAAGTAATGAGGGTGCCTATTCTACTCAACCGTAAACCACACGGTGCGTCAACTTACCTTAGTCGCATGTACGACACCTCGGTAAGAAATGAGGGTGGTCTATTTTACTAAGCCGGATACCACACACAGGTCCAAATTTAGAAATAAACAGTTAAATTTAAACGTTTTTTTTTCATTAAGTACTTTTACACCTGTCGTAATTTACGCCGTGTATATCTTACGGTAAAAATACTTTAAGGTCACGGAATTACAAATTTAGAAAGTGTTTTCAATATAAACATTTATGTAGGCCCGAAATTGAGTTCATTACCTGCGGTCGCTATTTTTAATTCTCGCTGTACAAAATAACGATGAGATTAAATTATTTCTTTGAGATTTTTATTTATTTACAACTTAAATATACAAGAGCAACCTGGGTGACCGAGCCTAATTTGAAGTTAGGTTCTAGCAATTTGGGATACAAATTACTCGTAAACTGGTTAACCCCTCCAACTAACCTAAATGCTCGTGTTAGGAGTGGGTTCACGTTCGTAGTATAATGCCGGGATTCGAAACCACGATATCTCGATCGCAATTCCTTTACCCTGACCATTCAGCTACCGCCGCTACACCGACGAGATTTGTATTTTGGCGACAAGATTTAAGTGAGTTTAAAAATCTTCTGAAGGTATATACATATACTACGTATTGAAAATTCTCGTGGTATAAAATGACAAGAATAAAAAACAAATGTCGGATAACGTCATCTTGTAATAAAGCTAAAAGAGTAGCTCCAAAAGAAAATTCGATCACGCTGAACGCTGTAAGTATTTTAGTGCCAAAAAAAATTTAATATTTTGTAAAATGTATTCTGGAAAAATGAAAAAATATCATTCATCATTTTGGATCCTAACGCAGGTTTGACCAATGAGTTTTTTCTGCTAAAACTTATATGCCTAATTGATATTTGCAATTTATCATACGCCTTTCAGTAAAGGAAAACATCGTGAGGAACCTGCATATCTCTCAAGAGAATTCTAGAGAATATGTGTAACCTACCAATCCGCTTTGGAGCAGCGTGGTAGGTCTTAGCTCCAATATTTCTCTCCAGAAATGGAGAGAGAAGGCCTATCATCAGCAGTGGGATTGTAACAAGCCGTTATTGTTAAATAACGGCCTGTTCTGTTTTATTGTTCATAATTCGAACAATTTGTATACAGAAATATGACAACATCAAACGGATGTTGTTTATATGTGTAGTTGTATTACATACTCGTTTTGAATAGTTCTAAGTCTGTTTCATAGTTATCAGTACCGTTTAACTGAAAAGGGTACCGTTATATTAGATAACGAACGTGACACTTGTCACTTTATTTCCCGTGTCACAGTATAATCATGATATTGCAAACAACATCATTTCAATGGTCGTTTAGAACAGAGTCTCAGCAATGCATCAAAACGAAAATATACTGACAATACTCAGTTAGTTTTCCATCAACATTTTTTTTAATCTGTCAAAAATTATTTGGGTCCACCATACGTCATAACCTATATGAGAATTCACCGTCACATCTACAGAGTTTATACTGCAATTTTTGAGGAAGGTTAAGGTTAATAAAATATTATCCGAAACAAAACCAATTTTAATGAAACTTTTACTTTAGGCGGTTGTGGAGTAGTGTAGGCTACTTTAAATTTAGAATTCCCGCGGGATCGGGCTATATGCGGGAATAACTTTGTGAAACACTAGTTACAACGTGGGCGAAGCTGTAGGCACATCTAGTAATTTATACTTAATATATGATGAGTTTGTTTGATTGTTTGAATGCGATAATCTCAGTAACGACTGGACCGATTTGAAAAATTCTTTAATGTAATATAGTATAATACATTTATCAAGGAAGGCTATAGACTATAACATCACGCTAAGATTATTAAAAGACGAGCGAAAATGTTAAAATTAAAACTTTCCTTACGTAAGTAAACGGAAAGTTATCAAAAAATCTCTAATTAACTCACTATAGCTACTTTTATGTTCAAAATTTTGATGCGATAAAATATTTGTCACAGAAGAAGCTGCTGGCACTGCTAGTATGACATACAAAGTCCGTCACAACCACAGATTTGAGGAAGATTTAGGTTAATAAAATATTATTTCGGAGAATATTTTTAATGGAATTTTGACGGGTATTTCACCTGAAGATAGAAGAGGTTATAGAACAACATATAGGCTGCTTTTTATTCGAGAATTCCCGCGGGATCGGACTTTACGCGGGAAAAACTTTGTAACACACTAGTAACAACGCGCGCGAAGCTGTAGGCACAGCTAGTAAATAAAATAAAACTAAATAGCATAACTGTAAATAAATTTTTTACGATACCATCCAATACACTTCAAGTGCTATTAGCTGACCAGTAAGCCGCTTTAATGTTTACGACTAGATTTTAATACCATAAGACAACTGCAGTTAACTTCAAGTACGAAATGGTGTTAAAATTTTTTATTACTATCTCGTTCCCGCTATCGATTAATCGAATCTAAATGTGGAAACTGGGTCGTAGAAATTATTCTTTAAATAGTACTTGCATCGGTAAAGGCCTAAACGATTGCCAATATGGGAAAAGAAATTATTGCTTAGTCATTATTGTGGTGTATGTGTTTAAATGTATTATTTTAATGTAGACTAATGTTGTATAAATATAGCGCGGGGTCAAAAATAATATGTCACTACACGTCCACTCTCACCAAGGGCTCTCGTGTTACTGACGTGGTGCATTCTTTGACAGTGTAATGTTTCATTTGTACATTAGTATTATTAGTGTAAGTTGTATTCATATATGTATATATATAAGGTAAGATACATACATCTCAACCTCCATACACTACAATTATATCTTACTAGCTTTTACCCGCAGCTTCGTTTGCGTGGTCTGTTGTCGCGTGATAGGTTGATAATAGATGGCAATTTTCAATGTCATCCTATTCCTGTAGAATTAACAGGATTTCTAACACTTATATGTTATCCCGGTGTATAGATATTTGTTCAGTGGATTCGCCGTGAAAGAGTAACAAACATACAACTATACTCACAAAATTTAGTATTGAATTAGTGATAAGTGGTAATCAAATTAGTGGGATTATTTATTTTATTAATGCACGCCGTGTGGTATCCGGCTGAATAGAATAGTACCAACCTCTTTTCTTACCGAGGTGTCGTAAAAGCTGACTAAGGTAAGACGACCCGCCGTGTGGTATCCGGCTGAGTAGAATAGACCAACCTCATTTCTTACCGAGGTGTCGTAAAAGGCGACTAAGGTAAGTTGACCCACCGTGTGGTATCCGGTTTAGTAGAATAGATCACCCTCTTTCTATTCTATTTTATTTTTATCTATTCTATTTTTACCGAGGTGTCGTAAAATACGACTGAGGTAAGTTGACGTCAGGCAGGCGGCCGGTCGTAAAAACGCAGCCAAATCATGTGACAGCATGTTTATAACATGTTGTGCCGATCCCACTTAGAGTGGGATAAGGGCAGGAAGATTATGATTTATTTTATTCATGCAACTAGAAACATAATGTTTTGAAAAGTGTAACCGCCGACCTTTTTGCTGACTATTCTTTTCTATGAATAATTTCCCAAACTACAAGAACCGAACAAATTTATTTAAATATTTAGCAATTGAATTTCATTGAAATATATAAACGTGTCAAGGCAAGTCTAAAATATAATGAGAAAGTAAATATCGGCTTTCTTGGAAAATCAATAGGCATCTTTAAATCATAGGCCGGTTGCCGGGGACGGCGTTTCAAACTGGTATTACGTTAAGTTTAACGTGCTTATTAGGGGCTAAAGCTCTAGAATATTTTATGTTACTATTCCTAAGTGATAAGAAGCTAGGTAACTTAGGTCACTGAAATTGAACTTTACTTAATACAGGTTGAAAGCGATAAGTGTGTGACGTTTTGGGCTGGCAAAAAAAAACAAGCACTTTAGTCAACACAAAAAGGAAATATTTATTATATTTATAAGTATCGTAAATTGGGTCTTTGGCCCGCCTTATTTATACTTTGTATACAATTATTTTTAAAAATTTTATAAATTAAAAACAAATCATCAATTCGCTCCGGGGGTACTGGAAGAAGTAAAACTTGAAACCTTGCGGTTTAATAACGTAAAATTGAAATTTTTTAAAAGATTGACCGCCGTTTTTCTGGTTCTTCTCGGTAAGAGCAACATTCCGAACCAGTTGTAGCTTCATTAATCATTTATTTATGTACCATAAAAAATGTAGGAAAAAAAAACATTATTGATAAAAAAAAGTGTACAAAAGGTCAACTTATCCCTATGACAGAGATCTCTGCCAGCTAACCTACGTACCTACCTACGATCATATTGATCCTTAACGATTCAAAAATTCTTTGAAAAGCTTACTTGATCATTTGACATTTGATTTGACCTATTTTACATAATTCTTAGCCATTTGAATTAGAAACAATGTGAATCTATAGTGCTGTTTCCTCCTATGGTATTTTTCCTATTTCTGCTCCTTCGGAAAAGCTGTTTCCGTAATTTGAACGCAGTTCGCTGAATATTTTTGCGTTCAGGAGTTTATAGAAAGTCTTTAAAGAAAAGTAAACTATTTAATGTATAAAAGCCATATATATCACGGCTTATTCTATCGGGTTAGCCCGACTAGTTTCGAACCCATTCGAGGCACTTATTCTTTACACGACGTTATCGTGGCGGGAACTCCGTGAAACAGCTCGCTCGGGGGAAGAACATGATAGCGGCGATAGAATAAGATGTGAGTATAGCCGGTTTTTTTTTCTTTTTTTATAAATAAATATATGGGACACTTACACACACTGTCGTCCGTACCCAAAGTAAGTAACTTAACACTTGTGTTATGGGTGATAGACAACTGGTGAATATATAATTATATATTTTTTTTAAATACATACGTAAAATACAAATTTCTATTTTAATTACACATTTCTATTTAAATACAAATACAAGTTTCTGTACAATAACTGAATACTACTCATGACAGATAAAATTTAACATTAAAGTAAAAGCCTTCGTCAAGAGAGTGACTGTATTAGAAAAATGTCCTTAATAACTTATTATAATAGTAAATAGGCTGTACATATTTGTGTCAGCATATTGGAAAACCACGCCAGTAAATTTAGCCGGCTCGTGTTCTCTGAAATTTATGTATGTTCGGTGGGTTTCTGTTTACAATGGCGAATAAGCTGAAGAGCTTATATAATAAATGTAATAATGTAAAAAATAGGATTATTTTTGCTAAAACGAAAGCTCTGATATTTATAAATAATAATCATCATCTTCCTACCCTTATCTCACTCTAAGTGGGGTCGGCACAACATGCTATAAACATGTTGTCACATGATTTGGCTCTTTTACGACCGGCCGCCTGCCTGACGTCAATTTACCTCTGCCGTAGTTTCCGAAATCTCGGTAAGAAAGAGGGTGGTCTATTCTACTTAACCGGATACCACACGGTAGGTCAACTTACCGTAGTCGCCTTTTATGACACCTCGGTAAGAAATGAGGTTGGTCTATTCTACTCACCCGGATACCACACGGCGGGTCGACTTACCTTAGTCGCCTTTTACAACAACTCGGTAAAAAATGAGGGTGGTACTATTCTATTCAGCCGGATACCACACGGCGAATATTTATAGAGAATAATAATAATAATGAATATATGGCACACTTACACACACGGTCGTCCGACCCCAAAGTAACTTAATACTTGTGCTATGGTAGACAGACAGCTGATGACTATATACTTATATAATTTTTAAATACATACTTACATACAAATATACACCCAGACTCGAAGACCAACAAATTCATTCATTGAATGTTGGCCCTCGGCGGGAATCGAACCCGCAACCCGTGGAGCTGAAGGCAGGGTCACTACCCACTGCTCCAACTGGCCAATCATTTACTTATACGTTGTTACTATTATTGGAAACTGCGTTTCTTAATAACTCAAAGGAAGTAAATGAAACAAATCTTGAAGTGCTAATATATAGAATTAGGTGCTACTTTGCGGAGGTTCATAAATACAAAAATAATTAAAATATTATTATCTCACAATAATCCGCAGTTTTTCCGCGACATCGCCATTTATAGGAAACTAATATTTTCATAACATTTGGCTTGAAATAGTGATTATTTAATTCCTTCACAAATATAAGTGAAATTGACACTTTTTGTTATTCAAAATCCTCCTCCTCCTCGCGTCGCATTCCTCATTACTGAGGGTCGTGATCCCTACGATTAGGAAGCAGACTTTCTCGAAGGACTTCCTTCCATCTGTTTCTGTCCTTGGCCATGTGGAGTGCATCATGCAGTTTGGAGTCCAGTGTAGCACGGATCTGGTCTGACCATCTAATCGGGCTGCGGCCTCTTGGCCGTTCAAAATACTAATATATAAATAATATATTACGTAAAATAAGATACATACAAAGAACATTTGTTTATGGTGACTCATTTGTGTAGAAAAAATTAAGTTAAAAATAAAAATTGATGTATAATAACATATTCGATTATACTTTGGATATGATTGTTTTAAGAGTTCTTCAAATAAGAATAACTTCTGATGATGTTTGACTGGCCCGTTGTAGCAATGAGTAGAGACCCTGCCTTGACCTCCGCGGGTCGCGGATTCGATTCCTACCGAGGGCCAACATCATCCTCATCATCATCCTCCTGCCCTTATCCCACTCTAAGTGGGGTCGGCACAACATGCTATAAACATGCTGTCACATGATTTGGCTGCGTTTTTACGACCGGCCGCCTGTCTGACGGCAACTTACCTAAGTCGTATTTTACGACACCTCGGTAAGAAATGGGTGGTCTATTCTACTAAACCGGATACCACACGGTGGGTCAACTTACCTTAGTCGCCTTTTACGACACCTCGTCCTACCGAGGGCCAACATTTTCTATAAAACAATCTGTTGGCTCTCTGACCCAGGCTCTGAGCCTGGGTGTATATTTGTATTTAAAATTATATATGTATATATTCACCAGTTGTTTCTCAACCATGACACAAGTGTTAAAATTACTTACTTTGGGGACGGGCGAACGTGTGTGTAAGTGTCCCATATTTAAAAAAAAACGAAATTCGTTAAACATATTTATGATCCACTCTGAAACAGCGTGGTGGGCTTGAGCTCCAAAATGAGCTCTACATATAGCAGGCGCAGTATACGTGTATTGTATTATTGAGATTTTTTTTTGACAAGTAAAAAACAATTTCTGTTATGTTACTCGGGCAGCAGCTGAAAACCTGCGCCGTGTGTCATTAGTCCTAGTAATGGCATGCGGCAATGCTGAGCTGTGTGCCCATTCTGTCAATTATCAATTGCAGAATAAATGTTTTTTCATTTCATTTCATTTTCATTCATTTCATTTTAATTCGTTCAAGCCGGCGTTACTTTGTGGCATTTTATGTCACACAAGAAAAAGTTCTCATTATTTTTGTTTCAAATTATTCACGACGAATTACCTCGTTTAAAATAACGATTCTCGCGAGATTAACTCCACGAATCCACGTTGCGATTTTGTCTTTTAATCTCTCTCTTGAGCATACTTCCGTGGTTGATAGGAACGTGTCTTGAATTCAGGGTAAGGCGGTACCCCCAAGGCTGTTCCATCCAACCATGCCATGGAAATATATATGCTCCCTTTTGACAAAACGGCGGAATTAATTTAACCAGCGATCGCGCCCTGTGCTCATAAAAAGACCATATATCCATCAAAATATGATTTAGTTTGTTATTCAGTAAAGCTATAGACAAATAATATTAAAAACATATATACATACTATTAATTTCCTAAATTTAACCACAGACGAACCATAAAACAAAAGAGTATACGTGTGTGTAATGTGTAATGAATTTTTATGCATTATTAAAAAAAAGGTAGTGGGGGATGATTCTAGGTATTTTTATTTCTAGAGAATTTTTGTATTTTTTAAAGCCCAAAAACAAGGATAACCGATTTTTTTTAAAATAAAACCTAGCTAGATCGATTTCTCGAAACCTCTTGCATTTTTGCACGATTTTCCTGGATTTCAGGAAAATCTTTGGAGCCGTTACCGAGATTCCGAAAATATACATAAATAAATTAAAGATTATAGATAAATGAGTTTTTTACCAAAGTTTTCATTTAGCTAGTTGTGTCCGTGACCTTCTTAAAGTTACCTTAAATTTTAAAATAACCTCAATTTTGTATACTTTTGATTCACGAAAAAATGGAAATCTTTCTTTTCTTCGGAATTCCATCAATATCGCACAAGCAGAATATCAGCAAAAACGTATTAGACGGACAGATTTTCTCATTTATCACTCATAAATCTAAAATTAAACCGTAAATTAAAGAATAATGACCTCAAGTTTACTCAAGTCCCAAATAAATCTTTGTAATCCAAATACGTCAAATTTATAAAGAGCAGTCTTACACCCGACTCGGGTCTCGCAAGTTAAACAAGCCGGCTTAGATTACATTACAGCCATAATTTATCTTTAACCTTAAAATAAAACTGCTTTAATTAATCTTTAACCTCAACAACTTCTATTTTATTCGTTGTAAGACGTTTACTTAATAAAATCGTGTAATCTGTACAAAGAAAAGTCCGTTAGTTTTAATTAACTCGATTTAAAATGACCTTTTCACAATAATAACAAATAATTGTCTACTGGCCATATTTAATAATAACAGAAAAATGGTCACAAAATTACCAAATATGCATTGCACGCTTTTAGCCAAAAGCTATTTATTATAGCCAAGAGACAATAAAAAAGAAATCCTTTATTTGTATAATTTATAGAATAAGGCGTTACTTTGCGGAGATTCATAATACAAAAGTAATAATAAAATTATTGTGCTATATTATATGATATGATTATAGCAAAATAATTTTATTATTACTTTTGTATTCAATTATTTTTATATAATCCGCGATGAATCATGCTCATCGCGGATTATAGCAAAATAATTTTATTATTATTCTTTATATAATATACAATTTATTAAGGACAAAATAAGAGGCTAATAAAAAATTAAAAATTCTTTTATCGCGGATTATAGCAAAATAATATTTTCATTACTTTTTGTACAATTATTTAGTTACTTTGGAAACGGCTGATCATGTGTGACTCTTTCCTTCGCTTAAAAAACCTTCCCTAAAATTTCTTTAAAACGTACTTTGCCCTTTTTAATTCTCATTGCACACCCTTTTTTAAAATTACAGATTGCACAGGTTTAAATATAAAAAAAACCTATTACGTAAGAGCGACATTAGTTACACGCGAAAAGCCTCGTTTTCGTATTATATCATAAACGGATATGCGATATTTTTCAGTTTCTTGCTCGGCTTATTTAATGCAGCAATTTACAGCAGGCATATGATCTTGGGAGGTCGCCAAAAACAAATGCGCATTGTATAAGTATTATTACGTTATAAATACTTTTGAGTTAAAATATTTATGTACCGCATTTCTGGTTTTAATTCTTTCAAGTTGTATCTATTGGTTGCTCTCTGCAGAGAAGATATTTTTTTTTATGTCACGAAAACCCATTATGGGTCATCGCCGCCAGACGGGGTCGAGCAGCGGGTATGTCGGAATCGCACCGACTAAAAACCTGACAGTGCTCCACCACGCTGCTGGTGGCGGGGACAGGGTACCGTTGTACACATTGCCACCATCCCCGCCAGCAGCAACTCTGACCCCGAGTGCGCCACTGGGTCGGGGCCTCTCTAAAAGTGGCCCCTCCCTCCGCTTGACGATGTATCAGGAGCACCAGATGCATCGACCGCTTCGGGGACCTTTTAAGATGGGCGCCCGATAAACCCTATTCAGGATGCCCGGAGCCGTTTAGCCCTACCACGAATCACCTACCCTTGAAACATACAGGTTTCCTCACAATGTTTTCCCTCACCGAAATTCTTGTGATAAATCATATAGCTTAGCTTTTACCCGCCACTTCGTGTGGACTGTTGTCGCATGATAAGTTGATAATAGATGGCGCTTTTCAATCTCATTCTATTCTTGTAGAATTAACAGGATTACTATAGCCTATACGTTACTCCGATGTACATGGATTAATTGTGCCAATTTCGTCGATATTGGATTTTCCGTAGGATTTCTATGGCATATAGGTTAACCCGGTATATAAGTAGTAATTGTGTAAAATTTTATCGATATGGGTTCAGGACATTCGCCTTAAAGGGCAAACATACATCCATACTCACAAAACTTTCGCATTTATAATAATAGTAGAATGCACATAAATTTAACCGTAATACTTATTGATCACGGCCCTGGGTTTGAACCAGTGACCAGTCACTCGTCCCCCAGCTCGGCTATCACGGCTTTTGTAATATGAGCTGTTGATTAGAATCATGAAATATGTCAAATTGAATAAAGTTTATTTTGAATTTTAAGGGTAGCTCTGGTCATTACAGGGGGGAGGGGTTAGGAAAACTATGTCCAAACACCACTTTCCAAACTTACCTCTGTAGTAGTTTTCAAAGAAAAATATGACAAAAATAATCAAAATCGATACTAGCGAAGTCTGGCACGTAATTCCGGTCCACAAAGCGAACTATGTTTATTATTCAGCAGTTATTGATTGAGTAACCATTTAGTTCTTGCCTGCAGTGAATGTGGACGTGAATAAATAAAATACACGTCTAATCATGTATCATTATATTTGGTAATTTCAAGCTAGATATTTTATATGGTATCCGAATAGAATAGTTCCACCTTCATTTCTTATCGAGGTGTCGTAAATAGCGGCTCAGGTAAGACGACACGCCGTGTGGTATCCGGCTGAATAGAATAGATTAACCTCATTTCTTACCGAGGTGTCGTAAAAGGCGACTAAGGTAAGTTGACCCACCGTGTGGTATCTGGTTTAGTAGAATAGACCACCCTCTCTCTTACCGAGGTGACTAAGGTAAGACGACACGCCGTGTGGTATCCGTCTGAATAGAATAGTACCACCCTTATTTCTTACCGAGGTGTCGTAAAAGGCGACTAAGGTAAGTTGACACACTGTGTGGTATCTGGTTTAGTAGAATAGACCAACCTCTCTCTATATGAAGCCTATATGAAGTAGGCCACATTCACGTAATAACTTATCCTGCATGTATAAGGTATGTGAATGTTGCCTGCTCTTTTATGTACTTATACACTTACTCATAATACACTTGTATTACATGTATTCTCTTAACTAACGCGGATTATAGCAGAATAATTCTGTTGTAACTTCTGTACTATGAAATTCCGCCTGCATCTATAAATCATTACATAAATTCTCCTAACAAACGCGAATTATAGCAGAATAATTCTATCATAATTTCTGTTATATTAAACAATAAAAAGGTCTGCAAAGTACTCAGTACAAAAGTATATATTTTTATTGCAAAATTAAATAGCCCCAAATAAGTTGTATTAAAAATATATATTAGGTAACTGTTCTTCTTAAAATCTCTCGTGGATCTTGAGTGTTCTCTTGTTAAGTAGGTACTCGTAAAAAATATCCCTAATTCCTAACATCGTTTCGCAAACGAATTACTTCAACTATAAATGCTCATATAATTAAAAGTAACTGGGCGGATGACGAAAAATTACCTTGCTCAGTAATTTTTTTTAAAAGGTATATAAAAGATGAACTTGAAAATAAAGAAAAAAGAATTCGGACAGGTGGGGCTCGATCTGGAGTATTTTTTTGTACAGTAAAATTCGGCTATCAATTTTAGCTTTTCCATTACAGCAATTTAAAAACACTATTAAAGAGAGGCTGATACAAAAAGCCTACTATACTGTTGAGGAATATTTAGATGATAAGAATGCGTGAATATAGCTACTGTCCGACCCTGTACAAGATAATAATGACTTATGAGATTACGCGAGATTACGTCCGCGAGATTACGTCCTCGCAGAAGGAGGCCATCGGTGCCATCGATCTCACCCTGTCCACCATGGCACGAACAACAGTGGGCAAGGAGAGATCGTGCCCCACCTGTGCCACGAGCTCTGCCCGCTGAACTTCCCAAGCTGGGCAGTCTGCGAGCGTACGCAGCGCCATGTCACATTCGGTGCCGCACTCGTGGCAGTCACCGGACTCTTCGCACCGGGCCAACTTCCACAGATACCTCCCAAAACAACCATGTCCGGAAAGCACCTGTGTCAGGCGGAAGGTGAGGACCCCATGCCTCCTGGCGACCCAGACCTGGAGAATGGGCTGGATAGCTGAAATCGTCCAGAATCCTGCACTGGGCGATTCCAGCCGCTGTCTTCATTGGCGGAAGAGCTACTCTTGAGCTGCCCTCCGCCAGTCCACCTCTACCGGCGCTGAGTCTCCCCCCGATGAAGAAAGCTAAGAAATGAGAGTAGTCTTATTATTGTTATCTTAATTAATGCATATAGCTTAATTTTAACATTATTTAATTAAGATTATTTTTGCCATTCCCCAAAACACTGGGCCAACACTTAGTAACAAATTCACCTTAAGCTGTTTTACAATCATTACAATCGCTAAATTACTAGCTGTAATAATACACTTGTTTTATGTTATAGGAAAGAGAAAAAATCATTCTTGTTAGAGTATTTCTTTATATTTATTATAGCCCCGAGTCACGTGACTGTGTACGATCGCATGTTAAATCTAAATGTCCAGGTCCTTAACCGCATTTTAGTCTTCAACGTTGTAAATACGTCAGTGTTTTTTATAAAGTGTTTTATTAGCACAGTCACACACATAACTCTTGCAGGGAAAATCAATTCAGCGGCCTACGCTGTTCGAAAGATAAGACAGTTTACAGACTTCGACACAGCAAAACTTGTTTATTTTGCTTACTTCCATAGCTTTATGTCTTATGGAATATTGCTATGGGGTAAAGGCGTGGATAATGAAAAAAAATTGGGGGGTGAAAAATTAATCTAGTTAGGTTTTATTTTAAAAAATGGTTAATTCCTGTTTTTGGGCATTAAGAAAATACTAAAATTAATATTTAATATATAAAAAACTATTTTTGACTTAATTGTCAAGTCAGCGCAGCTTATTTGGGGAACGGGCAGTCTCGAGAAATGTAAATACCAAGGATCGCTCCATAACTGCCTAATTTTTTTTTTTTTTTTATTTTCTTTTTTTTATTTTGTAAAAAATTACTGAGCTCGGTCAACCAGGTCACTATATACTGAATAAAATAGTAGGTTTTCTTGATTTTGAATATTTAAATGAGTTAATCGGAAACGGCTCCAACGACTTTCATGAAACTTAGTATGTAGAGGTTTTCGGAGCGATAAATCGATTTAGCCAGGTTTTGTTTAGAAAAATAACGTTTTTTCCCTCTTTTTCTCCTCATTTTTTACTCAAAAATGCTTAAATATATACATAAAATAGATTGCAAAGGTTAAATGATAAATTTTTTTATCTTAAAAAATTACTTAGTTACTTATAAGCTTTCATCAATTCTTTCATATTTTCAACAGCAATTAACTTATGATCACAAACGAAACGTAGAGAATTTTCCAATACGATATGATTCGTGAAATTAATAATCGGAAATTTTATCTTGTTGTAGTAATGTCTATTGAAGTCAACGTGAGTTTTCCACTAGAAAGAGTCGTGTCATCGACACGGGAATGTATCTCGTGAGATATGTCGATAACCTGTTCAAACGCTTCGGTTCATTATTTTTCGTTCAAAAGCATCAAAGGGAATCCCGATAACCGTTTTTTCTGAATCAAATCTGTTTTGAAAAGAGATTTCATAGAACAATAAAACATTGTATCATGTGGGGAGGTTTGTAGGAATTTTTTGTATAAAAAATGCCTTTTTTATTCTAACATCCATTCATACTAATATTATAAATGCTTTAGTCTGTTTTTCGGTTCTAATTTCAAGACGAAACTGCCGGAGCAATATTGTTTGGTAAAATTTAACTTTACAGGGCATATAAGATTTCAAAAATCCCTTTTTTCGTGAACAGCGATAAAAACAATATAGCACATAAAGGTTAAAATAGCTCATGTTCATTAATCTAATGTATTTCTCGAATTGTACATACATGTTGGTAGGAAATACTTCATTGTAATAGTTTCAATTATTAAAAAAAATACATGGCATTTGTTTCATGCTTACATTAGCATATAAATGCATGGTCACGAGTAGCTAGGTTTACCTAGAAATATATTGCACGAATCGTTCGAATTTACACAGTTAAAGAAAAATACAAGGACACTATTATTAAAACTTTGAACGGCACATATAGGTTTCCAAATGTCTTTATTATAATAATTAATTTAATTTATTAAATAATAAAATATTGATTAATAAAGAAAATTATTAATTAATTTATGACATTGTTATAACGTTTTCGCCCGCTCGGATATCAGTGTCACAAAATTTTTCCAGAATTCAAATTTTGAACATAAAAGTAGCTATCGTGACTCAACCATAAAGATAGAGACATGCTATCTAAGACTTTTTTGTAGTAATTTTATAGTTCTACAATTGTCTTAGTATATTACTTTAGTGTATCTCTGCTTGTTTACGCGGTGCACACGAGTAAAGCTCCCAACAGGCGAGTTTTTGTACATCCGCGCAAACTCTTGAACACAATTTATATAAAACGGCTATAATAATCATTTATTTGTCATAATATGAGTAGTATATAGAGATGTTGAAATTTTATAAGACACAAACATATTCTACTGCTATACAGTATACAAATTTGGGTTTCAATTACTATCCAATATTCCATATAAAGTTTAAATACAAAATGTCAAAAAAAATCTGGTATTTCGATGAAACAATAATTAATGTATTTATTACTATCTTAGCAAAAAAAAGATTATTACAATATGATGTCCAAATTAAATATATATGTCGGCGGGAAGCCGTACTTTGAATATCAACATCACGCCATTTGATTTAGATTGTTACTATGATGTTTAATTTGTCGATAAATACCTTCATTACTGAAATAAAAACACGTGGTTAATATTTTTACCACGTGTTCAGACTTCAGAATTAATATTTGCAAGTTACATTGTAATAAATTTAAACATTTCATTTTAAAATTGAGAACATTTCTTTGTAAGTAAAGAATAGTTTTAGTTGAAAAGGTGGGTAGTTTGTTCAATCGAATTACACACCCAGTCTTTCTATAAAAGCCTAGCGCACGACAGCTCGTGAGATTATTCCGTTTCGGACCGCCGCAGCGGACAGAGCTCTTGAAAAATAAAAGTTTATAAAAATTATCTATTCAGTTTATATTTATCACCAATTATGGGGGATAACGCTGCCCGTGACGTCAACAGTACGGACGTCACGCTTTTTAAAAATGATCGCGCCGAGCCTCTTCCGTCATATATATGTCAATAATATAAAATACATGTCATTCGCTAGTTATAAAGCTATGTAATAAATTTAACAATTTTTTTCGTTTAAATAGTCATTAACATTATAATAGCAATTTTCTAATAGAAGCTCTTTTACACATCTTCCTGCCCTTATCCCACTCTAAGTGGGGTCGGCACAACATGTTATAAACATGCTGTCAAATGATTTGGCTGTGTTTTTACGACCGGCCGCCTGCCTGACGTCAACTTACCTCTGTCGTATTTCACGACACCTCGGTAAGAAAGAGGGTGGTCTATTCTACTAAACCGGATACCACACGGTGGGTCAACTTACCTTAGTCGCCTTTTACGACACCTCGGTAAGAAATGAGGGTGATCTATTCTACTCAGCCGGATGCCACACGGCGGGTCGACTTACCTTAGTCGCCTTTTACGACACCTCGGTAAGAATTGAGGGTGGTACTATTCTATTCAGCCGGATACCACACGGCGTAATAGAAGCCCTTTTACATTTATTTTAAATAGAGACTGTGACTCTTTTATTAGTATTAACTTAAACCTTCCGAAAGAATTGCATCTTGTAGTAAAAACCGTACAAAAATTCGCAAAATAGATTTTGAGAAAATCGATCACATACAGATAGACAGCTTTGGGAACTCTGTTTTGAAATAAGTATATAAATATATCTATCACGTTCTTTGAATATTAGTATTTGGTATGCCATCAAAACAGCTCGCAAAATAGCATTTTGCTTTTAGTACACAGAGAAATGTAAAAGCGAAAGGAAATTTACGAAACGGTCACGTGCGAAATATATACATCCAAAAGTACTTAAGAAAGTGCAAAGATGTCTGTGATAGCTATGATTTACTATACTTTTCATTTCGCCCGCATCGCGTCCTGGGCTTAAGCGCGCTTAACATAAATCAACAACGATAAAGTTTTAGAACAAGTTCGTGCAAAAAGACAAACGTCTTTTGTATGTTGTTTTATGTTGAAGTGATATTCGATGGTTCTTTTATCAATATTACAATTTTAAATATTATAAAACAGGTTTTTTTAAACTAATATAAGAATACTAGCTATCCGCCTATGAATTGCTGTGGCGCGGTCTACTTTCGATGTCCCCTCAAAATAGAATTCAACAGTAAAAAAAATACTGCAAGTGCCACCAAACTGTAAATGTCATTAATATCGGAATATTCTATACAAGAATATTGTATTACTGTAATATTGTTTTTTAATAAAAATATTTCGTACTAGTGAATTACTTAATTGTTTTGAACTGATATAACCCTTGAAGAAGCTCAAAGAACTTAATCTCCGTTTTTTTCTATTCGTAAAATAAGACTAAGGTAAGTTGACGTCAGGCAGGCGGCCGGTCGTAAAATACGTAGCCAAATCATGTGACAACATGTTTATTTGTTATGCCAACCCCAGTTAGTGCGGTATATGGGCAGGAGGACGATGATGTGGAAATAAAATCTTAATTGAGAAAGAAAACAGCTTTAAGGTTCGATAAGTACGTGAATAAAGAAATATTATATTCATTAGTCATTTATTCAGCGTCCCATTTAACCTTCACAAAACTGTGATCTTCAATAGGTCCTTCCACTTCATGATCCTGCGAAATCGTGTCAAGACCCGCGTCACCCACAATGGATCGACGTTTTTGATAAATGGATTTTCGTCACCCAACCTACGA
This sequence comes from Morpho achilles, assembly GCA_947086495.1. NCBI lineage: Eukaryota > Metazoa > Arthropoda > Insecta > Lepidoptera > Nymphalidae > Morpho > Morpho achilles. The sequence goes on from CAMTZB010000015.1 coordinate 13,670,371, forward strand.
TCCGGAGTGTATGTTGATCGAAGTATCCAACCGATATCTTACGATGTAATCGTTCCGCCTGTCAATATCCCAGCCTCCTAGATTTATTATTACAAGCTATACCCGCGACGTCGTTTGCGGTAACTTGGATTTGGCCTCCAAACGACTGTTGCAAACAAGCGGGCTCTAAATTATTTCTGGAATTTACGTTGAATACAATCACAATTTTTGCTGTCAAACTTAAAGTCTGTGCTAGTTCATTTGGCGAACGGGCGATCTAGAGAAGTGAAAATACCTACGATCGATCCCCAACTGCCCTTTTTTTTTCTTTTCAATTTTTTTGTTAATTTTACTTTTTTTTACATAATTTTAAAAATTACCGAGCAAGGCTCGCTCACCCTGATACTTTAATTTATTTTATAAAAGTAGTTACTTTAACCATTCCATAGTACCAAAGTTATGACAGAATTATTTTGTTCTGTTTTGTAAAATTAGATAGCTATAATCCGCGTTATTACTAACACGGATTTAGCTATCGTAACTTTTGCTAGTTAAAATCAACCTTAAATTCTATCATAAGTTTTGTATAAAATTTCATTATATATTGTTCAAGCGTATTAGCTGTCAAAGCGTAGCAAATAGACAGTCATACAGACTTTTCTTTTCATAATATTAGTATGGATATGAATTATAATATAGGTCACCGGAGTGTTGAGAATAACAAACATGCTAGCGAAACTGATTGGCATGCCGGGAAGATCTAAAGTTACAGAGTTGACGTTCAGTTTTGCTCGGAGCCCGGGGAATACTTGATTAGTTTGCTATTATAACTTCTAACAGTACCTTGTCCATTATTATCTGCATTAATTATTAATATATTTCCGTATTTCTTTCGCATAAAGTAACAACAATATAGTACATAACTGCCGCCAGATATCCAGCTTAGGAGAATAGACCCACATTTTTTACTCAGGAGTCGTAAAAGGTGACTAAGGTAACTTAAGGAATAAGGTAACATCAGGCAGGCGGCTGGTCGTAAAATAGTTAGCCATAACATGTTGTGTCAACACCACTTAGAGTGGGATAAGGGCAGGAGAATGATGATGAATATAGTACACTAGCAATCGCCAGCGGCTCACCCCGCGTAGAAAGATTAAAACTGTAATATAGTCTTTTGATAACCATAAAAAGTAATAAGTAAGTAATAAGGTTAAAGTGGATTAACCTTAAAAGCTAGACATATGCTGTCGTGGACTTTTATTTAGAACTTTTAGAGGGAACAATTTTGTTGTACATAATTTTTTAATAACTATTACCGTTTACTCAGCGCCCGCAAGGAAAGCTTTAAATTTTGCCGTTTTCGTAATATTTTTTATTGCTGATCCTCTCCTATTCTATATTACCGTGGTGTTATAGGACATATTTCTATAACCTATATGTTATTCCATCATCATCCTCCTGCCCTTATCCCACTATAAGTGGGGTCGGCACAACATGTTATAAACACGCTGTAACATGATTTGGCTGCGTTTTTACGACCGGCCGCCTGCCTGACGTCAACTTACCTCTGTCGTATTTTACGACACCTCGGTAAGAAATGAGGGTGGTCTATTCTACTAAACCGGATACCACACGGTGGGTCAACTTACCTTAGTCGCCTTTTACGACACCTCGGTAAGAAATGAGGTTGGTCTATTCTACTCAGCCGGATACCAAACGGCGGGTCGACTTACCTTAGTCGCCTTTTACGACACCTCGGTAAGAAAAGAGGGTGGTACTATTCTATTCAGCCGGATACCACACGGCGTCCCTCAAAATAGAATTCAACAGTAAAAAAAATACTGCAAGTGCCACCAAACTGTAAATGTCATTAAAATAGGAATATTCTATACAAGAATATTGTATTACTGTAATATTGTTTTTTAATAAAAATATTTCGTACTAGTGAATTACTTAATTGTTTTGAACTGACTGTATTGATAACCCTTGAAGAAGCTCAAAGAACTTTATGTCCGTTTTTTTCTATTCGTAAAATACGACTAAGGTAATTTGACGTCAGGCAGGCGGCCGGTCGAAAATACGTAGCCAAATCATGTGACAACATGTTTATTTGTTATGCCAACCCCACTTAGTGTGGTATAAAAGCAGGAGGATGATGTGGAAATAAAATCTTAATTGAGAAAGAAAACAGCTTTAAGGTTCGATAAGTACATGAATAAAGAAATATTATATTCATTAGTCATTTATTCAGTGCCCTATTTAACCTTCATAAAACTGTGATCTTCAATAGGTCCTTCCACTTCATGATCCTGCGAAATCGTGTCAAGACCCGCGTCACCCACAATGGATCGACGTTTTTGATAAATGGATTTTCGTCACCCAACCTACGATGCGGAGTATGTTGATCGAAGTATCCAACCGATATCTTGCGATGTAATCGTTCCGCCTGTCAATATCCCAGCCTCCTAGATTTATTATTACAAGCTATACCCGCGACATCGTTTGCGGTAACTTGGATTTGGCCTCCAAACAACTGTTGCAAACAAACGGGCTCTAAATTATTTTTGAAATTTACGTTGAATATAATCACAATTTTTCGCTGTCAAACGTAAAGTCATGCTAGTTCATTTGGGGAACGGGCGATCTAGAGAGGTGAAAATACCTACGATAGATCCCCAACTGCCCTTTTTTTTCTTTTCAATTTTTTTGTTAATTTTACTTTTTTTTACATAATTTTAAAAATTACCGAGCAAGGCTCGCTCACCCTGATACTTTAATTTATTTTATAAAAGTAGTTACTTTAACCATTCCATAGTACCAAAGTTATGACAGAATTATTTTGTTCTGTTTTGTAAAATTAGATAGCTATAATCCGCGTTATTACTAACACGGATTTAGCTATCGTAACTTTTGCTAGTTAAAATCAACCTTAAATTCTATCATAAGTTTTGTATAAAATTTCATTATATATTGTTCAAGCGTATTAGCTGTCAAAGCGTAGCACATAGAAAGTCATACAGACTTATCTTTTCATAATATTAGTATGAATATGAATTATAATATAGGTCACCAGGGTGTTGAGAATAACAAACATGCTAGCGAAACTGATTGGCATGCCGGGAAGATCTAAAGTTACAGAGTTGACGTTCAGTTTTGCTCGGAGCCCGGGGAATACTTGATTAGTTTGCTATTATAACTTCTAACAGTACCTTGTCCATTATTATCTGCATTAATGATTAATATATTTCAGTATTTCTTTCGCAAAAAGTAACAACAATATAGTACATAACTGCTGCGAGGTATCCGGCTTAGGTGAATAGACCCACATTTTTTACTCAGGAGTCGTAAAAGCTGTCTAAGGTAAGTTAAGGACTAAGGTAACATCAGGCAGGTGGCTGGTCGTAAAATAGTTAACCATAACAGGTTGTGTCAACTCCACTTAGAGTGGGATAAGGGCAGGAGAATGATGATGATAAGTTTAGCGGATTCATCGTGAAAGAGTAACAAACATATATCTATATTCACAAACGTTCGTATTTTTAAAAAATTTTAAAATTAAAATTTTGTTTAATAATCTTTAATTTATTACTGTTTTTAATCTGTTTCGAAACAAGAACAAGCATTTCAAGACATAATTAACGAGGCTCGAATAAGCTTTGTATCCGTTCGCTTGCGATAAGCAAACTTCATTAAGTGTTGACAACTCCATTTGTCAACGTTTAATGAAATTCAACATTTAATTTCATTTAATGAAAGCAGTAAAGAGTTTGCTACATTTTTTTTAATTTAAAGTACAAGGCCTCAATCACATGAAATAAAGCGTGAAGTTTATTGAACAAAATTCAAAAATTCGAGTACACTTGTAAACAATTGCTTTTGAATCGTCGACTTTACTGCTGGTTTGGAAAGATGTTTCTACCGAGAAGAGCCAGCAAGAAACTCGGCGGTTGCTCTCTTTAAAATATAATTCTTATTACTAGTTACATTTAGTGAATACTGTCTTGCACATGGTCGAAGAGAGCTATATCTACAAATTCTTATAAACGAAGTAATCCTTAACAGTGTAGTAAATAGGCTTTCTGTGTCAGCGTTTTTTTAACAGTGTTTTTAAACTGCTGTAATGGCAAAGCTAAAATTGATTGCGGAATTTTATTATAGAAGGGTCTTATACCCAGACCAACAAACGATTTACGTACTTTTGCAAGGCGCAAAGCAGGAGCCGCAAGCTTATGTCGGTTCCTACTTTTTTTATTATACACATCACCTACCGTTTTATAATTCTTTATATTTTTATGTACATAAATAAAATTAAATTAAAGGCGACTAGGGTAATTGACTTACCGTGTGGTATCCAGTTGAGTAGAATAGACCACCCCCTTCTTACCGAGGTGTCGTAAAATACGACTAAGGTAAGTTGAGGTCAGGCAGGCGGCCGGTCGTAAAATACAAATCATGTGACAGCATGTTTATAATATGTTGTGCCGACCCCACTTAAGTGGGATAAGGGCAGGAGGATGATGATGATAAATTAAAAATTAATTGAACAGAAAAATTCAAAAGGTGAATACTTAGCCAATGTAACAGTAAAGTGGGACTGAATAACTATAGATTAAAAGTAAAATTTCCTCCCACAAGTAACACCAGGTTGAAATCTTTATAAATCTAACCCAAAATCATATATATATTGAAATGATTTTTAAATGTCAAATGTTAGCGCCAAGACGCAAACATCGGTTACGCATGCGTGTTGCGTCGCCGCGGACTCGTTCATTGAAACCTTTGTTTTTTTAAGGTAGAGGTTCAACCTCCTTGGTCCAGCTGGAGGTTCTATAGGTGTATCATTATGATTAAAAAAATATATTATGATACAGGTACACACAAGACCTGTATAGTAATAAAACTTTTAAATTTTTTATTTTTGGCCTGTAAGTAATGTTTGTCATAAGAATTTTGGTTTCAGTTTTATAATATTTGTATTATAGTATTAAAGTAGATAAAGAAAATAATTTCCATAATTCATTAGTTTACTTAGAATAACCAGTTAAGTACAAGAACGAATTAGTTTTCAAAATAATTAACCTAATATGTTTGCGCAGTTAAATATAGAACGTTTGTGTAAGATTTATGTTTTTCCCATAACGTTGAATTGTTCTAGCCGTAGTTTATAACGTCCAGTAAAAGGTTGACCAGCTGACGGCCCCATTTCCGCACTCCGCTACTAAATTAACGATTTCTGAACGATTCTCGCCAGTATAACTGTTATTATTTTCTTTTAAGTGAAAGATATTGAATTCTTTATAATATCCATTTCTGATAAATTAATCAAACATTCTCGCAGGCTTGACAATTTGAAAATTATCAAATCTTTATTCTAATAAGCTTTTGCAAGCACTTTTGAATCGTTGACGATTATACTTGAGTATCATTATGATTAAATTAGAATATTTCTTATACTTAATTTAATCCTTTCTGTAGACTGGTCTAGTATGGATTGCGGAATTTTATTGTAGAAGCGAATACCGAGACCATCAATTGAGTTTCTAACTCTGCTGAGTCGCGACACAGGTATCATAAGCTTTTTGTGACCTCTCGTATGTCTATGATATACATCGAATTTGGTCTTGCACATATGGATATTTTTGCGTACGAATAGAATTTTACTAGAAAATATGATAGAAAATATATATAATTTAAATCAAACAAACTCAAAAACTGTTTCGCCCCGCAACCGAAGCATTATCAACAGATTCCTGACTTGACTCTACATTTAGCATTATATATTTTTCCTACTTACTTATCTTTGGTCATAGATCAAAAAAGCTGTGATAGCCCAGCGCTAACAACGTGCCACTCTTTCTAGGAGGTACGGGTTCAAATCCGGGCACTAATGATGGAGAGGTCACTAGTTAAAACCCGGGCAGTCACTAATGAGTGTTTCTGTTAAAACTGATGTATCTAATTGATAATTGCAATTTATCACACGCTTTTCGGTGAAAAAAAAACATCGTAAAACTGCATATTTCTAGAGAATTCTAGGGATATGTGTAACCTACCAATCCGCATTGGGGCATCGTGGTAGATCTAGTTCAAACCTTCTGCCCAAAAAACGGAGAGAGGAGGCCTATGCCCAGCTGTGGGATTATAACAAGCCGTTTCTTTACTTTTTTTATTACGGATCTGTGCAAAGTAACGCCTATTTCTTTAAATCATACCAAACTATATAAAAGAAGAAATACAGAAGATATTCGAAATTAACAAAAGTTACTTAGTCCTTTGCTGTGATGGCCTAGCGGTGCGACCTTGTGAATCTCTAGAGACGATCATGGGTTCAAACCCGGGCAGACACCAATTAGTTTTTCTAGTAAAACTTATGTGTCTAATTGATAATTGCAATTTATCACACGCTTTTCGGTGAAGGAAAACATCGTGAGGAAACCTGCATTTCTCCAGAGAATTCTGGAGATATGTGTAACCTACCAATCCGCATTGGAGCAGCGTGGTAGGTCTTAGTTCCAATCCTTCTCTCCAATAACGGAGAGAAGAGGCCTATGCCCAGCAGTGGGATAGTAACAGGCCGCTACTTACTTACTTACTTACTTACTTAGTCCTTTGAACCTATATAGAAAATCCTTATTAATTGGCGTGCAATAACGCTTAATTATCATTTAAATCTAAATATTTGCAACTCGAAAACAAAAAGATTTAACCCCGTTTTGAATTTTGCAGAATTTCCTTAATTTCACTCATTTGTCGTATTCTTGAATAATTTGTATGGATTGTTTTGTGGAAATTTAATTTATCCCTATTCTAAGAAGCTTATCTTGTACCGCAATTGTTACTTTTTGTACATTGACTAGCCCGTTAGCGCAGTTGACAGTGACCCTACCTTCAACTACACGAGTCGCGTGTTTGATTCCCGCTGAGTGCAAACATTTTTTTAAAAGATTTTTTTGCTTTTTCGAGTTAGGGTGTATATTTGTATTTAAGTATAATATAATCATTATTTGTATAGCACTTGTTTCTTCTTGTATTGACTGACCCATTAGCGCAATTGACAGTGACCCTGCCTTCACCTCCATGGATCGCGGGTTTGATTCCCGCTGAGTGCCAACATTTTTTTTAAAAGATTTGTTGGTTCTTCGAGTTTGGGGTTAAATGTAAGTATATATTTAAAATTATATATGTATATATTTACCAGTTGTCTGTCATCCATAACACAAGTATTAAAATACTTACTTTGAGGTCCTGTGACTGTGTGTGTAAGTGTCCCATATACGTATATTTATTATTACATAAACTTAAAATAAAACATCTCCATGTAGTTATTTTTCCGATTAAATGTAGAGTACCTACTATAAATTATATCTTCCTGTCCTTATCCCACTCTAAGTGGGGTCGGTACAACATGTTTTTCTCTGCCATACTGTCCTATCTTTCGTCAACTCCGGCGCCACTCCTTTTATATGCATATCATACTATAAAATAAAACAAAAAAAATTATAAAATAAACAGAACCATATAAACTCTGCATTAGGGTGACAAGTTATTAGTCAAACTTAAAGTTTAAACTTAAATTTTGTTAAGGAAAACGAATCAACTTTATAATCTACTTCTTCTTCCTCCTGCCCTTATCCCACTGTAAGTGGGGTCTGCACATGTTAGAAACATGTTGTCACATGACTTGGATAAATATTTTACGACCGGCCGCCTGCCTGGCGTCAACTTACCTTTATCGTATTTTACGACAACTCGGTAAGAAGTAAGTAAAGAGGGTGGTCTATTCTACTCAACCGGATACAACACGGTGGGTCAACTTACTTTAGTCGACTTTTACGACACCTCGGTAAGAAATGAGGTTGGCCTGTTCTACTCAGCCGGATACCACACAACGGGTCGACTTATCTTCCTCGCCTCTTACGACACCTCGGAAAGAAATGAGGGTGGTACTATTCTATTCAGCCGGATAACACACGGCGTAACATAATCAATATAAATCTTTAATGATTAGACAGAAATTACAGAATTGTAATAAAGATAAGACCTTAGGGTGCAAAAAGGGTAGGATAGAATATCATATACGTTTATTTTGCTTAAAAGTTTAGATATCTATTGCCTTTATACAAACTTTTAGCTACTAAAACGTGACTAATAAAGTCAAGCAATGTATTCATAACAAAGGAGTCAAGACAAATGTGTAACGTTTAACAGAGAAGACAATTTAAATACAAAAATTGAATTTCGGGGAGCCGCTGAGATTACTTTAATGTTGCACTTTGTAGCTTCGAGGGAATGTTCATGAAAGCTTTCCCGTGTCACTTTAGGTTAATTTGAGGATAGAGAGCGCTCTTGTATGAGATAATTTAGAGATATTTATATGGAAGACATGAAAAATAATAAATGGAACAAACCGTATATAAGTGAATTTAAAAATCCTTGTTGTCGCCAATGACTTTCGCTTTGTATTTTATAGCAACACCGTCATGTAACAAGTATAGCGCCCTTTTGATCGAAATGGTGGCAACACTGTGTCGTGTTGTTTCCGGTGGAGTCTTCCTATATATTGCTAAAACGTTTCAGTTGCATGCAGTCTTGGTTCCTCTTTCAAGAGAAGAGCATCTCGGAACGGTAATTGTGGTATTTCTGTTATACCGTGTTATTGTTGAAATAGTGCGTTAACATCCTTTTAAACTTTCAACAAAAATGTCCTTACTGTTATCCGTTGAGGAGTTCCCTAATTTGGAGCCAACTTGGCACCAGCAAATCATGCTTATCATAAACATGCATTGTCATTAGGACTGAATCAATATATAAAATTTTAGCTCAATCGGACATTGGGAAGTGGGTCTAATTTAACTTACAAGATTCCTTCACTTACATACTAGCAAGTTAAATAAAAACTTAAAATATAGGTACAGTATTTTAGAAGATACTCTTAAGCTGTGATAGTCCAGCGGTGAGATCGTTCGATTATTTCCGGGGGTCACACTCCCTAACCCCGGGACCAATGAGTTTTCTGTTAAAACTTATGTGTCTAATTGATAATTGCAATTTATCCTCTAATATCCTCACACCTGCATATCTCTAGAGAATTCTAGGAATATATTCCTACAGAATCGATTCATGCGGACAGCTACTGGTTGTCCATGGTTCATGCGGAATGTTGACCACGCTTGACCCACCATTGCTTATCCCTTTAAGTGCTTTTCGAAGTCTTACTTCCAGAACGCCGAGATTCACCAGAACCCACTTATGACAGTGGGTTCCACTTACATCCCTGTTAGGTCGACTTACCGAAACGAAAATATAGGCTTCCAAAAAGCGTCCTCTATGACCCTGAACGATCGCAAACACATATACATATAATACACGCTGGCACAACAATACACAAGCACTGCACACATCGTAAAGCTTTACGATTTTGTCGTGGAGTCTATCTCCTGACGATGCTTCGGTTACGGGGCGAAACAATTGTTGAGATTGTGGTGGTGAAAGTGTGCAGTGCTTGTGTATTGTTGTGCCATCGGTGGCGGGTAGTGCATGAGTTCTTACAAATTCTACATTTAACATAACACATATTTTCTTTTATCGCGGATTATAGCAAAATAATATTCACATTACTTTTGTATTATGGACGTCCGCAAAGTAATGCCTAATTCTATAAATTATTCATTTAATTACTTATGCATTTTTTTTTATTTTCTAAGCATTCTACAATATATTATAGAATTAGGCGTAACTTTGGCGAGGTACAGAAAATTTATGTAGTGCTAAATGTAGAGTGTACTATCATACCTGATGCATGAAGAATTCCTAAAAACTCATGCAGTACTAGTAACATTAATTTTAATAGCGCCTGTACATAATTTGTTAGCAATTACATCCACCGTAGTATTTGCTCTATAAGTTCAAATGCACGGTAGTGTTCGTTTTTAATATTTACGTCATACAAAACTAAGCAAAAACAAACAAAAATCAATTTTATGTTATGTAATTGATTACAAGTGTGACATATACTACAAAATTCCTCACGTTATTTACTCCACCCAAATATAATATAATATTAGTCTTTATTGACGACTGTTATTAAACCGAAGTCCCCTTTTATGACCACCAAATTCACACAATATTATCCTGCTCGAATCTACTCGTTTCTGAGATTAGTTTAAAGTTATCTGTGTTTATTTAAAGGTCCAAAAAATGAAGGAAAGGAAGAACCAATATCATGGATACATTATTCCGTGAAGTAAAAAGTGTCCGCCGTGTGGTATCCAGCTGAGTAGAATAGACCACCCCCATTTCTTACCGAGCTGTCGTAAAAAGCGACTAAGGTTAGTCGACCCGTCGTTTGGTATCCAACTGAATAGAATACACCACCCTTATTTCTTACCGATTTGTCGTAAAAGCCACTAAGGTTAGACGAACGGTCGTTCTAACGCTATCTGGCTGAGTAGAATAGTCAACCGTTATTTCTTGGCGAGGTTTCGTAAAGGCGACTAAGTACGTAGACGTTAGACAAGCGGGCAGTCCTAAAATACCGAGTCAAATCACGTAACAAAGTGTTTAAAATATTTTTTTTAAGTCAGGAAAACCCATTATGGGTCATCACCGGCCGACGGGGACGAGCGGCGGGTATGTCGGACTTGCACCGACTAAAAACCTGACTGTGCTCCTCCACGCTGCTGGTGGTGGAGACAGGGCTACTTTGCACACACTGACCCCATCCCCGCCAGCAGCAACTCTGAACCCCAGAGTGCGCCACTCTGGGTCGGGGCCTCTCTAAAAGTGGCCTCTCCCTCCTCTAATCGATGCATCGGGAGCACCAGGTGCATCGACCGCCACGGGGACCTAAATCCAGCGAGCGAGCGTCCGATAAAACCCCGTTCGGAGCCCCGGAGGTCCCCGTAATGGTCCCCGCTGCCCACGATCTCTCCCTGTCCACCATGGCACGAACCACGGTGGGCAAAGAGAGATCGTGCTCCACCTGTGCCACGAGCTCTGCCCGCTGAACTGCCCAAGTTGTGCAGTCTGCGAGCGTATGCAGCGCCGTGTCAAATTCGGCGTCGCACTCGTGGCACTCACTGGACCCTTTGCACCGGGCTACCTTCCACAGATACCTCCCGAAACAACCGTGTCCGGAAAGCACCTGTGTCAGGCAGATGGTGAGGACCCCATGCCTCCTGGCAACCCAGCCCTGGAGAATAGGCTGGATAGCTAAAATCATCCAGAATCTTGCACTGGGCGATTCCAGCCGCCGCCTCTATTGGCGGAGGAGCTCCTCTTGAGCTGCCCTCTGCCAGTCTACCCCTAAAAGTGTATAAAACATGTGCCAACCCCACTTAGAGTGGGATAGAGGCAGGAGAATGATGAATGATCCAGAATCTCATCGGTTTTTAATTACCGATCATTCATATATCTTAAATATTTAAATGAGTTAATCTTGTATGTATATATATAGTTTCGGGATCTCAGAAGCGGCTCCAACAATTTTCCTTAAAATCAGCATGTGTTGTGTTGTTTTTAAAAAAAAAAAGTTTTATCCCTGTTTTTGGGCATTCAAAAATACTAAAATTTATATTTATATTGAATACTATTTTTGCTATAAACTGTCAAATCAACGTAGCTTATTCGGGGAACCGGCAGAATCGAGTAATGTAAACACATAAGATCAATCCACAACTTTTTGTAAAAAGGTTTTTTTTATTTTGTAAAAAGTTACCGAGCAAAGCTCGATCAAACCAGGCGGTAACTCAATTAGGCGTGCTATAACGCACGTACTAACTTGTAAAGCTAAAAATAACTTAAGCCCCGATACAAATTAATTGAGCGGCACTCATAAATCCTTATAAAGACATGAGTCACGGGCGAGGTTATTGTATTACATGCGCCGGCGCACGTATTATCGATTACGAACTCCGATCGATGCATTTGCTTTGTAGAATCGAATATTTCAATTGATTATTTTAATGAATGAATGAATGAATTATTTATTGCACAATAATAATAACATACAAATAACACTACTACTACTTCTAAAAGAATTAAAAAACGAAACAAATAACATTAAAAGAAAAATATTGTTTGTTTTATTTGGCACTTTTATGACGTGTTAATGCCACTTTTATCATCATCTGCCTCCTGCCCTTATCCCACTGTAAGTGGGGTCGATACAACATGCTATAAACATGTTGTCACATGATTTGGCTACGTATCTTACGACCGACCGCCTGCCTGACATCAACTTATCTTAGTCGTGTTTTACGACACCTCGATAAGAAATGAAGGTGGTCTATTCTACTCAGACAGATACCACACGGCGGGTCGGTCGACTTACCTTAGTCGCCTTTTACGACACCTCCGTAAGAAATGAGGGTGGTACTATTCTATTCAGCCGGATATCACACAGCGTGTCTTTAATATTTAAAACAAATAGAAATGACGACAATTTTGACGAAGTAGACAGTGGTTTGTCGGATGTAGCTCATTGGTTCAGGTTCAATATAATTTGGCACTGTACTCCAATTAAATGAAATTAGCAGTTATATTTATTATTGTTGTAGTTATTATAGCAGTTATTAACCATTGTTAAAGAGAAGCTGATACAGAAAGCCTACTATGTTGTTGAGGGAATCGTCTTCATAAAGTAGGGCTCCTTAAAAGAGATATTCCTGTTAGACTAAATACCATTATTATATGTTACGACATCTAGGCCTTAAGTGATGTTGATATAAGTCTTGTTTAAAATATAAAGTATTCATCTATAATGTATAAAAAATAATGTTTTCCAGTCTGTTTACTCGATGGCGCAGACGGCGGCGAGACGTGCGCGCGCGCGTGCAATCAATGACCTAAATGCATTTCAAGTAACGATAATGAATTGTTTCGATAAGTTATTCCTGTACTTATAATAGCTAAATGGATTGATTATTATTTTACAACACATATAGTATACGAGAAAGAATTGGGAAAATTCAGAATTCTTACACCGTTACAAAAATGCAACAATATGAAGTTATGCAAATATGAAGGCCGAACGAAATATGTAATATGCAAAATTTTCTTTTGTCATACCAAAGAAGAATAATTTGTAAGACCCCTTCATAATTTATGCGAGTACGTAATATATTTTTTTGTAATATTAACAAGGTTTTTGACGTCATCTGTTTTAAAAAAAGACTATAACTTGAGCTTCGTTAATGTATAGAATTAGGCGTTACTTTGCTGAGATCCATAATACAAAAGTAATAATAAAATTATTTTGCTATAATCCGCGATAAAGTAAAATAGAAAATATTTAATGCTATATGTAGAGTGGACAATCCGTTTTCATACATCGTGTCTTAATCCTTAACAATTAAGACAGTTAATAAATATGGGTTAATAATACCTATATCCTCCTGTCCTTATCCCACTCTAAGTGGGGTCGGGACAACATGTTATAAACATGTTGTGACATGATTTGGCTACTTATTTTACGACCGGCCGCCTGCCTGTCGTCAACTTACCTTAGTCGTATTTTACGACACCTCAGTAAGAAGGAGGGTGGTCTAGTCTACTAAACCGGATACCACACGGTGGGTCAACTTACCTTAGTCGCCTTTTATGACACCTCGGTAAGAAATGAGGTTGGTACTATTCTACTCAGCTGGATACCACACAGCGGGTCGACTTACCTTAGTCGCCTTTTACGACACTTCGGTAAGAAATGAGGGTGGTACTATTCTACTCAGCCGGATACCACACGGCGGATCGACTTACCTTAGTCGCCTTATACGACACCTCGATAAGAAAAGAGACTGGTACTATTCTATTCAGCCGGATACCACACGGCGTAAGCACTACACGTTCACACGTCTGTCTTATTCCTTAACAATTAAGACAGTTAATAAGTATGGATTAATTATACCAAAAATCCTAAATTTTTATATAGCTATCCCTGTCTTATTTCGGATAAATTAAAATGGGTTCTTTTAGCCCAAATATTGGTCAATGACCGATCTAGTAAGGGCGTACATGCGTTAGCTCACGTCCGCAGTAACGCGCCATAGATCAACGATGCAATCTATAGAAAGTGAATTTAAAAATATTTGGGAGCGCGAACGTGACTCGTGACACGCCGTCCCTTATGAATAGAGTTGCCACCCGTACTATATTATATAGTATCGTACTATATTTTAGTCAATTGTACTTTATATTATAGAAAAACAGGACGAAAAATACTATATTTTTATCGCTAATTCAATTGTCGCGCTTTTTTTGAATCAACTGTGACTGGAACGCACCCGCAGGACTGCATAGGGAATGTTTGAACGAAACTCATTAATGTATTTACGGGACTTAGTTAGTTAGTAACTCTAACTCCTTTGTCATTGTCCAGCAAAAAGTAATGATAAATAATCATGGAAAAATAAATAATGGTTGAAAATAGATGTGTACTATTTTTTTCCTGAATTTTCTAAAAGTACTGTATTTTTTAATTTAAAAAGAAAAATACTATTTTTCTTCAAAGAAAAGGTGGCAACCCTACTTATGCAACTATCAAGGCATTGTAAAGTTTTTTTTTACAACTGAGACCACAACTGTCTCGAGGTGTTTCCTTATCTGTGATATTGGAATTAATGTTTTGAAATGATGTTTAGTATAAAAAAAGTATTTTGTAACATCATAGAGTCATTTATATTAATGTATTAATATTAATTAATTTAATAATAATAATTAATCATTTTATATATTTATTATTAATTTTTGTAAATGAGGTTTATTTTTAAAAAAGAAAAAGTATTTTGTAACGTCATAGAATCATTTTATATATTTTAGATCGTCCAATTTACCAGTTTTATTTGATAAAAATTAATAGAATATCTTACTAATAATATTTTATCAATACATAGTCATATAACTCTAACAAATGAGATAAGAGAAACAATGTAGTATTTTTAATTTGTTAATTTTTTTGTAGTAATGAATTATTCCTATTCGTTTATTTTTAGTATCCCCATTTTTCCTATTGTCTTAATTGTTTCATTAGTCGAAGGTTGACTGGAAGAGATCTTTTTTAGGGATAACTTTGCTATTTTCTTTTCTAACCATTTAAAATACAGATTTATAATATTTTTTATTTTAAAATATAGATTTATAATATTATTCATTAAATTATTACTGCTTTCAGTACTTGTGAATTGTCAAAGGTTTTAAATAAGTTACCACATACGCCGTGTGGTGTCCTGCTAAGTAGATAAGACCACTCTCATTTCTTACCGAGGTGCCGTAAAAGGCGACTATGGTAAGTTGACGTCCGACAGGCCGCCAGTCGTAAAATACTTAGCCAAATCCACTTACAATAGGATAAGGGCAGGAGGATGAGGATGAAATACTTATATAACAGACGGACATTTTGGCATTTATAATATTCGTATGTAGTATACATATAGAAATATGGATTGTCCATAGTAAGTATGTATATTTGCTCGGAGGCGCCGTTATGTTTACTTTAACAATGTTAAATTATTTACAATCCTAATTGGGTTGATAGGTAAGTAAACATTTTAACAAGCGTTCAATGATTTACATGAACGGGATTACTTAGGCTTTAGACTGGATATTTATTACAGCAATTTAGAAGCATTAAGGGCATACTAATATTATTTATGCGAAAATCTTTCGTTTGTAACACTTTTACCGCTAATCCACTGGACCAATATTAATGAAATTTGGCACCAATTAAGCTTATATACCGGGGTATCATATAGGATTGTAAAAAATCTTTTTTTCTTAACTTTAAAAAAATATTGCGCTATTTAAGTGCAATGTTGTCTATAATGCTGATTTTGTTAGTACACCAAGGACTATAATATTTTGATGTCAAAATAAATGTTGATAGCGGCTCGATAGGCTCTGTTATCAACTTTTAAACCCAATTATAACTGCAGTGCATAATTGAACTATATACACCTCAAAACTGATGGAAGTTCTTCACATTGTTAATAGTACAAGTTAATTTGATGGGAAATTACAGAAGAACGTTTCATTATATTAGGTATAAGGTCTAAGTTTGATATATAGAAGATAGAATTAAATAATTCGTTGGAGAATAGCGGACTTAAGCTAAACGTTGCAAAAACAGAGTATGAATGAGATTGTAGCTCCGATCAGTATTTACATCAGTGAGGCAACCGCATGTCGTACGGATTCCTTTAAATATTGGCTCCGTATTGTTTGAATCGGGAGGAATAGATTATGCCGCGTAAGCAAGCATAAGCGCAGCTTGGGCAAATCGGAGGGATCTGACTGGTGTTCTGTATCCTCCCAGCGATAAATGGACGTATCCAATAGCGGAAGCCTTCAACCCTGACCTGTAGCGAGGTTGGCCACAAGTTTGGCGTTTCTCGCCAGTGGAGCAAAAGACAGTTTGAGAACCACTTAAAATAGGGAAGATAACTGGTGTTTTGTATGATCGGAGGATACCTCTTAAGCTCAAGGGACACATACAAGAGCATTATCCGACCAGTACTTTTGTATATTAGTGAACCATGGCCAGCTCTAGCACGGTATATGCAGGAACTCCAAGTCACATAGATGGAAATGCTACGGTGGATATGCGGTGTCACAAAGAGTGATTGTAACGTAACGAATACATCCGCAGTAGCCTCAGTTTCCGGGACATTGGAGATAAGCTGTAGGAAACCCGTCATCGATGGTATGGTCATGTAGCACGTAAGCCAAAGTTATGCCGGACAGAAATGTCTAAGTTTGACTGGTCCGCTGGCCAGTTGGCAGTGATCCTGCGTTTGGCTGTGCGGGTCGCAAGCCGCCGAAGGCCAACATTTTCTATAAAAAGAATTTGTTGTTCTCTTCGAGCCTGGGTATATATTTGTATTTAAGTACGTATTTAATAATTATATATGTATATATTCACCAATTGTCTCTCACCCATAACACAAGTATTAAATTACTTTGGGGACGGATGACCATGCGTGTAAGTGTCCCATATATTTCTTTATTATTTATCTCTGGATCTAGACCCCACGGTTGTCCAAAAAAGCGTTGGCTTGATGCTGTATTGATGCTTGATTGTGGATGCCAGTATTGAAAAAGATAATCTTAACAGAATTGCAAAACAAAAAAGCAGAACGTGCAATGCAATTGTAAGACAATGTAATTGTAAGAAAACAAACGTGACCTATCTTCTATTTAACGTGGCAATACTAGGAATATATCGTAATCAACACGACTTACTAATACTGTATATGTAAAGGATTAACCGCCGTGTGGTATCCGGCTAAGTAGAATAGACCACCCTCATTTTTTACCGAGATGTCGTAAAAGGATACTAAGGTAAGTTGTCGTCAGGCAGGCGGCTGTCGTAAAATATCTAGCCAAAGCATGTAGCAACATGATTTGACAACATATTTTACCTATCTAGTAATATTGTTTATAGTTTTTTATTTAGTAAGTTATATGTAATTAAATACATGTTGTGCCAACCCTATTTAGAGTGGGATAAGGGCAAGGGAATGACGATGACCGTGGGATATATTGTGATAGAGATCGCCATATTTAATAGAAAATTACTATGCTATTAATTTCCCATTGCTGGGCAAAAGCTTCTCATTTGGAAGGATGGAAGCCTAAATCAAACATCATTGTTGATTTGTACGTTTTTAAATGAAAATAAAAGGTGAATAGGCACTTATAGCGGAAGGCGAAGTCCTCCTTAGGCTGTTTTATGTTCTCTCAGGTGAGATTATAGTCAGACGCAAGTCTTAGCCTAAAAAAGTTTCATTTGATGTTCTTCATTGGCGAGCACAAAGTAACGGCCTGTTACTATCCCACGGCTGGGCATAGGCCTCTTCTCTCCGTTTTTTTTTGGAGAGAAGGATTTGAGCTGCTACCACGCTGCTCCAATGCGGATTGGTAGGTTGCACATATCCCCAGAATTCTCTAGAGATATGCAGGTTTCCTCACGATGTCTTCCTTCACCGAAAAGCGTGTGATAAATTGCAATTATCAATTAGACAAATAAGTTTACTAGAAAACTCATTGGTGTCTGCCCGGGGTTTGAACCCTATACCTCCTCGAAAGAGGCGCACGGTGTTACCACTGGGCTGCCACAGCTATTTGGCGGCCATAATATATTATAAATATTGATTAAGCTCGTGTTAAAGAAAACTCATAGATAACCGGACAGGGTTTGTACTAATCACTCCTTGGGAGGTAAAACGCCGTCTCTTGGTTCAGCTACCACGGCTTAATATTATTATTTATTTATTTTTATAAATATAGTTAGAAAAGAAAAAGAAAAATTAAAAAGCACATGTATAAAGGCGGAATTATCTCTTAAAGGGATCTCTTCCAACCTTTGAGTAACAGAAGGAGAAGGACAAGTATTGAAGAAGAAAGAGAATAAAGGTAATATAGACAAAAAGAAAAAGTTTATATAAATTTAACTATTTAATCTATTCATAATTTTGGTAAAATAAATAGATGAAAAAATGCTACAGCTTCGTCATATTTATTAAGAAAATTTTATTTTACGCTGTAAAATGTCTCTTTGCAGCTGAAATTCATACCTTATATATATATTTCCGTTATTCTATATCGCTCGATATGAACCTTGAAAGCGATTTAATAAAAATCTAAATTGTAAACAAAGACCGTAGTCCAAAGGTCCTTATTAAGTGATGTTATTTGTTCCCGTATCGATAATATTTAAGGGTAATTTTACGGGACAAATTAAATAGTGATTTTATTGTGATAAAGATTATATGTAATAAAATTATTGTTCATTATTCTTGTAATAAAGTATTGTAGTAAAGATAGGTAAAGATAAGCAGACATAAATTAATAAATAATATATAAATAATAAATATTACGTACAACTAACGTTCATCCATCCTTAAATCGAACCCGTGACCCGTGAATCTGATGCTGCCATCAGGCCACCACCGCGGATCGGGTCCGTAAATATTTTACTGTAATAACTTATGTATAGTAATGTAAATATGACAAATTAACTGCTATACATTTAAACTATATTTATAAAAAACTTTTTAAAAACTTTTTTAAAAAACTTTTTTTTTTATACTTTTAAAAAAAAAACTTTCCTTTAGAAAATATTAAATTCATTAAGAGAATACTTAAATCCGTTGGAATAACATTAAACAATCATCGTAAGTGATATAAAAAAAAACATATTTAAGTGATTACTTAATTATTTAAGTGCTTTACGATCTTTAGATATTATTTAGTAAATAAGATCTCCTTTTATAACTAAACTTGTACGTATTATTTAATATCTCATTTGATTTTAGGTATTCGTAAAACAGTCGCATACGTTAGTCCTATTGTCTTACTATAGTATTGTTATATCGCATACGATAAGAGTTACTATGTGTATAAATAAATTTGTCAGCGGTCCCGCCTAAACTACTCCCACTACTGTTTTTATAAACAAAGCAAAATGAACCAAACCAAGCGTGGCATCCCCTTCCCATTCATCGATAAGTTCGTGGTTCTTATGCCAACACTACTTTTGAATACGCTGCATGGGATGCACGCATTAGTTACCCGCGCGAGAGAACGTTAACACCGGTCATCGTTGTAAATAAATAGGAATTCTTTTAACAAAATGCTCAGTGTTGTGTAATTGTGCATACGTGGATTGAATTTTGTTAACATGTCGAAAACAGTGTTGGCCCGTCATTGCCTGTAAGTATTTTAAATTTAGAATACGAAAATTTAAAAAGTAACATTTAAAATTAATTTATAGTTTTTTTTGTAAATAATTTTATACAAATGTCAATTTAAATACGAACACATTTTTTAAATAATAATTTATTTAAGAAATGTTTTTTATTTTTTTTTATATTTGGAATTATAATGACGACTTTCGACTGTTTTGTTTATGCAGCTGAATTTTATGAAACAAAGTAATATAAATATTATTCACCAAGAATTCTGTATTTAAGTAACATTTAAAGTTTTTAAAAACAACTATTTTAATATTTTAAAACTAGCCGCATATGTAACGACGCATGCGCAACCAGTTTTATTTTTGCTTGACCTTAAATTTGCGATAACCAAATCCTACATACATGAGCTAGACATAACAGTACGTGGAGGTACACGTGCGAATAAATTATCATTTTAATTATTTGGAACTTGTTATAAATTTTTTTGCTGTATAAAAACAATTGAAAATTTATGAGTATTCAATATAGTAATGATTTATTATAAAAAACAGCAAAATATCATGTGATATGGGAACAAAATATTTATATTGTATACAATATTTTTTAATGTATAAGAACTATTTATCTTTAATAATCTGTGACGTGTTATTGCCTTTACGCATACATAAAACTTTTTAAGCAGATAATAGTAGAAAAATATATCAAATAATAACAGATAAATAAACTATTTTATCGATTAAAAAAGTAAAAAATAAAATGAAGATTATGAAAAAAATTAAGAAGAGGAGAATGTTGTTAAGCTATTATTGTCTTTCACAAAGGAGATTAAAATAAAAATAATATTATTTTGCAATAGTACAAAACCAAATACGCCGTGTGGTATCCGTTTGAATATAATAGACCAACATCTTTCTTACCGAGGTGTCGTAAAAGACGACTACAGTA
The DNA here is from genome assembly GCA_947086495.1 of Morpho achilles. Taxonomy (NCBI): domain Eukaryota; kingdom Metazoa; phylum Arthropoda; class Insecta; order Lepidoptera; family Nymphalidae; genus Morpho; species Morpho achilles. The sequence goes on from CAMTZB010000015.1 coordinate 13,690,983, forward strand.
AGTTGACACGCCGTGTGGTATCTGGCTGAGTAGAATAAACCACCCTCTTTCTTACCGAGGTGTCGTAAAAGACGACTAAGGTAAGTTGATCCGCGGTGTCGTATTCGGCTAAGTAGAATAGACCACCTCATTTCTTACAGAGATATCTTAAAAGGCGACTAAGGTATGTTGACCCGCGTTGTGGTATTCGGCTAAGTAGAATAGACCACCTCATTTCTTACAGAGATGTCGTAAAAGGCGACTCAAGTAAGTTGGTCTTAAAATACGTAGCCAAATCATGTGACCACATGTTTATAACATGTAACGACCCCGCTTAGAGTGGGATAAGGGCAGGATGATGATGTTCTCTGTGACGCGCTAGCTCTTCCCAATGATTATAGAAGTACGCAAAATCCGCCTAATTCAATAAAATATTTAAATAAACGTTAAACACAAAGTCGCAGCAAATGTCGCCTTACGCGTAAGTCGGTGTCGGATCCAGTTCTGCTTGGAATTTTAATGTTTATCTTGTACCGCGCAAATTTATTTTTGCGTGTACGAGATGACATCACTACCGGCGTGCGTTAAATAAACTTGTATCTGCCATATATGTATTTTCGAGTAAAAAACGTTTTAAAAACAAATGAAAACTTAAACTTAAGATGTAAAATTATTTCGGATTTTTTAAAATAAATTAAACTTAAACTATAAATGTAAAAGTACGTACGTTTGTCTGTTACGCTTTCACGGTTAATCTGCTAGAGAAATATTGATGAAATTGGGTATAATTTTAGCCAATATTTTAGAATAGACCACACACATTCTTTACCGAAAAGTAAAAGGCGACTAAGGTAAGTTCACTCGCCGTCTGTCTTATCTGTTACGCTTTCACGGTTAATCTCCTGGAGAAATATTGATGAAATTACGTATAATTTAAGCCCACTGTGTGGTATCCGGTTGAGTAAAATAGACTACCCTCATTTCTTACCAAGCTGTCATAAAAGGCGACTAAGGTAAGTTGTTCAGCCGTGTGGTATCCGGTTGAGTAAAATAGACCATCCTCATTTCTTACCGAGGTGTCAACGGCGACTTCGATAAGTTAACCCGCGGTGTGGTATCCGGATGAGTAGAATAGACCACCCTCATTTCTTACCGAGGTGTGGTAAAAGGCAACTTAGGTACGTCAGCGTCAGGTAGGCGGCCGTAGTTAAATATCTAGCCGAATTATGTTAAAACATTTTTAAAACATGTTGTGCCTCACTTAGAGTGGGATAAGGGCAGTAGAATGTTTAGGTACAATTCAAGCTTATACACCGAGCTTAAATCACACATTAAAAAATCATGTGTTTCGTATGAGAATATGCAAAAAATATAGTAAATAATTAAGGGTTAAAATAACATTCAAATTGACTCATTAATCACATACAAATCTATACGAATATTTCATTTTAATCATAATTTGTAACCAAAATCCAAACCGCCATCTTTATTTACTCAGTCCACTAAAGCATATTCTATTTTTAAACTAGGAACACTTTTTTAACATTAGTATCGTAAAAAATTCTTACAAATTAAAAAAAAACCCATTCATCGGCCAATGATCTTTGTAAAAATTGTGAATTCATCAAAAATACCTAATAATTTTTCAAGCGTGCTTATTTTAATATAAGAGGCAATAATAAGGATGTTGCAAAATTATTATACTCATTAGCATCATAAATCGTTTAAATTCATAAATAGACTTTGCTCACGGCTTAGCCGCGTGAAAGTTAAGTTATTGAATAGTATGTCGGCGTTGTTTTTGCGCCTCGTTAGGGTTGTCTTATTATTTTTATATTATTATTTATATACCACGAAAAATGTTAGAAAAACATTATTAATTATAAAAATATGTATACAAAGCCCAATTTATATCTTAAAGAAACATATAGCTGTGTAAAATTTTTGTAGTCCTGTATGGTAATACATGTATGGTAATTCATTGTGATATAACGTTGGACCAATATCTATACCAACATATATAAAGCTGAAGAGATTGTTTGTTTGATTAATTGTTTGAACGCGCTTATCTCAGGAACTACTGGGCCGATTTGAAAAATCTTTCAGTGTAAGATAGTCCATTTATTGAGGAGGGCTATAGGCTATATAACATCACGAGAAGATGAACAGAAGAGGAACAGCGCTGAGTAAACGGTAATAGTTATTCAAAAATCATGTATTACAAAATTTTTCCCCTCTAAAATTTCTACCCACTTTAACCATTTTTATGGTTATCAAAAAACTATATTACGATTTATATCTTTCCACGCTGGCGGAGCCACTGGCGATTGCTAGTTTCAAATAAAATCAAAATAATATTTATTGAAATGTTTTTTCAGCACTTTTCAATCGTCAAGGATCAATAAGATTAATGTAGCTATCACTGGTTCGAAATGGTGCTCCTACCTAAAAAAAAACCAGCAAGAAACTCGGCGGTCGATTTCTTAAACATTTTTAAATTTTTCGTTGTAGCCTAAGTCGAATGATTCAGAATTATCTAATAGTATTTTTCTATTTGAAAATTTCAGTAATGAGATAATTTGATCGGATTTGGGTCCGGAAAGGGTGAAGTTCAGCTTATAACCGAGCATATATGAGTTAAAAACATTTAAAAAAAAAGTAATATATACCGTATAACAATAAATAAAAGAAGCGTAGCTCATAAATTCCTCATTTAAATAAGGCAAGCAAATAAAAACAATGCTTTAAATATAAACAGGAAGTTTAATAATCTCAATGACAAATACAACACTAACTTAAAAATAACATTATAAATATGATACCAGTTGCAATACGCAATACCTATTAGGGTTGCTACTTTCAAGTTATATACGAACGAGAAATATTGTTTGGGTTTATACAACTGATCCTTTAATTTATATTTGATTTATTTATTTAATACTCTTTATTGAACACTAAAAGTATTAATAAAACTAGACAACAAAAAAAGAGCGTAGGTACTATCGGCGGCCTTATTAGTAAACAGTGATCTCTTCCAGGCAATCCTGGGCTACGAGAAATAATATCAAAATTGTGAGTGGGTGTAGTATGTAGCGGCCTGTTACTATCCCACTGCTGAGAATAGACCTCTTCTCTCCGTTTTTGGAGAGAATGTTTGTAGCTAAGACCTACCACGCTACTCCAATGCGGATTGGTAGGGTAACTTACCAATCCGCATTAGATTATATATATATATCTCCAGACATATCTCCCTCCAGAATTCTCTAGAGATATGCAGGTATCCTCGCGATGTTTTCCTTCACCGAAAAGCGTGTGATAAATTACAATTATCAATTAGACACATAAATTTTACCAAAAGAAAAAAAGATTTAGAAAAAGAGTGGGTGTACTAAATTAATAATGAATATGTATGTATATGTTAGTATTGCATAAAAAAGACGACAGCATAAAAAACAAGAAGAAATTAATAATAAAAATTAAACAAATTAACTAGGAATCAAATAAGCAGTATATGTCATTCAGGATAGTACCTAGCTTTGCCATCATAACTACAAAATCATCATATGAGAGCTTTCTGGCATTAAAAACTGATTTTCATATTGCTACTAACTAAAAAAAAAACGACTTAATTAAACATATTGTATTTCGCTATTGAAACGCAAATTTAAACTTAATTAAGCAATTTTATGGTATCTCTAACATTTAAATGAGTTAATCTTGTATGTATGTATATATATTTTAGAAATCTCGGAAACGGCTCCGACGATTTTCCTGAAATTCAGCATGTAGGGGGTTTTGGGGGAAAAAAATCTAGCTAGGTTTTATTTTTAAGAAAATTCGTTTTATCTCGCTTTTTGGGCATTAAAAAATACTAAAATTTATATTGAATTGAATTTTTGCCATAAATTGTCAAATCAGCGTAGCTTATTCGGGGTACGGGTGATCGCGAGAAACTAGGATCGAGCCCAACCTACCCTATTGTTTTTTTTTCTTTTTTTTAAGTTTTTTTTTTATTTTGAAAAAAATTACCAAGCAAGGCTCGGTCAACCAGGTTCTTACCTTTAAAAGTCAAAGTATTTAATCAAAAATTTATGAAATTCTAATATACTATGTTTGACAACCCTGCGTAAAGAACGCCAACACAAAAGTACCAACTTAGCGATTCGTTATCAAAGCGTCCACATACAAAAAGTTAGCCACATTTCAAAACAACTTTTATTAAATTAGATACTCAATGAATATCAAATTGTACTTTAATTACATAGCAGCAGAATACAAAATGCATCGCGCTAACTGTGGTCAGAAATAACGTTTAATTCTTCTTATGTCCTTGAACTTGGCTGTAACAAGGCTCGTATCGAGTTCGCATTCGTTATGGACCACATTCTACGCAGTACGAATACCGCGTAAATAGGTCACAGGAAAAAGAGTTTTAATACCTTGCAATTAGGAACAATTTAAATAATGTCATTAACATTACTGCGCATCAAAACTGGCGGATCGGCTTCCGAAATAAATACTATTTTTTTTTATTTATATACATTTATAATCTAGTTTAAAACGCTGAAAAACCTCATCCACAGAGACTAGAATCGTTGAGTCTAGCCGTGTATAATTTAGCTTAATAAATGTGAGCTTCATTCACCTGCCCTTATTCTATCCTAATATCCTTATTTCAATATATGAAATTATCGACAAAGCGATTGCCTAAGGTATTAAGCGTTCAAGAAGTTCAATTGAATTGAAGTAAAAAACTTTAAGCAGACTGTAGTGTATGTGAATAAAGGTAGAAGTCTTGGTAATGTTGATTATAATATTAGAGGTTCTGTCGACTCATGTCACACGGCACTAATAGTAATGGGGCGTGGGGAATGAATTACCCACTTATTCCAACGACGACGGGAAAGGACGGACGCGCTTGCGGTGTGTTAAACAGAGAGCCGATACTATGCTAGTCAGGGTAAAGTAAGAACAGCACACAGACCGTCCTACTAATATTTATCATCTTCCTGCCCTTATCCCACTCTAAGTGGGGTTGGCACATCATGTTATAAACATGCTGTCACATGATTTGGCTGCGTTTTTACGACCGGCCGCCTGCCTGACGTCAATTTACCTCTATTGTATTTTACGACATCTCGGTATGGTATCGGTTGGTCTATTCTACTAAACCGAAAACCACACGGTAGGTCAACTTACCTTAGTCGCCTTTTACGACACCTCTGTAAGAAATGAGGTTGGTCTATTCTACTCAGCCGGATACCACACGGCGGGTCGACTTTACTTAGTCGCCTTTTCGACACCTCGGTAAGAAATGAGGGTGGTACTATTCTATTCAGCCGGATACCACACGGCTAATTTGTGAGTATGGATGTATGTTTCTGACTCTTTCACTGCGAATTGGTTGAACCGATATCGATGAAGTTCGGGAACAAGTATTCCCCATACACCGGAATAACATATAGGCTATATAGAATTCCTGCTAATTCTGCAGAAATAGGATGACATTGAAAAGTGCCGTCTATTATCAATCTATCACACGGCAACATTCCACGCGAACGATGTCGCTGGTAACTGGTAATCTCACTCTAAGTGGGGTCGGCACAACATGTTTTTCGCATCCTTTCTGGCCTATCACTCAACTCTGGCGCTACTCTTTTTATATGTTTGGCATCCGTTCTTCATACATACTAGTTGACATTAAATGTAATGTGTACAGAGGCATGCTTAAGGCATGAAAGAATAAGAAAACGTTAACGTTTTAGAATACCTAATGTCATTTACTTCTCTCGATGTATAAAATAAAACTTGTATTCTATTTAATTGCTTCACTAGAGGTAATTTAAAACTACACAGTGTGGATTTAATTGTTACAATTTATATTAATATCCTTGTTTATGTCGTTTAATTCAAAACAACCAGCCATCGGATGATATAAATTAACTAATTACTCCATAAACAACATGTAGTGTTACATTTATGTAAGTAGAAAACTTTTTTCATACTTTTTTGATTCATAAATAATTTATGTTATTATAGTAGGGGATCCAGTCTAAAATGTATAAATCATAAAAAGAGAATCGAATGACGCTATCTGTCTCTCTTTTTTATGTGTAATTAGAAAAAGATAAGTATGAGTCTCTCATCTTCGCTCTTTTATTATTTGTTGTGACACTGACGTTCTGGTCTGCCTATTGCTCCTTCACTCTATGTATCTCTATGAATACCACAGATTATTAAAATCTTTTTCAAATACCGGATGTAAGAAACGAATATTATTAATTATTATTCAAATATTCGCAATATAAAATTATTAAAAATGGTTTTATGCATATATAATGCAAAAATTTACGATTATAATTATTAATACGCGATATACATAAGTCCGTCTAAAATTATGAAATATTCATAGATAAAAAGTACATATGAGTTGCATAAGTCACAGATAAAGGTAATTGCTACTGAACCGTTTATCGTTTACTCCATATCGTGTTATGTAATTTTCTGATAGGGTATTATCACCACTGACACTGAAACCAGACTTTATTCTATCTATCTGACATTTGCTGAAATCATTATTTATTTCATATTAAAGGCCTGTTTCACAAGTTACCAATAAACTAGCCATACCACATACATAGGATAGATACCACAAACACTCACTCACACACTCACTCACACACACACACTCGCATACACAACATTCTTGCACACACATACGCATACACAATATAGGTTATATATTATTTTATATTTTGTTTATACACGTTGTAAGTATATATGACAATGGAAGGCACTAGTAACCAAGAATACAAGCTAGGCTTAGTTTGGTTGCTAGTGGTGACTTTTAGAATGTAATCTAGTAAATAATCATAACCTTTTGTTAAATAGTATTACCAAAACTGTGTTGAGCAAAATAAATAATCTCTAAAAAAAAAAAATCTAAAAAAAGTCTCAGTTAGCTTATTCGGAACATATATGACACAAATATAGGAATTTTGCGTTTCTCAGGTTTTTAATAGGCTTTTTCAGCACTTAAAGTCCCTAATAAGTTAACAGGTAGATCGTGTGGCTGTTATTTCGTTTATCTGCTGGATAGCGAATACCTATTTCAAAATGGCCACGATTTTATATTTATATTTTTTTTTACTTTTTAGAGTCTCTTTTTAGTCATTTATCTGTTACTTAGTTAGTTGTCGGTTATCTATCCGACACTTTATCAGTAACTTGTGAAACAGGCCTTTAGTTTCCCCGTATTTTTATAAGCGACCGTTTTTATTTCGTTGCTGGGTAAAGGTTTCCTTAGAGACAAGAGTGTCGTAGAACACACTATCTTTGATGAAAATTTGAAAGTTACACATGTTCAAGCAATTCCCTATGATGTGTAAATCGCACGCTTAATATTAAAGTGACCTAATTCAAAAAAATTTGTGGCAAATAAAGCGAAGCGTAGCGCCTACAAAACTCGTTAATAGAGATCTATAACTAGGAAAAGCTAGAATATAATTATTTTTAATAGTCCGTAGCGTGATGTCATTGATAGTATAGAATTGACCATTTCCCTAGGGTCTCATCTTTTTATTGAAATGAAAATAATATATAATGAACACTTGAAGTAAATAAGGGACTAAGTACCTAAAAATTAAAATTCGTATGAAAAACTAAGAATGCAATTTGGTTCTAAAAGGCTTTTAGAACAGAATTGCATACTTAGTTCGAATTTTAATTTTTAGGTACTTAGTGCCTTACTTACTTCCATTGTTCAATTATGTATGCTTACTATTATTATAAATGACATTAGCATTTATTTATTTGTCATATGTTACGTTTTTATTGCTAATCCACTAGAGCAATATAAATGAAATTTCGTACGATTGAGGCTTATATAATGGGCTAATATATAAACTTAGTAGTTAAAAGAAAGCTTAAGCTAAGTAGTTTAAAATATTAGTATGTAATATTTATTAATATGATAATGAAGTGAAAGTGCCTTACACCATCTCTTTGTGGATAATGCTCTTAAAATTAGAAATGCACGTTATTATGCAACAAGATGAATTAAAATTTATAATACTTACATCATGTATCACAAAGATTTTCCCGCGTAATATTTTTAATTGAACTTTTGAACATAAGGTAAGTGCACTATTAATCGTAAAAGTAATAGTAGTTGACCCTTCGTATGAAATTTTAAATAATAAGCGTTTTGTTTATTGCAGCAAATAAAAAATATTAATTAATAATATTAAACAATGGGCTACAGTTCTGAGGTTTTGGGCAGTTGTTAATAGATGGCAGCAGATAACAATTTCACTACCTTTTAGTAAAAATCATACAAAAATCTGTTCAGTAGATTTTAAGAAAATCGATCATATACAGACAGACACTTTTGGGGACTTTCTTTTATAATAAGTATAGATATAGATAGATTTTCTAAAATTAAAAGCAGGTGCCTGATGATTTATATAAATTTTTTTAAATTGTTTAATGACGTCATTGGCGCGCCATCAGAAATTTTGATTTTATGATAATTAAAGAATAAAAATAATAAACAACTCAAAACTTTTTCTGTATAACCTTATGTGTATAATTGATAATTGTAATTTATCACGAAGCCGTGTGGTATCCGGCTGAGTAGAATAGACCACCCTCATTTTCTACCGAGGCGTCGTAAACGGCGACTAAGGTAAGTTGACCCGCCGTGTAGGGTAGTATATAGGGCGGGTCAACTTACCTTAGTCGCCTTTAAGAACATTTCGGTACAAATGACATCGGTCTATTCTACTCAGGATAGCACACGGCAACCACCTAATTCCTAGTCTCTAGTCATCATCTTCCTGCCCTTATCCCACTTCAAGTGGGGTCGGCTCAACATATTATAAACGTGCTGTCACATGATTTGGCTGCGTTTTTACGACCGGCCGCCTGCCTGACGTTAACTTACCTCTATCGTATTTTACGACGCCTCGGTAAGAAATGAGGTTGGTCTATTCTACTCAGCCGGACACCACACGGCGGTTGACTTACCTTAGCCGCCTATTACAACACCTTCGTAAGAAATGAGGGTGGTACTATTCTATTCAGCCGGATACCACACGGCGTAATTCCTAATCTCTAGTATGTAGTAAAGCTCTCCAAAGGTTACAAACTCCTGATTGTTCCCAGACTCAGCCGGCCTTCCCGACGGCAATTGTCAGTAACTTCAGTACGCAGAACATCGACATCTCCCCAAAGGAGGAATGTTGCAGCACCAGCTCTAGCTACCAGCTACAAGAAGTTCACCGACATCCCTGGGCCCATCGCGTTGCCTATGTTAAGACACCATGCACATGTTTTACCGAGGATAGGTAAGTTGCATAATAAACATAACTTGTGTGTTAGATTGTAATCATAGACTTTCACAATTTCGTTCTTAACTCTTACTCCTGACATGCTTTCTCTACTTTATACATTCTTTTTCTTCAATATGCACCACTTTACTTAAAATAAAAGCTTGTCCTTTTTACTCATCTCTTCACCTACATGTTCGCTGGTAATAATTTAGAACAGTTAAGATAAAAAAAAATAAACCAAATAAACATTATATATGTGACAATTGCGCACACGGTCATCCGTCTTTAAAGTAACTATAGAAAAAGAAGTAATGAGAATATTATTGTGCTATATTCCACGTATAATCTTAACTTACTGATATTATAAATGCGAAAGTTTGCGAGTATGGATGTATTGGCCCAAGATCCCATGAGCGCCAGACCTTCGTCATTTTATAAAAGCTGAAACTTTGTCACTGCATGCTTCCAACACAGGTAAGAACGATGGTAGATTATCGAATTTGGATCATTGTGGCTTTGGGAGATACGAGGTACTCAAGGTTGCAAAATTCCGAATTAATTTCGTCATAGTATAAAGCTTGATCTTTTGATATTACCTTTAGAATAATATTAAAAATCACGTCAGTCAATGCCAGACACTTAGCATAGGGGAAACCCCCTGCCAGACACCCTTAAAGTTCATGAAATTTGACTTCTATTTACGTCATAGTATAAAAGCTGATTTTAATATATATTACTTGGATAAGAATAAGATGATGTTTCCCCTTTAGCCAGACATTTTCCATAGTTCCTACCCCAGCCAGACAAGCATAAAAGGTTGCGGTTGGAAAGAGCACGAATTAATTTACGAATGGTCATTTAAGCATTTAGTAAAATATTGTTATTACTGTACGGTGATTTAGTTATGATCATCATAATATAGTGTAAACGCCAGATAACCATGGCATTAAAATTATTCACGGACATAAAATGTCGCAGTTTTATTGTTCGGACTAATAAAGATAAGTCATGTCCAGGGCGTATTCAGTGTCAGTTAAATAGCATCCGCGATTATAAACGACTAGCTGTGTCAGGAATTCTTATATTGCTGCTCCTCTCCTATTCATCCTAACGTGATGTTATATAGCCTATAGCCTTCCTCGATAAATGGACTATATTACACTCAAATAATTTTTCAAATCGGTCCAGTAGTTCATGAGATTAGCGTTCAAACAAACAAACTCTTTAGCTTTATATATTAGTACGAGTAGCAATTGCCAGCGGCTGCATCCGCGTTAAAAGATTAAAACCGTAATTGTATTTTGATAACCAATAAAAAAATACGGCGTGTGGTATCCGGCTGAATAGAATAGTACCACCCTCATTTCTTACCGAGGTGTCGTAAAAGGCGACTAAGGTAAGACGACCCGCCGTGTGGTATCCGGCTGAGTAGAATAGACCAACCTCATTTCTTACCGAGGTGTCGTAAAGGCGACTAAGGTAAGTTGACCCACCGTGTGGTATCCGGTTAAGTAGAATAGAACATCCCCTTTCTTACCGAGGTGTCGTAAAATACTACTAAGGTAAGTTGACGTCAGGCAGGCGGCCGGTCATTAAAACGCAGCCAAATCATGCAACAACATGTTTAAACATGTTGTGCCGACCTTACTTAAAGTGGGATAAGGACAGGAGGATGATAATAACCATAAAAATAATTAAAGTTGGTTAACCTTAAAAAAAGACATTGCGGAGTTTTATTTAGAATTTAGAGGGGAACAATTTTGTACGACGTGGTTTTTGAATAACTTTCACCGTTTACTTAGCGTACGCAAGGAAAGCTTTTAATTTTGCCGTTTTAGTAATATTTATTATTGCTGCCCCCCTCATATTCATCTTAACGTGATGTTATATAGTCTATAACCTTCCTCGATAAATGGACTATCTTACACTCAAATAATTTTTCCGTTCCAGTAGTTCCTGAGATTAGCGCGCCCAAACAATCAAACTCTTTAGCTTTTTATATTAGTATAGATAATAATATACCAGACAGCCGCACTGATAGCGATAAATTTGTCGCTTTACTTTTTTTTTCAAAATGAAGGACAAACTCGCTTATCCGAATCGCCGACCGATAACTTCGATCCAGACACAGTATTAATAAAACGATGTCAATGTACCTGAAACGACGAACAAAAGCTGATAAATCATTCTCATAGTTAATGTATAGAACCGGCTATACTCACGTCTTATTCTATCGGGTTAGCCCGACTAGTTTCGAACCCATCCGGGGCTCTTATTCATGAGCTCTTTTGACAAGACGTTATCGTTCTGCGGCGGGAACAATAGAATAAGACCAGATAATTCATATTTATAAACAGGGTAAATATTGTCCCTACAAGTTCAAGCTTAAGTTCTCCGTTACGCTTTAATTATTTCATCCATTTCATAATGCAGCTGTTAATAAAATATCTTTGTTAATGTGGCAATGTTTACCACATTGCAATGTGTACAACAAAGATAGTTTTAAGTGTAAATGTCAAATTTATACATATTATAAAATAAGGTTCTCAAAGCTGTCTGTCTGTATATGATCGATTTTCTCAAAATCTACTGAATGGATTTTTGTACGGTTTTTACTAAAAGATAGCGCAATTTTTGAAGAAGGTTGAGGTTATTAGTACATAATACATCATGGTTTAATTTCCCAAATAAATAACTTCATAAACAAAATGAAAAAAAAAACATGGGTTAATAAATAGCCGTACACTCGTAAAACCGAAAGTTGTTTTTTTCTGTTCTTGTTAGATACTGGAATTACATATTCCAGTATCTAAAAGAAAAAACAACTTTCGGATAAAAAAATGAAGATAAAAAATTGCCGTTTCTTTCTTAAGAAACTGTAAAATCATGATTGAGGTAATTTTAACACCAAGGTTTGCGCGTAGTCCTAGTTACAACTAATTCTCGTTAATATACAAAACCAAACGTATAAATAGATATTTGTGAGATTTAACTCTTTGTTAATCTCCAGCCGTTATATTGAGGTACACAGGGTCTCCACCCGTACTATATTATATAGTATCGTACTATATTTTAGTCAATTGTACTATATATTATAGAAAAACAATATAGGACGAAAAATACTATATTTTTATCGCTAATTGTCGCGCTTTTTTTGAATCAACTGTGAATGCAACGCACCCGCAGCACTGCATAGGGAATGTTTGAACGAAACTCATTCATGTATTTACGGGGCTTAGTTAATTAGTAACTCTAACTCCTTTGACATAGTCCAGCGAAAAGTAATAATAAATAATCATGGAAAAATAAATAATGGTTGAAAATAGATGTGTACTAGTTTTTCCTGGATTTCCTGAAAGCACTATATTTTTTTGATTTAAAAAGATAAATACTATTTTTCTTCAAAAGAAAGGTGGCAAACCTAGTACAGTACCCTAGTTGGGGGCAGAAACAAGTACAAAATAAGTAATAGATTAATATTTGCCGATCTGATTATGTCAACAGATAGGAACTGGGAGAAAGTAGCAATAACTGGATCTCCATATATAGCGAACTTGTTCTGTCTAGTATTCGTACATAATAAACAAAGCTTTCGTTTATATTACAAGCAAAACTATAAATGGACATAAGGGATATTACATTGAATGAAAAGCTTCTGTCGTGACTAAGTTAATTACGAATATATACTTCAATATTAAATAATATCCTCCTCCACGTATGTATGTTTGCGATAAACTTAACAAAGACTGAAGAAAATTTTATGCGGTTTACACTAAAACACAGAACGCCGTGTGGTATCCGGCTGAATAGAATAGTACCAGTCTCATTTCTTACCGAGATGTCGTAAAAGGCGACTAAGGTAAGTTGACCCACCGTGTGGTATCCGGTTGAGTAAAATAGACCACCCTCTTTCTTATCGAGGAGTCGTAAAATACGACTAAGGTAAGTTGACGTCAGTCAGGCGGCCGGTAGTAAAATACGTAGCCAAATCATATGACAACATGTTGTGCCGACCCCACTTAGAGTAGGATAAGGGCAGGAAGATGATGATGACACTAAAAGACAGATTAACTTATGAGTAAGGTTTATATGTATAATTTGTTTAAGATTTTTTGTACATTGGGTTAAATATGACGATAATCGTTGAACATGTCGGTGTTTGAATTTAATCTTTATATAGTAAGTCATCATTCTCTTACCCTTATCCCACTCTAAGTGGGGTCGGCACAATATGTATGTAATCATGTTGTAAAATGGTTGGCTAGGTATTTTACGACCGGCCGCCTGCCTGACGTCAACTTACCTTAGCCGTTTTTACGACACCTCGGTAATAAAATGAGGTGGTCTATTCTATTTAACCTGATACAACACTGCGAGTCATCTTGCTTTAGTCGTCTTTTACGACACCTCGATAAGAAAACGAGGGTGGGTTACACTATTTCAACCGGATAGCACACGGCAGGTCAACTTACCTTAGTCGCCTTTTACGACACCTCGGTAAGAAATGAGGCTGGTACTATTCTATTCAGCCGTATACCACACGGCGGTCTGTGTTTTAGTGTAAACCGCATAAAATTTTCTTCAATCTTTGTTAAGTTTATCGCAAACATACATACGTGGAGGAGGATATTATTTAGTATTGAAGTATTTATAGATTCGTAATTAACTTAGTCACGACAGAAGCTTTTCATTCAATGTAATATCCCTTATGTCCATTTATAGTTTTGCTTGTAATATAAACGAAAGCTTTGTTTATTATGTACGAATACTAAACCGAATACTAGTCCGACCGGACACCTCAGTAAGAAATGAGCCTGGTCGTTCTATTAAACCGGATACCATACGGGGCCTTTACGTACTAAGTATAAATTTAAAGTCAAATCTCATACCAACAATATCTGGAGATGTTATTTGGTATAATTACACTAAGTGCTATAGTTACTCTTCTAACGAGCGGAATGCTATTCTCATGGGCAACAAATCGCCTTCATAGGTAATAAACGCTCACATCCTGCGATCGGAGCCGCTTCATTAAATAAGAGTAATAAGGAAGACTACGCTCATACACTCATACAAGTGTTCAACTAGCTATAGGAGACTTCAAGTAACGATATAGTTGATGTCCTACGGTGCATTAACCATGAGACCAGAATCGAACAAATAAAGCTGGGTTAGGATTATAGCTCTATTTTATAATTAAATATAAGGTTTTTTCAAAAATCAAGGTCAACGATATGTCTATAGGTCTAAAAAGTAAAAAGTGTAAAGTATAGTATTTTTACACAATGAAGTCAAGGACAAAGTAATTCTCAAAAGTATTGGGACCAAGGATATGGTTGAAGAAGTTAAAGTGAATTGAAATGAAAACGAATCAACTTTAAGCTGACCATTGCACATAGCTTAAGAACGGAGGACCATCGACGTCTTAAGTGCTATAGTGTATCCTGGTGAAAGACTCCGTTTTGCTAGAGCCCATGCCATGATGGACTGGGCGATACCGTATCACAAGAGCCCATATTAATTAGATCATCTAATATGAATCGCAGGGAACTAAAATAAGAAATTAAAGAACACAAGGCGTTGGAAAAGTCCTTCGATTCTAAAGACACACGTTTCAATTATCTAGTATCTAGTATTTTATTTTCCTTAATCTCGTTTGTTTTGATTTGATTTCCTTGAGTGAGAATTAATGGCCCATAAGATATGCCATAATTTCCTACTACGTAGAAAAAATATTATAGAAAATAGAACTATTGAGAGATGAAAAAAACATAAACTTCATTGTGATATGTCTATTTTATTCTGACGTATTAGTTACATCCATTGGGCTTACTAATTAATAAATTTGAGACGTATAATTTGAAGTACAATTGTTGAATTATAAGAAATTCAAAAGTAAAAATATATAAAACAAACTCTTGGATCATTAAATATTGATATCTAGTTTAGTTGTAAGGAAGTCTTTGACGCGCAACTAAAAGAATGTGAATATGTTTATTTTAAAATGTTTTGTATATATTATATATTATCTTTATCTATGTTCAAATTCAAATTCAAAATTATCTTATTCAAATAAACTTGTTAACGAGTGCTTTTGAATCGTCAATTCTACTGCTGGTTCGGGAAGCTGTTCCTACCGAGAAGAGCCAGCAAGAAACTCGGCGGCTGCTCTTTTGAACATAATACTTATAACTTTACATTAAGTTATTACTATCTTGTACAGGGCCGGACAGTATCTATATCCACGCATTCTTATCGTCTAAATAATCCTCAACAGTATAGTAGGCTTTTTGTATCAGCCTCTCTTTAATAGTCTTTTTAAACTGCTGTAACGGTAAAGCTAAAAATGGTTGCAAACATGAGTTTTCTACATATAAATTGTGTGCTGCACAATGAAATAAATATCGTGATCAAACCTGTATATTCTTAGAGAATTCCTGAAGAACGAATAACGTGGCATTATCCAATGAATATCGTCGTGGGTCAATTTCTCTTTCCAATTGAAAAAGCAGCTCAGCGGTGAGGTATTAATAGACCTCTCTCTCTCCCTCTCTCTCTCCAGCTATGAATGCCAAATGGTAGTGGGGTCAGCCTTCCTTATGCTTCTCTTCCACTTCGTTTGGTCATGGACATCGTCGTCGGTAACTCTGCATACTCTTATAGCTTATAGCTCTACTTATTTCCATCTTGTCTTGGGTCTTCCAACTGGTCTTTGACCCGGGATGCGAAGCTGTAGTGCCAAATTTCCGACGTAGACAGGTGGCTTTCTCTTGACGATAGTGAGCCTCTACTTTCGTTATATTTTGTACTACATATCCCGCTGTTTCATCCGCGTAAAGACCGATCTCATAGCAGAAAGTCTACTAAGTCGGACTATAGATTTATTTTTGTTAAATATATCATCAATAGCTTCCGCAGCGCAGGCGATGACAGATTTTTTAAACTTTTTTTTCACCTTATTACATTTTATTATGGATCTCTATTTTTTATATAATAGCCTATGTTGCTCAGTAAAGATGCAGCTTTCCAATGGTGAAGAATTTTTAAAATCGGTACATTATTTTTTGTGTGAAAACATTAGCAGCAGCAGGGTCTTCTCACATACTCTCCTTGTGGGGAGGTAGGTGGGGTACGGGCCTCGAGGAAATCCTCACTACCCGGGCATCTCCTCGCGGGCACTTAAGCCCGGTATGTGTTCCGGCCGTAGGCCGAGGTCACCTAGGTGACCCAAAGGTGTCGGTATTTGGGCCGTAAGCCCAGGTCACCTGAGTGACCTAAGGGATGTCTGGTTCGATGGGGAGGTCTGGGAATGGTAGTTCCCAGACCTCAAAGTCGTCGTCAGGTAATGTCATGTCCGGTGGTGTCATAGTCCGTGGTGTCGCCCTCTCGCCCATCGCGTCGTCCTCGTCGTCGCCGTCGTCATCCGCATCAGGCCGCGGAGACGGTGACCGCAGGAGCTCGCGAGGCAGGGAACGTCCATCGGGTGGTCGCGCATGGAGTGGCGCGATACCATGGAGGTGTACGTGCACGCTGTGGTCCGCGCGCGCGAACATTCGGCGTGCAAGCCGACGAACGAACTCCTCCACGGTCGGCGTTTGGGTATCCCGATGCACGACGTCGTTCCGCACATACCTCGGGGCTCCTACGATCAGTCGCAGGCAGCGGTTCTGCTGGACTTGCAGTCTTCGCCTCTGGTACGCCGAACATAGCGCGTACCAGGCTGGTGCCGCGTACGTCAAGCGCGAGCGGACGTAGGCACCGTAGACTCGCAGTTTGGTGTTGACAGGTAAATGGGATGTGAACAGCGTGTGGAGCTGGGACCTGGCAGCAGCAGCTTGGCCCACGGCACGATTGACCATGGGGACCATGCGCAGGCTGCGGTCCAACTCACACCCCAAAAACCTCACTGTGGTCTTCCACTCTACTTCCTGGCCTCGTAAAGTCAGCTGACGTAGCGGCTTGGAGCGGCTGGTGAGCAGGGCGGCCGTCTTCCCGACGTTGACAGCCATCCTCCACTTGTCCAGCCATTCCGGCAACAAGTCCAGCATACGCTGCATGCGGTTGGTGGCGACGATCTGGTGGTAGGACGACGCGAAATACGCGCTGTCGTCAGCGAAGAGCGACAACAGCACGTCCTCCTCCCCTTCCCGCAGATGGTGGCGCAGGGTGGGGATGTCATCCGTATACGCCGCGTATAAGCGCGGCGATATACAACTGCCCTGGGGTACTCCGGCTTGGATGGTGCGTGGCTGGGATTCGGCACCATCCACTGCCACGTAAAAGCTACGGCCGTGTAGAAATGATGCCAGCACTCGCACATAAGCAGGCGGCATGGTGGTGTCCAGTATTTTGACCAGGAGCCCGGCGTGCCACACACGATCGAAGGCCTTCTCGATGTCGAGAAAGACCCCCACGGTGTAGCACCCGTTGTTCCGCTCACTGGTCAGGTGGTTGATTACCCTCGCCAGCTGGAGCGTCGTCGAGTGGCCGCTGCGGAATCCAAACTGCTCCTCGCGCAGGGGCAGATGGGGCGTGACTCGACGCAGCAGCAGACGCTCGAACAGCTTGGCTATGTGCGAGAGCAGGGTGATCGGCCGGTAGCTTCCAGGCAGGCGGCGGTCCTTCCCCGGCTTGGGAAGAACGATGATCTTCCTGGTCTTCCACGCCTTTGGGAAGTGGCC
Source organism: Morpho achilles (assembly GCA_947086495.1). Taxonomy (NCBI): domain Eukaryota; kingdom Metazoa; phylum Arthropoda; class Insecta; order Lepidoptera; family Nymphalidae; genus Morpho; species Morpho achilles. The sequence goes on from CAMTZB010000015.1 coordinate 13,708,975, forward strand.
GGTGCGGAGTACTCCGTTGAACAGTCTCGTGAGCGCTACGAGACCTGTTCGGGGCAGCAGCATCAACGCGGCATTGGCGATTCCGTCGGGGCCTGGCGCCTTTCGCTTATCAAGGCGAGCAGCGACCGACCGCAGCTCTGACAGGGAGATGAAGTCCTGTCCCCGGAGCGGCGGTGTAGGGGCCGACAGGAACCTCTCCAGTTTGTCCTGGACAGCCGCGTGATGACGAATGATATGGAGGTTGGAGGTGTTGGGGGCGTTGGGCGTGAATGTCTTCTCCAGGTGGGCCGCCAGGATCTCAGCACGATCCTTGGCGGCGTATGTGCGTTTACCCGCGGCATCGAACAGCGGGTAAACGGGGGTGTCATGTCCGGTAAGCTTCTTGCAGAGAGAGTACAGCGCTGTGTCGTGTTCGGTCGCTCGATCGACGGTATCTTCCCATCGCGCCTCGTCAAGAGCGACTACGGCACGCGCAATCTTCTCTGCAAGCCGGTTCAGGTCAGACTTCACCCTGGGGCAGCGAGTGCGGGCCCATAGGCGGCGTAGGGTGCGCTTCCGCTTGAGCATATTGCGGAGCGAGCTCGGCAGGTCCTTCCTTCGGTTGGCAGTGTCCGGTGAAGTCGACGTGGTGGTGGTGGCTGCTGCTTTAGCGGCGATGATCGCCGCCGCGACTTGTGCAGCAGCATCGTCGACTTCCGAAGGCGTGGTGATCGGGCCTGCTAGCTCAAGCCCGGCAAGCTCGGCGGTGTAGCGCTCCCAGTTCGTCCGCGTCCGCGGCGAGCGGGGCACTAAAAAGCCTCCCTGGGTGGCTAGGGTGACCAGAACCGGTAGATGTTGCGTGTCGAGGTCGTAGAGGACCTCGACATCGAATGGGTTGTCAAGTCCATGGTGCAGCACTATGTCGATGACGTCTGGCTGTGAGCGGCTGTCGGTGGGTATGTGGGTCGGCGCTCCCGGCCCCACCACACCGTACCCGCTCCTCACGCTATCTTCGTGCAGTTGCCTCCCGACCCCAGTGATGATTCGCGATCCCCACGCATGATGTTTCGCGTTGAGATCACCCACGATCACTGCGGGTCCCTGCTGTCCGAAGATGGTCCCGACATCCGTGCTGCAGAAAGTCAATCCGGGTGGTTTGTAGGCGGCATAAATGCGGAGCTCCTGGTTGCCCACGTTGACACGCACCCCCTGTGTACGGGTGCTGGTGAACGGGGTATGCTCCAACTCTTCGTGTATAATATCCCTCCGCACCAGGGCGGCCGTACCTCGGTACGGATAGCCCCGGGGAGAGATTTCATCACGCCGATACACGAAGAAGTTGGGCACGCGGAGCTCGACGCTTTCCGTGAGTTTGGTTTCGCCCAGGAGGATAACATGGATGTCCTGCGACTGGGCGAGTAGTGTTAGCTCACGGACGTGTCCTCTTATGCCGCCCGGATTCCAGTATAGTACTCTTAGGGCGGTCACTGGTACGACCGCCCGAACTGGGTTATGGCCGCCGTTATAGCGCCGACTACATCCCTCGTGCTCACATAGTGCGTGAGCGCCGCCATGAGCGCCTCGATTAGGACCCGGACAATGTTGTTCATGCCCGAGTCCTGCGCGGGGGGTGGCGGAGGGAAAGTAGGGTTTAGCGGCGCTCGAAGCTCCGCCTTTTCTGTGGCTTGTCGGTGGCCGCGGCTTCTCGGCGCCTCGGCGATTACTGGGATTGCCACCAACGATGTTGATGTTGGCGGCCTGGGGTGCGGTGTGGATGCGGCGGCGGGCTCAGCATCTGCTGGCCTCAGCTGCCTGCGCCTGCGCCGGTTTCGTTTTTTTCGCAGGGGCTCCCCCCTGCCTATCGGGTCATTTGCCGGCGGTTGCAGAGTCGCCGGCTCCTGACTTATGATAAGCCCGCCCGCTTCTCCCCGTCGAGCAGCTAGGGCGGTCGGGATGTAGGCCGGCGGTTGTTTAGTCGCCGGCTCCGGGTCTATGCTAGCCCCTCCCGCTTCCCCCTGTCGAGTAGTATGAATGAACACGCTGGGCGTCGGCGGGGCGCTACTCAGTGCGGGTCGGGCGGGGGCGGCAGGCACGGCTACTGCGGGGCGTGTTGCGGGGGCAGGGGCGGCGCGTACGGCTAACGCGGGACGTGCTGCGGGGATGGCAGGGGCCGCTGCGGCGCCTTGTACGGTGGCGGCGGGTGTTGCGGTTGGGGGGGGAACTTGAACACCCCCCCCTGCCTTATTCTTCGCTACCTTGTTCGGGCGCGGCGGCGCGACATCGATGCCGCGCTTTCGCGCCTCGCGGCGGAAGACCGGGCATTTGCGGTCCCGCGCCACGTGCGCTTTTCCACAATTTGCGCACTTGGGCGCAGCTTCTTGGGGCCGGTCACAGTCCTGAGCCAAGTGCCCGCCTGCACAGCGGACACATTTGGGCGGTCGGTGGCAGTTGGCCGATGAGTGGCCGAACTGCTGGCATCGGTGGCATTGTGGCGGACCTCGACCACCCTTCCATGCCTCGACGATGAGGCCCGGCATCGACAGGAGCTCGGTCTCTCTGTACAGGTGACCGAGCTCTTCAAAGGTCAGATGCTCCAGCTGCACGAAGTATGTGCAGCCGTGCCGCCCTCTGACTCCAGGGATGGCCCTCGCCTGGGTCGCTGGATACCCTAGGCTGCGCAGCGCCGCGATGACCTCTGCTGGCGGAGTGTCTTGCGGTAGCCCCCTAATGGCTACCTTGCTGGGTAGGCTCGATGCTGGGCTGTAGCAGAACCACGCGATGTTCGGATCCTGCTTGGCAGCGTCGAGAAGGTACCGTTGGAGCACCCGGAATTCCTCCGCCGACTTAGGGAGGAATCTGACGCCCTTCCCCATCGGGCGGGCGTTAGGGGCGTGTCCGAGCTTCTCTCGGATCGCGGTGAAGTGCCTCGTCCAGTTGGGGAGGCACTCCACAGTGATGGGAGGATATTCGGAGCGCGCTGTCTTCGCTCCGGTAGTAGTCTGTGGATTTTTCTGGCACTGCAGCTCTTCCTGGCGCTGCTGGAGCGCGCGGGGTGACGGCGGCGCGGCGGCGGCGGCGGCGTAGCCAGACGGCCCGGCCTGAGGGGTAGGGGGGCGGGACGTCGCCATTGGAGACGGCAACGAGGCGAATCCGACGTAGCTCGTTGAATCACGAGGCCACGAGGCGGATCCCTGTGACACGCTCTCTGTGGGCAGTCGCACGCCACCCTCGTCCTGAGGTGAGGAGGCCGGCGGTGGAGTGGGCCGAGTCCTTTGCTCGGCTGTTAAATGCACGTCGAATGACGACGACGTTGTCAGTGAGGTGGCCGGTGACTGGTCCGTCTTCGGACGCTTGTCGGTTCCCTCGAGGGATTCGGGCGAAGAGTCGGCAGTCCGCGGACGCTTCGGTGCTTCGCCGCCCGATGTAAGCTCAGCTACATCAGCGGAGAACAAAGGCGCGGAGTCTGGCGACTTTCGCTCGCCGGATGAAATCCGGAAGCGTGGTAGTGGTGCAGGCGCTGGCGGTGGTGGTGTCGCTGCCGCAGGTGCGATCGGCGTAAACGGGACGATGTTATTGTCCCGTACGTCGCGCCGTACTACAGCGCGGGCGAACGCGGGGCGCTCCCCCCTAATACGTGGGTCCCTCGGGGGGGGCTCCCCCCGACCGGACATGGTCGCGCAGTATTGCGCGTGTGAGATGTGCTACTTGTGAGAGTAGCAGCAGAGGTTCTCAGTGAGCCGCTCCTGTGCGAGTGCAGCTCCGCGCACCCTCGGCGCGTGCAACCCAGCCGGGTGAGACCCCTGGGGGAGGCCCAGCTAGGCGCCCGCGAGCGGGGGCAGAGACTACAAGCGCGTAGGAATGATGAGCGGTGGTATCACTGTGGGCACGTCTGCATACGTCTTTGCAACGAAAGGCGGTGCAGATCGCTGCGTCCGGGCAGCTTCGGCGGAGCAGGTGCACGCGATGCGCTGCCGACCGCTTCCTCGAGCCGCAACACGGGTTGCGGCGAGTACAACTGTCGCCGGTGGCAGGGGTGCGGGGGCGTTAACCGAAACTGGCGAACTTTGCGTCTCACACGATACGCGCAGCGATAACGTTCACATAAACAATACGCGTCCGTTCACTGCGCGCGTACGCACGAGACGTGAAAACATTACAAATATACTGTTAGAGTTGTTAGTTAACGGCGACAGATGGCAGTACTTGTATTTTATTTCGCGCTAATGTTTGTCGATTCATTTTATATATAAGAGGATACGTACCATATGCCGACGTGTTATGGTTGTGAGTTTTGTAGGGTCGTGTTAGGTATTTCGTTGTTGTCTATGGTCAAGTTAAGGTCGAGTAATAAGTTAATGTTGAATGGTTAATAGTACGTTAATTGTAATTTGCAATTTAGTGTTTAACTAAGCTATCAAAGGATTGTTCATAACATATACATACCAATTTTTGCTCTTTATAATATTAGTATAGACATACTTTTGTTAATAAATAACTGATTGCAAAGTATATTTTATTACAAGAACTCTGATACGCTTGAGAGATCCGCAAGATCAATTTACTAAATCCGCACGTCAGAGAAAATGGTGCATTCGCTAACAGAAGGATAAAAATGTGAGATAATTTATCACGCCTTATAATATCATTCGGGCGATTTATGTTTGATCTATGTAGATTTAACAGATGGACTTGAGAGAAATATCTCTCTGTCCGTTTTTATATATGATAGAATAAATTTCGACCACTAAAGTTATGAAGAACCAAGATTGCAAACATTAGTTATCGTGACGTGTAATCCCTCTAGGACTGACGTCCTCAAAAAGGAATCTTAGCTTGAGTGTCTTTACATGATTAAACCAGAATTAAACGTGTAGAAAAGCAGAGTTACAGAGTTAATAAATAGTATTTTAAAGCTAAATTGGCAATGGCTTGAACATGTGCGACGTCAACTGATTGATATCGTAATACCAAAGTGTTGTTATGGTGACCAAGCATCGAAACATCTCTTGGTGGATCCCTCCACAAGGAGGGCTGACGTCCTCAAGAAGATCAAAGCTAAGCTTGAAATGTCTTTACGTGATAAAACCAGATATAATTAAATTTGAGGAGGTCACAGTTTCGAACCCAGGCAGACACCAATGAGTTTTTCCGTTAAAACTTATGTGTAGTATTGATAATTGCAATTTATCACACGCTTTTCAGTGAAAGAAAGCATCGTGAGGAAACCTGCATATCTCTAAAGAATTCTGGAGATATGTCTTACCTACCAATCTGCATTGGAGCAGCGTGGTATTCAAATTTCAAATTCAAAATATTCTTTATTCAAATAAACTTGTAAACAAGTGCTTTTGAATCGTCAACTCTACTGCTGGTTCGGAAAGCTGTTCCTACCGAGAAGAGCCAGCAAGAAACTCGGCGGTTGCTCTTTTAAAAATATAATTCTTAATACTATTTACATTAAGTCCGTATTAGTTAAGTTAAAACCCACAAACGAATTACGTACTTTTGCAAGGCGCAAAGCAGGAGCCGCAAGCTTATGTCAGTTCCTGCTTTGTCTATTGTATACATCACCTATCGTTTTATAATTCTTTATATTTTTATGTACATAAATAAGATTGCTTAAAATATACTGTGAAGCAAATGTAAGAATACCTGTTTCCTTAAACTTCTCTCGCAGGGAATCACGCGGTCTTAAATTATAAATGCCACGTATAGCTCTTTTTTGTAAAACAAAAATTTTTTCACTATCCGCGCATTTACCCCATAGCAATATTCCATAAGACATAATGCTATGGAAGTAGGCAAAATAAACAAGTTTTGCTGTTTCGACGTCTGTGAATTGTCTTATCTTTCGAACAGCGTAGGCCGCTGAACTCAGTTTCCCTGCAAGAGTTGTTACGTGTGTGCTCCATTGGAGTTTTGTATCCAGGGATACTCCCAAAAATACAGTTGAATTTTCTGTTTTTAGTGGTACATTATTTAAAAAGAGTCTATTTGCTGTTTTTGCAGCATTAGGTAATGCAAATTCAATACATTTAGTTTTATTCGAGTTCAGTACCAAATTATTTAGCCTGAACCAATTAGCTACTTGCGATAAACCCCTGTTTACTTCGTCAATATTATCGTCATTTCTATTTACTTTAAAAATTAATGATGTGTCATCATTAATAACTAGCAGGTAGGTCTTAGTACCACTCCTTCTCTCCAAAAATGGAGAGAAGAGGCCTATTTCCAGCAGTGGGAGGGTAATAGGCCGCTACTCTACTTTACTACTAAAGTTGACGATTCAAGGGTACTTGTGTACATTTCACATTAGTAAACTTTAAAGTATGTGTTTTCTAAATTTAAATAATGAAAAAACTGTTCAATAAAGTGGGTGAATAATATATCAATATTTACAAAAAATATTGTTTATTCAGTTTAGCGAATTTATAACATTATCGTCAATTATACAACGCCGCCAACACGTCACCGCTATATTTATTTATCACCCAATTTGGCGTATTAATGTGTATGCGCCATAAGGGTATTTGAATGCGAGCGCAATAAACGATCTCAATCGCGGATAAAAGTGCCGTTGCTAGTAATCCAACTTTTAGAATTAACGGACCACTATTCTATCATCTTATGCGATCCACTCGAGAATATAGTCTCGCCAGGACTACGATATTCAGTAATGAACAAACGATCTGATAAAACGAGAGAGATCTTATCATCACAAAGCCCAAACGTTTGCTGCCTTGCATTATCCCTTCACATTACATAATAGTCAGAAAAGATAACGAAAAACATGCAAAAATATATATCTTATTATGTATCTCATTATATAAGTGCAAAGTCTGTCTGACAGATAATACTGTCTATTCAATTTAGCGCTTATTATTCGTTAATTGTATAATTTATCTACTATATGTTTTATTTATACAATGTTGCACATGTATGTAGTTAATTATTATTCATTTATTCAGTATGAAAATTAAGAAAGTTAACTAGATAAAAGAAGATTTACTAAGAAAAATGCAAAGGGGTATCTTTCATTCTTCTTATCCTCTAAGCTTCTGAAATACATCGCTGGTGATAGATAAGACTTGTACTTTATTTATTAATAGGTCTTTTTTATTTTATAATAAAAAAATATCTAGTAACGTATTAGTATTTCAAACACTGGTCGCTAACTATGGGCCTCATAAGAAAGCTCAGACTCGCTTAGCGGGCGATGGAGCGAGCTATGCTCGGAGTATCTCTACGTGATCAAATCAGAAATGAGGAGATCTGTAGAAGAACCAGAGTTACCGACATAGCTCAGCGTGTCGCGAAACTGAAGTGGTGATGGGCAGGGCACATAGTGCGTAGAACCGACGAGCGTTGGGGTGTCAAGGTGTTGGAATGGCGACCCCGCACCTGAAAACGCACTGACGACGTGTCGTGGGGAACCGCCGGGTCAAGCGGCACAAGATAGAGACCTATGTCCAGCAGTGGACGACCATCGGTTGACAAAGAAGAAGAAGAAGAAGAAGAGATTTTAAAAACTGATTTAATTATTTGTAAAACAGATCACATAAATAAAACGCGCATATAATACGCTCCGTGTGCGAAAAGCCTTCGATCACGAGGCGTCCGCCTGGGACCTCGTGCGAACACACGTGACTGTCGAACGTGGTACGAATGATAAAATAACGTTTTAATGTTATTCGCAACTTAATATATACGAGAGGAGACAATGATATCAACTGGACAGGCGTATAACTTTTTGAAACCGAATCGCATATTAAACGAGTTGGTTACGCAGTAATGCAGAATGTTATTTTTTATTATTATAAAACAAATTCCATAATAGCTGTCTGTCTGTATGTCATTAATTTTCTAAAAATATACCGAACGGATTTATGCACTAAAAGATTGCCAGTGCAATTATTATTTCAGGTTTGGTTTAATAGTATGTTACCGTTCTATGTAAATAGTGTTAAAAAAACACTGGGAGTTATTCGCCGCGTTAACCAGCAGAGATACACTAATGTACAAGAGAATAGTAAATGTACATAAATACTAAACTAAAGTCCTTGAAAACATGTCTATATCTCTTATGGTTAACCCACTATAACTATTTTGATGTTAAAAGTTTCAATTCGAGTAAAATTTTGTGACACCGATTTCAACGCAGGCGAAGTCGCTGTCACAGCGCAAAATAGTTATTGGGAGTTAATCATACGAGATCTACAATTTTATACTGCATTCGTTTAATATCTTTGTTGATTTACGCGGTGCACGCACCTTAAGCTCCCAGTAGTATAACCAGTAGTAAGTATAAGTTCATCATGCGTTTTACGTAGAAGAAAAACATACTGAAGGTAAATGTACATCTATGTCGAGTTCCTAAGATACATTGTGTGCACTATGGTGGTTCTGAGCTTCAACTCTTCTCTCCTAAGAAAGATTACACATTCGTTTAACTATACAAGCACTTAAATAAACGCTATTTATAAGTCTGCAAAAAGCTCCTGTGTTTCATATCATATTTCATGTTTAAATTAAAACGAAACCGCCATGAAATAGCATTGATAAATACGTAGGTTAAAAGCACTCAGCGCTCGCTTCTTCGGTTTATGTATTTTCAGGCTCGTTTGGCAAATCCTCTTCAATTTATATATACACAAAGCGCTGAAAGCGTTTTATGTTACTTGTATGTGATGATGTTTTTCGTGGAGATAGATCTCAGTGACTCAGACAGAAAAAATTAGTACGATGTCTTGCCCGAAACAGTTTTATCATTCCTGATGTAGCATAAGTGTCAAAATGGTTTGTGATGGGAGGTAGACGTTTTTCTAAAAAAACATTACTTCTGTAGCGATCATTTTAAATATGCACGATCTGCTTTAAGTGTATAAGTAAGTAAGTAAGTAGCGGCCTGTTACTATCCCACTGCTGAGATTAGGCCTCTTCTCTCCGTTTTTGGAGAGAAGGGTTGGAGCTAAGACCTACCACGCTGCTCCAATGTGGATTGGTAGGTTACACATACCTCCAGAATTCTCTAGAGATAATCAGGTTTCCTCACGATGTTTTCCTTCACCGAAAAGCGTGTGATTAATTGCAATTATCAATTAGACACATAAGACCTCCTTGAAAGAGTCGCACGGTGTTACCGCTGGGCTACCACCTGCCTTAAGTGTATACTTATATTTAAATATAATAGAAACCATACATTAAACCTTACATCCGAAGGAGTAATGCTAAGCTAAATCCAAACAAATTCTGTTAATTGAATCGTGATAGATATTTTTGGTCATGCTAATAAAATTGTTTATATTTGTATTATTAATTTACATAAACGTCGGTTTAGATGACGACTTCGCAGTTGTTAATCTCAACTTGTTCATAATTATTGAATATATTTGTAACTTCCGGTACTATAGTTTACTTGGCACGAAATAAAATTACTTTGGTATTTGATAACTTCCTTGAACATCATGGATTTATTTAGTTACATTATATTTTGTCAATTGAGTCAAATATACATTTGTATTTAAGTATTACATACTTAAATACAAATGTATATTTGACCCTGATGCTGCTAATAAGATCTTTAACTTGATTTTTTTATAACTAATGTTAAACATATATTATTTTTGATTACCTTCATCTTTCCCAGGTTGTTTCCACCACACGGTGGGCTTGGGTCTTCTGGAAGGTCTACGCGATCGCTACGGTGACCTGGTGCGTCTCGCCAAAGCGTCCAGAAAACGACCAGTTCTCTATGTCTTCGATCCTGAGCTCATGAAGGAGGTTAGTAATTGACTTATTGACAATCTATGGTGATGATTAAATTCTGGTCTAATAGCTTGATGAAAAGTAATTTATCAAACGAGGGAATAGGTTAGCGTATTTTAGATTCAAGGAAAAATGATCATGTTTTTTGCTTCTATTCTCTCCTTTCCTTTGATAAAATCTGGCGCTACTCCTTTTATGTGCAAGTACGACTGTATTATGTATATTATGTATACTTCACACAATCCAACCATCTCATTTTCGGTCTCCCTCTAGTTATAAATTTATCCTCATTCATATTTAACACTCGTTTGGTCACATTAGCCATTAGATAAAATAGTTGGCAATTAATATATTTCTTAGTATTTTAAGAGAAAGTTTTAGTCTTTCTTAGTATTTTAAGAGAAAGTTTAGGATGTTTGTTACCCGTTTGCCTGCAAAGTTTGAACGCCGTGTGGTATCCGGCTGAATAGGATACTACCACCATTATTTCTTACCGAGGTGTCGTAAATGGCGACTAAGGTAAGTTGACTCACCGTGTGGTATCCGGTTTAGTACAATAGACCACCCTCATTCTTGCCGAGGTCTCGTAAAATACGACTATGGTAAGTTGACGTCAGGCAGGCGGCCGGTCGTAAAAACGCAGCCAAATCATGTGACAACATGTTTATAACACGTTGTGCCGACCCTACTTACGAATAGGATAAGGGCTGGAGGATGATGATCGGTTGCAAAGTTTGAACACAGATTAAACTCTATTCAGATTGGTTGCAAAGTTTGAACACGTTATTCACAGATTTGACTCTATTTAATAGTTAACATAATATTAATTTATGAAGGAAATTTGTATATTACTAATGCTCCAATGAGGGAGAATTGAGGCCAAACCCCTTTTTAAAAAAAGGGTAAGAGATAGCCCAGCAGTAGGATAGTAACTACTTATTATTACTAGCTTCAGCCTGCAACTTTCTTTGCGTGAACTTCATGCACTACTTAGATAAAAAATAGTCGCCTATGTTACTTTCTAGCCCTTCAACTGCATCTTCTTAATATATTAAAATAAGTTTGTCTGTATGTTCCTTATAGACTTCGAAATGGCTGGACTGATTTGATAAAATATTTGAATGACGCAGCGGATTTATTCCGTAAAATTGATGGTGATCTGGGCATTTTTTTTAACTGACCCACAGCTATATTAATTTATAATAAAAATCTTTTCGATCCGTTACACCACTCTTATGTGAAATAATGACTAACAAACAGACAGAAATAGACATGCATATAATATACGCATACTCGAATACCTAAGATACGACTCCTAGAGTGAATATAAAAAGTTCGATATATATTGTTCTCATGGCCTCTATTTAACGGACGACCTCTGGAATAAGCCATTGTACAATTCACTACCGCTTGACTCGATTTGACCTTTTATATAGTTAACAGATATATATTGGTTCTAGTCATTTCGATTAGAACAAAGGTCATTTTGCAACGTCGAGGTCTAGTTTGAATTTCTCTTAAGTCTAATCAAGTACCAGATTATTCCTAAAAAAGGAAAAGTAACAGCCTGTTAATATCCCACTGCTGGAAATAGGTCTCTTCTCTCCGTTTTTAAACAGAAGGGAAAGAAGCTAAGACCTACCACGCTGCTCCAATGCGGATTGGTAGGTTACACATATCCCCAGAATTCTCTAGAGATATTCAGGTTTTCTCACGATGTTTTCATTTACCGAAAAGCATGTGATAAATTGCAATTATCAATTAGACACATAAGTTTTAACAGGAAACTTATTGGTGTCTGGCCGGGATTGAATTCGTGACCTCCTGAAAGAGTCACATTGTGTTACCGCTAGGGTGCCACAGCTACTTGATCTTCTTCTTCGATCATTCCTACATGATATTAAATGCACCTACTTTCTATATAAATAAATCTGCATTATTCTGTCATACTAGTATTAAATCCGAAGTTCATTGAAGTCAGTACTCGGTTATCGTCCGTCTATAGATAACCTTTGTAGTGTCATGTTTGTTTATATTCTCAATCTATAATTAATATAAAAGCCGTCTGTATGTGATCGATTTTCTCAAAATCTACTGAACGTATTTTTGTACGGTTTTTATTAAAAGGTAGTGCAATTCTACCGGAAGGTTAACGTTATATAACATACAACATATTTTGACTCTATTATCTATGCATAAATTTATATTGTCTATTACCAAAATCTGTTTTCTGTGGTCCCTGCCAACACAATTATTCATACCATAGACAATACACTACGCCGTGCGGTATCCGGCGGAATAGAATAGTACCACCCTCGTTTCTTAACGAGGTGTCGTAAAAGGCGACTAAGATAAGTTGACCCACTGTGTGGTATCCTGATAAGTAGAATAGACCACCTTCTATCTTACCGAGGTGTCGTAAAATACGACTATGGTAAGTTGATGTCAGGCAGGCGGCCGGTCGTAAAATACGTAGCCAAATCATGTGACAACATGTTTATAACATGTGCCGACCCCACTTATAGTGGGATAAGGGCAGGAAGGTGATGACCATAGATAATACACTATATAGGATACGTCATATGCTAGAAGTTCCTTACATCACGCACTATTCCAGTATTAAAATCTAAATTTTTAATTTAATACAAATTACATGTTAAACCTTATCATCATCCTCCTGCCCTTATCCCACCCTAAGTGGGGTCGGCACAACATGTTATAAACATGCTGTCACATGATTTGGCTGCGTTTTTACGACCGGCCGCCTGCCTGACGTCAACTTACCTAAGTCGTATTTTACGACACCTCGGTAAGAAAGAGGGTGGTCTATTTTACTCAACCGGATACCACACGGTGGGTCAACTTACCTTAGTCGCCTTTTACGACACCTCGGTAAGAAATGAGGTTGGTTAATTCTACTCAGCCGGATACCACACGGCGGGTCGACTTACCTTAGTCGCCTTTTACGACACCTCAGTAAGAAAAGAGGGTGGTACTATTCTATACAGCCGGATACCACACGGCGTTTAATACAAATTACATGTTAGACCTTAATTTATACTTATTCAACAAAACTTATTATCTTTGTTTAAATATAAGTTTCCAAACAGCAGTTGTAACGCGTTTGATGAAAGTTTTATCCGAATACAACACCTAAAAGATAGCGAGTTTAGAAAGTGGCTACTTAAAATTCGCAAATGGAGGTCGTATTTGGCAAACGATACAAATTGAAGCTAATAAGATAAACGCGAACACTAAATTCATGTACTCCAAGAGTCTGTGCTAACGTTTTCATAACCCTGTTAATAAACTCTGATAAAACTCCTGCCCTTATCCCACTCTAAGTGGGGTCGACACAACATATTATAAACATGCTGTCACATTATTTGGCTGCGTTTGTACGACCAGCCGCCTGCCTGACGTCAACTCACCTATCTCTTATTTTACAACACTTCGGTAAGAAATGATGATGGTCTCTTTAACTCAGCCGGATACCACACGGTGGGTCCACTTACCTTAGTCGCCTTTTACGATACCTCGGTATGAAATAAGGTTGGTCTATTCTAATCAGCCAAATACCACATTGTGGTACAACTTACCTTAGTCTCCTTTACGACACCTCGGTAAGAAATGAGGGTGGTCTATTCTACTCAACCGGATACAACACGGTGGGTCAACTTAACTTAGTCGCCTTTTACGACACCTCGGTAAGAAATGAGGGTGGTCTATTCTACTCAACCGGATACCACACGGTGGGTGAACTTACCGTAGACCCCGTTTACGACGCCTTGGTAAGAAATGAGGGTGTTCTATTCTGCTCAGCCGGATACGAAACGGCAAAACTCTAATAAAAACTAGTAAAAGATATTTTTGAATATATATTCTTTACCTAAATAATGAAAGGCGTTTGTGGAACACCATAGTACAGAAGTTACAATAGAATTATTTTGCTATAATCCGCGGCTGTTAAGAGAATCTATGTAATGCCAAGTGTAGAAAGCAAGCAACAGGAAATACAGCATTACAATTTTGTCGTAGAGCATATCCTCCTGATGATGCATCGGTCGTAGAGATTGTCATAGTGAGTGTGTGTAGTGCTTGTGTGGTGTGATGTTTCCTTCCTTCCCTTCCTACACTTAGCATTACATAGATTCTTTAATACAAACGCGGATTAAAGCAAAATAATTCTATCATAACTTCTGTACTTTACCGTTGAATTTTTACGCTTTATAAAGTTCATCTTAAATTTTTCAATAATATCTTAATAAGTGAAACCTAACGTTACAAATAGATTGTTTTCTACCTTGAAATCGATTAAACCGACGATAATCGATTAAAAAAAACAATAATGACTTAAGATAATGCAATCACTCGATATACAAACGTGACCTATATCGATTACAAATAAACTCTTATAATGTAAAATACCTAAATGTAAAGTTGATCGAGCCTTGCTCGGTAATTTTTTACAAAATAAAAATGAAACTTCAAAAAAATAATAATAATATGTGGTGGTGGGGCTCGATCCTTGGTATTTTCATTTCTCGCGACCACCCGTTCCCCGAATAAGCTACGCTGACTTGACATTTAACGGCAAAATAGTGTTTTAACTATTCAATAAATTAAAAGTAAATTTTAGTATTTTTTTAATACCAAAAACTAACTAAAATTGACTAAGGTAAGTTGACCCACCGTGTGGTATTCGGCTGAGTAGAAAAGACCACCCTCATTTCGAACTGAGGTGTCGTAAAAGGCGACATAGGAAAGTTGACGTCAGCCAGGCAGTCGTAAAATAACTAGCCAAATCATGTTAAAAACATTGTGTCAACCCCACTTAGAGTGGGATAAGGGCAGGAGAATAATGAACCTACTTAATCTGTCATCTGCATCGTGTGCGAAGGCCTTTACTGTGCATAAGCCAGACTTATCAAAATTGACATTATACTATCTCGCATGCGTTGACGTAAAGCAAGGGCATGTTTACTTAAACGACCGATTAAGGTTTACGTCCACTTTTTCGCATCGTAAGTATCGAACGGATCGCATCAAACAAATTATTTTTCTCCTCTGCGTCCTCAGTATCAGCAGCGTTCGGATTTGCCGATGCAACTACCAACTATCGGATTGCCGACGCCAATTTCATTAACATATTTGTAGAGAGGTAACGTCGACTGTGCAAAATAGTAGAAGAAAACGAAGAATTTGTTGTGATTGCTTGTTTTGTAGCATCAGAAGAAGAAGAAACAATATCTAGATCCTCTAAAATAAGTTAAACTTATTAAAACCTTTAAAGCATGTCCCTATTGTTAACCACTGAAGAATTCCCTCGACTGGAGCCAATCCTGGCAGCAGGATTATAAACATGCATTGTCATCGGGACTGGAGCAGTATGTAAAATTTCATAATAATCGGACACCGGGGTTACAATTAACTTGCAAGTTTCCATCTTCACATACACACAGGGGAAGTTAAATAAATGCTTTTTAAAGCTTTTAAAAAAAAATATAATATGTAGGTACACGATAAATTTAAGGAGAGTCCGCCCACTGATCGTCATTCCTTATGATTAATCATTAATTATTCATCATTCCTTATCATTAGCATCGGCATTGCCAACGGGTAGATTTATCCTTCTATACGCATCTGACTTCCTATATAAAGAATACCGATCCAAAAGATATGATAGCATTATTTTGCTATAATCTACGTTTGTTAAGACAATCTATGTAATGCTAAATGCAGGAAGCAAAACTGTTCTGCACACTACACACATTCACTACGACACTGCTGTTGGTTATATTGTAAAGTAATACGTGCGGTAACTAATCCTGCATGTATAAGGTATGAGAATGGTTTTTTACACTTAGCATTTAATAATTTTCTTAAGAAACGCGGATTATAGCATAATAATACTATTATAACTTTTGTACTATGGAATTCCGTAAGTAACGCCTACTTCTGTAAAATATGAATACCGTTCCCTTTGATGCGATGCGTCCGATAATTACGATGCGAAACAGTGGACGCCGACCTTTACGCGTCGTAAAACTTATCGCATTCAACTCGTCGCATTTGTTTAACAACAAAAAGATAATCGCTCACGAATGCAATAAATGATCTTCGATATCTTATCTTTCTTAATCTAATCCAGTAATAAAACCGGTAAATATTTATGATATATTTACGCAATGAAATGTATTTAAAATTTTTATGTAGATTATCTGTATACATAAAAAATGAGTGATCTTTTATATTTTTTAATCTCTATCTGTTTAATTACGGAAGGATTGTTTTTATTTGTATTTTATTGGTAACTTATCTTCCGTATAAAATTAAAGAATAATACAAAAAGTATGATCAGAAAAAAACAATAAGCGGATATTATGGCATTATTTGTTTTTAAATCCGCTCTAGAATCGTTGAAATTGAGTCAAAATTTAAAAACAAAAATTTGTGTATGTGTGCGTGTTCTTGGTTGCGTGAGTGTGTGTGCGAAAAAATGTACGTGTGTATCATAAACACATTGAAATATTTTTACTAGAAAATTAATATACGCTCGTTTTATAAACATTTGTAAAGGGCAGCTTCTTGTTCCGGTCAACAAATGCCTTTCCAAACGTCCGAATTAATAAATTCAGAAGGCTGAAGTTCTTATAAACCTAAAGTTTTTTCATCCGGAACTACTGCGCTGTAATGTCACGACCTACAATCATATATTTTAATTTATTGTAACAATATATTAATATACGCCGTGTGGTATCCGGCTGAATAGAATAGTACCACCCTCATTTCTTACCGAGGTGTCGTAAAAGGCGACTAAGGTAAGTTGACCCACCGTGTGGTATCCGGTTTATTAGAATAGACCACCCTCTTTCTTACCGAGGTGTCGTAAAATACGACAGAGGTAAGTTGACGTCAGGCAGGCGGCCGGTCGTAAAATACATAGCCAAATCATATGACAACGTGTTTGTAACATGTTGTGCCGACCCCACTTAGAGTGGGATAAGGGCAGGAGGATGATGATGTAACAATATATTAATATAAATAAATAAAAGTTCCTTATATCTGTAGCAATATCTACAACGTTGTTCCAAGTGATAGTATACCCTTCAGAACTAAATTCCTTGCTTTGAGAAAGCTCTTAATCTTTCAGCAATAGAGCGATTTGGAGCTTGAATCTCTAAGTGTTTCAATTAAAAACGAGGAGACCTTTAAAAAACAACAAATATTTTTGATACATCGAAACTAAATTGGGAATTTAAAATAAACGGGTGGTGAGGTTCTAAGATTTGTGAGGCGACCTCGACACGACGATTACAAAAGAATCGCTTGGACCCTCAATACCAACAACCAGAATTTTGTTTTGTGAAAATCCTTCTAAGAGACCTATGTCAGAATAATGTCCTATTTATTGAAAAAGACAAAAAGATGAGTCTGAGAATATTAGACTTTAATATTTGGAGAAAGTCTATCACATACATTAACAGCTTTTGATGATTTTGTTTTGTAATATGTATATATATCATCATCCTCCTGCCCTTATCCCACTCTAAGTGGGGTCGGCACAACATGTTCTAAACACATGATTTGGGTATGTATTTTACGACCGGCCGCCTGCCTGAAATCAACTTACTTTAGTCATATTTTACGACTCCTCGGTAAGAAAGAGGGTGGTCTATTCTACTTAATCTGATACCACACGGTGGGTCAACTTACCTTAGTCGCCTTTTACGACCCCTCGGTAAGAAATGAGGTTGGTCTATTCTACTCAGCCGGTACCACAAAGCGGGTCGATTTACCTTAGTCGCCTTTTACGACACCTCGGTAAGAAATGAGGTTGGTACTCCATTCAGCTTCATGTATAGATAGACAAAATTAATTTTTATAAATATGAATAAAAAATATTCTCAATTTGAATTTCGAACGGTGTAAATGCGGCAGTGGGTAATCTCTCGGATCGTTATTGCTAAGTTATCTCTATGATTCATGGGCCATTGTTTGGACCCGAAACTATACTCGTATAGTGTAACTTATGACCCTACGCTACTGGACAATGCAGTTATAAAACAAATTTCAGTTACTTTTATTTACCCAGATTTTGTCTACTGCTTAGTTACTTAAACTTAGATGCTCCTGCTCTATCTAACTACCTCTTTCTCTCCTTCCCTTCTCTTATTTATTTCGTAAAGCTTACTATACTGTTGAGGTTTTTTGATGATAAGAAAGCAATGATTTAAATTGCGACCAGCTACGCACTAGATTATATTGTAAAATTGTTAATTTGTTCTTAATTAATTAAGACTTATAATACTTAATTTTGAAAAGAGTGATCGCCGAGTTTCTTGCTGGTTCTTCCCGGTTAGGGGACCTTTCCGAATTATTCGCAGCATCATTGTAATTTGACCAATACAATGATGTGACAAAACTTTTAAAAGCCAATTTGAATAAAGAATTATTTGAATTTGAATTTTAATTGTCCCCCTTTTTCTAGAAACGTCATATAAGTGCTTAACATGTTCATTTCTTCGTTTCATTATTTAGTTTAGTCTTACATAAACCTTATACCTAATCCCTTTTTTGTTTATCTCAGGTGTACGACAGCAATGTCACAGAACCCCCTCAGTGGATGGGATCGCCATTAACCGAACAAAGGAAAAATGCAGGCACGCAGTGCCCGATGCACAAGTGAGTATATACAAAATTGTGACAATATATAAACTATGGGAGTTTCTTTCTATAAGGGGCTTACCTTATAGAAAGTATTCTTTAGTACATGATTGTTTATAGTAGTGCCCTTCACCAACTTTTGATATTTATGAACTTGGCTGCTGATATATGACATACTGACATATGAAACCCGGAATTACTCAGCAATCGAAAAAATATACCTTGTAACTAAACTGTTGTTGGACGGAGCGCATATATCGAAGAGCTTATGGAGTCAGGGTTTCAGAAGTGGCAATCCCACTTCTGAAAATCCAATGATAGTAATCTTCGCAATGGTTCCAAAGTTAAACACATAATATTCTCAGTAAGAACCATCTCAATAAGTCTTCGTCTTCTTAAAGCAGAATATGATAATTTTAGAGGTAGAATTTCTTTGAAAGAGCAGTTTCACGAATATGATGAAATCATTAGAACTACATTTCGTTATCAATTGTCAAAACTCCGATATTCGTTGATAATAATCAAGTCTAACTTCTGTCTAATTAGACCCGATTTTTATAATTGAAATAGTATTAACAAGACAAAACAGCACCTTCAACAGCATACCACAACACCTTCGTCGAGGCTTCGAATTGTAAACAATATCCTATAATTTTAGGTTTAGTAAAAGCCCAAAAACTAAAGTTAAGATAAACTAACCCTGATGCTCAATTTAAATAAATTAAACAGATCCCTAAACAGTTCCTTAAGTCGAAAATTAACGAGTATTTTGTTACAGCGATGAGATCAAGGCGATTTGGTCAGCAATGAAGACATTGCTACAAGACGGTGTACTTCTTAGAAACTATGATCAGGCGTTTGATGATATAGCTGCTGACGTCACGCGAAGGTCAGTAATAATTGCATATTAATTAATATGAGACGTTTTCCCCCTAGTTTTATATCTACACTAGTTGAAACTCCTGTACTTTGCCTTTGATATCAATAGTCTCTTTACATCTCATCCTTATTTAAAATTTGCTCTAACGAGATACTGCTCTTATTCTATTGACCCACAAAACTCTCCTTATCCAAGGATCACATTGTTTTCGTCATCGAATTCCAATAATCCGCTTTTACACGATATCGTCCCTTGTTTTCTATATTTTGAAATTATATGTCAACACTTGACATGTTCTTTTTTATATCGAACCTTACACTATTCTCTTTATATGTTTGTAATTTCTAAGACTATCGTGTAGTGTCTTCTGTTACGTACTCTATATTACTTAAGTTCTTCAAATACTTCTCGGATTACAATCATACGGACAGATAGTATCATAATGTAGTATTACAATAGGTGTAAATTACATAGCTTAGACTACAATGCTTGCACTACAATACATATGTCATACATGTCGGAATTAATTTAAACTAATTTAACATTGAGTTTATCCCCTATTCCGTATTATAGCGTATTATATTTCTAAGGTTTTTTCCTTATTATATTTTGTGGCTTTCTAGTTCCAATGTTTAATTCCTTATGCACCTGAAATATACCTTAAATTATATTTCAAATTCTGATCGAAAGTACCTTTAACAGCACAGCACCTTCGTCGAGGTTTCGATTTATGAACTATATATTATAATATTAGGTTTAGCAAAAGCCCAAAATCTAATCTTAAGATAAACTAACCCATGGTCAGTTAAAATAATTGTTTGATATAAAAAAAAACCTTAACCAGTTCTTTTATTCAAATATTAAATTCTTCGTATAAAAACAGGCTGGACCAGTTGCGTCATGCTGAGAATGCTTTGAACGAAGAAGTGGAGACGGAGGTCTATCGTTGGGCCATCGAGACCATCGGAGTCATGATGTTCGGAATCCGGCTGGGGTGCCTCGACGGCGCTGTACATGTTCCTACTAAAGAGAATAGGTAAGAGATTTTCTAACATTTCTATAAGAAAATGGAATATCCTGCATTTTTAGAAATTAATGCTGAATATCTTCTCTTCTCTTCTTCGTCGATTTTTCACAGCGGTCTTATTTGTCATGTATTGGATGTTACATCTTGCACTTAATGATGTTCTTGTTCATTTCTTTTGGTATGCTGTTCATGTAAACAGCAACGATGAGCAGATGTCATTTATTCGGTCCCGAACATAACTGATTGACTGCCCGGTCAGGTTTACTCAACTTTGTCTTCGATCGTAAATCCTTGTATCGACTCCTCGTTAGATTAATAAAAACAAGGACTGAAGATCCTTACGTCAATTACCATATTGGATTTTCGTGCGATGACTAACGTAAAATTAGCGCGAATGAATACTTTAATAAGTAATCAGTATATTTGGATATGTATAGCAGCAGAAGTATAATAAAGACGTTCAAAACGTTGCTTTTCACAGTAAACATATTCGTAAATCCGGGTATATAAGTAAAAATTTTTGGCACATAGTTTCACAGTTATGCATGCGTTAGTAAATCACAATTTTAACTCACGAAAGTTTAAATCCAAAATATTCAGAGAACATTTCTCAGGGGTGTGCTCCATAATCTATTAAATAGAGGCAGAATTTTGTACCTAGGAAACTGTTTGATATTTTATAACTTTCACTCCTTTGAGATTCATTGAAGTCGTGGCTATAGGTCTCAAAGGAGAAAATGACAATTTTATTTAATTGACAAAATTCAAGGACTTCACAAGTACTATAATTTAAAATTTAGTATCTTAAAAGTTTTGTCAGCGAACACAACACAAGTTTAGAAAGTACAAATAATTTAGGTACCGCAAAAGACAAAGCAATAGCAAATCTCACATTCAGTTCGCTTAAATGGCCCAACAGTGACTTCAAATTTCGCACAATTAAAATTGTGGCTCACTTTATGTGATAGAACTTCCAAAACTTTCCTATTGCGACATGTAGGTCAAACTTATGTATTATTTACACTTCGTATTATAAAAGACATTAAAGAGAAAAGTAATTTCAGAAAAGTTAAACCGATCCTAGTGAAATTTCTAACCCCAGTACAGTACAATATAAGAATACGGACTTACACCAGATAGTATGGGTCTGAACAACTAATATTGAATCGGCAAAATCTTGTAAAATTCAAGTCAATATTAGAGCGTAAAAGCACTACATTCACTACAACAATCTCATCGATCGTTTTGCCCCGTAACTGAAGCATCGTCAGAAGATAGATTCCAACACAAAATCAGAAAACTGCAATTTTGTCGTGGAGCTTATTACGTAACTTGTCTATGATATATTCGGAATACTATGGAATTTTGCAAAGTATCGCCTACTTCTATAGACTATATAGTTTATAGAAGTAGTAGGTTACAGTAGATACATCAGTAGTAAGATTTTAAAATCAGATTTATCGTCACATTATTTGTCACTAACGTCCATTAATTATTTTACTGAAATAATTACTTTGTATTTTTTGTTATAGGAGACCAGAAAAAACCTCTATGGACGACCACATCCAAGATCTATGCTCCCTATCTAAACGTTGTTTCGACGAACTCACTCCAGCTGAGAAATTCGTTCGTTGCTCACTGGAAATAGCAAATGAAAATTACCTCGTCAGAAGTGATAAAACTTTGAAACCTGATTCAGGCTCCTTCGATGTCGCTTTAAAGACTTTCGACAACCACTTCAAGTAAGTATGATGATAACAAAAAGTAGATAGGTGATTGCAATTGGCTACTCACTCTAGTCGGTTTTTACTGACTTGTCTCCTTCTAGGCTATAACCGTTATCGTGGTTTACCAAATGAACTCGTAGATGCAAGTACTAATAGAGAGAAAAGATTTTAATAATTTTTATTGTATCTAAACTAATATATAAAGCTGAAGAGTTTGTTTGATTGTTTAAACGCGTTAATCTCAGGAACACTGGACCGATTTGAAAAATTCTTTGAATGTAATATAGTTCTTTGAATGTAGTATCGAGGAAGGCCATAGGTTATAGAACATCACGCTAAGATGGATAGGAGAGGAGCAGCAATAAAAAATAGTACGAAAACGGCAAAATTTAAATCTTTCCTTGCGTGCGCTGAATAAACGATGATAGTTATTCAAAAATCATGTATTACAAAATTGTTCCCTAAAAGTTCTAAATAAAAATCCGCGACAGCATATGCCTACCTTTTAAGGTTAATCCACTTTAACCATTTTTATGTTTATCAAAAGACTATATTACAGTTCTAATCTTTCCGCGCGGACGGAGCCGCTGGTGATTGCTAGTTATTTTTAAAAAATATTGTATTTTCAGTTTAACCGACCATTTCCTTTTGCGAGCCCTAAACGAGCTGAATAACAAACAATTGAGATCTGAACAGATACTTTTGGATAAGCTTAGGCCGTTGGAGAGGCGGATACTGCCTTTCGCTGCTGATGTATTTCTAGCTGGAGTTGATCCTGTAAGTTTTTCACGAATTTACCATCTTTTTCTTGAGGTTTTCTTGTTTAAGCAATTATTAAGATATTTTTCACTTTGTTTAGCACACTTTTAAATTAGGAACTAATACTTTTGCCCAACAAATTTACTTATTTTAATGTTACATTGGAAGTTGTAGAACTGATACCGAATACAAAAAATTATCTACCAATACTAAGCATTTGGCTTCTTTGAGATAGTCCCAAAAAATTTATTCAGATATATTGATTTATTAGCCCTTTCAACACTCAAACACTGTAATGTGACTCTAAAATTGGTGTGCTCAGTTTTGATGACTCAAAGAGACTGCTGAGAATCTGTTCAAATACATTACAATACAGTTTCTAGAATTCTCGATCTTAATGAAAAAAAATATACAACTTGCAAACTACTGGTAACTCATTGATTATATTCTCTCTATAATTGGTCGATATTTCATTCAAATGTTATCTTTCACAATACGAGTATTTGCAACTGAATGGAATCGTCCATACTAGTCATTAATTTTTTTTAAGCAGAATGATAAAAATTATTATTGTATTAATAAATCCTATTTCATTTCAGCTAGCACAAACAGCTCTTAGCATGTTCTACAAGCTGTCCCTACACGCAGCAAGACAGCAAAAAGCTCATGACGAAGTCATTTGGGCGAAAGCGTCTAGGGAAGAAGGTTTAGACGTTAATGAACTGCCATACATATCGGCGTGTGTTAGGGAAGCTTTGAGGCTTTATCCGGCGACGGGAGGGGTTGTGAGGAGGAGCAAAGAGGAATTCGTCGTCGGTGGATACGAAGTTCCCGCTGGGGTGAGGTTTCGATTTTACCTTTAACATTATCTTTTAATTTGGCGCCCCCATCTATCATATAAGTGGTAGATCTCCCATTCATAAGAAGCGTCTCTCTTCGGCCTTTCTCATTTGCCTCACATCATAAGAATAAGACACAAACGCCTAGTCTAAGGCATGCAAAATACACCACTTGTATAATTTACCTGTATCCCTCCGATAGTCTCCAACACTGCAACGCCACTTTGGACCAACGTAGTCCCATCAATAATAGGAAACCCTATACCATAGACCCCCTTAAATAACCTTGTGACTTCCTTGTCCAGTTTATATTCAATTATTAAAACAAGTAGTTTCCTTTAGATAATATGATAACCTTCCTATAAGAGGTAAGCGATTATTTATTTCTAGAAGAACAAAAGAAAAAATCCTCCAAAATTATTCGCTATTATAACTTCGGACTATAGATCAGGATTCTTTATATCCATTAGATGAATGAATACACCAATAATATTACAATACTTGCGTATTTTATATTTATTCGATAAACTTTTACCAGGTCGATATAGTCCTCGCACACGGGGTATCCAGCAAAGTGGAGAAAGAATGGGGCCGTGCGAAATCCTTTATACCGGAACGCTGGTGCAATGAGGGTTGGGGGCCGCTAAACGTGAACAGAGCTCATCCAGCATCATGTATGCCCTTTGGTCAATCGTGCCCAGCGACTGGCATTGTGGGTAAAATGCTATCCAGTCTAGCAACGAGGGTCCTGGATAAATACAGACTGGAATGGCATGGTCCAACGCCGAATATGGCAACCACAGGAGTTAATAAGATCCAGGCACCTTATTATTTCGTTCTGCAGACTGCAGGGTGAAGAGTTAAGGGTAATATTGTCTAAGTTATTATCATCACTTCATGTACAGATTTTAGTATATTTTTTATCACTTTTCTTACCATACTTTAAGCTTTTTATGACAGCTACGTATACCTATAGTTCGTGCGGTTTAATGCTAGTAAATATTTTTTCTCTGATAGATGGTGAATAACTGCATTATAAACTCCCAGTGCACCACTCCAGTGCCTTTTTTTGTGAATCAAACAGATTCACAAAAAAATTATTTCCTTTCTAAATGCTCGCATTTAGAGTTTTCAGATAAAAAACTCTAGATGCGAGCATTTTGGTGCTCCGTCATTAGTTAATTAGTAATTGCATATATTAAAGCTCTGAGTAAATAAATAAATAAAAGTCAAAA
The DNA here is from genome assembly GCA_947086495.1 of Morpho achilles. Lineage (NCBI taxonomy): Eukaryota > Metazoa > Arthropoda > Insecta > Lepidoptera > Nymphalidae > Morpho > Morpho achilles. Next base: position 13,733,853 of record CAMTZB010000015.1, read on the forward strand.
GTGATTTGTTTACGACAATATGATAAAATTTCTAATAGTGATAGAAAAATAGACTAAATTATGAACAAGCAGTGATCAATACTATGAGCGAATATACCTTCAGTGAGATTAGTTATAAGGCAACCAGAATATGTGCGTTTGTTGTATTTATTATAAGAAACAATAACGTTATTCGTATTTTATCTGGAATACATAAAATATGGTTAGCTTTTTTAACCGTTATTGGAACAGAAAACTCGTCATTTTTCTTTCAATATTGAAAAGGTAGGCACGCCGTCATTTGGAGCCGTTAATTTTCAACACGCGAGTAACTTAAGTTAAATTTCTTACAAAATAATACAAAATAAAATTTTAATCTGGCATTTATTTTAATCTGGCCTCATAAAATATAGATAAATAAAATAAAAAAATTAAGAGAAATAAAAACTATATAGTTCTATATTTAAATTACTAATTGAAATTAAAGTTCCGTATGTACAGAACTTTAATCGTTATTATATGTAGGTAATCAGTCATTTAGTTTTATTAAATATCTTACAATGACTTGTACTAAATATGTTCAAGTAACAACGACTGTTAAACCACTATCGAAAGTAAAACAAAAATGGATACTTTTTATGAGATATTGGCAAATTAATTTTTTAATGTTATTTTTCAGAAATAACTGAATAAAATTAGGGATGTGCACTTATCGATAGTGATCGCAATGGATTTATGAAATATAAATTAAGATATTGATTTTTTTTATGCAAATACAATGCAATAGGAAAAAAGGTCTTCATAAATTTAATAAAGAAATAATTTGTTATGAAATAATTGTTTTTTCACTAATACATACATTCTTTTGTGTTTTTTTTTAAGTTGCCTTTTAAGTAGCAGAAACAAATGATAAAAAATATGTTAAGAGAAATTCATGATGTGTTTAATCTACACTAAAGAATATAGTTGGCCTTAAATATTAGTATTTGATGATTAATCAGTAAAGTATGTATTTATTTAATTCTTATGTTATTATTTTATAAAACATTTTTGTTTTCGTTCTCGCTTAAATTTGAATATATAAAGAAGAAAACATGTGAACAGTGATGGTTGATCTAAGACCTTTTGATATTGTTTAAAATAACATATTACCTAAGTTAAGAAAAGCATAGAGTAAATAACCTTAAGGGAAAGTGTCGTCTTAAAAGTATCATAAGTTATATAAGTAGTTTCGTATCAAATAAATAATTAGTAGTTTTTCAATATCCCGGCCTTTCATGTAACATGAAAGTTATATTAAAAGCAGGATATAAAAAAAATACTTAATGTTTTTGTTATTATATAACAAATTGCGCTTTTATATTATCATTCCGTTGTATAAAGCATGTCGAATCGAATATAAAGTTATAATAAAAAGTATAGACAAAGTTTTATTTTTTTATGATTTATCCCTAACACATTGTGGGCGGCAAAATGATCATAACTCCGGCATTTGGTTGGTTAATGTCAATAAGTCCATTAAACTAAACAGACCTTGGCTAAATATTTAGAATATAACTGGACGTATAATATAAAGCGAAAAATAACATATTTTAACTTCAACATTTTTATCTAAGTCCAATTAATAGTAGCGGGGGCATAGACACGCTGCCTTCTTTTTTTTATTCGCGGCTTGGAATCTAGTCCTATGAAACTGTCACAACCGCACTATTAAAACCGAAAAATGTGAAAGATGTAAACGTGATTTTGCCGTCACGATAATACACTCAGACCTCGCTATATAAGACAAGTTGTTTTATTAAGTCGTTAAAAATAATAAAATGAATCTAAATATTAAAGGATCAAACTTAACCTTTGAAAAAAAAACATAAAAGAATTATAATATCAGGAACAAAAATAAAGGCCGTCGGGAATCAGATGGGAAAAGAAAAGCATCTGTCATCTGTAACGGTAAACATTTCACAATGTTTGCTTTTGGACTTTGACCTAAATATTATGTTTCCCAGAAGCAGAGCTGCCATCCTATAGGACGTGCGACGTATATTTTTGTAGAGAAAACATTAGCCGAATTTAGACTGTATTACCAAACCAAAGAAACAAATCAAAGTGACAAAAACTTAGTTAAAAAGTTAAGCCAGCTTTTGATTTCAATTAAAAAACTCTTGGATTTAAGTTGCACGTTTTGCACGTATCCAAGTTTTGTACTTTAAATAATAGCTGTCAGTTGGCAGTCATATCGCTCTATCTGAAGAATAAAGTCACATGTCCCATGTATAAGTATAGGAAATGTGACTTTATTCTTCTAATAGGATGATATATGTGAAAGATGTAAACGTGATTTCACCGTCACGTTATTAAGATCGTCAAATCGAAAACAGATGGAAAGATCTATTGATCTTTGTAATACGATATTTCATATTACCAAAACTACACTACAGAAGATCAATTTACAGAGTACACTATTTTATTATATTAGTACAAGTATACACTAATTTGTTGAGAATAAGTAGAGGTCAACAAAATAGTGCTCTTCCTTTCCAAAGGAAGAAATACAAGAATAAACAAATAAACAAAACATGGTCAGAATAAAAACTTGTTTTCAAATTCTCAGTTTACACTACACGGCAAAGCAAGTGCCTTTACTGAACTCGGCTTTCGGGAAGAAAAAAGAAATCGACAAACTCTACGAATGCTGAAAGTTTGAATTAAGCTAAAAAGTAAAATTAACTTTAACTTTGTAAAACAAGCGAATGCTAGTGTAACCACTGTAAGTATTAAGTAATATAAAATGGACTTAATTCAGACAAATATATATATATTTTTTATTGTATGGATCCGAATGTTGTCCGAGGTGACATTTTTGAGGTGGATATATGGTGTGACAAAACAGGATAAAATACGAACAGAGTATATATGAGAAGTCTGAAAGTTGTGCCCATTATAGAAAAGGCGATAATATAAAATGAAATATCACTAGAAAACTTTAATATTCCTTTTAATAATCTTTTATCTTCCAACAGCTTTGTAATGCTACGGATAAAAATCACATTCCGTTTTTATGGTCGTATAAAAGGTGTCATTTCTACTATTTTATTGTGATTGCCTCTAGAATAAATTCTCTTACAAGGATTTTGTTAAAACTCGATCTAATCCTTCGAAACTGCATTCTTTTATGTCGAAAGAGGTTAACATTTCGAGCTTAAATTCAATGTTAAAATTAAACTTTTTAAATTTGTATCTTAAGCGAAATAATATATTCTTTATAATAAACAAATTTATTTTAATTTTTCACAGAAGTTTATGGCAGTAATATATAACACCATCACCGTCTGTAATCAGGTTGAATTTGAAAATGAGGTTCATCAGGTATAAAACGGGTTGTTTACTCTACATTTAGCATTTTCATCATCTTCCTGCCCTTATCCCACTCTAAGTGGGGTCGGTACAACATGTTATAAACATGCTGTCACATGATTTGGCTACGTTTTTACGACCAGCCTCCTACCTGACGTCAACTTAGCTGTCATATTTTACGACACCTCGGTAAGAAAGAGGGTGATCTATTCTACTAAACCGAATACCACGGTGGGTCAACTTACCTTAGTACCCTTTTACGACACCTCGGTAAGAAATGAGGTTGATCTATTCTACTTAGCCGGATACCACACGGTGGGTCAACTTACCTTAGTCGCCTTTTACGATACCTCGGTAAGAAATGATGGTGGTACTATTTATTCTATTCAGCCGGATACCACACGGCGTTCTACATTTAGCATTATATGTATTTTCTGTTGTACTTTTGTTATTAAATCATATAATACTAAAATAACAAAATAGATTTTCTACAGAAATTAATTTCTATTTTTCTCAGAACAGCAACGGTATAGAAAAGAAAATATTGTTCTTAAGTTAGCAATACATATCGCGTTAAATTATTACGCAGCGCTATTTTATCTACTCTCAAAGCGAGTGGGTTTACACATTCCTAGATTTCCCCCGGGCCAAAGGGGTCGTTGTCGTCAATTGGTGACAATATTCCCGGATAAACTCCGCCTGCATTCATTTACGAGCGTGTTTGAAATGCTGTAAATAAAAGACGACAGAACACGAAAAATTTCCCAGGGTATCCGCCCGGACAACTCTTAACTAATGATCTACATCATCTTCCCCTTATCCCACTCTAAGTGGGGTCGGCACAACATGCTATAAACATGTATATTCTATTCTATTCAGCCGGATACCACAAGGCGGGTCGACTTACCTTAGTCGTTTTTTACGACACCACGGTAAGAAAGAGGGTGGTCTATTCTACTTAACCGGATACTACACGGCGGGTCGACTTACCTTATTCGACTTTTACGACACCTCGGTGAGAAATGAGGGTGGTCTATTCTACTCAGCCGGATACTACACGGCGGGTCGACTTACCTTATTCGACTTTTACGACACCTCGGTGAGAAATGAGGGTGGTCTATTCTACTCAGCCGGATACTACACGGCGGGTCGACTTACCTTATTCGCCTGTTACGACACCTCGGTAAGAAATGTGGGTGGTCTATTCTACTCAGCCGGATACTAAACGGCGGGTCGGCTTACCTTATTCACCTTTTACGACACCTCGGTAAGAAATGAGGGTGGTACTATTCTATTCAGCCGTATACTACACGGCGGGTCGACTTACCTTATTCGCCTTTTACGACACCTCGGTAAGAAATGCGGGTGGTCTATTCTACTCAGCCGGATACTAAACGGCGGGTCGACTTACCTTATTCATCTTTTACGACACCTTGGTAAGAAATCAGGGTGGTACTATTCTATTCGACCCTCTTAGCGAGGGTATACACCCTCTGAGCGAGGTGTCGTAAAATACGACTAAGATAAGTTGACGTCAAGCAGGCGACCGGTCGGTATAATATGTAGCCAAATCATGTGTTTATAACACGTTGTGCTGACCCCACTTAGAGTGGGATAAGGGCAGGATGATAACGATGAAACGTATTAAAGTATCTCAAGCATATTTACACAATTTTAATTTCTTATTGAAAGAATTATAAACGAAACTAAGGTCAAAACATTTAAAAAATATAAATATAATAATTGGGCAGTATTATTACAATAACTGGCCCGTTGGCGCAGTGGGTAGTGATCCTGCCTTAAGCTCCACGGGTCGCGGGTTCGATTACCGCGGAGGGCCAACGTTTTCTATAAATGAATTTGTTGGCCTTTGAGCCTGTATATTTGTATTTAAGTAAGTATTTTAAAAAATATATAAGTATATATTCACCAGTTTTCTGTCTACCATAACACAAGTATTAATTTACTTTGGGAACGGACGACCGTGTGTGTAAGTGTCCCATATATTTATATATTTATTTATAACAAATTAGACGCAAACTTGAAAGCAATTACGCCATTTAATACATCAAATTCATTCCAATCACGGCCTGTACGACTAAATCAAGATTAGAAGCCATATCTAAAATTGGCCCGAGATAAAATGAGTCCTGTCCATTGTAGACGGACGACCGTAATTTTTCCAGCGACCCTTCAGAACCCTAAGTGGGGAGACCACACGACATCTCTTATCCGGGATAATCACTATTATCCCTAACGAAATTAGACGATCGCAATCGGGGACAAATTAATTGGAAAGATCATGTCGTTATTATCGAAAGCCTTTTATTTTACCTGAATTTTGATTTTCCTCACAGATATATCTGCTTGATTTGATTTAAATTGAAGTTAACGTGTCCTTAAATTTATACTTTTGAGATGAGTGTTGTAGATTGAGTGGACGCCGTGTGGTATCCGGCTGAATAGTACCACCCTCATTTCTTACCGAGGTGTCGTAAAAGGCGACTAAGGTAAGTCGACCCGCCGTGTGGTATCCGGCTGAGTAGAATTGACCAACCTCATTTCTTACCGAGGTGTCGTAAAAGGCGACTAAGGTAAGTTGACCCACCGTGTGGTATCCGGTTGAGTAAAATAGACCACCCTCTTTCTTACCGAGGTGTCGTAAAATACGACAGAGGTAAGTTGACGTCAGGCAGGCGGCCGGTCGTAAAAACGCAGCCAAATCATGTGACAGCATGTTTGTAACATGTTGTGCCGACCCCACTTAAGAGTGGGATAAAGGCAGGAGGATGATGTTGTAGATTGAGTGGCCCGTTTGGCGCAGTGGGTGACCCTGCCTGGATGGTGGGTGGGTTCGATTCCTGCCGAGCGCCAACATTTTCTATAAATGAATTTGTTGGTCTTTGAGCCTGGGTGTATATTTGTATTAAAGTATGTATTTAAAAATATATATATGTATATATTCACCAGCTGTCTGTCTACCATAACTCAAGTATTAAGTTACTTACTTTGGGGACGGACCCTCATGTCCTACCGAGGTGTCGTAAAAGGCGAGTAAGGTAAGTTGACTCACCGTGTGATATCCGGTTAAGTAGAATAGACCATCCTCTTTCTTATCAAGGTTTCGTAAAATACGACTAAGATAAGTTGACATCAGGCAGGCGGCCGGTCGTAAAATACGTAGCCAAATCATGTGAGAGCATGTTTATGACATGTTGTGCCGACCCCACTTAGAGTGGGATAAGGGCAGGAAGAATTTGTTGATATATGAGCCTGGGTGTGTATTTGTATTAAAGTATTAAGTTACTTACTTTGGGGACGGACCCTCATGTCTTACCGAGGTGTCGTAAAAGGCGACTAGGGTAAATTGACTCACCGTGTGATATCCGGTTAAGTAGAATAGAGCACCCTCTTTCTTATTGAGGTTTTGTAAAATACGACTAAGATAAGTTGAGGTCAGGCAGGCGGCCAGTCGTAAAATACGTAGTCATGTGACATGTTTATAACATATTGTGCCATCCCCACTCAGAGTGGGATAAGGGCAGGAAGATGATGATGTCAAACGTGTGGTCACCATAGTGTAACGAGTATGACGTGATTTGTTCCGATGTTGTAAATCGAATCCAGTCATTCACCCAATAGCTCTAACAACACTTGACGTCGTTGGAACCAAATTGCTTTTCGGTCTATAGTTTGAAACCTTCGCTGTACACAATACTGGCACCAGAAAACAAATTGCCTTGCAATATTTAAAAGAAACCATCTAATAAACATCAAGCACCTAACGAAAAGTTTGTACATAAAAATACGATGAAACTGTTTTCAATGCAAACATTTTGATCAACGAAAGTAGATCATCATCATTCTCTTGCCCTTATCCCACTCTAAGAGAGATCGGCACAATATGTCTTCCTCTTCCATTCTCCTCTATCATTCATCAACTCTGGTGCCGCTCCTTTAACATGCATATCATTTTTCACACAATCCATCCATCTTTTTTTCGGCCTGATCAACGAAAGTAGATAAAAAAATTATCTAATTTTATTCTATATACCTTTTATCTACTCTAAACTTAACCTAATAACTCTAACGGCATGCCTTTAGAGTTTAGACGATTAAATTTAGAGTGGGAAGTCAGCCTAAAATGCGATATTGCGAAAAAGAGAAACAAAGAGAAATTGAATGAGTCTTTATATCTCTTTTTTATGTATGATTTGACAAAGATGAAATATACGAGTATCAATCTCAAACAAATCTCACTATTTACTATGACACTGTCACTTATAGGCTTGTCTATGATTTCCCTACTCTAGTATAATAACTCTACGTATATATATAAGAAAGTATCGGTCTGTTACTATCCCACTGCTGGGCATCTATCTAATCTCGGGGACGCCTGTCGGTGCAGGGCGGGTGATCAGCTCCCATTCTGGACTATTCCACCCAAATTTACTGCTGGGCATAGGCCTCTTCTCTGTTTCTGGAGAAAAGGATTGGAGCTAAGACCTTCGCTACTCCAATGCGGATTGGTAGGTTACACATATCCCTAGGATTCTCTAGAGGTATGCAGGTTTCCTCACGATGTTTTCCTTCACCGAAAAGCGTGTGATAAATTGCAATTATCAATTAGATCACATAAATTTTAATAGAAAAACTCATCCGTGTCTGCCCGGGTTTGAACCCGTGATCGTCTTTAGAGATTCACACGGTCGCACCGCTAGGCTATCACAGTTTGAATATAAATAGGTAGAGTTATTATAACTCAATTCTGTGTTATAGGACATAGAGCTGCCAAACGTGAAATCGATCATTATTATAATTAATATCATGCTTTATGGCCTGTACAGCGCAAATTGGGCGCAAATCACTCTGCAAGTGTCACGTGAAATGGCAAACACACGAGAAATTGAATATAGAATTTGCATCGAAGAGAATGTACAAAATGAACTAACTACCTAAAATAAAATATAAGTATATGTTTGTGGAATGAAATAAAATTAACAATATAACCAAAATAGTTTCAACTTAAACTTATTATCTACAATAAATTTACACAATTATTTAACAAATGAATTTTGTAACTAACATCAACAGGCATTACAATACAAAGAATATTTGAGCTTAGGACTGTTGAAAACAATATCACTTGCACCTTCATCCACCGCTACCACCTGGACTTGCCAGCAGTAGATTGGATCCAGAACATAAGTTCCCGGAACCGCTCCACCGCCCCCTTCGGCAGAGCCGGAGGAGGCCAGGTAAACAAAATTAACACTAATTTTAAAAAATAGGTAAATAATGACACAATAAATAAGATGCTATCTGTATTTACGCCTCATAACTATTTATTTTACATTATATTTTTTGCGATGTATTTTCGTTTCTCTTGCGACCATAACCTTTCAGAAAATGACGAGCAATTAATCTAAATGAGAATGCATCAGTCATATTATCGTCCCTTACTTTGAATTAAATTTTCTTAAGAATTTTCAATGACAGGTCAATTTTACGAGCGACGAGTATATTAGCTATAATGAAGTAACGCTTATAGAATTTTAAACAGTTTACACCACTTAAAATTCTTAAAGGAGTTCAATTAGTTTGTAAAATCAAAACTTTTATCTTCTACAAGCTGAAAATAAATGTTTTGTAGCTATTTTTATAGTGCATTAGATAAGTTCAGAATAAGTTGACCCGCTGTGTTGTTTCCGGGTGACTAGAATAGAATAATTTGATGTGACCCAATAAGAAACTAGTAAAAAATATAAGCTGTGATAGCCCAGCGGTTTGACCGTGCGACTCTTTCGAGGGGGTCATGAGTTTAAACCCCACGCACGAATGAGTTTTTCTATTAAAACTTATGTGTCTAACTGATAATTGCAATTTATCACACGCTTTTCAGTGAAGGAAAACATCGGGAGTAAACCTGCATATATCTAGAGAAATCTGGAGATATGTGTTACCTACCAATCCGCATTGGAGCAGAGTGGTAGGTCTTAGCTCCAACCCTTCTCTCCAGGAACGGAGAGAGGAGGCCTATATCCAGCAGTAGGATTGTGACAGGCTTACTACTTTACAATAAGAAACTAGATGGTTATTTCTCTCTATGATATGATTTTTACCAAATATTAGGTAAAAAGATATATTAAATCCCACAACTAGAGAGAGATATCTATATATTACACAAATTTATAGCGAACTCGATATAAAGCTTCGGATAAAAGTACCCATGTCTAAGGGCGTTACGCCTTCACTTTATATTCACATTTCGCGACATTCCTCAAGGGAGCAATTCTTCTACGTCTTGTTATTATACGTTACTATTAGTACACGCGACTTCGAGCCAACGTAAACGTTTAAGTGACTTCAAGAATGCAATGATTATTTACCCGAAAAAAAACCGGAATTTTGTTCATCCTATATGTTGTGTATAAGCTTAACAGACAGTTTCACATTTTTAATATTAGGGTGTTCCACATATAAATAAATAAATATATGGGACAATTACACACGCGGCTGTCCGTCCCCAAGTCACTTAATACTTGTGTTATATGACAGACAACTGGTAAAAATAATAATTATATAATTTCAGATATTTACATGAATGCATCCAGACTGGAAGAACCAACATTTTTTTTTAAAGGAAATTTAATCCTCGGCGGGAATCGAACCCGCAACCACATGAGCTGAAGGCAGGGTCATATTATATGAAACATTTACATACCGAAATAAAGTCACTTTAGGCACGGGGCAGAAGTATCATAAAAATTGCGAAATACGGAGAATGAGCGCAGACGGGTTGTGATAAGTCATTATCGATTAGCTTTTTCTTTCTTTAAAATAAATTAAATTATAAAAAATCAATTAATTCAAATTTCAATTAACTTTAATTAAAATTAAATAATTCGTGTCGATAAAAGCGATTATTAAAAACCTTTTTTTTCTTACTTATTAATTTCTTAATAATTAATTAGACTATTAACGTCGACTAGTACTTTTAAAAATAACAAATACGGTGTTTTCAAAATTTGTTAACAATATGCACTTTGGATACATTGGTTTAAGCTAAAATCGCGTATATTATCTTTAAAGACAAGAAAAAAAAAGAGAAAAAGAGCGTAAAGAAGATATAAACGATTTTTTAAATAGATTATAACAATAATATAATTGATTAAGATACAATAAGTACCTGGTTGACCGAATTTTGGAATTTTTAACAAAATAAAAAAAATCAAAAATAATAGGGTAGGTGGGGCTCGATCCTAGGTATCTTCATTTCTAGAGACAGCCCGTTCCTCGAATAAGCTATGCTGACTTGAGATATAACGGCAAAAATAGTGTTTTATATATTCAGATTCTTTTAATGCCATAAAACGTCATCATCTTCCTGCCCTTATCCCACTCTAAGTGGGGTCGGCACAACATGTTATAAACATGCTGTAACATGATTTGGCTGCGTTTTTACAACCGGCCGCCTGCCTGACGTCAACTTACCTCTGTCGTATTTCACGACACCTCGGTAAGAACGAGGGTGGTCTATTCTACTAAACCGGATACCACACGGTGGGTCATCTTACCTTAGTCGCCTTTTACGACACCTCGGTAAGAAATGAGGTTGGTCTATTCTACTCAGCCGGATACCACACGGCGTGTCGACTTACCTTAGTCGCCTTTTACGACACCTCGGTAAGAAAAGAGGGTGGTACTATTCTACTCAGCCGGATACCACACGGCAATAATGCCATAAAACGTATTTTTTAAAATAAAACCTATGCAGACCGATTTTTCTCCCCCAAAACCTCCTGTATGCTGAATTTTAGGAACTTCATTGGCGCCGTTTCCGAGATTCCCAAATATACGAGGTGTGTTCAAAAAGTATCGCGAATTTTGTGTATTTTTAAAAATTATTTATTTATTCGTAAATATCTATTTTGTCCCCTTCAAAGTAATCCCTCTGGGATATTATACACTTATGCCAACGTTTTTACAAATCTTCGAAGCACTTCAAAAAATCATTTTTTTGTATCTTGTTCAGCTCCTCCTTCGATGCCGTCTTTATCTCGTCAATCGTGGCGTAGTGTCGTATTTTCATGGGCCTCTTCAGTTTCGGGAACAAGAAAAAGTCACAGGGGGCCAGATCTGGGGAATACGGTGGCTGCGGTATCATTGGTCTGTTGTTTTTGGCCAAGAAGTCGCGTACAAGCCGCGATGTGTGAACAGGGGCGTTATCGAGGTGCAAAAGCCAATTTTGTTTTTCCACAAATTATCGATTAAAATCGAATGGCACGAGCCAATCAATATGCCTAGGTCCTCGGCAATTTCTCTATCGATGATTCGAAGATTGGTCAATACCATTTTCTTCTATTCATCAATTTTTTCGTCTGTTGTTGAAGTGCTCGGGCGTCCGGCACGCTCTTCGTCATTCACATCTTCTCGGCCTTTTAAAAACATTTTGTACCACCGATAAACGTTCCTTTTGTCCAAAGTAGCTTCTCCATATGCCACAGTCCACACTCGGAATTCATCGGCGCACTTAATTTCGTTTTTCACACAAAAATCGATACAGGTTCCTTGTTCTATTTTTTGAATAGGTCAAAAAATCGAAGACGAACCAAAACACGTGCAAGCAAAGCAGCTGTCAACAATTAACCGAACATTCAAAATGGCCCAACTTGTCAGCATAAGTGAGAGACATATGTACCAACATAACGCCACAAAAAAATCGAAATTGGAATATATGTAACTCGCGAAAATTCAAAATTCGCGATACTTTTTGAACACACCTCGTATATACATACAAGATTAACTCACTTAAATATTAAAGATAATGTAAGATATTATATAAATAATAATATAATATAAAAATCGATTATTTTTTTACATCGTTGGCAAGATCTAGGGGTTTCACCCCGTAGTACAGATCTCATTCGACACTAAAACATTCACTTAAGAGTCAATTTTAATTTATTGTAAGGGAAAGGAAATAAGACACTGGAGCGACTATATTATGTATATTTTCATTTAATATAAAAAATTATAGATATCCACTATGTATTTACAGGTAAGTAAATGGCAAAACAACTTTTAAAATCCAATACACAGTTTACGTATCACAGGATACGAAACTTTACAAATGAAACTCATACTGTGTCATATTACTCGAAAGAGATTAGAATAAACACAATAGTGTAAGAAAACCATAGAGATATCATACTAGAGTAGAGGAGCTAACCTGAAATATTACCATCGACAATAAAGAGAAAACACAAGAGACATTATCTGTCTCTCTTATTTGTACGCGATTAGACAAAGTTAAAACTATTTTCAGCTTCCCTCTTATTATTTCCCGCGACACTCACAGTCCTGCCTATGACCTTCTTAGTAAGTAAGTAGAGGCCTGTTACTATTCTACTGCTGAGAATAGGCCTCTTCTCTCCGTTTTTGGAGAGTAAGTTTGGAGCTAAGACCTACCACGCTGCTCCAATACGGATTGGTAGGTTACACATATCTCTATAATTCTCTAGAGATATGCAGGTTTCCTCACGATGTTTTCCTTCACCGAAAAGCGTTTGATGAATTGTAATTATCAATTAGAGACATAAGTTTTAACAGAAAAACTCATTGGTGTCTGCCCGGGTTTGAACCTGTGACCTCCTCGAAAGAGTCTCACGGTGTTACCGCTGGACTACAACAGCATAACCATCTTACTCTAGTATAATACATATATGGAGGAAACCGGAAAACAGTCGTTGAATCGTTTATATCGGAAGCACATAATTCTTATATAACTTGTTACTAGTCACAGATTAGTTCAAAACTTGTCATAATACTTATTAGGTTTCGATCGTGATCTTATCAGTTTTTGCCCGAAAAAATATATTTTCGTAGACTTTCATCGTTTATTTCAAATTGATGCTTAATTTTTAGAATGAGGGGTTACTTTGCAAAGGTCCATAATACAAAAAAAAATATTTTGCTATAAATCCGAGATTAGAGAAAATATATGTGATGCCAAAAGAAGAATATTCGTCTTCATACCTCATGCACGCAGGATTCGTGAAACTAATTCACTACATACCACCACAACCACACTAGCACTCCACACATTCAATACCACAATCTCAACAATTACCACCACGACTATTGCAATTTCGCTTAGCTTTTCCGTCTTTTATAGACAATCCATTTTTGGAGGATACATAATTCATTTTTTTTGCGAATTTAGGACGAATCTACCGTAGATAAAATATTTGAGTACCTACACAAGATACACCTATACAACCTCCAGCTGGACCAAGGAGGTTGAACCTCTACCTTAAAAAAAAGGTTTCAATGAACGAGTCCGCGGCGACGCAACACGCATGCGCAATCGATGTTTGCGCCTTGGTGCAATTTTTGACATTCCTAACATTTTTTTGCACTATGGAATACCACAAAGTAACGCCTACTTCTATTAATAATTCAAAGAAACTGCTTAACGAACATCACGGTGAACTAGTAAACAACATCAAACTATATTTCATATTTGCAGACAGGCAATACAATAATACCCTTTAATCATATAAGTTATACAAAGTTTATTTAACGTACAAAAAAAATACAATAAACAATCCGGAACTTGTTTATGACAAGGGGTTAAGCAATATCACAGACTAGACACAAAATTTACACAAAAAAAAACCTTTTACATTACGCGCCGTAGAACAAATCTGATTTGACATGCATTTAGCAAACTTTGCTATAATATATAAATAATTTAGCTATAAAAAATTTAATCTTTATTAATTTTTGTATTCTCCCGCCGTGTGGTATCCGGCTGAATAGAATAGTACCACCCTCATTTCTTACCGAGGTGTCGTAAAAGGCGACTAAGGTAAGACGAACCGCCGTATGGTATCCGGCTGAGTAGAATATAAGACCAACCTCATTTCTTACCGAGGTGTCGTAAAATGCAACTAAGGTAAGTTAACCCACCGTGTGGTATCCAGTTTAGTAGAATAGATCACCCTCTTTCTTACCGAGGTGTCGCAAAATACGACAGAGATAAGTTGACGTCAGGCAGGCGGCCGGTCGTAAAAACGCAATCAAATCATGTGACAGCATGTTTATAACATGTTGTGCCGACCCCGCTTAGAGTGGGATAAGGGCAGGAAGATGATAAAAAGCTTTACCTAATGAAAAGGTTCCAATCACAATGTTTCGAACCCTTTTCACACGAGTTAAGAACGATAACGATTAGTCTGATTGTAACTAACTTCTCGTTAAGAATGTATACAATAATAAACTAATAATTTATATAATTAGGCGTTACTTTGCGAAAATCAATAATATAAAAGTAATATACAAGCTATTCTGGATGTTATTGCTCTGTAAAGGTATTTGAAAAATGGAAAAAATCGCGTGAAATTGTTTTAGCGTGGATTCACGTTCCAATGGTATAATGGGAAAGCGTGGATCCACATTCCATGTTCAAGAGGTTATAGTCTGATTCATCCAATAGAATAAGATAGTTAAAATTCAAAAAAATATACTTTATTATTTTACCAAACATGTCAAATCAGATATGGCCATTATAGTATATATTTCCATCACCGTTCCGAGTGTCAAAATCTGTTAAGGAGGTGCTAAATTTCATATAACATTAAATACATAAATACACAAATAAAAGTCAGATCTTTGATAAAATCTTGAAAATTTTGATTGCACATACTTAAAACCGTTACCTGACATCCGTCTATGTACTCATAAAGCTTATTCGAAGAGGCCGTTAAATAAAAAAAAACAAATATCTATGAAACTTAAATGCGTACACGGAGTGAAAAACAGTTGATTTCATAAACTTTTTTTTTAATTTTATAAACGCAAATGTTTTCCACGCTCTGCCTAAAGATTGTACAATTAATTTATAAAAAGAACGCATTTCAGAGCCGTTACAAAAAGGTTTGATATGTACAATAGATTACACTAATAGCTACAGATACCTAAAGTACCCTTATAATAAAGCTAATGTACAACGAAACTCATGTCTTTTTACACAACACTCCGCTCACAAATGCTCTAAATTTTAGAGCATTCAAACACCACAATATATTACAAAAGGCGTTACCATTTATTGCTATGATTTAAGTAGAACCATTCATTTACTATAACACGAACAGTAGCGCAGCTAAGGAAACAAAGAAAGGCTAATAAATTAAACTAGGATCCAAAAATATCACGAACAATAAAGTAGGGTCCAAAGTAAACTATTTAAAATCTTTTATTCCGTATTTGACTTTCTCCAGATTTGACATAACACAGTTGATTCTACAATATTTTTATGATGATTGGAATATTGTTATGGGGTAAATGCACGGATAATCAAAAGAACTTTGTATTACAAAAAAAATGCGTGGCATTTACAATTAAAGTCCTCATGACTCCCTGGGAGAGAAGTTTAAGGAAATAGGTATTCCTACATTGGTTTCACAGTATATTTTTAGAAATTTAATTTTTATGCATAAGATGTAGATAAGGAACCAACATTTGCTTGCGGCTCTTGCTTTGCGCCTTGCAAAAGTACGTAAGTCGTTTGTGGGTTTGTGTATAAGATAATGAAATTCAGCAATCGATTTAAGCTTTGCCATTACAGCAGTTTAAAACACTATTACAAAAAGGCTAATACTGAAAGTTTACTATACTATTGAGGATTACTTAGATGTTACAAATGCGTGGACATAGCTACTCTTCGACCTGTACAAGACAGTAATAACTAAATGTAACTAATAATAAGAATTATATGAAGAGTTGCTTGCTGGCTATTATAGAAACAGCTTTCCAAACCAGCAGTAGATTTGACGATTCAAAAGCACTTGTTTACAAGTATACTGGAATAAAGAATATTTTTAATATTCAATTTCTCAATTCGTTCGTAGATAGTTTACAAATTTATTGAAATAAAGAATATTTTTAATATTCAACTAAAGATTTCTCAATTCGACCATACATATTTATTTTTGTGATCTCCATAAGTTCCAAAAAAGGATGTTAGAGATTTGTTGGGTTTTCCCTTTATTTTTTCAAAATGTTACCATTATTAAAGTAGCGTCCCTAGAATATGGTTAAATTATATTCCTAATGTGGGATACATTTTCGCTAGTTCAATTTATCCGAAGGCCTTCTAAGCTTGACTGCTTTGTCTAGACCTAGGGTAGCTACGCCACTGAACAAGACCTAATTTGAAGAGGAAACACAATAAGGCTGTATGTTGAGGCTGTCAAAATCTATTTAAATAAAGCTCTATCTATTGGTATATGAATCTACGTAAAATTTGAACGCGTTTCTATTCAACAATCAGTCGAAAATTTCGATTTGTTACGCCAAAGTATAACTTAAAATTTAGAGTGAGATGGTATTTCAAATGTTACGCGGCGATATATTTTCTCATACAGAATAAATGAGGGGGTTAGAATCAAACCTAGCTATATCCAAAATAATTAAAATGGAGTAAAATGACTATATTACGTTTCTTTTAGTTTTCCAACCACCAGGGGTCGATGGCAGAGATCTCTTATAGAGATAAGTCATCCTTTGTACTTGTTTACATTTAACTGAATTTTATATGTTTTCTTTTATGGTACATAAATAAATAAAATGAAGATTTTGTTTTGTGTTTAATTCTTGCAGTTTCGACATATAAAAATAATATACACAGATTTAATCACTGAATTTAAGTAATATCAATCTTTACGTTTCCTAACTGTAATACAAATATTTAAAATTAGCTGAATTTGTTTGTGATTTTAGGATTAAGCTATTTTTGATTCTGATCCCCTCAAATAACGATTAATGACGTTCTGCTTTTGATACATGTGGACCAAAAATCTAACGTGAAGCGACGCTGTCGAATAATTTCAAGTAATACGTTTATGCAAGTTTGTTTAACAAAAAAACAAGTTCGCAAACGTGTATAAAAGTTATGTAAATTAGCGTTTATCAAATTTGACGTGTATTAACGTTACTCTGCCCGAAAATTATTATGAACCTTTTAAATTTGATAAAATGATGTGTATAGTCCTACTATGTAAGTAGTTTAAGATAGATATAACTTGTACATTTTTGCTGTACATAAAATAAAGTTTAAATTTATTTACATATTTATAAATATAAAAAAATAAAACAAATCATTATGGTATGTACATAAAATAAAATATTTAATCTTTTTCAATATCATTTAAAGAATTCGTTTAATTTTAAAAATAAACGCGTTATGCTTCGTCGTAACAAATCGATTGCAAAAACCAACCAAATCACGTTACTGTTAGTGCGTACTTAGAATTAAAATTTACAATTAAATCTAATTCAATTTTCACAGTCTGTTTTAGAATTGGCTCTTACACTTGGACCGTAGTACAACCTATTGTTATCAATATATTCGATTATGACAGTGGCTATACAATGGCGTTTAAAGTGATACAATACTACTAATATTATAAATGCGAAAGTTTGTGAGTATGGATGTATGTTTGTTACTCCTTCACGGCGAATCCGCTGGACCAATATCGATGAAATTTGGCACAATTATTCCTTATACGCCGGAATAACATATAGGCTATAGAAATCCTGTTAATTCTACAGGAATTGGATGTAATTGAAAAGCGCTATCTCTTATCGACCTATCATACGACAACAGTCCACGCGAACGAAGTCGCGGGTAAAATCTAGTATATAATAGTACAGCGTCAGAGAACTTTAATTATAATCTACAAGTTAAAAGATTTCTTTAATTAAGCAACAAATATGAATTGAAAGTCACGATTTTATATTAACTAAATCTACTATTTAACGTAACTGACGATTAATACTTTAGCGCGGGACACGTACTGGTACGTTTTCTGTCGATCGATACTTGAGCGCGGTACACGTACTAGTACGTTTTCTGACGATTGATACTTGAGCGCGGGACACGTACTAGTGCGTTTTCTGACGATTGATACTTGAGCGCGTGACACGTACTAGTACGTTTTCTGACGATTGATACTTGAGCGCGTGACACGTACTAGGACGTTTTCTGACAATCGATACTTGAGCGCCGGTCACGTACTAGAACGGGTTAGGCTCGTCTAATCGTGCTAGAAAGATAATATTTTGTCAGTTATGGCGCACATTAAATAAAATTAGGTACATTAATACGTTAATTTTTTTCAGTAAAGAATATACATAGAAAATATTTAAAGATAATGAAATCTACTGCAAACAATCTCTTTACACATTTTATTATACCAAGATTAAAACGCAACGGTATAGCCACGCCAACCAAACTTAAACAATTTATAGAATGGACGAGAATTGTTTTTTTTTTCAGATAACTATTGTATTGTCTAATTACTGCATTTTACTTGTACCACTGATATCATCTTAATGTAGACTGGTGTTACGGTTCTTTGGAAACCTTAAATCTGGCACGAACCTTAAGCTCTTTTAACACTGTCAGCTCTCGACGTGATATTCTTCGTAGGCCAATTGGGCATCATAGCCTCTCCAGCCCAACCTTCCAGTCAGGTCCTGCTATTGTGTTCTGGCTAACCTCTCATACTGTTCTGAAGACTGTTCCCGGACCAGCCCAGTGTCCGGGCAAGCCTCGGCTCAGTCCAGCTGCTGCACTTGAACCATCGAGGTGGGCGGGGGGAGGGATATTTCGTATTTGATGAGACCAGTACCTCGCCCCGTCGATAGTACAAGGCCACCCACTTCTTTCACGTCACCGCTGGAAATAAACACATGTACATTTATTTGTATATGTATAATATTCAAGCGGAAGCGAGAAAGAAAATACGCGTGTAAATTCCTCTTTTGCTCTCATCATCCTCCTGCCCTTATCCCACTCTAAGTGGTGTCGGCACAACATGTTACAAACATGTCATATGATTTGGCTACGTATATTACGACCGGCCGCCTGCCTGACGTCAACTTACCTTTGTCGCCTTTTACGACACCTCGGTAAGAAATGAGGTTGGTCTATTCTACTCAGCCGGGTACCACACGGCGGGTCGACTTACCTTAGTCACCTTTTACGACACCTCGGTAAGAAATGAGGGTGGTACTATTCTGTTCATTCGGATACCATACGGCGTAATTTTTTCTTTTGCTCTAAATATGCGAAACGTATCTATCTCTCTTTTTTACTTTAACTTTTGTATTATGGATCTCCGCAAAATAACGCCTACTCTAAGAAATTTTGGCCAATTTAAATTTATGTAACGAATTCATTCCGTTTTTCCTGAAGAACAAGAAAACAAAGTGCATAATTGAGGGTATTTTAACACTAAGGATATCTCTCTTTAATAGTGTTTTTAAACTGGTGTAATGGCAAAGCTAAAATTAATTGCGGAATTTACACAACCTAACCACAAACCACCACCACCACAAAAATTTTGTATCATTGCAAGGCACAGGAGCCGCAAGCTTATATCGGTTCCTGCTTTGTCTATTAAATACATCACCTATCGTTTGATAACTCTTTATATTTTTATATACAAAAATTTAATTACTTAAAATGTACTGTGAAGAAAATGTAAGAATACCTATTTCCTTAAACTTCTCTCGCAGGGAACTTTTAAAGAATTATTTTTTTTTTGTGATTTTTGAACACATCGACTGATACCAAAGTTATCTAATGATACAATGAAGTCTTTTTCTCAGTTTTAATCGTCAATGTAGTAAAACTTAGCAAGTCAGTGTAGTAAGGCAGCAAGAAGTCCGTTACAAGGTAGTGAATGTCAATAATTTTAAATTGATTGATGAACAGATATAAGAGGTTTTGTTGTGGCTTCGTTAACAACACAGATTTAAGTGCACAGTGAATTAAAAATGTTGTATGGTACCACTATGTATAAACTGTGGTAGCCCAGCGATATCACCGTGCGCCTCTTTCGAGAAGGTCTAAGGTTCAAACCCCGGGCAGGCACCAATGAGAGTTCTAGTAAAACTTATGTGTCTAATTGATAATTGCAAGTTATCACACGCTTTTCGGTGAAGGAAAACATCGTTAGGAAACCTACATATCTCTAGAGAATTCTGGGGATATGTGTAACCTACCAATCCGCATTGGAGCAGCGTGGTAGGTCTTAGCTCCAATCCTTCTCTCCAAAAAAAAAACGGAGAGAAGAGGCCTATGCCCAGCAGTGGGATAGTAACAGGCCGTTACTTTATTTATTTATTTATTTATTTATTTATTTCTTACATATGATAAATAGAGCTTAAATTAATATATGACCATCTGCAGCCGAACTAGTTAAAACTGTATCTCGGCATACAGTGACAAACACCGAAGACATGTGACTTAGTTACTATTTGCTATAAGAAAAATAACAATACAATGAACATAATAATAATTAGCATGTCTGTAAGGAGAACCTCTCTGTGTGGTTATGAGTTGTGTTTATGAAGTATGCATGTAATGTATATTAGTGTGAGTAGGAGGCATGTATGGAGAGAGGGTGAGTTAATTGTATTGAACATATAAGTTTAATATAAAAAGTCTGCATTCTGAAAGTTTTCTGTAAATATTAATTTATAAATTATGTAAGAGTTCTTCAGTGTCATTATATGAAAGTTTAACGAGATAATGAAATAACTTATACTTGCATTTAGCTTTTGTTAGGGAATATATATTTAAATTTTTATTTATTTTATTATATAGATAAGGAGCAATAACTTTATAGAATTTCATGGTGAAGGATGTCCTAAAACGATTGGTATTACACACTGAGTATTTTCTGCGCTTGTTATAAATATTGCAGTCATAGCTAGTTTCACCATGCTGCTTAAGAATAATAGAAGAAATGAATAACTGCCTAACCGTTAGCACTTCACACGATTGATACAAGTACAGAGTCGGATAAATAATGGGCTTGAATGTACACACTTTAAGGATAGTACGCTGAGCGATCTCAATTCTTTTCAAAGTTGTTTTAGGAACACCACCCCATACCGTTATGCAATATTTGAGAAGTGATTGACACAGCGCAAAGTATATTTGTTTTAAAAGCGTAGGATCAGTGACTTGCCTTAAATTTTTAAATATATAAGTTAACTTACGAATTCTACTTGATAATGTTTCTATATGCTGTTTAAAATTTAGGTTATTATCTATAACAACACCTAGGTATTTAATAGCGTTAACTCGTTCAATTTCCTTACATGAGCAGTCAAATTCTGTGCAATTTCTATGTGATATTATACGGTTATTGGGAGTAAGTTTTGCTCTTTGGCGGATTGAATACGCAATATATTTAGTTTTTTCAAAGTTAATTGTTAGACCATTATCCAGGAGCCAGTTATTAATTGTGTTAAGACCTGTTTGGGCAGCTTCAAAAGCTTTATTCCAACTATCTGCAGAAACTAGGAGTACCGTATCATCTGCATATGAGATAATCAATGAATTAGGTAAAGTTAAGTTAGCAAGGTCGTTTATATAAACGAGAAATAGAGTAGGGCCTAATATACTGCCTTGAGGAACGCCGTAAGTTAAAGGAAGATCATCGCTAAAGAAATTACCCACACGAACACATTGACGACGTTCTGACAGATAATCACTAAGAAGTGTTAACTGGGTACCCCTTATACCAATTCTAGACAGTTTCTTGATAAGTAAGGGTACAGATATTGTATCGAATGCCTTAGCTAGGTCTACAAAGATAGATAAACATTTTTTTCCTTTGTCCAAATTGGTCCCAATGAAATGGGTCAATGTATTGACAGCATCCTCTGTCGATTTACCACAGCGAAAACCAAATTGTCTATCTGAGAGTAAGTTGTTTTTCTCAAGGTATTTTACTAATCTTAAATTTATTATTTTTTCGAGAATTTTAGAGATTGCTGGTAAAATCGAAATGGGTCTATAGTTGCTCATTTCATCTTTATCCCCACCCTTGTGTATAGGTCTTACTTCAGATTTTTTTAATGTTTTAGGAAAAACACCTTTATGGAAACAAGTATTGAATATAGAAGTTAAGACAGGAGCAAGAAAATCTTTATATCGTTTAAGAAAATTATTTGAAATTTTATCCCAACCTACGCATTTATCATCTTTTAATCCTGAAATGAGGCGTTTTACCTCATTTTCATCCGTATCTAATAAAACAAAAGAGTTTAGTGGAACTTTTGCCGAAGTGTTATCGCAAGGTTTCGTGGTTAAAGTGGAATTTGTAACGGTTGTAGAATTCCTAGTTAGGTTTTCAGCTAATGTTTTACCTACATTAACAAAGTAATTATTGATTTTATTTAACGATGATTCAGGAGAGAAATCCAATTTTAGTAAAGTTTGTGAAACATCTTGCTTTTTGCTAGTATAAGTAATACTTTTTATAACCTTCCACAGTTTTTTATTATTATTTCTAGCCTTATTTATTTGATCTATTTCATAAGCATTTTTTAATTTCTTTAAAATAGTGTTGCAATAGTTTCTGTAACGTTTGTATGTAGTTTTTAAACCTTCATTGTCAGGATATAATTGACATTTCTTATGCATTTTATCTCTATTTTGTATGCATCTTAACAAACCTGTAGTTATCCAGGGTTTAATGATCTTCTTACGTCTGGATAATGTTAATGTGTAAGTATTCTTGTTTATGGCTAAACTAATTTTATTTATAAGTTCATTTAATGAGGTGTTAGGATCCTGTGATTTGTACAAATTACTTAAGTCCATATTTAAAATATCATGTTCCAAAGTTTTTTTATTAATTTTAGTTATAGTGTTGTTTGAAAAATGTTGGTCACGTTGAAAGTTCTGTAGACTCAACATGACCGTATTGTGGTCTGTTAATGTCGAACGAGCAACTACGGTCAGGGAAGGGTTACGAGTTTTAAGTAGCACATGATCTATACATGTGCCACTTGTTTCGCGAGTTATGTGCATATGACCTGGCAGTAGACCATGAAAGGCAAGTAAACTCAGAAATTTTTCTCCTATTATATCTCTCTTATCTGGATTTATAGCTATATTCATATCTCCAATTACGATAACATTTTTATATTGTGATAGATCTGACAGTATTGTGTTTAGTGATGTAAGAAATGGGTCAATGTTTTTATAAGATGGGGACCTATATACTCCTATAATGGCAGTTTCTTTGTTAAGTATTGTGACTAGAGAATTTCCTTCAACTAGTTGTGGTTCTGACACGGTAACCGACAAATGCTCTTTGATATACATAACAACCCCATCATTCTGTTTACGGTTCTTTACAGAGGCATACGAACTATATCCTTGAAGTTTAGGTAGGTAACTAAGATTACCTAGCCAGCATTCGGTCAATATAATCACATCATAATCAATATTTAATCTATTTAATAAAATCTCAAAACCTGCGAAGTTATGATTGATACTCCTGATGTTTTGAGTCATAATAGTTAATTTGGATAGCGAGGTTGAAATAATTTTTTGACATTCCTCAACGTTACAGAGAAAAGGTCTAGATATAGAAACATTATCAATATCTTCAGATATATTATTTAAATTATCTATTTTTAAAAACATAAACAAAAGTATCCCACGAAATTTGCAAAAAATATATTAATATATTTTTTATAGCAACGAAATTAATACAATATTTGATCGAAAAAAATATTTTGCAGAATTTTATAAAATATATAATTTTAGATATAATTTTTTTTATGTCAAGGTGTGAAAGATATGTTTGAGCTTTAATGTATTGTAGGTGTAGATTGTTACATAATATAGTGAAATTACATATATTGCAGAGTAATATTAAAATTTTATATAGTAAACTTTGTAATTCTAACAATGTTATGATATAATTTAAGAGGCTAAGAATAATAACACAAATATAAAGTACACAATCTAGTCATTTTGACATTTTCAATTTTTCTATATCATTTTCTGAATTTATCCGTATGTGTGGTGATGTTTCATTCTTTCTTAGGTAGATAATACCGTTTGATGTCCAACAGAAATTAAACCCATAGCTTTTTTGGAATTGCCTGGCTAAATAAAACAGTTTTTGACATTTATATGTTAATGATTCAGACACATATATTGGTTGGATGGGTTTTTGTAGTTGCATATGAGATGTGTTCAATTTATCAGCATTACTTTTGTTTTTATTAAACTTTTTTATCTCAGTGAAGAACTTTTCTTTAGTTAAGACTGTTGTAAATTCGACGTTTAAAATACTTTTGGTATCCTTCTTTTGTTGTCTATAAATGTCTTTAATACAGGACGAGTCCATACTTATGTTAAGACTCTTTCCCATGTTTACTATAAGATCACATAGCTTTTCTTTAGATTCTTTGTTTATTTTTGGAACATTACGAATTTCCATTCCTGCAGCACGATGTTTTCGCTCAAGGTAGCTTATTTTTTCTTCCAATAAATGTATGGTATTTTTATCTTCCCTTCGTTCCATTTCCAAAGATGAGATTCGTTTTAAGAACTCATCATATTTATGCGACATAAGTTCAATGCTGTTATGTAATTCTGAATTTTGTTCCTTCAAAGAGTTCATAGACAATTGAAATTCTTGAAAATAGTTTTCCTGTTGCTTTGAGAAAGACGATAACATTTCTTTTACAATCGTGCTTACGCTGGAGTTTTCACCATCAAATTTTCTTTTTTTGCTAGATAGCAAAGGTATATCAGGTGCAGATCCATAATGACATACCCCAGCAGTTTCAATTTCTACCTTATCATCAGTCAAAACAGTTTCTATAATTGGTGTCTTGGGGGGCGTACGTTTTAGAGGCATGTTTTCTAATAGTAACTATGGCGGTTTCGATTAATTAGTAATAGAATAAAGATTAAATAGCGAGGGATCAATTCACTGGTCATAGAAAGCGGTAATCTGAACGAAAAAGCCTTGTCGTCCAATATATTATGATCTATCCACGGAATGCACGTATAATGTGGCAATTGTAGACGACAATCTATTAAACTTCTTGATGTCTTTGTTTAACACTGCAGCGATATGCGGTATACGAAGTATTGCGTATTCTTTTACTCACATAACAAATAATATTGAAGCGTTACTCACTCACTCATTGTATTTAGTCTAGTTTATTCAATTTTTGTTGTTAAAAAACTGTAAACATTGTAATAATTTAATAACACTTCATTAAAATTATGTACTTTTGTTGTTGTCACTAAAAATTAAGGACAATAGATGTTTATTAAATGGAAGTATTAGATAGCAATTTCATGAACAAAAAACACGTCTGCTCCGCACAGAGATCCACGGCGCCTCTCAAACTTACTTTTTTATTTACTACTATGTATATCATGTATCACACTTACCCATGGTGTCGTTTATGTGCTAATTGTGCGTTTAGTGGTTTCCCGTCGCGGGTCACGATCTGCAATGGCGCTCCCAAAAGCGTCCGGCGGCCAGCCACCGTGCCCACCACGATCTGGTTGCCGATAACCTGACCCGACCTATTAGTAACCTGGAACAGGTCGTTTACGTAACTCTAAATAAATGTAGCTCGGGGGCTACGGTCAATGTGAACAAAACAAAAAGGTTCAATGCATGTTAAAATTCCACAGCACGACGGATAGAGACGTCCATTTGGACATAAGTTTGACGCCGCGGTGAAATTTTAACATGCACTGTATTTTATATACCTAGGTAATATACCACTTATAACAAAAAAAGTAATAATAACATTATTATGTTATAATCCGCTATGAAGTAAAATAGAAAATATATATAATGCTAAATGTAGTTGACAATTTGTTTCATACCTGATACATGCAGGATTCGTAAAAACCACAAGAGATAGACATATACCATCGCGGACTTTTCTGTAGACCTTTTCAAGGTGTACAAATACTTAGTACATCATTTTGATAAATCTCGTAGTGTTTAGCCTTCGTTTGCAATGTAAGCGGAAAAAAATGTAATTATTTACAGAAACCTCAAAAACTACAGTATTTCTCTATTCCGTATTGAATGTTATTATACGTACAAACCTTCCTCTGGAATCACTCTATCTATTAAAAAAACCGCATCAAAATCTGTTGCGTAGTTTTAAAGTTTTATGCATACATAGGGAAATATGGACTTTGTTTTATAATATGTAGTGATTGTGCAATAAAGAGTATTTCTATTCTATTCTATTCTACATACGTTCACTATCACAAACTAGTAGTGCTTGTGCATGGTGATGGCGGTGGTTTGTGCATGTGTTTTTACGAATCCTGCACGTATCAGGTACGAAAACAGATTGTCACCAGTAACACAAGTATTAAGTTACTTACTTTGGGGACATACACCCAATAGTGTGTAAGTGTCATATATATTGATATTTATATTTCTGTTTATTACAAGTGGGGTTTGTCTAAAACTTACATTACTATGTACAAGCAGGTTTTCATTTGGTTTATAGGCATTTTGAGCATGGATAGATAGGGTTTGTTTTTTATTTATGACCTATTTATAAACAAGTCAAGTTCAGAAACCTTTTAACAAAGATTCATGTCCCTACTGTTAACCGTCGAGGAGTTCCTTCGTCTGGAGCCAATCCTGGCAGCAGCAGGATCAGGTCATGTTTATTATGAACTAGTAATATGCCGCGGTATCACCCGCGTACATACCGATCTCATGGCAGTGGAAAGCCTACCAAATCGGACTACTGATTTATTTTTGCTAAATATATCATCAAAAGTTTCTGCAGCGCATGCGATGACAGATTTTTACGACTAATTTTTTACACCTTATTACATTTTTACTACGGATCCTATTTTTTAAATGCAATATGGCCTATGTTGCTCAGTAAAGATGCAGCTTTCCAATGGTGAAAGAATTTTTTAAATCGGTCCAGTAGTTTTTGTGTGAAAATATTACAAACATACATACAATTTTTTTATAATATTAGTATAGTCATTGGGACCAGTATTTAAAAATTCAGCTCAACCGGACCCTGGGATGTAGGTCAAATTTTAATTGCAAAATTCCATCTTCACACAACATACATTGCAAGTTTAATAAAAGCAAAACTAATGAGAATATTTATTTATTTAATTATTTTGTTATAATCCGCGATAAAAAAATTATATATGTTATAGCAAAATAATATTCTTATTAATATTGTATTATGGACCTCCATATGTAACGCCTAATTCTATAAATTATTTGAATAAAAGCTTTTAAAAAGGGTTTGTTTTTGTGTCCATTATACATAATAATATGTTTCTCTGTTTGTGCAAAACACTATAAAAATGACTTTTGTTTGTGCTAAATCTACATGAAACTATGTTTTCGTTTGAGCAAAACATACATAAAAGTAGGTTTCCGTTCCTTACCACTTGTATGTGGGTTGGCTGATGATCTTGCTCTAAGTCTAATGTGTTCTGATGTTGGACTTGCTGTTGGTGCTGTTGTTGTTGTTGTTGCTGCTGCTGCTGTTGTTGTTGTTGTTGCTGCTGTTGTTGCTGCTGGACCTGTTGCTGAACTTGTTGCGCGACCTGTTGTGCCGCCTGTTGTGCTGCTTGTTGCTGCGCTTGCTGACCCACTTGCGGTTGCACCCGCGACTGAAGAAAACAAATCGTACATTTCCTTTTTTTTATTCTTTATTTTTAAACGACTTTTATACAATTGTACATGTCAGTCCTATAGTTCCCATTTACTTAATTTTCAAACAAATTTTCTTATTATTTAAATTATCTATATCTTACAACTATTTATAGCAAAAATATATAGCATTTTAGCTCGATCAGAATTGGGATCAGCTAAAATGCTATTTATAAAGCCAATATCCATATAATTTGCAAGCTTATTATGAAAGGTTTCCATCCTCATCTGACCATTTTGAACACATTCCATTAAGAAGTGTTTGATATCTTCACATACTCCACACGATAAACAGTTGGGTGGGTCTACTTTTTTCATAAGATATCCAAATTTTCTTAATGGAATATGTCCAGATCTTAATCTAAAGGCCATCATCAATAAGTAAGCAAAACACTTGCTTCTACCCGGAACATAGTCTGCACTCTATACTTATCACGCCTCCCAAGAAGAAAGGAAGAAAAAAAAATTTTCCAATTAAAAAAAAAATACTATTTTTCTTCAAAAAAAAAAGGTGGCAACCCTATTCTATACTAATATATAAAGCTGAAGAGTTTGTTTGTTTGATTGTTTGAACGCGCTAATCTCAGGAACTACTGGACCGATTTGAAAAAATTCTTTCAGTGAAAGATATTCCATTTGTCAGGGAAGGCTATAGGCTATGTAACATCCCGTTAAGATGAATAGGAGAGGAGCAGCAATAAAAATTACACGAAAACGTCAAAATTTAAAGCTTTCCTTGCGTGCGCTGAGTAAATGGTGATAGTTATTCAGAAATCATGTATTACAAATGTTGTCGCCAATGACTTCCGCTTTGTATTTTATAGCAACACAGTCATGAAACAAGAGTTTCGCACCCTTTTGATTAAAATGGTGGCAACAGTGTGTTGTAGTTTCCGGTGGAGTGGAGTTAATCAATAGCAAGATAAAACGTTACAGCCTTTGTTCGTTAGTCAAGACTGGAATTGTGGTATTCCATTATATCGTGTTATTGTATATTGTCTGCGCTAACATAAAATTGTTCCCTTGTAAAAGTTCTAAATAAAATTCCGTGAGAGCATATGAAGATATGAGATATGAGAATTTTGTTTAAAAAAAAACCAAATATATATATATATATATATATATATATATATATATATATATATATATATATATATATATATATATATATATATATATATTTATTTATTTATTTATATGATATGCAAGTCGTAAAAGGCGACTAAGGTAAGTTGACCCACCGTGTGGTATCCGGTCGAGTAAAATAGACCACCTTCTTTCTTACCGAGGTGTCGTAAAATACGACTGAGGTAAGTTGACGTCAGGCAGCGGCCGGTCGTTAAAACCTAAGCAGCCAAATCATGTGACAGCATGTTTATAACATGTTGTGCCGACCCCACTTGAAGTGGGATAAGGGCAGGAAGATGATGATGATATGATATGCAAGTTATAAATGCAAAATCACAATCACATAATTACGGAGATTAGACTCCACGATAAAATTATAAACTTTTTTGTTATGACAAATTAAAAATTAATTCCTTACTGAGAATTTCATACTCTTTATGGGATTTTCAGCGTAATGCCCTGTGTTACTTATATAGACAAAAGAGTCCTAAGTTTAAAAGGCATGCAGTTGGCAACATAAACTAGTAGAGAGTTTCTCATATGTATGTTTACTTATTTCTACAGCTTCAGCCCCTTCGTTCGCAGCTTGATCCTTCCTTCTAACCAATGTCTGTCAGATATATTTGATAACTATTCACTTTGAAGATACAATTAAAAAGCACGTCATATCGTGACAGCGTTATCCCAATCAAGCTAAAAATTATATTAAATGCTTACATAAACTTATTAAATTGTTTATATAATACAATATTATTCGGAGACCAATAAAAATTTACGTCGCTTTATAATTGTAATTGGCATTACCAAACGCACATTCCTCGGCGGCAGGTCCATGTGCTGCCGCTGGTGCAGCATCAAGTGGTTCACACGTGGGTGCGCAGCGTGCAGCTGCCGTCCGGGTGCCTGCAAATACACCGTATATGGGACTCAAGTATTACGTGAACACTGTGGGGGAAATTAAAAATATATATCCAAAATAAGCAAAGCAAACCCCCCCCCCCCCCTTTGCTTTGCTTATTTTGAATGACATGGGGGGGTTCGGCTCACGGCTCATTCCATAGGTCGTCCATAAATGAGAACTATTGTAATACTTTTTATATAGATCCTAGGGGCCGTTCAAGTATTACGTGAACACTGTGGGGGGAGGGGGGTCTTTGCTTTGCTTATTTTGAATGACATGGGGGGGAATCGACTCACGGCTCATTCCACAGGTCGTCCATAAATGAGAACTATTGTAATACTTTTTATATAGATCCTAGGGACCGTTCAAGTATTACGTGAACACTGTGGGGGGAGGGGGGTCTTTGCTTTGCTTATTTTGAATGGCATGGGGGGGGTAGGTTTTAGATGATGATTACGTCATAGGTAGTTATTTACTTTTTTACACGTAAAGCACCCCTCACATTGTCAAAAACAAAAAATTTAGAATCATTTGGGGTAAATAATTATCTTAAAAATCTTATTTCTTTCGCCGTGTGGTATCCGGCTGAATAGAATAGTACCACCCTTATTTCTTACAGAGGTATCGTAAAATAAGACTAAGGTAAGTTTGCCATCAGGCAGGGGGCCGGTCGTAAAATACGTAGCCAAATCATTATGTCGTGACGCTGTGTCGATCCCACTTAGAGTGGGATAGGTAGGCGGTGCACGGTAGGTATACAGGGTGTTTGGAAGGTCGATGCAAAGCTGCAAACAGGAGCTAGTATAGACTATTTAGAACCATTTAAACTGAACTTATGTTAGGCGAAGTGCGACTATTTTTTTTTTATAAAATTTTAAAGATTTTTGAAGAAAAATCCGAAGTTATGTCATTATTTGCTAATAATCGGCCATTTTGAAGCCAAAGTCAATTATTTTTTATTTTATTTTATTAAACTAATGTGTAAACAGTGTAATAAAACATGATTAAGGTATCTGTGTTAAGAGATATTTTTTTTACAGATATTTGAAGTCAATCATTTCTTTTAAGATCAGAGAAAGCTGATTTTTGATGGCATTTAAAAAAAAAATAGATTGTGCTTTTTTAGTTCAAACATTTTATTAAATATGCCTGGTCATTGTTCTTTATTTTGAGGTATCAACTATGCGGATAGCCCGCAAATTATTGAAATTAAGATCTACAAACTAAATTGCGAGAGAAAATTAAAATTTATAGGCGAAGTAATTAAAACAAAATTTTAATGAAAGTCATTTATTTTTCGTGTTCAAAATGTCCGCCGCGGTTTCTAACACAAGCACGGGCCCGACTTCTCACTTCTGTTGTCGTTATCTTTAACTTCATTTCCACTTTCATCGTCGCGAACGCTGACTTAATTCTGTCAATTAATTCTTCTTTTGTGTTTATTTCCACATTTGTGTATACTAGCTCCTTAGCCCGACCCCACACGTAAAAGTCAAGCGGAGTCAGGTCAGGTGAACGGGCGGGCCAAGGGATGGGCCCATCTATGCCGATCCAGCTATTGGGGAAACAATTGTTTAAGTGCTCCCGTACATTTAATGTCCAATGCGCTGGACAACCATCTTGTTGAAAAATGAGCTCTCGGTCGCTAACGAATATCAAGGCCCCAGACTCCTCTACAAGCTCTGGAAGATCATTTTGCAGGAATTCTAAATAATTATTTCCATTTAAATTATCTGGTAAGAAATGAGGCCCAATCAAAATTTTGCCAATAACTCCGGCCCACACATTGACCGAGAATTTCTTTTGGAATGATTTTTGCGTTTTCCAATGTGGATTATTATGTTTTTCAGCCCATAGATGAAGGTTATGGAAATTAATAATGCCTTCCCTTGAAAATTTACTTTCATCTGTCCACAAGATTGACTTCAGGAACCATGCATCTTCAATGTCTGAGTTGAGAAGAAAACGACAAAACTGAATCCTACTCTGAGGATCTCGCTCTTCAAGGCCTTGAACACCCGTACCATGAAACGGGTACTTGTTGTTTTTGTGCATTGTATTCCACACCTTCCAATGACAAATGTTTAAATTTCGTGCTACTTTTCTCGTGCTAGTATGTGGATCAGCTTGAAACGCCGCCAAAATATCATCCTCAATATCAGTACTATGTCTACCTGCATTGACTCCAGGTTCCACACGGTGTATCCCATCTTCAGCAAGCCGACGAAATGTGTTGTAAAATACTCTCACATTCGGTACTCTGCGATTAGGATAGCGTTCTTGGTACATCCTTCGTGCTAAAGAACCATTGCCGTCTGCTTTGCCATACATAAAAACGATGTCAGCATATTCTTCGTTCGAAAAAGTAGCCATAGTCACTTCTCAAAAAGACGGGCTGGACCTGTGTTAGACACCGCGGCGGACATTTTGAACACGAAAAATAAATGATTTTCATTAAAATTTTGTTTTAATTACTTCGCCTATAAATTTTAATTTTCTCTCGCAATTTAGTTTGTAGATCTTAATTTCAATAATTTGCGGGCTATCCGCATAGTTGATACCTCAAAATAAAGAACAATGACCAGGCATATTTAATAAAATGTTTGAACTAAAAAAGCACAATCTATTTTTTTTTTAAATGCCATCAAAAATCAGCTTTCTCTGATCTTAAAAGAAATGATTGACTTCAAATATCTGTAAAAAAAATATCTCTTAACACAGATACCTTAATCATGTTTTATTACACTGTTTACACATTAGTTTAATAAAATAAAATAAAAAATAATTGACTTTGGCTTCAAAATGGCCGATTATTAGCAAATAATGACATAACTTCGGATTTTTCTTCAAAAATCTTTAAAATTTTATAAAAAAAAATAGTCGCACTTCGCCTAACATAAGTTCAGTTTAAATGGTTCTAAATAGTCTATACTAGCTCCTGTTTGCAGCTTTGCATCGACCTTCCAAACACCCTGTATATACATATCTCCAGACATATCTCCAGAATTCTCTAGCGATATGCAGGTTTCCTCACGATGTTTTCCTTCACCGAAAAGCGTGTGATAAATTACAATTATCAATTAGACACATAAATTTTAACAAAAGAAAAAAAGATTTAGAAAAAGATTGGGTGTACTAAATTAATAATGAATATGTATGTATATGTTAGTATTGCATAAAAAAGACGACAGCATAAAAAACAAGAAGAAATTAATAATAAAAATTAAACAAATTAACTAGGAATCAAATAAGCAGTATATGTCATTCAGGATAGTACCTAGCTTTGCCATCATAACTACAAATTCACCATATGAGAGCTTTCTGGTATTAAAAACTGATTTTCATATTGCTACTAACTAAAAAAAAAACTTGACTTAATTAAACATATTGTATTTCGCTATTGAAACGCAAATTTAAACTTAATTAAGCAATTTTATGGTATCTCTAACATTTAAATGAGTTAATCTTGTATGTATGTATATATATTTTCGAAATCTCGGAAACGGCTCCAACGATTTTCCTGAAATTCAGCATGTAGGGGGTTTGGGAGGAAAAAATCTAGCTAGGTTTTATTTTTAAGAAAATTCGTTTTATCTCTGTTTTTGGGCATTAAAAAAATACTAAAATTTATATTGAATTGAATTTTTGCCATAAATTGTCAAATCAGCGTAGCTTATTCGGGGTACGGGTGATCGCGAGAAATGAAAGTACTAGGATCGAGCCCAACCTACCCTATTTTTCTTTCTTTTTTTTAAATTTTTTTTTAATTTTGAAAAAAATTACCAAGCAAGGCTCGGTCAACCAGGTTACCTTTAAAAGTCAAAGTATTAAATCAAAAATTTATGAAATTCTAATATACTATGTTTGACAACCCTGCGTAAAGAACGCCAACACAAAAGTACCAACTTAGCGATTCGTTATCAAAGCGTCCACACAAAAAGTTAGCCACATTTCAAAACAACTTTTATTAAATTAGATACTCAATGAATATCAAATTGTACTTTAATTATATAGCACCAGAATACAAAATGCATCGCGCTAACTGTGGTCAGAAATAACGTTTAATTCTTCTTATGTCCTTGAACTTGGCTGTAACAAGGCTCGTATCGAGTTCGCATTCGTTATGGACCACATTCTACGCAGTACGAATACCGCGTAAATAGGTCAAAGGAAAAAGAGTTTTAATACCTTCCAATTAGGAGCAATTTAAAGAATGTTATTAAAATTACTGCGCATCAAAACTGGCGGATCGGCTCCCGAAATAAAAACTATTTTTTTTTTCACTTACATACATTTAGTCTAGTCTAGTCTAGTCTAGTAGTTTAAAATCGCACTTGTTAACAGTCTAGTATTCTCCATATTCTTATACGGCGCAGAGACGTGGACACTTAGACTGGCAGACCGCAAACGCATTGATGCTTTCGAGATGTGGTGCTGGAGAAAATTGCTACGCATCCCATGGACGGCGCATAGGACTAACAAGTCAGTGCTCGAAGAGCTCAAACTAGACAAAAAACCGAGGCTTTCGAACATATGTCTACGGAGGATCCTAGAGTTCTTTGGGCACATTGCTCGCAAGCCTGGCGACGACATGCAGAAACTCATTGTTACCGGCAAGGTCGATGGCAAGAGAGCAAGAGGACGTAGCCCTATGCGCTGGTCAGACCAGATCCGCACCACACTCAACACGACAGTCTCCGAGGCCATCCACGTGGCTGAAAGCAGGAACAGATGGAAGACCATGATCAAGGATAAACTGTTTTCATAAAAAGGTCACGACCCCCAGTACTAGGGTAACGACGCAAGGAGGAGGAGGACATTAAGTCTAGTTTAAAACGCTCAAAGCCTCATTCACAGAGACTTCAGTCTTTGAGTCTAGCCGTGTATAATTTAGCTTAATAAATGTGAGCTTCATTCACCTGCCCTTATCCTATCCTAATATCCTTATCTCGCTAACTGAAATTAACAGCAAAGCGATTCCCTAAAGTATTAAGCGTTCAAGAAGTTCAATTGAATTGAAGTAAAAAACTTTAAGCAGACTGTAGTGTATGTGAATAAAGGTAAAAGTCTTGGTAATGTTGATTATAATATTAGAGGTTCTGTCGACTCATGTCACACAGCACTAATAGTAATGGGGCGTGGGGAGTGAATTACCCACTTATTCCAACGACGACGGGAAAGGACGGACGCGCGTGCGGTGTGTTAAACAGAGAGCCGATACTATGCCAGTCAGGGTAAAGTAAGAACAGCACACAGACCGTCCTACTAATATTATTATCTTCCTGCCCTTATCCCACTCTAAGTGGGGCCGGCACAACATGTTATAAACATGCTGTCACATGATTTGGCTGCGTTTTTACGACCGGCCGCCTGCCTGACGTCAATTTACCTCTGTTGTATTTTACGACATCTCGGTAAGAAATGAGGTTGGTCTATTCTACTAAACCGGATACCACACGGTGGGTCAACTTACCTTAGCCGCCTTTTCGACACCTCGGTAAGAAATGAGGTTGGTACTATTCTATTCAGCCGGATACCACACGGCTTATTTGTGAGTATGGATGTATGTTTGTTACTCTTTCACGGCGAATCCGCTGAACCGATATCGATTAAGTTCGGGAACAAGTATTCCCTATACACCGGAATAACATATTATATATATCCTCCTTTATCCCACTCTAAGTGGGGTCGGCACAACATGCTATAAACATGCTGTCATATGATTTGGCTGCGTTTTTACGACCGGCCGCCTGCCTGACGTCAACTTACCTCTGTCGTATTTTGCGACACCTCACACCGGAATAACATATAAGCTATAGAAATCCTGCTAATTCTCCAGGAATAGGATGACATTTAAAAGCGCCATCTATTATCAACCTATCACACGACAACATTCCACGCGAACGATGTCGCTGGTAACTCACTCTAAGTGGGGCCGGCACAACATGTTTTTCGCATCCATTCTCGCCTATCACTCAACTCTGGCGCTACTCCTTTTATATGTTTGTCATCTGTTAACACTATTCGATAATTTTTTTTTCGGCTCCCTCTAGTCACATATCTATTCAAATACCATCCTACTACAGTTTACTAGAGTCTCAAAATATAATAAGAATTCTAGTCTAATAAACTCAAAATATCAAAATAGATAAAACATCTTGGGTATTTATAAAAATATTTAGGAACAAGTGTAGTTTAAAATTACATTTTAAATTTATTTTTAAAATTATTAACTTAGGTACCTTCCGAGCGTTTTAGAAACAAAAGTCCAGTTTTATAACAGTTTATTTCTTCATACATACTAGTGTTTGACATTAAATGTAATGTGTACAGAGGCATGCTTAAGGCATGAAAGAATAAGAAAACGTTAACGTTTTATAATACCTAATGTCATTTACTTCTCTCGATGTATAAAATAAAACTTGTATTCTATTTAATTGCTTCACTAGAGGTAATTTAAAACTACACAGTGTGGATTTAATTGTTACAATTTATATTAATATCCTTGTTTATGTCGTTTAATTCAAAACAACCAGCCATCGGATGATATAAATTAACTAATTACTCCATAAACAACATGTAGTGTTACATTTATGTAAGTAGAAAACTTTTTTCATACTTTTTTGATTCATAAATAATTTATGTTATTATAGTAGGGGATCCAGTCTAAAATGTATAAATCATAAAAAGAGAATCGAATGACGCTATCTGTCTCTCTTTTTTATGTGTAATTAGAAAAAGATAAGTATGAGTCTCTCATCTTCGCTCTTTTATTATTTGTTGTGACACTGACGTTCTGGTCAGCCTATTGCTCCTTCACTCTATGTATCTCTATGAATACTACAGATAATTAAAATCTTTTACAAATACCGGATGTAAGAAACGAATATTATTAATTGTTATTCAAATATTCGCAATATAAAATTATTAAAAATTGTTTTATGCATATATAATGCAAAAATTTACGATTATAATTATTTATACGCGATATACATAAGTCCGTCTAAAATTATGAAATATTCATAGATAAAAAGTACATATGAGTTGCATAAGTCACAGATAAAGGTAATTGCTACTGAACCGTTTATCGTTTACTCCATATCGTGTTATGTAATTTTCTGATAGGGTATTATCACCACTGACACTGAAATAAGACTTTATTCTATCTATCTGACATTTGCTGAAATCATTATTTATTTCATATTAAAGGCCTGTTTCACAAGTTACCAATAAACTAGCCATACCACATAAATAGGATAAATACCACAAACACTCACTCACACACTCACTCACACACACACTCACATACACAACATTCTTGCACACATATATGCATACACAATATGAGTTATATATTATTTTGTATTTTGTTTATACACGTTGTAAGTATATATGACAATGGAAGGCACTAGTAACCAAGAATACAAGCTAGGCTTAGTTTGGTTGCTAGTGGTGACTTTTAGAATGTAATCTAGACAATAATCATAAGCTTTTGTTAAATAGTGTTACCAAAACTGTGTTGAGCAAAATAAATAATTTCTAAAAAAAAAAATCTAAAAAAAGTCTCAGTTAGCTTATTCGGAACATATATGACACGAATGTCGGAATGTTGCGTTTCTCAGGTTTTTAATAGGCTTTTTCAGCACTTAAAGTCCCTAATGAGTTAACAGGTAGATCATGTGGCTGTTATTTCGTTTATCTGCTGGATAGCGAATACCTATTTCAAAATGGCCACGATTTTATATTTTTTTAATTTTTCACTTTTTAGAGTTTCTTTTTAGTCATTTATCTGCTACTTAGTTAGTTGTCGGTTAACTATCCGACACTTTATCAGTAACTTGTGAAACTGGCCTTTGGTTTCCCCGTATTTTTATAAGTGACCGTTTATATTTCTAGGCAAAGATTTCCTTAGAGACAAGTGTATCGTAGAACACAGTATCTAGGGAGTACCGAAGTTACACATCTTCAATTCCCTATGACGTCCAAATCGCACGCTTAATATTAAAGTGACCTAATTCAAAAAAGTTGTTTTGTGGCAAACAAAGCGAAGCGTAGCGCCTACAAAACTCGTTAACAGAGATCTATAACTAGGAAAAGCTAGAATATAATTATTTTTTAATAGTCCGTAGCGTGATGTCATTGATAGTATAGAATTGACCATTTCACTAGGGTCTCATCTTTTAATTGAAATGAAAAAAAAATATATATATATCATTAGTAATATTATAAATAAGAAAGTCTGTCTAACTGGAACGTTTTACAGCTAATCCACTGGACCAATATAAATGAAATTTGGTACAATTTAGGCTTATATAATGGGCTAACACATAAACTTAATAGTTAAAAGTAAGCTTAAGCTAAGTAGTTAAAAATATTAGTATGTAATATTTATTAATATGATAATGAAGTGAAAGTGACTTACACCATCTCTTCGTGCTTGCTCTTGCTCTTCAATGCTCTTCAAATTAGAAATGCACGTTATTATGCAACAAGATGAATTAAAATTTATAAAACTTACATCATTACATACTTATCATTAAATTGACTGGCCCATTGGCGCAGTGGGTAGTGACCATGCCTCCTGCTCCGCGGATCGCGGGCTCGATTCCCGCCGAGGGCCAACATTTTCTATAAATGAATTTGTTGGTCTTTGAGCCTGGGTGTATATTTGTATTTAAGTTTTTATTTAAAAATTGTATGAGTATATATTCGCCAGTTGTCTGTCTACCATAACACAAGTATTAAGTTACTTACTTTGGGGATGAACGACTGTGTGTGTAAGTGTCCCATATATTTATATTCTATTTATTTATATCATACATCACAAAGTTTTTTCCGCGTAATATTTTTAATTGAACTTTTGAACATAAGGTAAGTGCACTATTAATCGTAAAAGCAATAGTAGTTGACCCTTCGTATGAAATTTTAAAAAATAAGCGTTTTGTTTATTGCAGCTAATAAAAAATATTAATTAATAATATTAAACAATGGGCTACAGTTCTGAGATTTTGGGCAGCTGTTAATAGATGCCAGCAGATAACAATTTCACTACCTTTTAGTAAAAATCATACAAAAATCTGTTCAGTAGATTTTGAGAAAATCGATCATATACAGACAGACACTTTTGGGGACTTTCTTTTATAATAAGTATAGATATAGATAGATTTTCTAAAATTAAAAGCAGGTGTCTGATGATTTATATAAATATTTTTTTAATTGTTTAATGATGTCATTGGCGCGCCATCAGAAATTTTGATTTTATGATAATTAAAGAATGAAAATAATAAACAGCACAAAACTTTTTATTTAATACCAAAAGGTACATTTGTGTTTCCACCGGTGTGGTATCCGGCTGAGTAGAATAAACCACCCTCAATTCTTACCAGACATTCAGACAGCCACCAATGAGTTTTTCGGTGAAACCTTATGTGTCTAATTGATAATTGTAATTTGTCACGAAGCCGTGAGGTATCCGGCTGAGTAGAATAGACCACCCTCATTTTCTACCGGCGACTTCCTCGGTAAGAAATGAGGATGGTCTTTTCTACTGAATCGGATACCACACGGCGGGACGACTTACCTTAGTCGCCTTTTACGACGCCTCGGTTAGAAATGAGGTTGGTCTATTCATCTCAGCCGGACACCACACGGCGGGTCGACTGACCTTAGTCGCCTTAGTTTTGTTTAAGTATAAGTTGGCACCCAGCCCGTTTTGTAAGTGCGACGATTCAACCGAGGAAACTGTCTGCCATGTCCTTCTGGAATGCCCTAAGTTTCATCTATATAGATTTTCGTGTGAAAACAGTTTGAACTTACAGTGAACAGCAGATACTCTTAATGAAATTATAAATGACGTAGACGCACGAAAGATTTTTCTTAAATACGCTTTCAAAATACTGAAAATAGTCGGTACAGAAAATGGCTCAAGGGTAGGCACTATACCAGGCTAAAATAAATAGAGGCTATTGATTGAAAGGCCTTAAGGTTGCTGCATTATTAATAGCAGCAGGTTAAATAGTAACAAATTAAAAAAAAAAAGACCTTAGTCGCCTTTTACGACACCTCGGTAAGAAATGAGGGTGGTACTATTCTATTCAGCCGGATACCATACGGCGTAATCTCTAGTCTCTAGTATGTAGTAAAGCTCTTCAAAGGTTACAACCTCCTGATTGTTCCCAGACTCAGCCGGCCTTCCCGGCGGCAGCTGTCAGTAACTTCAGTACGCAGAACATCGACATCTCCCCAAAGGAGGAATGTTGCAGCATCAGCTCTAGCTACCAGCTACAAGAAGTTCACCGACATCCCTGGGCCCATCGCGTTGCCCATGTTAAGACACCATGCACATGTTTTACCGAGGATAGGTAAGTTGCATAATAAACATAACTTGTGTGTTAGATTATAATCATAGACTTTCACAATTTCGTTCTTAACTCTTACTCCTGACATGCTTTCTCTACTTTATACATTCTTTTTCTTCAATATGCACCACTTTACTTAAAATAAAAGCTTGTTCTTTTTACTCATCTCTTCACCTACATGTTCGCTGGTAATAATTTAGAACAGTTAAGATAAAAAAAAATAAACCAAATAAACATTATATATGTGACAATTGCGCACACGGTCATCCGTCTTTAAAGTAACTATAGAAAAAGAAGTAATGAGAATATTATTGTGCTATATTCCACGTATAATCTTAACTTACTGATATTATAAATGCGAAAGTTTGCGAGTATGGATGTATTGGCCCAAGATCCCGTGAGCGCCAGACCTTCGTCATTTTATACAAGCTGAAACTTTGTCACTGCATGCTCCCAACACAGGTAAGAACGATGGTAGATCATTGTGGCTTTGGGAGATACGAGGTACTCAAGGTTGCAAAATTCCGAATTAATTTCGTCATAGTATAAAGCTTGATCTTTTGATATTACCTTTAGAAT
The DNA here is from genome assembly GCA_947086495.1 of Morpho achilles. Taxonomy (NCBI): domain Eukaryota; kingdom Metazoa; phylum Arthropoda; class Insecta; order Lepidoptera; family Nymphalidae; genus Morpho; species Morpho achilles. The sequence continues at coordinate 13,774,721 of CAMTZB010000015.1, forward strand.
AATATTAAAAATCACGTCAGTCAATGCCAGACACTTAGCATAGTGGAAACCCCCTGCCAGACACCCTTAAAGTTCATGAAATTTGACTTTTATATCATAGTATAAAAGCTGATTTTAATATATATTACTTGGATAAGAATAAGATGATGTTTCCCCTTTAGCCAGACATTTTCCATAGTTCCTACCCCAGCCAGACAAGCATAAAAGGTTGCGGTTGGAAAGAGCACGAATTAATTTACGAATGGTCATTTAAGCATTTAGTAAAATATAGTTATTAGTGTACGGTGATTTAGTTATGATCATCATAATATAGTGTAAACGCCAGATAAACATGGCATTAACATTATTCACGGACATAAAATGTCGCAGTTTTATTGTTCGGACTAATAAAGATAAGTCATGTCCAGGGCGTAATCAGTGTCAGTTAAATAGCTATTTATAATCCCCAATTATAGACGACTAGCTGTGTCAGGAATTCTTATATTGCTGCTCCTCTCCTATTCATCCTAACGTGATGTTATAGCCTATAGCCTTCCTCGATAAATGGACTATATTACACTCAAATAATTTTTCAAATCGGTCCATCTCAGTTCCTGAGATTAGCGCGTTCAAACAAACAAACTCTTTAGCTTTATATATTAGTACGACTAGCAATTGCCACCGACTGCATCCGCGTTGAAACATTAAAACCGTAATATAGTATTTTGATAACCATAAAAAAATACGGCGTGTGGTATCCGGCTGAATAGAATTGTACCACCCTCATTTCTTACCGAGGTGTCGTAAAAGGCGACTAAGGTAAGTTGACCCGCCGTGTGGTATCCGGCTGAGTAGAATAGACCAACTACATTTCTTACCGAGGTGTCGTAAAGGCGACTAAGGTAAGTTGACCCACCATGTGGTATCCGGTTAAGTAGAATAGACCAACCTCATTTCTTACCGAGGTGTCATAAAGGCGACTAAGGTAAGTTGACCCACCGTGTGGTATCCGGTTAAGTAGAATAGAACATCCCCTTTTTTACCGAAGTGTCGTAAAATACTACGAAGGTAAGTTGACGTCAGGCAGGCGGCCGGTCATAAAAACGCAACCAAATCATGCAACAACATGTTGTGCCGACCCCACTTAGAGTGGGATAAGGACAGGAGGATGATGATAACCATAAAAATAATTAAAGTGGGTTAACGATACAAGCTAGACTTTTTTTTTTTCGGACACTAACTAAGGCTGTTAGCCGTGAAGGCTTTGACAGCGTCACCGGGAGAGTGGGCGAGCGCAGAAGCATCGCCGGGGGTGAAGTGCTAGGAGAGCGGGTCTCGAAAGAGGCCCGCAGCATCCTGGGAGCGTCGCCTTAAGGGTGCCTTCCGTGAGGCCGAACCTCGGCTTAAAGCGACGCGCTGTGGAGGACTATTGTCGGACTGTGGAAGAGTCCTGTTGTCATAACGGTCGGGGTTGGACGCCCCTTCCGCTAGACGTGAGAAATCGGGGACCTCGCCTTCGCCGGCGAAGGCACTGTGTGTGTATGTGTGTGAAGTGTTTGGCGTTGGCGATCGTAAGATGATCGTCAGGGTCGTATAGAACGCTCCTAGGGCGCCTATAGTTTTTAGCTCTGAACTTATTTTCATAGCATTTGTATTGGACCATTTTAGAAATGAGCGGGTTCGGGTGCGCCTCTGCCTTTTCAAAATATTTCTTCGAGAAACATTTGAATAGGTTGGCTATGGAGGGGAGACCTAGATCTCTATGTAGGTCCACGTTTCGCATGTACCATGGACATAAGCTGTCGTCGACTTTTATTTAGAACTTTTAGAGTGAAACGATTTTGTACTACGTGATTTTTGTATAACTTTCACCGTTTACTTAGCGCACGCAAGGAAAGCTTTAAATTTTGCGGTTTTCATACTATTTTTTATTGCTGCTCCTCTCATCTTAGCGTGAGTCATATAGTCTATAGCTTTCCTCGATAAATGGACTATATAACACTCTACGGAACTACTGGAACCGATATGAGAAATTCTTTATTTCTCATATCGGTTCCAGTAGTTCCTGAGATTAGCGCGTCCAAACAAACAAACAAACAAACAAACAAACAAACAAACAAACAAACAAACAAACAAACAAACAAACAAACAAACAAACAAACAAACAAACAAACAAACTCTTTAGCTTTTTATATTAGTATAGATAATAATAAACCAGACAGCCGCACTGATAGCGATAAATTTGTCGCTTTACTTATTTTTTCAAAACGAAGGACAAACTCGCTTATCCGAATCGCCGACCGATAACTTCGATCCAGACACAGTATTAATAAAAACGATGTCAATGTACCTGAAACGACAAAAAGCTGATAATTCATTCTCATAGTTAATGTATAGAACCGGCTATACTCACGTCTTATTCTATCGGGTTAGCGGACTGCTTTCGAACCCATCCGGGGCACTTATTCATGAGCTCTTTTGACACGACGTTATCGTTCTGCGGCGGGAACAATAGAATAAGACCAGATAATTCATATTTATAAACAGGGTAAATATTGTCCCTATAAGTTCAAGCTTAAGTTCTCCGTTACGCTTTAATTATTTCATCCATTTCATAATGCAGCTGTTAATAAAATATCTTTGTAGTTGTGGCAATGCTTACCACATTGCAATGTGTACAACAAAGATAGTTTTAAGTGTAAATGTCAAATTTATACATATTATAAAATAAGGTTCTCAAAGCTGTCTGTCTGTATATGATCGATTTTCTCAAAATCTACTGAATGGATTTTTGTACGGTTTTTACTAAAAGATAGCGCAATTTTTGAAGAAGGTTTAGGTTATTAGTACATAATACATCATGGTTTAATTTCCCAAATAAATAACTTCATAAACAAAATGAAAAAAAAAACATTGGTTAATAAATAGCCGTACACTTGTAAAACCGAAAGTTGTTTTTTTCTGTTCTTGTTAGATACTGGAATTACATACTCCAGTATCTAATAGAAAAAACAACTTTCGGATAAAAAAATGAAGATAAAAAATTGCCGTTTCTTTCTTAAGAAACTGTAAAATCACGATTGAGGTAATTTTAACACCAAGGTTTACGCGTAGTCCTAGTTACAACTAATTCTCGTTAATATACAAAACCAAACGTATAAATAGATATTTGTGAGATTTAACTCTTTTGTTAATCTCCAGCCGTTATATTGAGGTACACGCTAGGGTCTCCACCCGTACTGAATTATATAGTATCGTACTATATTTTAGTCAATTGTACTATATATTATAGAAAAGAATATAGGACGAAAAATACTATATTTTTATCGCTAATTAATAAATCGCTAAATACATGTCTCTGAAATTTGCCGCAGAATATTTGCAACATTGCACTTAATGAAAAAGTGGAAGAATTTTCTACCCATCAAGACAAAAATATCTCTTGCCAACAGTCTCCTGCTGCCTATTCTTGACTACGCTGATACTTGTTTCTGCGATTTATCCGAAGAGCTTCTAAATAAATTAGAACGTATGCAAAATCTTTGCATTAGATTTGTATTTGGATTGAGGAAATTTGACCACATTTCGCACTTTCGCTCTCAACTTGGTTGGCTTCCCATTAGGCGCCGTCGTGATTTTCATCTTCTTTCTCTTCTGTATAATGTCCTTTTTCATCCTTGCACACCTGTCTATTTAAAAGAACGTTTCACCTTCCTTGCAGATAACAGCTGTCTTCATCTTATTCTTCGCTCCCAATTTGATAACAAACTAAAAACACCGAAGTGCCGTTCCCAAACTTACTTTGACTCCTTTACCTCTAAAGCTGTACGTTTGTGGAATGCACTTCCAACCGAAATAAGGCACGCGAAGTCACTTTCTACATTTAAAAATAAACTTAAAGTTCACTATTTGTCTTTCTAAAGCATTTTATCTATTTGTTTTTTCTTTCTATTTTCTCTTTAATATTGATGTACTGTATTTATATTATATCTATTATATTTATACTATGCATATATATGTTAAATGTATGTTTTATATTTATATTATATATATATTTGTGTATATAGAAATGTATGTTTGATATGACTATTTATTTATTTATCTTTAAGTATATAAATATAGATATGCAAGTAGATTTAGTACGTTTTCTTTTTGCACACTCGCCACGTTCATACGTGTTATCCTATAATAAGGGTTGCCTGGAAGAGATCACTATTCAGTGATAAGGCCGCCCTTTGTACATATACATAAGGTTAAGTTCTTTCTTGTAATTTTGTATATTTTAATGTGTAAGTGCAATAAAGTTTTAAATAAATAAATAAATAAATAAATAATTCAATTGTCGGGCTTTTTTTGAATCAACTGTGAATGGAACGCACCCTCAGCACTGCATAGGGAATGTTTGAACGAAACTCATTCATGTATCTACGGGGCTTAGTTAATTAGTAACTCTAACTCCTTTGACATTGTCCAGCGAAAAGTAATAATAAATAATCATGGAAAAATAAATAATGATTGAAAATAGATGTGTACTATTTTTTTCCTGGATTTCCTAAAAGTACTATATTTTTTTGATTTAAAAAGATAAATACTATTTTTCTTCAACAAAAAGGTGGCAACCCTAGTACAAGCTGACAAAGTTGTGGGCAGCAACAAGTACAAAATAAGTAATAGATCAATATTTGCCGATCTGATTATGGCAACAGATAGGAACTGGGAGAAAGTAGCAATAACTGGATCTCCATATATAGCGAACTTGTTCTGTCTAGTATTCGTACATAATAAACAAAGCTTTCGTTTATATTACAAGCAAAACTATCAATGGACATAAGGGATATTACATTGAATTAAAAGCTTCTGTCGTGACTAAGTTAATTACGAATATATACTTCAATATTAAATAATATCCTCCTCCACGTATGTCTGTTTGCGATAAACTTAACAAAGACTGAAGAAAATTTTATGCGGTTTACACTAAAACACAGACCGCCGTGTGGTATCCGGCTGAACAGAATAGTACCAGCCTCATTTCTTACCGAGATGTCGTAAAAGGCGACTAAGGTAAGTTGACCCACCGTGTGGTATCCGGTTGAGTAAAATAGGCCACCCTCTTTCTTATCGAGTAGTCGTAAAATACGACTAAGGTAAGTTGACGTCAGTCAGGCGGCCGGTAGTAAAATACGTAGCCAAATCATATGACAACATGTTTGTAACATGTTGTGCCGATCCCACTTAGAGTAGGATAAGGGCAGGAAGATGATGATGACACTAAAAGACAGAGTAAATTATGAGTCCTTATGTATAATTTGTTTAAGATTTTGTGTACATTGGTTTAAATATGACGATAATCGTTGAACATGTCGGTGTTTGAATTTAATCTTTATATAGTAAGTCATCATTCTCTTACCCTTATCCCACTCTAAGTGGGGCCGGCACAATATGTATGTAATCATGTTGTAAAATTGTTGGTTAGGTATTTTAAGACCGGCCACCTGCCTGACGTTAACTTACTTTAGCCGTTTTTACGACACCTCGGTAATAAAATGAGGTGGTCTATTCTATTTAACCTGATACAACACTGCGAGTCATCTTGCTTTAGTCGCCTTTAACATCTCGATAAAAAAATAAGGATAGTTTATTCTATTCAGCCGGATACTACCGGCAGCTTGACATACTAAGTATAAATTTAAAGTCAAATCTCATACCAACAATATCTGGAGATGTTATTTGGTATAATTACAGTAAGTTCTGGCTATAGTTACTCTTCTAACGAGCGGAATGCTATTCTCATCGGCAACAAATCGCCTTCATAGGTAATAAACGCTCACATCCTGCGATCGGAGCCGCTTCATTAAATAAGAGTAATAAGGAAGACTACGCTCATACACTCATACAAGTGTTCAACTAGTTATAGGAGACTTCAAGTAACGATATAGTTGATGTCCTACGCTGAATAAATAAGGAGCAGTACGGAGCAAATAAAGCTGGGTTGGGATTACTCCTATAATGTATAATCAGATATTAGGAAATTTTTGCACAATCAAGGCCACAATGCAACTGTCTTTAGGCCTGACATCGATGTTGGCAGACCTATAAATAAATGGTGTAGTATTCACACGAAATGAAATCAAAGACAAAGTGATTCCTAAAAGTATTAAGCGATAAGCTTCAAGAAGTTGAAGTGAATTGAAGTAAAAAAGAATCAAATTTAAGCAGACCATCTTCTAATATTATAAATGCGAAAATTTTGTGAGTATGGATATATGTTACTCTTTCACGGTTTACCGTGAATCAATTTGGACGAAATTTGGCACAATTATTCCTTATACACTGGGGTAATATATAGGCTACTGAAATCCTGTATATAGGAATAAGATGACATTAAAAAGCGACATAATGTATCCTGTTGGAACACAACGTTTTAATAGAACCCATGCCATGATGGACTGGGAGATACCGTATCACAAGAGCCCATATAATAATTTTAAATAATAAGCGTTCTGTTTGTTGTAGCTAATAAAAAATATTAAGTAATAATAATGTAAATTAATTATAATAATTAATTAATAATAACCAACAAAACGCTTATTATTTAAAATTTCAAACAAAACGGTCAACTACTAGTACATGGTCAATAACTAGTGCACTTACCCTAGTTAAATGACGTAATATGAATCGCGACTAAATCGAGACTACTAAAATAAGAAATTAAAGAACACAAGGCGTGGGAAAAGTCCTTCGATTCTAAAGACACACGTTTCAATTATCAAGTACCTAGTATTCTATTTTCCTTAATCTAGTTTGTTTTGATTTAATTTCCTTGACTGAGAATTAATGGGCTATAAGATATGCCATGGTTTCCTACTACGAAGAAAAAATATAATTGAGAGATGAAAAAACATAAACATGATTGTTATATAAGACTATTTTATTCTGACGTATTAGTTACATCCATTAGGCAGACTAATTAATAAATTTGAGACGTATAATTTGAAGTACAATTGTTGAATTATAAGAAATTCAAAAGTAAAAATATATAAAACAAACTCTTGGATCATTAAATATTGATATCTAGTTTAGTTGTAAGGAAGTCTTTGACGCGCAACTAAAAGAATGTGAATATGTTTATTTTAAAATGTTTTATATATATTATATATTATCTTTATCTATGTTCAAATTCAAATTCAAATTTTCTTCATTCAAATAAACTTGTAAACGAGTGCTTTTGAATCGTTAACTCTACTGCTGGTTCGGAAAGCTGTTCCTGCCGAGAAGAGCCAGCAAGAACTCAGCGTTTGCTCTTTTCAACATAATACTAATAACTAGTTACATTAAGTTATTACTATCTTGTACAGGGTCGGACGGTAGCTACATCCACGCATTCTTATCGTCTAAATAATCCTCAACAGAGTAGGCTTTTTGTATCAGCCTCTCGTTAATAGTGTTTTTAAACTACTGTAATAGCAAAGCTAAAATTGATTGCAAATATGAGTTTTCGATATATAAATTGTGTGCTGCACAATGTAATAAACATCGTGATGAAACCTGTATATTCCTAGAGAATTCCTGAAGAACGTGTAACGTGGCATTATCCAATGAATATCGTAATGGGTCATTCTCTTTCCAATTAAAAAAAGCAGCTCAGCGGTGAGATATTAATAGACCTCTCTTTCTCTCCAGCTATGAATGCCAAATGGTAGTGAGGTCAGCCTTCCTTAAGCTTCTCTTCCACTTCGTTCGGTTATGGACATCGTCGTCGGTAACGCTGCACACTCTTATATCTAGCTCTACACTATATATAGCTCTACTTCTTTCCATCTTGTCTTGGGTCTTCCAACTGGTCTTTGACCCGGGATGCGGAGCTGTAGTGCCAAATTGCCGACATAGTCAGGTGGCTTTCTCTTGACGATAGTGAGCCTCTACTTTCGTTTTATTTTGTACATCATATCCCGCGGTTTCACCCGCGTAAATGCTCTTTATAATATTAGTATAGACATACTTTTGTTAATAAATAACTGATTGCAAAGTATATTTTATTACAAGTACTCTGATACGCTTGAGAGATCCGCAAGATCAATTTACTAAATCCGCACGTCAGAGAAAATGGTGCATTCGCTAACAGAAGGATAAAAATGTGAGATAATTTATCACGCCTTATAATATCATTCGGGCGATTTATGTTTGATCTATGTAGATTTAACAGATGGACTTGAGAGAAATATCTCTCTGTCCGTTTTTATATATGATAGAATAAATTTCGACCACTAAAGTTATGAAGAACCAAGATTGCAAACATTAGTTATCGTGACGTGAAATCCCTCTAGGACTGACGTCCTCAAAAAGGAATCTTAGCTTAACTTAAATGATCAAATTAGAATTAAACCTGTAGAAAAGCAGAGTAACAGATTTAATAAATAGTATTTTAAAGCTAAAATGGCAATAGCTTGAACATGTGCGACGTCAACGATTGATATCGTGATATCAAAGTGTTGTTATGGTGACCAAGCATCGAAAAATCTCTTGGTGGCTGACGTCCTCAAGAAGATCAAAGCTAAGCTTGAAATGTCTTTACGTGATAAAACCAGATATAATTAAATTTGAGGAGGTCACAGTTTCGAACCCAGGCAGACACCAATGAGTTTTTCCGTTAAAACTTATGGGTAGTATTGATAATTGCAATTTATCACACGCTTTTCAGTGAAAGAAAGCATCGTGAGGAAACCTGCATATCTCTAAAGAATTCTGGAGATATGTCTAACCAACCAATCTGCATTGGAGCAGCGTGGTAGGTCTTAGTACCACTCCTTCTCTCCAAAAATGGAGAGAAGAGGCCTATTTCCAGCAGTGGGAGGGTAATAGGCTGCTACTTTACTTTGCTAATAAAGTTGACGATTCAAGGGCACTTGTGTACATTTCACATTAGTAAACTTAAATTATGTGCTTTCTAAATTTGTATAATGAAATAACTGTTCAATAAAGTTGGTGAATAATATATCAATATTTACAAAAAATTATGTTTATTCAGTTTAGCGAATTTATAACATTATCGTCAATTATACAACGCCGCCAACACGTCACCGCTATATTTATTTATCACCCAATTTGGCGTATTAATGTGTATGCGCCATAAGGGTATTTGAACGGGAGCGCAATAAACGATCTCAATCGCGGAAAAAAAGTGCCGTTGCTAGTAATGCAACTATTAGAATTAACGGACCACTATTCCATCATCTTATGCGATCCACTCGAGAATATAGTCTCGCCAGGACTACGATATTCAGTAATGAACAAACGATCTGATAAAACGAGGGAGATCTTATCATCACAAAGCACAAACGTTTGCTGCTTTGCATTATCCCTTCACATTACATAATAGTCAGAAAAGATAACGAAAAACATGCAAAAATATATATCTTATTATGTATCTCATGTTATAAATGCTGTCTGTCTGACAGATAATACTGTCTATTCAATTTAGAGCTTATTATTCGTAAATTGTATGATTTATCTACGATATGTTTTGTTGAGACACTGTTGCACGTGTACGTAGTTAATTATTATTTATTTATTTAGTACGAAAAATAAGAATGTTTACTAGATAAAAGAAGATTTAATAAGAAAAATGCAATTCACCATTCATTCTCTCATGCTCTAAGCTTCTGAAATACATCGCTGCTTATCGATAAGACTTCTACTTTATTTACGCAGGTCTTTTTTATTTTATAATAAAGAAATATATAGAACGTATTAGTATTTTAAACGCAGGTCGCTAGCTATGGGCCTCATAAAAAGGTTCAGAGTCGCACAGCAAGCGATGGAACGAACTATGCTCGGAGTATCTCTACGTGATCAAATCAGAAATGAGGAGATCCGTAAAAGAACCAGAGCTACCGACATAGCTCAGCGTATCGCGAAGCTGGCGTGGCGATGTGCGGGGCACATAGTGTTTAGAACCGATGGGCGTTAGGGTTTCAAGGTGTTGGAATGGCGACCCCGTACCGGAAAACGCACTGACGACCTAGAAAAGGTCGTGAGGAGCCGCTGGGCTAAGCGGCACAAGATCTTGTGGTATGGAGATCCCATGAAGAGACCTATGTCCAGCAGTGGACGACCATCGGTTGATAAAGAAGAAGAAGAAGAGATTTTAAAAACTGATTTAATTATTTGTAAAACAGATCACATAAATAAAACGCGCATATAATACGCTCCGTGTGCGAAAAGCCTTCGATCACGAGGCGTCCGCCTGGGACCTCGTGCGAACACACGTGACTGTCGAACGTGGTACGAATGATAAAATAACATTTTAATGTTATTCGCAACTTAATATACACGAGAGGAGACAATGATATCAACTGGACAGGCGTATAACTTTTTGAATCCGAATCGCATATTAAACGAGTTGGTTACGCAGTAATGCAAAATGTTATTTTTTATTATTATAAAACATATTCCTTAATAGCTGTCTGTCTGTATGTGATTAATTTCCTCAAAATATACCCAACGGATTTATGTACTAAAAGATTGCCAGTGCAATTATTATTTCAGGTTTGGTTTAATAGTATGTTACCGTTTTATGTAAATAGTGTTAAAAAAACACTGTGAGCTATTCGCCGCGTTAACCAGCAGAGATACACTAATGTAATGTACAAGAGAATAGTAAATGTACATAAATACTAAACAAAAGTCCTTGAAAACATGTCTATATCTCTTATGGTTAACCCACTATAACTACTTTTATGTTAAAAGTTTCAATTCGAGTAAAATTTTGTGACACCGATTTCAACGCAGGCGAAGTCGCTGTCACAGCGCAAAATAGTTATAGGGAGTTAATCATACGCGATAGAGACATGCTGTCGCAGACTTTTTGTAGTATTTTCGGAGATCTACAATTTTATACTGCATTCGTTTAATATCTTTGTTGATTTACGCGGTGCACGCAGCTTAAGCTCCCAGTAGTATAACCAGTAGTAAGTATAAGTTCATCATGCGTTTTACGTAGAAGAAAAACATACTGAAGGTAAATGTACATCTATGTGGAGTTCCTAAGATACATTGTGTGCACTATGGTGGTTCTGAGCTTCAACTTTTCTCCCCTAAGAGAGATTACACATTCGTTACAACTATACAAGCACTTAAATAAACGCTATTTATATATTAAATAAACGCTATAAGTCTGCAAAAAGCTCCTGTGTTTCATATCATATTTCATGTTTAAATTAAAACGAAACCGCCATGAAATAGCATTGATAAATACGTAGGTTAAAAGCACTCAGCGCTCGCTTCTTCGGTTTATGTATTTTCAGGCTCGTTTGGCAAATCCTCTTCAATTTATATATACACAAAGCGCTGAAAGCGTTTTATGTTACTTGTATGTGATGATGTTTTTCGTGGAGATAGATCTCAATGATTCAGACAGAAAAAATTAGTACGATGTCGAAAAAGAGTATCTTGCACAAAACAGTTTTATCATTCCTGATGTAGCATAAGTGTCTCTGTGATAAGTGTCAAAATGGTTTGTGGTGGGAGGTAGACGTTTATCTAAAAAAATATTACTTCTGTAGCGATCATTTTAAATATGCACGATCTGCTTTAAGTGTATAAGTAAGTAAGTAGCGGGCTGTTACTATCCCACTTCTGAGAATAGGCCTCTTCTCTCCGTTTTTGGAGAGAAGGGTTGGAGCTAAGACCTACCGCGCTGCTCCAATGCTGATTGGTAGGTTACACATATCTCCAGAATTCTCTAGAGATATGCAGGTTTCCTCACGATGTTTTCCTTCACCGAAAAGCGTGTGATTAATTGCAATTATCAATTAGACACATAAGACCTCCTTGAAAGAGTCGCACGGTGTTACCGCTGGGCTACCACAGCCTTAAGTGTATACTTATATTTAAATATAATAGAAACCATACATTAAACCTTACATCCGAAGGAGTAATGCTAAGCTAAATCCAAACAAATTCTGTTAATTGAATCATGATAGATATTTTTGGTCATGCTAATAAAATTGTTTATATTTGTATTATTAATTTACATAAACGTCGGTTTAGCAGACGACTTCGCAGTTGTTAACTCCAACCTGTTGATAATTATTGAATATTTTTGTAACTTCCGGTACTATAGTTTACTTGGCACGAAATAAAATTACTTTGGTATTTGATAACTTCCTTGAACATCATGGATTAATTTAGTTACATTATATTTTGTCAATTGGGTCAAATATAAATTTGTATTTAAGTATGTAATAATTAAATACGAATGTATATTTGACCCTGATGCTGATAATAAGATTTTTAACTTGATTTTTTTATAACTAATGTTAAACATATGTTATTTTTGATTATCCTCATCTTTCCCAGGTTGTTTCCACCACACGGTGGGCTTGGGCCTTCTGGAAGGTCTACGCGATCGCTTTGGTGACCTGGTACGTCTCGCCAAAGCGTCTAGAAAACGACCAGTTCTCTATGTCTTCGATCCTGAGCTCATGAAGGAGGTTAGTAATTGACTTATTGACATTCTATGGTGATGATTAAATTCTGGTCTAATATCTTTATGGAAAGAAATTTATCGAAAGTCAAAATAGACTGCAAAACGACGGAACTACACATTTTTTGCTTCCATTCTCTCCTTTTATTCGTCAAATCTGGCGTTGCTCCTTTTATGTGCAAGTACGACTATGTTATGTATATTATGTATACTTCACACTATCCGACTATCTCATCTTCGGTTTCTCTTTGGTTATAAATTTATCCACATTCATATTTAAGACTCGTTTGGTCATATTAGCCAAGATTGGCAATATGGATTATTGGCAATTAATATATGTCTTTTTTAGTATTTTAAGAGAAAGTTTAGGATGTGTGATACACGTTTGGTTGCAAAGTTTGAACACGTGATTGACAGGTATAGAATAAATATTATGTTAACTTTCAATAGAGTTCGCTATTGAAAGTTAACACAATATTTATTGATAAAGGAAATTTGTATACCAATCCTCCCCCCCCCCCTTTAAAAAGGGGTAAGAGATTATTGCCCAGCAGTAGGATAGTAATTATTATTACTAGCTTCGGCCTGCAACTTTCTCTGCGTGAACTTCACTACTTAGATAAAAAGAGTAGACTATGTTACTTTCTAGCCCTTCAACTGCACCTTCTTAATATATTAAAATAAGTTTGTCTGTATGTTCCTTATAGACTTCGAAATGGCTGGACTGATTTGATAAAATTTTTAGATAATCTTTTTAATGACGCAGCGGATTTATTCCGTAAAATTGATGGCGATCGGAGCGTTTTTTAACTGACCCACAGCTATAATAATTCATAATAAAAATCTTTTCGATACATTACGCCACTCTTACGTGAAATAATGACTAACAAACAGACAGAAATAGACATGCATATAATATACGCATACCTAAGATACGACTCGTAGAGTCAATATAAAATGTTCGATATATATTGTTCTCATGGCCTCTATTAAACGGACGACCTCTGTAATAAGCCATTGTACAATTCACTACCGCTTGACTCGATTTGACCTCTTATATAGTTAACAGACATATTATATATTGGTTCTAGTCATTTCGATTAGAACAAAGGTCATTTTTCAAAGTAAATATATAAGCAACGTTGAGGTCTAGTTTGAATTTCTCTTATATCAAGTACCAGATCATTCCTAAAAAAAGTAAAAGTCAGCCTGTTACTATCCCACTGCTGGAAATAGGTCTCTTCTCTCCGTTTTTAAACAGAAGGGTTGAAGCTTAGAACTACCACGCTGCTACAATGCTGATTGGTAGGTTACACATATCTCCAGAATTCTCTAGAGATATTCAGGTTTTCTCACGATGTTTTCATTTACCGAAAAGCGTGTGATAAATTGCAATTATCAATTAGACACATAAGTTTAACAGAAAACTTATTGGTGTCTGGCCGGGTTTGAATCCGTGACCTCCTGAAAGAATCACATTGTGTTACCGCTAGGCTGCCACAGCTACTTGATCTTCTTCTTCGATCATTCCTACATGATATTAAATGCACCCACTTTCTATATAAATAAATCTGCATTATTCTGTCATACTAGTATTAAATCCGCAGTTCATTGAAGTCAGTACTCGGTTATCATCCGTCTATAGATAACCTTTGTAGTGTCATGTTTGTTTATATTCTCAATCCATAATTAATATAAAAGCCTGTAATATAAAAGTCTGTATGTGATCGATTTTCTCAACATCTACTGAACGTATTTTCGTACGGTTTTTATTAAAAGGTAGTGCAATTCTACCGGAAGGCTTACGTTATACGACATACAACATATTCCAACTATTATCTATGCATAAATTTATATTGTCTATTACCAAAATCTGTTTTCTGTGGTCCCTGCCAACACAATTAAGCTTCATACCATAGATAATACACTACGCCGTGTGGTATCCGGCGGAATAGAATAGTACCACCCTCATTTCTTAACGAGGTGTCGTAAAAGGCGACTAAGATAAGTTGACCCACCGTGTGGTATCCTGATAAGTAGAATAGACCACCCTCTATCTTACCGAGGTGTCGTAAAATACGACTATGGTAAGTTGATGTCAGGCAGGCGGCCGGTTATAAACAACATGTCTATAACATGTGCCGACCCCACGTATAGTGGGATAAGGGCAGGAAGGTGATGACCACAGATAATACACTATATAGGATACGTCATATGCTAGAAGTTCCTTGCCTCACGCGCTATTCCATCTAAATCCAATCTAAATTTTTAATTTAATACAAATTACATCATCATTCTACTGCCCTTATCCCACTCCAAGTGGGGTCGGCACAGCATGATATAAACATGTTGTCACATGATTTGGCTGCGTTTTTACGACCGGCCGCCTACCTGACATCAACTTACCTTAGTCGTATTTTACGACACCTCGGTAAGAAACAGGGTGGTCTATTTTACTCAACCGGATACCACACGGTGGGTCAACTTACCTTAGTCGCCTTTTACGACACCTCGGTAAGAAATGAGGTTGGTCAATTCTACTCAGCCGGATACCACACGGCGGGTCGACTTACCTTAGTCGCCTTTACGACACCTCGGTGAGAAAAGAAGGTGGTACTATTCTATACAGCCGGATACCACACGGCGTTTAATACAAATTACATGTTAGACCTTAATTTATACTTATTCAACAAAACTTATTATCTTTGTTTAAATATAAGTTTCCAAACAGCAGTTGTAACGCGTTTGATGAAAGTTTTATCCGAATACAACGCCTAAAAGATAGCGAGTTTAGAAAGTGGCTACTTAAAATTCGCAAATGGAGGTCGTATTTGGCAAACGATACAAATTGAAGCTAATAAGATAAACGCGAACACGTCATGTTCCAAATTCACATACTCTAAGAGTCTGTGCTAACGTTTTCATAACTCCGTTAATAAACTCTAATAAAACTCCTGCCTTTATCCCACTCTAAGTGGGGTCGACACAACATATTATAAACATGCTGTCACATTATTTGGCTGCATTTGTACGACCATCCGCCTGCCTGACGTCAACTCACCTATCTCTCATTTTACAACAATTCGGTAAGAAATGAGGGTGGTATATTCTGCTCAACCGGATACCACACAGTGGGTCCACTTATCTTAGTCGCCTTTTACGATACCTCGGTATGAAATAAGGTTGGTCTATTCTACTCAGGCGAATACCACATTGTGGTACAACTTAAGTTAGTCGCCTTTTATGACACCTCGGTAAGAAATGAGGGTGGTCTATTCTACTCAATCGGATACAAAACGGTGGGTCAACTTAACTTAGTCGCCTTTTACGACACCTCGGTAAGAAATGAGGGTGGTCTATTCTACTCAACCGGATACCACACGGTGGGTCAACTTACCGTAGACCCCGTTTACGACGCCTTGGTAAGAAATGAGGGTGGTCTATTCTACTCAGCCGGATACGAAACGGCAAAACTCTAATAAAAACTGGTAAAAGATATTTTTGAATATATATTCTTTACCTAAATAATGAAAGGCGTTTGTGGAACACCATAGTACAGATGTTACAATAGAATAATTTTGCTATAATCCGCGGCTGTTAAGAGAATCTATGTAATGCCAAGTGTGGAAAGCAAGCAACAGGAAATACAGCATTACGATTTTGTCGTAGAGCATATCCTCCTGATGATGCATCGGTCGTAGAGATTGTCAAAGTGAGTGTGTGTAGTGCTTGTGTGGTGTGATGTTTCCTTCTTTCCCTTCCTACAATTAGCATTACATAGATTCTTTAATACAAACGCGGATTAAAGCAAAATAATTCTATCATAACTTCTTGACTTTACCGTTGAATTTTTACGCTTTATAAAGTTCATCTTAAACTTTTCAATAATATGTTAATAAGTGAAACCAAACGTTACAAATAGATTGTTTTCTACCTTGAAATCGATTAAACTGACGATAATCGATTAAAAAAACAATAATGACTTAAGATAATGCAATCACTCGATATACAAACGCGACCTATATCGATTACAAATAAACTCTTATAATGTAAAATACCTAAATGTAAATTTGATCGAGCCTTGCTCGGTAATTTTTTACAAAATAAAAAAAAGAAACTTCAAAAAAATAATAATAATATGTGGTGGTGGGGCTCGATCCTTGGTATTTTCATTTCTCGCGACCACCCGTTCCCCGAATAAGCTACGCTGACTTGACATTTAACGGCAAAATAGTGTTTTAACTATTCAATAAATTAAAAGTAAATTTTAGTATTTTTTTAATACCAAAAACTTACTAAAACTAAGGTAAGTTGACCCACCGTGTGGTATTCGGCTGAATAGAAAAGACCACCCTCATTTCGAACTGAGGTGTCGTAAAAGGCGACATAGGAAAGTTGACGTCAGGCAGGCGACAGGTCGTAAAATAACTAGCCAAATCATGTAACAACATGTTAAAAACATTGTGTCAATCCCACTTAGAGTGGGATAAGGGCAGGAGAATAATGAACCTACTTAATCTGTCATCTGCATCGTGTGCGAAGGCCTTTACTGTGCATAAGCCAGACTTATCAAAATTGACATTATACTATCTCGCATGCGTTGACGTAAAGCAAGGGCATGTTTACTTAAACGGCCGATTAAGGTTTACGTCCACTTTTTCGCATCGTAAGTATCGAACGCATCGAATCAAACAAATTATTTTTCTCCTCTGCGTCCTCAGTATCAGAGGCGTTCGGATTTGCCGATGCAACCACATATTATCGGATTGACAACGCCAATTTTATTAACATTTTCATAGAGAGGTAACGTATCGATACGTGGACTATGTAAATAATAGAAGAAAACGAAGATTTTGTTGTAATTGCTTGTTTCGTAGCATCAGAAGAAGAAGAAACAATATCTAGATCCTCTAAAATAAGTTAAACTTATTAAAACCCTTAAAGCATGTCCCTATTGTTAACCACTGAAGAATTCCCTCGACTGGAACCAATCCTGGCAGCAGGATTATAAACATGCATTGTCATCGGGACTGGAGCAGTATGTAAAATTTCATCATAATCGGACACCGGGGTCACAATTAACTTGCAAGTTTCCACTTTCACATACATACACGGGAAGTTAAATAAATGCTTTTTAAAAGATATAATGTGTGGGTACACGATAAACGTCATTCATTATGACGTCATTAGCACGCAAAAGTTGCCTTTCGGAGTAACGACATCGGCCTTGCCGACGGGTAGATTTGTGCTATGGGTACAATGTGGATAGAAGGACGCACTTGTATGTTTTCCTTTATAAAGAATACCGATACAAAAGCTATGATAGCATTATTTTGCTATAATCTACGTTTGTTAAGACAATCTATGTAATGCTTAATGTAGCAAGCAAAACCGTTCTCATGCCTTATACATGCAGGATTAATTACCACACGTATTACAAGACCCTACCAACAACAGCAGTGTCATTAGCAAGGTATGTAAACGGTTTTGCTTCCTACACTTAGCATTTCATAGATTTTCTTAAGAAACGCGGATTATAGCATTATAATTCTATTATAACTTTTATGCTATGAAATTCCTCAAAGTAACGCCTACTTCTATAAAATATGAATATCGATCCGTTTGATGCGATGCGTCCGATAATTACGATGCGAAAAAGTGGACGCCGACCTCTACGCGTCGTAAAACTTATCGCATTCTACTCGTCGCATTTGTTTAACAACAAAAAGATAATCGCTCACGAATGCAATAAATGATCTTCGATATCTTATCTTTCTTAATCTTATCCAGTAATAAAACCGGTAAATATTTATGATATATTTACGCAACGAAATGTATTTAAAATTTTTATGTAGATTATCTGTATATATAAAAAATGAGTGATCTTTTATATTTTTTAATCTCTATCTGTTTAATTACGGAAGGATTGTTTTTATTTGTATTTCATTGGTAACTTATCTTCCGTATAAAATTAAAGAATAATACAAAAAGTATGATCAGAAAAAAACAATAAGCGGTTTTTATGGCATTATTTGTTTTTAAATCCGCTCTAGAATCGTTGAAATTGCGTCAAAATTTAAAAACAAAAATTTGTGTATGTGTGCGTGTTCTTGGTTGCGTGAGTGTGTGCGAAAAAATGTACGTGTGTATCATAAACACATTGAAATATTTTTACTAGAAAATCAATATACACTCGTTTTATAAACATGACTGGCCCGTTGGAGCAGTGGGTAGTGACCCTGCCTTCAGCTCTGCGGGTCGCGGGTTCGATTCCCGCCGAGGGCCAACATTTTCTATAAATGAATCTGTTGGTCTTTGAGCCTGGGTGTATATTTGTATTTAAGTATGTATTTAAAAAATATATAAGTATATATTCACCAGTTGTCTGTCACCCATAACACAAGTATTAAGTTACTTACTTTGGGGACGGACGACCGTGTGTTTAAGTGTCCCATATATTTATTTGTAAAGGGCAGCTTCTTGTTCCGGTCAACAAATGCCTTTCTAAACGTCCGAATTAATAAATTCAGAAGGCTGAAGTTCTTATAAACCTAAAGTTTTTTCATCCGGAACTACTGCGCTGTAATGTCACGACCTACAATCATATATTTTAATTTATTGTAACAATATATTAATATACGCCGTGTGGTATCCGGCTGAATAGAATAGTACAACCCTCATTTCTTAACGAGTTGTCGTAAAAGGCGACTAAGGTAAGTTAAGTCAACCCGCCGTGTGGTATCCGGCTGAATAGAATAGTACCACCCTCATTTCTTACCGAGGTGTCGTTAAAGGGGACTAAGGTAAGTTGACCCACCGTGTGGTATCCGGTCGAGTAAAATAGACCACCCTCTTTCTTACCGAGGAGTCGTAAAATACGACAGAGGTAAGTTGACGTCAGGCAGGCGGCCGGTCGTAAAATACGTAGCCAAATCATATGACAACGTGTTTGTAACATGTTGTGCCGACCCCACTTACAGTGGGATAAGGGCAGGAGGATGATGATGTAACAATATATTAATATAAATAAATAAAAGTTCCTTATATCTGTAGCAATATCTACAACGTTGTTCCAAGTGATAGCATACCCTTCACAACTTAATCCCTTGCTTTGAGAAAGCTCTGAATCTTTTAGCGATAGAGCGATTTGGAGCTTGGATCTCTACGTGTTTCAACTAGAAACGAGGAGACCTTTAAAAAAACAAATTAACTCTTGATATAGTGAAACTAAATTGGGAATTTAAAATAAAGGGGTGTTGAGGTTCTAAGACCTGTGAGGAAGAATCGCTTGGACCTTCTAATACCAACAACTAGAATTTTGTTTTGTGAAAACCCTTCTAAGAGACCTGTGTCAGAATAATGTCCTATTTATTGAAAAAGACAAAAAGATGAGTCTGAGAATATTAGACTTTAATATTTTGAGAAAATCGATCACATACATTAACAGCTTTTAATGATTTTGTTTTGTAATATGTATAGATATCATCATCCTCCTGCCCTTATCCCACTCTAAGTAGGGTCGGCACAACATGTTCTAAACAATTTGTCGCATGATTTGGGTATTATTTTACGACCGGTCGCCTGCCTGTTATCAACTTACCCAAGTCATATTTTACGACTCCTCGGTAAGAAATGAAGTTGATCAATACAACTCAGCCGGATACCACACAGCGGGTCGACTTACCTTAGTCGCCTTTTACGACACCTCGGTAAGAAATGAGGTTGGTACTATTCTATTCAGCTTCATGTATAGATAGACAAAATTAATTTTTATAAATATGGATAAAAAATATTCTCAATTTGAATTTCGAACGGTGTAAATGTGGCAGGGGGTAATCTCTCGGATCGTAATTGCTAAGTTATCTCTTTGATTCATGGGCCATTGTTGGACCCGAAACTATACTCGTATAGTGTAACTTATGACCCTTCGCTACTGGACAATGCAGTTATAAAACAAATATCAGTTAGTTTTATTTACCCAGATTTTGTCTACTTTTTAGTTACTTAAACTTAGATGCTCCTGCTCTATCTAACCACGTCTTTCTCTCCTTCCCTTCCCTTATTTATTTCGTAAAGCTTACTATACTGTTAAGGACTATGTTGATGATAAGAAAGCATAGATTTAAATTGCGACCAGCTACGCAATAGATTATAAAATTGTCAATTTGTTCTTAATTAATTAAGACTTATAATACTTAATTTTGAAAAGAGTAATCGCCGAGTTTCTTGCTGGTTCTTCTCGGTTAGAGCACCTTTCCGAATTAGTCGCAGCATCATTGTAATTTGACCATTCGAAACTTGTAAAAGCCAATTTGAATAAAGAATTATTTGAATTTGAATTCTTCCCCTTTTTCTAGAAACGTCATATATGTGCTTGACATGTTCATTTCTTCGTTTCATTATTTAGTTTAGTCTTACATAAACCTTATACCTAATCCTTTTTTTGTTTATCTCAGGTGTACGACAGCAACGTCACAGAATCTCCTCAATGGATGGGATCGCCATTAACCGAACAAAGGAAAAATGCAGGCACACAGTGCCCAATGCACAAGTGAGTATACACAAAAGCGTGATAATATATAAACTACGGGAGTTTCTTTCTATAAGGGGCAGAACTCTTTAGTACCTGAATGTTTATAGTAGTGCCCTTCACCAACTTTTGATATTTATGAACCTGGTTGCTGATATATGACATACTGACATATGAAACCCGGAATTACTCAGGAGTCGAAAAAATGTACCTTGTAACTAAACTGTCGTTGGATGGAGCGCATATATCGAGAAGCTTATGGAGTCTGGGTCAGAAGTGGCGATCCCACTTCTGAAAATTTAGTGTTTGTTGTCATCGCAATGGTTCTACAGTTAAACACAATATACTCAGTAAGAACCGTCTCAATGAGTCTTCTTCTCCTTACAGCAGAATAAGATAATTTTAGTGGTAGAATGGGTAGTTTCAAGAATATGATGAAATCATTAGTGCTACATTTTGTTATCAATTGTCAAAACTCCGATTTTATATTCTTACGCTCAGAGGTCATTTTGTAATTCGTTGATAATAATCAAGTCTAACTTCTGTCTAATTAGACCCGTTTTTTTATAATTGAAATAGCATTAACAAGACAAGACAACACAGCACAGCACCTTCGTCGAGGCTTCGAGTTATGAACAATATCTTATCATTTTAAGTTTTAGTA
Source organism: Morpho achilles (assembly GCA_947086495.1). Lineage (NCBI taxonomy): Eukaryota > Metazoa > Arthropoda > Insecta > Lepidoptera > Nymphalidae > Morpho > Morpho achilles. The sequence goes on from CAMTZB010000015.1 coordinate 13,796,378, forward strand.
AGAGCCCAAAAGCAAATGTTAAGATGAACTAACCCAGATACTCAATTGAAATAAGTGTTTGATATAAACAGAACTCTAAACAGTTCCTTAATTCAAATATTAACAAGTATCTTGTTACAGCGATGAGATCAAGGCGATTTGGTCAGCAATGAAGACATTGCTACAAGACGGTGTACTTCTTAGAAACTATGATCAGGCGTTTGATGATATAGCTGCTGACGTCACGCGAAGGTCAGTAATAATTGCATATTAATTAATATGAGACTTTTTCCCCTAGTTTTAAATACTGCACTAGTTGAAACTCCTGTACTTTGCCTTTGATATCAATAGCCTCTTTTACATCTCATCCTTATTTTGAATTTGTCCAGACCAGATACTGCTCTTATTTTATCGACCCACAAAACTCTGTTTACCCAAAGATCACATTCTTTTCGTTATCTCAAATTCCAATAATCCGCTTTTACGCGATATCGTCCCTTGTTTTCTCTTTTTCCTTTTCTATAATTTAAAAATTATATATATTGTCAACGCTTGAAATATTCTTTTTTTATCTTTTTTATATCGAACCTTAAACTTTATATGTTACTTTATATGTTTGTAGTTTCTAAGATTATCGTTTAGTGTCTTCTGTTACTTACGCTATATTACTTAAGTCCTTCAAATACTTCTCGGATTACAATCAAACGGACGGATAGTATCATAATGTAGTTTTCTAATAATATGTGTAAATTACATAGCTTATACTATAATGCATATGTCATACATCTCGGAATTAATTTAAACTAATTTAACATTGTGTTTATCCCCTATTCCGTATTATAACATATTGTATTTCAAAGGTTTTCCCTTTTTCTTATTATATGTAGTGTTGTGGCTTTCTAGTTCCAATGTTAGATTGCTAAAATATACCTCAAAATAAAAAATCAAATCCCGAAAATCAAAATCAAAAGCACCTTCAACAGCACAGCACCTTCGACTTATGAACTATATATCATTATTTTATGTTTAGCAAAAACCCAAAATCTAATCTTAAGATAAAATTAACCAGATCTTCAATTTAAATTATTAATATTTGATAAAAAAAAGATTAACCATTTTCTCGGTATAAAAATTTAATCTCTTATATAAAAATAGCCATAACATTTACTTAATTCAAATATGATATCTTCCATATAAAAAAACCTAAACCAGTTGTTCATATAAATTTTACCTTAAATTCAAATATTATTCTTTCGTATAAAAACAGGCTGGACCAGTTGCGTCATGCTGAGAATGCTCTGAACGAAGAAGTGGAGACGGAGGTCTACCGTTGGGCCATCGAGACCATCGGAGTCATGATGTTCGGCATCCGCCTGGGGTGCCTCGACGGCGCAGTACATGTTCCTACTAAAGAGAATAGGTAAGAGATTTTCTAACATTTCTATAGGATAATGGAATATCCTACATTTTTAGAAATTAATGCTGAATATCTTCTCTTCTGTCTGCAAAGACTAAGAGTACTAATCAATCTTCGAACAGTGCGTGTTGTCATTGATGACTTACGAATCTGAAACGTGGTCGCTGACTATTGGCCTCATAAGAAGGCTCAGAGTCGTGCGATGGAGCGAGCTATGCTCGGAGTATCTCTACGTGATCATATCACAAATGAGGAGATTCGTAGAAGAACCAGAGTTACCGACATAGCTCAGCGTGTCGCGAAGCTGAAGTGGTGATGGGCGGGGCACATAGTGCGTAGAACCGATGGGCGTTGGGGTCTCAAGGCGTTAGAATGGCGACCCCGTACTGCAACGCAATGTCAGTAGACCCCGCCACGAGATGGACTGATGGAATGAACGGACGACTAAAAAGATCATGTGGTGTGAAGATCCCATAAAGAGACATATGTCCAGCAGTGGAAGTCCATCGGTTGACAAAGAAGAAGAAGATCTTCTCTTTTCTCTTCTTCGTCGATTCTTCACAGCGGTCTTGTTTGTTATATATTTAGTGTTACATCTCGCACTTAATGATGTTCTCGTCATTTCTGAATGTTAACCGTTGGTATACTGTTCATGTAAAGAGCAACGATGAGCAGATATTATTTGTTCGGTCCAGAACATAACTGATTGACTGCCCGGTCAGATTTACTTCAACTTTGTCTTCGATCGTAAATCCTTGTATCGACTCCTCGTTAGATTAATAAAAACAAGGACTGAAGATCCTTACATCAATTACCATATTGGATTTTCGTGTAATAACTGTCGTAAAATTAGCGCCAATGAATACTTTAATAAGTAATCTTTAATAAGTATGTTTGGACATGTATAGCAGCAGAGGTATAATAAAGACGATGAAAACGTTGCTTTTCGCAGTAAACATATTCGTATATCCGGGTAGAACGAAGAGAGTTCTACATAAGTAAAAATTTTTGGCACCTAGTTTCACAGTTACGCGTGCGTTAGTAAATCACAATTTTAACTCACGAAAGTTTGAATCCAAAATATTCAGAGAACATTTCTCAGGGGTGTGCTCCATAATCTATTAAATAGAGGCAGGATTTTGTACCTAGGAAACTGGTTGATATTTTATAACTTTGGTAACTATCGCTCCTTTGAGATTCATTAAAGTCGTGGTTATAGGTCTCAAAGGAGAAAATCACAATTTTATTTAATTGAAAGCCTAAAATTCAAGGACTTCTCAAGTACTATAATTTAAAATTTAGTATCTTAAAAGTTTTGTCAGCGAACACAATACAAGTTAAGAAAGTACAAATAATTTACCGCAAAAGACAAAGCAATAGCAAATCTCACATTCAGTTCGCTTAAATGGCCCAACAGTGACTTCAAATTTCGCACAATTAAAATTGTGGCTCACTTTATGTGTCAGAACTTCCAAAACTTTACTATTGCGACATGTAGTTCAAACTTATGTATTATTTACACTTCGTATTATAAAAGACATTAAAGAGAAAAACAATTTCAGAAAAGTTAAACCGATCCTAGCGAAATTTCTAACCCCAGTAAAGTACAATATAAGAATACGGACTTACGCCAGATAGTATGGGTCTGAACAACTAATATTGAATCGGCAAAATCTTGTAAAATTCAAGTCAATATTAGAGCGTAAAAGCACTACATTCACTACAACAATCTCATCTGTCGTTTTGCCCCGTAACTGAAGCATCGTCAGAAGATAGATTCCAACACAAAATCAGAAAACTGCAATTTTGTCGTGGAGCTTATTGCGTAACTTGTCTATGATATATTCGTAGATTTCATAAAACGCGGATTATTGCAAAACAATTCTTTTGTAACTTTATTACTATGGAATTTTGCAAAACATCGCCTACTTCTATAGAGTTTATAGAAGTAGTAGGTTACAGTAGATACATCAGTAGTAAGATTTTAAAATCAGATTTATCGTCACATTATTTGTCCTTAACGTTCATTAATTATTTTACTGAAATAATTACTTCATATTTATTGTTACAGGAGACCAGAAAAAACCTCTATGGACGACCACATCCAAGATCTATGCTCCCTATCTAAACGTTGTTTCGACGAACTCACTCCAGCTGAGAAATTCGTTCGTTGCTCACTGGAAATAGCAAACGAAAATTACCTCGTCAGAAGTGATAAAACTTTGAAACCTGATTCAGGCTCTTTCGATGTCGCTTTAAAGACTTTCGACAACCACTTCAAGTAAGTATGATGATAAAAAACAGTAGATAGGTAATTGTAATTTGCTACTCACTGTAGTCGGTTTTTACTGACTTGTCTCCTTCTAGACTATAACCGTTATCGTGGTTTACAAAATGAACTCTTAGATGCGAGTACTAAGAGAAAAAGATATTTTTATAATTACTTTCATTAAATTATAAATATTCAGTAAGTGCCAGTAATTTTCGGTATTTCCACCAAAATCACCATACGCATTGCGAAATTGCTACCAAATATTCCAGACTTTTAGCAATCTGAGAAATTAATAACTTTTTACTTATTTTTGCCGGTAATACTTCGATTACAGTGTAAATTAGTATATAATCGTTGCAAACATTGTCTCATTAAACTATTTCATATAATTTCTGTTATCGGTGCCTAGCTTTATAAAATTGTAATATCTATCTATGCACTTAATGATTTGTCTAGACAGTTATATATCTCTGAAATTATTGTTAGGACTAGGGATTTATATCAAGTTAAACTACAAGTAATATCTACGAAAATACTATTATTTATAGAAAATATTGTATTTTCAGTTTAACCGACCATTTCCTTTTGCGAGCCCTAAACGAGCTGAACAACGAACAATTGAGACCCGAGCAAATACTTTTGGACAAGCTTAGGCCATTGGAGAGGCGGATACTGCCTTTCGCTGCTGATGTGTTTCTAGCTGGAGTGGATCCTGTAAGTTTTTCACGAATTAACCATCTTTTTCTTGAAGTTTTCTTCTGTTGAGCAATTATTAAGATATCTTGCACTTTGGTTAGCACACTTTTGAATTGGGAACTAATACTTTTGCCCAACAAATTTACTTATTTTAATATTACATTGGAAGTTGTAGAACTGATGCCGAATACAAAAAATTATCTACCAATACTAAGCATTTGGCTTCTTTGAGATAGTCCCAAAAAATTTATTCAGATATATTGATTTATTAGCCCTTTCAACACTCAAACACTGTAATGTGACTCTATAATTGGTGTGCTCAGTTTTGATGACTCAAAGAGACTGCTGAGAATCTGTTCAAATACATTACAATACAGTTTCTAGAATTCTCGATCTTAATGAAAAAAATATACAACTTGCAAACTACTGGTAACTCATTGATTATATTCTCTCTATATTTCGATATTTCATTCAAATGTTATTTCTTTCACAATACGATCATTTGCAACTGAATGGAATCGTCCATACTAGTCATTAATTTTTTTTAAGCAAAACGATAAAAATTATTATTGTATTAATAAATCCTATTTCATTTTAGCTAGCACAAACAGCTCTTAGCATGTTCTACAAGCTGTCCCTACACGCAGCAAGACAGCAAAAGGCTCATGACGAGGTCATTTGGGCGAAAGCGTCTAGGGAAGAAGGTTTAGACGTTAATGAACTGCCGTACATATCGGCGTGTGTTAGGGAAGCTTTGAGACTTTATCCGGCGACGGGAGGGGTTGTGAGGAGGAGCAAAGAGGAATTCGTCGTCGGTGGATACGAAGTTCCCGCTGGGGTGAGGTTTCGATTTTACCTTTAACATTATCTTTTAATTTGGCGCCCCCATTTATCATATAAGTGGTAGATATCATTCATAAGAAGCGTCTCTCTTCGGCCTTTCTCATTTACATCACATTATAAGAATAAGACACCTAGTCTAAGGCATGCATTCAAAAGACACCTCTTGTATAATTTGCCTGCATCCCTCCGATAGTCTCCAGCACTGCAACGCCACTTTGGACCAACGTAGTCCCATAAATAATAGGAAACCCTATACCATAGGCCCCCTTAAATAACCTTGTGACTTCCTCGTCCAGTTTATATTCAATTATTAAAACAAGTAGTTTCCTTTAGATAATATGATAACCTTCCTATAAAAGGTAAGCGATTATCTATTTATAGAAGAACAAAAGAAAAAATCCTCGAAAATTATTCGCTATTATAACTTCGGACTATAGATCAGAATTCTTTATATCCATTAGATGAATGAATACACCAATAATATTACAGTACTTGCGTATTTTATATTTATTCGATAAACTTTTACCAGGTCGATATAGTCCTCGCACACGGGGTATCCAGCAAAGTGGAGAAAGAATGGGGCCGTGCCAAATCATTTATACCAGAACGATGGTGCAATGAGGGTTGGGGACCGCTAAACGTGAACAGAGCTCATCCAGCATCATGCATGCCCTTTGGTCAATCGTGCCCAGCGACTGGCATTGTGGGTAAAATGCTATCCAGTCTAGCAACTAGGGTCCTGGATAAATACAGACTGGAATGGCACGGGCCAACGCCGAATATGACAACCACAGGAGTTAATAAGATCCAGGCACCTTATTATTTCGTGCTGCAGACTGCAGGGTGAACAGTTAAGGGTAATATTATCTAAGTTAATATTATCACTTCATGTACAGATTTTAGTATATTTTTTATCACTTTTCTTACCATACTTTAAGCTTTTTATGACAGCTACGTATACCTATAGTTCGTGCGGTTTAATGCTAGTGAATATTTTTTCCCTGATTATAAACTACCAGTGCTATCAAACAGATTTACTAAAAAATTATTTCCTTTCTAAATGCTCGTATTTAGAGTTTTCAGATAAAAAAACCCTAGATGCGAGCATTTTGGTGCTCCGTCATTAATTAATTAGTAATTGCATATATTAAAGCTCTGAGTAAATAAATAAATAAAAGTCAAAAGTGATTTGCTTACGACAATATAAAAAAAATCCTGCAGTGATAGAAAAATAGACTAAATTATGAACAAGCAGTGATCAATACTATGAGCGAATATACCCTCAGTGAGATTAGTTATAAGGCAACCAGAATATGTGCGTTTGTTGTATTTATTATAAGAAACAATAATGTTATTCGTATTTTATCTGGAATACATAAAATATGGTTAGCTTTTTTAACCGTTATTGGAACAGAAAACTCATTTCATTTTTCTTTCAATATTGAAAAGGTAGGCACGCCGTCATTTGGAGCCGTTAATTTTCAACACGCGAGTAACTTAAGTTAAATTTCTTACAAAATAATACAAAATAAAATAAATTTTTAGGTATTTATTTTAATCTGGCCTTATAAAATATACATAAATAAAATAAAAAAATTAAGAGAAATAAAAACTATATAGTTCTATATTTAAATTACTAATTGAAATTAAAGTTCCGTATGTACAGAACTTTAATCGTTATTATATGTAGGTAATCAAAGTCATTTAGTTTTATTAAATATCTTACAATGACTTGGACTAAATATGTTCAAGTAACAACGACTGTTAAACCACTATCGAAAGTAAAACAAAAATGGATACTTTTTATGAGATATTGGCATATTAATTTTTTAATGTTATTTTTCAGAAATAACTGAATAAAATTAGGGATGTGCACTTATCGATAGTGATCGCAATGGTTTTTATATGAAATATAAATTAAGCATATTGAATTTATGGTGCAAATACAATGCAATAGAAATAAAGATATTTTGGGTATTCAATAATATAATAATGAAATAATTTGTTATGAAATAATTGTTTTTTCACTAATACATACATTATTTTGTGTTTTTTTTTAAGTTGCCTTTTATGTTACCATAAGCAGAAACAAATAATAAAAAAATATGTTAAAAGAAATTCATGATGTGTTTAATCTACACTAAAGAATATAGTTGGCCTTAAATATTAGTATTTGATGATTAATCAGTAAAGTATGTATTTATTTAATTCTTATGTTATTATTTTATAAAACATTTTTGTTTTCGTTCTCGCTTAAATTCGAATATATAAAAAAAGAAAACATGTGAACAGTGATGGTTGATCTAAGACCTTTTGATATTGTTTAAAATAACATATTACCTAAGTTAAGAAAAGCATAGAGTAAATAACCTTAAGGGAAAGTGTCGTCTTACAAGTATCATAAGTTATATAAGTAGTTTAGTATAAAATAAATAGTTAGTAGTTTTTCAATATCCCGGCCTTTCATGTAACATGAAAGTTATATTAAAAGCAGGATATAAAAAAAAATACTTAATGTTTTTGTTATTATATAACAATATGATTAATTAGCGATGTCTATTTAATTATTATAAGTTGAGAAATTGCGCTTTTATATTATCATTCCGTTGTATAAAGCATGTCAAATCGAATATAAAGTTATAATAAAAAGTATAGACAAAGTTTTATTTTTTTATGATTTATCCTTAACACATTGTGGGCGGCAAAATGATCATAACTCTTGCATCTGGTTGGTTAATGTCAATAAGTCCATTAAACTAAGCAGACCTTGGCTAAATATTTAGAATATAACTGGACGTATAATATAAAGCGAAAAATAACATATTTTAACTTCAACATTTTTATCTAAGTCCAATTAATAGTAGCGGGGGCATAGACACGCTGCCTTCTTTTTTTTATTCGCGGCTTGGAATCTAGTCCTAAACTGTCACAACCGCACTATTAAAACCGAAAAATGTGAAAGATGTAAACGTGATTTTGCCGTCATGATAATACATTCAGACCTCGCTATATCAGACAAGTTGTTTTATTAAGTCGTTAAAAATAATAAAATGAATCTAAATATTAAAGGATCAAACTTAACCTTTGAAAAAAAACATAAAAGAATAATAATATCAGGAACAAAAATAAAGGCCGTCGGGAATCAGATGGGAAAAGAAAAGCATCTGTCATCTGTAACGGTAAACATTTCACAATGTTTGCTTTTGGACTTTGACCTAAATATTATGTTTCCCAGAAGCAGAGCTGCCATCCTATAGGACGTGCGACGTATATTTTTGTAGAGAAAACATTAGCCGAATTTAGACTGTATTACCAAACCAAAGAAACAAATCAAAGTGACAAAAACTTAGTTAAAAAGTTAAGCCAGCTTTTGATTTCAATTAAAAAACTCTTGGATTTAAGTTGCACGTTTTGCACGTATCCAAGTTTTGTACTTTAAATAATAGCTGTCAGTTGGAAGTCATATCGCTCTATCTGAAGAATAAAGTCACATGTCCCATGTATAGGAAATGTGACTTTATTCTTCTAATAGGATGATATATGTGAAAGATGTAAACGTGATTTCACCGTGCCGTTATTAAGATCGTCAAATCGAAAACAGATGGAAAGATCTATTGATCTTCGTAATACAATATTTCATATTACTAAAACTACACTACAGAAGGTCAATTTACAGAGTACACTATTTTACTATATTAGTACAAGTATACACTAATTTGTTGAGAATAAGTAGAGGTAGCTGTGATGGCCTAGCGGTGCGACCGTGTGAATCTCTAGAGACGATCATGGGTTCAAACCCGGGCAGACACCAATGAGTTTTTCTATTGAAAAAACACTTATGTGTCTAATTGATAATTGCAATTTATCACACGCTTTTCGGTGAAGGAAAACATCGTGAGGAAACCTGCATATCTCTAGAGAATTCTGGAGATATGTGTAACCTACCAATCCGCATTGGAGCAGCGTGGTTAGGCCTTAGCTCCAATCCTTCTCTCTTATAACGGAGAGAAGAGGCCTATTCCCAGCAGTGGGATAATAACAGGCCGCTACTTTAAGTAGAGGTCAACAAAATAGTGCTCTTCCTTTCCAAAGGAAGAAATACAAGAATAAACAAATAAACAAAACATGTTCAGAATAAAAACTTGTTTTCAAATTCTCAGTTTACACTACACGGCAAAGCAAGTGCCTTTACTGAACTCGGCTTTCAGGAAGAAAAAGAAATCGACAAACTCTTCGAATGCTGAAAGTTTGAATTAAGCTAAAAAGTTAAATTAAACTTTAACTTTGTAAAACAAGCGAATGCTATTGTAACAACTGTAAGTATTAAGTAATATAAAATGGACTTAATTCAGACAAATATAAATATATATATATATTTTTTATTGTATGGATCCGAATTTTGTCCGAGGTGACATTTTTGAGGTGGATATATGGTGTGATAAGATTGGATAAAATACGAAATGAGTATGTATGGGGAAGTCTGTAAGTTGCGCCCATTATAGAAAAGGCGATAATATAAAATGAAATATCACTAGAAAACTTTAATATTCCTTTTAATAATCTTTTATCTTCCAACAGCTTTGTAATGCTACGGATAAAAATCACATTCCATTTTTATGGTCGTATAAAAGGTGTCATTTCTACTATTTTATTGTGATTGCTTCTAGAATAAATTCTCTTACAAGGACTTTGTTAAAACTCGATCAAATCCTTCGAAACTGCATTCTTTTATGTCGAACGAGGTTAACATTTCGAGCTTAAATTCAAAATTAAAATTAAACTTTTTAAATTTGTATCTTAAGCGAAATAATATATTCTCTATAACAAACAAATTTATTTTAATTTTTCACATGTTTACAAGTTTATGGCAGTAATATATAACACCATCACCGTCTGTGATCAGGTTGAATTTGAAAATGAGGTTCATCAGGTATGAAAACGGATTGTCCACTCTACATTTAGCATTATAGTCATCTTCCTGCCCTTATCCCACTCTAAGTGGGGTCGGTACAATATGTTATAAACATGCTGTCACATGATTTGGCTACGTTTTTACGACCAGCCTCCTACCTGACGTCAACTTAGCTGTCATATTTTACGACACCTCGGTAAGAAAGAGGGTGGTCTATTCTACTATACCGGTACCACACTGTGAGTCAAATTACCTTAGTCGCCTTTTACGACACCTCGGTAAGAAATGAGCTTGGTCTATTCTACTTAGCCGGATACCACACGGCGGGTCGACTTACCTTAGTCGCCATTTACGATACCTCGGTAAGAAATGATGGTGGTACTATTCTATTCAGCCGGATACCACACGGCATTTAGCATTATATTTATTTCCTATTTCGCTTTTGTAATTAAATTAAATATTATGATACTCAAATAACAAAACAGATTTTTTCTACTGAATTTAATTCTATTTTTCTCAGAACAGCAACGGTATAGAAAAGAAAATATTGTTCTTAAGTTAGCAATACATATCGCGTTAAATTATTACTCAGCGCTATTTTATCTACTCTCAAAGCGAGTGGGTTTACACATTCCTAGATTTCCCCCGGGCCAAAGGGGTCGTTGCCGTCAATTGGTGACAATATTCCCGGATAAACTCCGCCTGCATTCATTTACGAGCGTGTTTGAAATGCTGTAAATAAAAGACGACAGAACACAAAAAATTTCCCAGGGTATCCGCCCGGAGAACTCTTAACTAATGATCTACATCATCTCCCCCTTATCCCACTCTAAGTGGGGTCGGCACAACATGTTATAAACATGTTGTCACATGGCTACTCATGTTACGGCCGGACACCTGGCTGACATCAACTTACCGTCGTATTTTACGACACCTCGTTAAGAAAGATTCTATTCTACTTAACCGGATACTACACGGCGAGTCGACTTACCTTATTCGCTTTTTACGACACCTCAGTAAGATATGAGGGGTGTCTATTCTACTCAGCCGGATACTACACGGCGGGTCGACTTACCTTATTCGACTTTTACGACACCTCGGTAAGAAATGAGGGTGGTCTATTCTACTCAGCCGGATACTACACGACGGGTCGACTTACCTTATTCGCCTTTTACGACACCTCGGTAAGTAATGCGGGTGGTCTATTCTACTCAGCCGGATACTAAACGGCGGGTCGACTTACCTTATTCATCTTTTACGACACCTCGGTAAGAAATGAGGGTGGTACTATTCTATTCGACCCTCTTAGCGAGGCTATAAACCCTCTGAGCGAGGTGTCGTAAAATACGACTAAGATAAGTTGACGTCAAGCAGGCGACCGGTCGTATAATATGTAGCCAAATCATGTGTTTATAACACGTTGTGCTGACCCCACTTAGAGGGCAGGATGATAACAATGAAACGTATTAAAGTATCTCAAGCATATTTACACAATTTTAATTTCTTATTAAAAGAATTATAAACCAAAGTCAGGTCAAAACATTTAAAAAATATAAATATAATAATTGGGCAGTATTATTACAATAACTGGCCCGTTGTCGCAGTGGGTTCAGCCTGCCTTCAGCTTCGCGGGGCGCGGGTTTGATTCCCGCCGAGTGCCAACGTTTTCTATAAATGAATTTGTTGGCCTTTGAGCCTGTATATCTTTATATTTAAATGAGTTAATCTTGTATATATATATATTTTCCGAATCTCAGAAACGGCTCCAACGAATTTCCTGAAATTCAGCATGTAGGAGGGTTTGGGGGAGAAAAATTGATCTAGCTAGGTTTAATGTAAAAAAAATATTGTTTTATCCCTATTTTTGGGCATCAAAAAACACTAACATTTATATTGAATTGAATTTTCGCCATTAACTGTCAAGTCGACGTAGTTTATTCGGTTAGCCGGCCGCCTTGAGAAATGTGAGTGCCAAGGATCGATCCCAACAAAATAATTGTTTTTTCTTTTTTTAAAGTTTTTTTTTGTAAAAAATTACCGAGCGAAGCTCGGTCACCCAGATATTTTGTATTTAAGTAAGTATTTAAAAAAATATATAAGTATATATTCACCAGTCTGTCTGCCATAACACAAGTATTAATTTACTTTGGGAACGGACGACCGTGTGTGTAAGTGTCCCATATATTTATATATTTATTTATAACAAATTAGACGCAAAATTGAAATTAATTACGCCCTTTAATACATCTTATTCATTCCAATCACGGCCTGTACTCGTCTAAATCAAGATTAGAAGCCATATCTAAAATTGGCCCGAGATAAAATGAGTCCTGTCCATTGTAGACGGACGACCGTAATTTTTCCAGCGACCCTTCAGAACCCTAAGTGGGGAGACCACACGACATCTCTTATCCGGGATAATCACTATTATCCCTAACGAAATTACACGATCGCAATCGGGGACAAATTAATTGGAAAGATCATGTCGTTATTATCGAAAGCCTTTTATTTTACCTGAATTTTGATTTTCCTCACAGATATATCTGCTTGATTTGATTTAAATTGAAGTTAACGTGTATTTAAATTTATACTTTTGATATGAGTGTTGTAGATTGAGTGGCTCGTTTGGCGCAGTGGGTGACCCTGCCTGGATGGTGGGTGGGTTCGATTCCTGCCGAGCGCCAACATTTTCTATAAATGAATTTTTTGGTATATGACGCCGTGTGGTATCCGGCGAAATATAATAGTACCAACCTCATTTCTTACCGAGGTGTCGTAAAAGGCGACTAAGGTAAGTCGACCCGCCGTGTGGTATCCGGCTGAGTAGAATAGACCACCCTCATTTCTTACCGAGGTGTCGTAAAGGCGATTAAGGTAAGTTGACCCACCGTGTGGTATCCGGTTTAGGAGAATAGACCACCCTCTTTCTTACCGAGGTGTCGTAAAATACGACAAAGGTAAGTTGATGTCAGGCAGGCGGTCGGTCGTAATATACGTAGCCAAATCATGTGAGAGCATGTTTATTACATGTTGTGCCGACCCCACTTAGAGTGGGATAAGGGCAGGAAGATTTTGTTGGTATATGAGCCTGGGTGTGTATTTGTATTAAAGTATGTATTTAAAAATATATAAGTATATATTCACCAGTTGTCACACATAACACAAGTATTAAGTTACTTACTTTGGGGACGGACTCGGTAAGACATGAGTCTTACCGAGGTGTCGTAAAAGGCGACTAAGGTAAGTTGACTCACCGTGTCACCGGTTAAGTAGAATAGACCATCCTCTTTCTTATCAAGGTTTCATAAAATACGACTAAGATAAGTTGACATCAGGTAGGCGGCCGGTCGTAAAATACGTAGCCAAATCATGTGACATGTTTATATCATATTGTGCCGTCCCCACTTAGAGTGGGGTAAGGGCAGGAAGATGATGATGTCAAACGTGTGGTCACCATAGTGTAACGAGTATGACGTGATTTGTTCCGATGTTGTAAATCGAATCCAGTCATTCACCCAATAGCTCTAACACTTGACGTCGTTGGACCCAAATTGCTTTTCGGTCTATAGTTTGAAACCTTCGCTGTACACAATACTGGCACCAGAAAACAAATTGCCTTGCAATATTTAAAAGAAACTCTAAAAATACATCAAGCACCTAACGAAAAGTTTGTACATAAAAATACGATGTAACTGTTTTCAATGCAAACAATATTTTGATCAACGAAAGTAGATAATCATTCTCTTACCCTTATCCCACTCTAAGTGGGGTCGGCACAATATGTCCTCTTCTTCCATTCTCCTCTATCATTCGCCAACTCTGGTGCCACTCCTTTAACATGCATATCATTTTTCACACAATCCATCCATCTTTTTTTCGGCCTGATCAACGAAAGTAGATAAAAATAATTATCTACTTTTATTCTATCTACCTTTAATCTACTCTAAACTTACCTTAATAACTCTAACGGCATGCCTTTAGAGTCAGTTTAGGCATGTCTTTAGAGTTAAGACGATTAAATTTAGAGTGGGAAGTCAGCCTAAAATGCGATATTGCGAAAAAGAGAAACAAAGAGAAATTGAATGAGTCTTTATATCTCTTTTTTTATGTGTGATAAGACAAAGATGAAATATACGAGTATCAATCTTAAACAAATCTCACTATTTATTATGACACTGTCACTTATAGGCTTGTCTATGATTTCCCTCCTCCTCCTTGAACCGTTCACTCAATGCTGAGCATCGGGATCTCCTGCCTCAGTTTTTTCAAAAACAAGTTCTCGCCACCTGGTTCGGTCATCGGCGCAGTGCAATGCGTGGCTGATGTTTGTGTCCAGGTGTTCGGACACCTGATCCAACCATCTCTTTGGACTCCGCCCCCTGGGTCTCTTGCCTTCTACTTTGCCCGTTAGCAACAGTTTCTCCAGGTTATTTGCGGGCTTACGTGATATGTGTCCAAAGTAAAATAGGATTCGCTGGAGGCAGATGGTGGAAAGCCTTTTTTTGACCAGTACTTCGTTTAGAACAGAGATGTTGGTCCTAAACGCTGTCCAGGGAATGCGCAACATACGACGCCAGCACCACAGCTCAAAAGCATCAACACGTTTTCTGTCTGCTGCTTTGAGGGTCCAGGACTCAGCGCCATATAGGAAGATCTAAAAGACTAAGGTTCGTACCAACTTGGTTTTTGTCCTTTTCAGAATATTTCGATCTTTCCATATCTTATCAAGTTGGCTCATTGCTGATTTCGCCATGCCAATCCGTCGTCTGATTTCCTTTTCAGAGCCGCCCTTGTTGGATATGATCGATCCAAGGTAGGTAAATTCCTCTACTATGCCATATCGACTTATTAAAGTAGATGCTTGTAGAGTGCCGGCTCTATCAACAATCATGATCTTCGTCTTGGCTTGGTTGATTTTAAGTCCTATGTCCCGGCTAACAGTATCCAGACGGTGCAGTAAATCTACCATTTCGGTCTCGTTAGCTGTTATTAACGTTGTATCATCTGCGTAGCGTAAGTTTGAGATTTTTTTTACCTCCCACCGGTACACCACCGTCCCATCCCTCCAGTGTTTTGCGCATTATAAATTCACCATAGATATTAAATAGTATGGGCGATATGATGCATCCCTGCCTGACTCCCCTAGCAAACTTAAATTCTGAAGATCTGAAGGTGTATCAGATGATGGGGAACGCCCATTTGCCTCAGATCCTCCCACAAGTGAGTCCAACTCACGCAGTCAAAGGCTTTTTGGTAATCCACGAAACATATAACTGCTGGGATGTTAAATTCGTAAAACTTCTCAATCAATAGTCTGATGTTTAAGTATTTGCTCTTGCGTTCCTTTCTCTTTGACAAAGCCAGCCTGTTCTTGTGGGATTTGCCATTCCAGGAAGTGCCGCAGTCTGCTGTTGAGTACGTGAAGTAGTACCTTACTGGTATGTGAGATGAGGGCTATAGTACGATAGTTATCACATTTGATGATTTCCCTACTCTAGTATAATAACTCTACGTATATATATAACAAAGTATCGGCCTGTTACTATCCCACAGCTGGGCTTCTATTTAATCTCGGGGACGCCTGTCGGTGCAGGGCGGGTGATCAGCTCCTATTCTGGACTATTCCACCCAAATTTACTGCTGGGCATAGGCCTCCTCTGTTTCTGGAGGGAAGGATTGGAGCTAAGACCTACGCTGCTCCAATGCGGATTGGTAGGTTACACATATCCCTAGGATTCTCTAGAGATATGCAGGTTTCCTCACGATGTTTTCCTTCACCGAAAATCGTATGATAGATTGCAATTATCAATTAGACACATAAATTTTAATAGAAAAACTCATCCGTGTCTGCCCGGGTTTGAACCCGTGATCGTCTTTAGAGATTCACACGGTCTTACCGCTGGGCTATCACAGTTTGAATATAAATAGGTAGAGTTATTATAACTCAATTCTGTGTTATAGGACATAGAGCTGCCAAACTTGAAATCGATCATTATTATAATTAATATCATGCTTTATGGCCTGTACAGCGCAAATTGGACGCAAATCACTCTGCCAGTGTCACGTGAAATGGCAAACACACGAGAAATTGAATATAGAATTTGCATCGAAGAGAATGTACAAAATGAACTAACTACCTAAAATGAAATATAAGTATATGTTTGTGGAATGAAATAAAATTAACGATATAACCAAAATAGTTTCAACTTAAACTTATTATCTACAATAAGTAAGTAAGTATGTAACGGCCTGTTACTACCCCACTGCTGAGAATAGGCCTCTTCTCTCCGTTTTTGGGAGAGAAGGATTGGAGCTAAGACCTACCACGCTGCTCCAATGCGGATTGGTAGGTTACACATACCTCCAGAATTCTCTAGAGATATACAGGTTTCCTCACGATGTTTTCCTTCACCGAAAAGCGTGTGATAAATTGCAATTATCAATTAGACACATAAGTTTTAAGAGAAAAACTCATTGGTGTCTGCCCGGGTTCGAACCCTTGATCGTCTCTAGAGATTCACACGGTCGCACCGATGGGCCATCACAGCTTATTTATATTATCTACAATAAATTTAACAAATGAATTTCGTAACTAACATCAACAGGCACTACAATACAAAGAATATTTGAGCTTAGGACTGTTGAAAACAATATCACTTACACCTTCATCCACCGCTACCACCTGGACTCGTCAGCAGTAGATTGGATCCAGAACAAAAGTTCCCGGAACCGCTCCACCGCCCCCTTCGGCAGAGCAGAAGGAGGCCAGGTAAACAAAATCAACACTAATTTTAAAAATAGGTAAATAATGACACAATAAATAAGATCCTATCTGTATTTACGCCTCATAACTATTTATTTTACATTATATTTTTTGCGACGTATTTTCGTTTCTCTTGCGACCA
The DNA here is from genome assembly GCA_947086495.1 of Morpho achilles. Lineage (NCBI taxonomy): Eukaryota > Metazoa > Arthropoda > Insecta > Lepidoptera > Nymphalidae > Morpho > Morpho achilles. The sequence continues at coordinate 13,813,402 of CAMTZB010000015.1, forward strand.
TAACCCTTCGGAAAATGACGAGCAATTAATCTAAATAAGAATGCATCAGAGTCATATTATCGTTCCTTACTTTGAATTAAATTTTCTTAAGAATTTTCAATGACAGGTCAATTTTACGAGCGACGAGTATATTAGCTATAATGAAGTAACGCTTATAAAATTTTAAACAGTTTACACCACTTAAAATTCTTAAAGGAGTTCAATTAGTTTGTAAAATCAAAACTTTTATCTTCTACAAGCTGAAAATAAATGTTTTATAGTGCATTAGATAAGTTCAGAATAAGTTGACCCGCTGTGTTGTTTCCGGGTGACTAGAATAGAATAATTTGATGTGACCCAATAAGAAACTAGTAAAAAATATAAGCTGTGATAGCCCAGCGGTTTGACCGTGCGACTCGAAAACATCGTGAGTAAACCTGCATATCTCTAAAGAAATCTGGAGATATGTGTTACCTACCAATCCGCATTGGAGCTGCGTCTGGTAGGTCTTAGCTCCAACCCTTCCCTTAAGGAACGGAGAGAGGAGGCCTATGCCCAGCAGTAGGATAGTAACAGGCTTACTACTTTACAATAAGAAACTAGAAGGTTATTTCTCTCTATGATATGATTTTTACCAAATATTAGGTAAAAATATATATTAAATCCCACAACTAGAGAAAGATATTTATATATTACACAAATTTATAGCGAACTCGATATAAAGCTTGGGATAAAAGTACCCATGTCTAAGGGCGTTACGCCTTCACTTTATATTCACATTTCGCGACATTCCCCAAGGGAGCAATACTTCTACGTCTTATTATTATACGTTACTATTAGTACACGCGACTTCGAGTCGACGTAAACGTTTAAGCGACTTCAAGAATGCAATGATTATTTACTCGAAACCGGAATTTTGTTCATCCTATATGTTGTGTATAAGCTTAACAGACAATTTTTAATTTTTAATATAAGTAAGGATGTTCTACATAAGTAAGTAGCGGCCTGTTACTATCCCACTGCTGAGAATATGCCTCTTCTCTCCGTTTTTGAAGAGTTGTGGAGCTAAGACCTACCACGCGGCTCCAATGCGGATTGGTAAGTTACATATCTGTATCTGCAGAATCCTCTAGAAATATCCAGGTTTCTTCGCGATGTTTTCCTTTACCGAAAAGTGTGTGGTTTTAACCCGTGACCGCACGGACCGACCGAAAGAGTTGCACGGTTTTACCGCTGGGCTACCACAGCTTACCCACCACAGCACCTTACACACACAGCACAACTTACCACAGCATATAAATATATAAATATGTGGGACAATTACACACACGGCTGTCCGTCCTCAAAGTAACTTAATACTGGTGTTATGTGACTGACAACTTGTAAACATAATACTTATATAATGTCAAATATATACATAAATACACCCAGACTGGAAGAACCAACAAATTGTTTAAAGAAAATGTCAATCCTCGGCGGGAATCGAACCCGCAACCCTTCGATAATAGATCGAAAATCGATTAATTCGTATCGATAAAATTGAATATTAAAAATCGTTTTTTTTTAGTACTACGTGCTTTCCCCGAATAAGCTACGCTGACTTGACAGTTTACGGTAAAATAGTATGTATTCAATAAATTAAAAGTAAATTTTAGTATTCCTTTATTGCCCAAAAACAGGGATAAACGAATTTTTTTAAATAAAACCTAGCTAGATCGATTTTCTCCCCCAAAACCTACGAATGCCGAATTTCAGAACCGTTGGAACCGTTTCCGAGATTCAAAAAATATATATAAATATATATATACAAAATTAACTCGTAATTAAATATTAAAGATCATCATCTTCCTGCCCTTATCCCACTCTAAGTGGGGTCGGCACAACATGTTATAAACATGTTGTCAAATGATTTGGCTACGTATTTTACGACCGGCCGCTTGCCTGACGTCAACTTATCTGAGTCGTATTTTACGACACCTCGATAAGAAAGAGGGTGGTCTATTCTACTTAACCGGATACCACACGGTGAGTCAACTTACCTTAGTCGCCTTTTACGACACCTCGGTAAGAATTGAGGTTGGTCTATTCTACTCAGCCGGATACCACACGGCGGGTCGACTTACCTTAGTCGCCTTTTACGACACCTCGGTAAGAAAAGAGAGTGGTATTATTCTATTCAGCCGGATACCACACGGCTGTATTTAAATATTGTATTTATAATTAAATATTAAAGATAATATAAGATATATTAATAGTAATATAATATCAAAATCGATTATTTTTATCATCCTTGATAAAAGCTCTACTAGAGGTGTCAAACACATTTGACACTAAAACATTCAAGTTCAAGTTGTAAGGAAAAGGAAATAAGACACTGGAGCGACTATATTATGTATATTTTCATTTAATATAAAAAATTATAGATATCCACTATGTATTTACAGGTAAGTAAATGGCAAAACAACTTTTAAAATCCAATATACAGTTTACGTATCACAGGATACGAAACTTTACAAATGAAACTCATACTGTGTCATATTACTCGATAGAGGTTAGAATAAACGCAATAGTGTAAGAAAACCATAGAGATATCATACTAGAGTAGAGGAGCTAACCTGAAATGTTACCATCGACAATAAAGAGAAAACACAAGAGACATTATCTGTCTCTCTTATTTGTACGCGATTAGACAAAGTTAATACTATTTTCAGCTTCCCTCTTATTATTTCCCGCGACACTCACAGTCCTGCCTATGACCTTCTTAGTAAGTAAGTAGCGGCCTGTTACTATCCTACTGCTGAGAATAGGCCTCTTCTCTCCGTTTTTGGAGAGGAAGTTTGGAGGTAAGACCTACCACGCTGCTCCAATACGGATTGGTAGGTTACACATATCTCTATAATTCTCTAGAGATATGCAAGTTTCCTCACGATGTTTTCCTTCACCGAAAAGCGTGTGATGAATTGTAATTATCAATTAGAGACATAAGTTTTAACACAAAAACTCAGTGGTGTCTGCCCGGGTTTGAACCCGTGACCTCCTCGAAAAAGTCGCACGTTGTGACCGCTGGGCTACCACAGCATGACCATCTTACTCTAGTATAATACATATATGGAGGAAACCCGAAAACAGTCGTTGAATCGTTTATATCGGAAGCACATAATTCTTATATTACTGTTGTTACTAGTCACCGATTAGTATAAAACTTGTCATAATACTTTTTTAGTTTCGATCGTGATCTAATCAGCGTTTGCCCGAAAAAATATATTTTCGTAGACTTTCATCGTTTATTTCAAATTGATGCTTAATTTATAGAACGAGGGGTTACTTTGCAAAGCTCCATGATACAAAAAAAAATATTTTGCTATAAATCCGAGATTAGAGAAAATATATGTGATGCCAAAAGAAGAATATTCGTCTTCATACCTCATGCACGCAAGATTCGTGAAACGATTTCACTACATACCACCACAACCACACTAGCACTGCACACATTCAATACCACAATCTCAAAAATTACCACCACGACTATTGCAATTTCGCTTAGCTTTTTCGTCTTTTATAGATCATCCATCTTTGGAGGATACATAATTCATTTTTTTTGCGAATTCAGGACGAATCTACCGTAGATAAAATATTTGAGTACCTACACAAGATACACCTATACAACCTCCAGCTGGACCTGGATTAGGTTGAACCTCTACCTTAAAAAAGGTTTCAATGAACGAGTCCGCGGCGACGCAACACGCATGCGCAATCGATGTTTGCGCCTTGGCGCTAACATTTGACATTTAAAAAATCTTTTCAATATTTACACAAAGTTTTATTTTCATTAATATTGTTTTACGTATTATAGTATGAGAGTAGATAAAGTAGTGTATGGCACTGTACATAACTGGGTCTTATAACACTCGTGTGATACTATAATATGATATAAAAAACACACTCGTGTTATAAGAACCCTTATTATGCAACAGTATCATAATCTACTATTGCACTATGGAATACCACAAAGTAACGCCTACTTCTATAAATAATTCAAAGAAACTGCTTAACGAACATCACGGTGAACTAGTAAACAACATCAAACTATATTTAATATTTTTCAGACAGGCAATACAATAATACCCTTTAATCATATAAGTTATACAAAGTTTATTTTACGTACAAAAAAAATACAATAAACAATCCGTAACTTGTTTATGACAAGGGGTTAAGCAATATCACAGACTAGACACAAAATTTACACAAAAAAAAACCTTTTACATTACGCGCCGTAGAACAAATCTGATTTGACATGCGTTTAGCAAACTTTGTATAGCTATAAAAATTTTAATCTTTATTAATTTTTGTATTCTCCCGCCGTGTGGTATCCGGCTGAATAGAATAGTACCACCCTCATTTCTTACTGAGGTGTCGTAAAAGGCGACTAAGGTAAGACGAACCACCGTATGGTATCCGGCTGAGTAAAATATAGACCAACCCAATTTCTTACCGAGGTGTCGTAAAAGGCGACTAAGGTAAGTTGACCCACCGTGTGGTATCCAGTTTAATAGAATAGACCACCCTCTTTCCTACTGAGGTCATAATATAAGACAGAGATAAGTTGACGTCAGGCAGGCGGCCGCTCGTAAAAACGCAGCCAAAATCATGTGACAGCATGTTTATAACATGTTATGCCGATCCCACGTGTGGGATAAGGGCAGGAAGATAATGATGAAATGCTTTACCTAATGGAAAATTTCGAAACACAATGTTTCGAACCCTTTTCACACGAGTTGAGAACGATAACGATAAGTCTGATTGTAACTAACTTCTCGTTAAGAATGTATACAATAATAAACTAATAATTTATAGAATTAGGCGTTACTTTGCGAAAATCAATAATACAAAGTAATATACAAGCTATTCTGGATGTTATTGCTCTGTAAAGGTATTTGAAAAATGGAAAAAATCGCGTGTAATTGTTTTAGCGTGGAATCACGTTCCAATGGTATAATGGGAAAGCGTGGATCCACATTCCATATTCAAGAGGTTATAGTCTGATTCATCCATTAGAATAAGATAGTTAAAATTTAAAAAAATATACTTTATTATTTTGCCAAACATGTCAAATCAGATATGGCCATTATAGTATATATTTCCATCACCGTTCCGAGTGTCAAAATCTGTTAAGGAGGTGCTAAATTTCAAATAACATTAAATACATAAATACACAAATAAAAGTCAGATCTTTGATAAAATTTTGATTGCACATACTTAAAACCGTTACCTGACATCCGTCTATGTACTCATAAAGCTTATTCGAAGAGGCCGTTAAATTTAAAAAAAAAAAACAAATATCTATGAAACTTAAATGCGTACACGGAGTGAAAAACAGTTGATTTCATAAACTTATTTAAATTTTATAAACGCAAATGTTTTCCACGCTCTGCCTAAAGATTGTACAATTAATTATTTATAAAAAGAACGCATTTCAGAGCCGTTACAAAAAGGTTTGATATGTACAATAGATTACACTAATAGCTACAGATACCTAAAGTACCCTTATAATAAAGCTAATGTACAACGAAACTCATGTCTTTTTACACAACACTCCGCTCACAAATGCTCTAAATTTTAGAGCATTCAAACACCACAATATATTACAAAAGGCGTTACCATTTATTGCTATGATTTAAGTAGAACCATTCATTTACTATGACACGAACAGTGGCGCAGCTAAGGAAACAAAGAAAGGCTAATAAATTAAACTAGGATCCAAAAATATCACGAAAAATAAAGTAGGGTCCAAAGAAAACTATTTAAAATCTTTTATTCCGTATTTGACTTTCTCCAGATTTGACATAGCACAGTTGATTTTACTATATTTTTATGATGATTGGAATATTGTTATGGGGTACGGATAATCAAAAGAACTTTGTATTACAAAAAAAATGCGTGGCATTTACAATTTAAGTCCGCGTTATTCCCTTCAACAGAGGTTTAAGGAAATAGGTATTCCTACATTGGCTTCACAGTATTTAATTTTTATGCATAAGAATATACATAATTAAACGAATTCGCGATGTATATAATAGACAAAGTAGGAACCGACATAAGCTTGCGGCTCCTGCTTTGCGTCTTACCAAAGTACGTAAGTCGTTTGTGGGTATACTATTACAAAAAGCCTACTTTACTATTGAGAATTACTTAGATGATAAGAATGCGTGGATGTAGTTACACTTTGACCCTGTACAAGACAGTAATAACTAAATGTGTAGTAATAAGAATATATAAACAGCAACCGCCGAGTTGCTTGCTAACTATTCTTATAGAAACAGCTTTCCAAACCAGCAGTGGATTTAACGATTCAAAAGTACTAGTTTACAAGTTTATTGGAACAAAGAATATTTTTAATATTCAATTTCTCAATTAGACCGTATATATTTATTTTTGTGATCCCCATAAGTTTCAAATGGTTTTTTTCAAAGGATTTGTTGGGTTTGTCCCTATATTTTTTAAAATGTTACCATTATTAAAGTAGAGTCCCTAAAATGTTGTTTATTTATATTCCTAATGTGGGATACAATTTCGCTAGTTCAATTTATCCGAAGGCCTAAACTTGACTGCTTTGTCTAGACCTAGGGTAGCTACGCCACTGAACAAGACCTAAGTTGAAGAGAAATCATAATAAGGCTGTATGTTAAGGCTGTCAAAATCTATTTAAATAAAGCTCTATCTATTGGTATATGAATCTACGTAAAATTTGAACGCGTTTCTATTCCACAATCAGTCGAAAATTTCGATTTGTTACGCCAAAGTATAACTTAAAATTTAGAGTGAGATGGTATTTCAAATATTACGCGGCGATATATTTTCTCGTACAGAATAAATAAGGGGGTTAGAATCAAACCTAGCTATATCCAAAATAATTAAAATTGAGTTAAATGACTATATTACGTTTCTTTTAGTTTTCCAACCACCAAGGGTCGCTGGCAGAGATCTCTTATAGAGATAAGTTATCCTTTGTACTTGTTTTCATTTAACTGTATTTTGTATGTTTTCTTTTATGGTACATAAATAAATAAAATGAAGATTTTGTTTTGTGTTTAATTCTTGCAGTTTCGACAATTAAAAAATATTAAACACAGATTTAATCACTGAATTTAAGTAATATCAATCTTTACGTTTCCTAACTGTAATACAAATATTTAAAATTAGCTGAACTCGTTTGTGACTTTAGGATTTAGCTATTTTTTATTCTGATCCCCTCAAATAACGATTAATGACGTTCTGCTTTTGATACATGTGGACCAAAAATCTAACGTGAAGCGACACTGTCGAATAATTTCAAGTTATACGTTTATGCAAGTTTGTTTAAAGAAAAACAGTATTGCAAACTTGTATAAACGTTATGTAAATTAGCGTTTATCAAATTTGACGTGTATTAACGTTACTCTGCCCGAAGATTATTATGAACCTTTTAAATTTGATGAAATGATTTGTATAGTCCTAGCGTTTAAGAAGAGAAGAGTTTAAGATAGATATAACTTGTACATTTTTGCTATAAATAAAATAAAGTTTAAAATTTACTTACATATTTATAAATATAAAAAAAATAAAACAAATCATTATGGTATATACATAAAATAAAATATTTAATCTTTTTCAATATCCTTTAAAGAATTCGTTTAATTTTAAAAATAAACGCGTTATCCTTCGTCGTAACAAATCGATTGCAAAAACCAACCAAATCACGTTACTGTTAGTGCGTACTTAGAATTAAAATTTACAATTAAATCTAATTCAATTTTCACAGTCTGTTTTAGAATTGGCTCTTACACTTGGACCGTAGTACAACCTATTGTTATCAATATATTCGATTATGACAGTGGCTATACAATGGCGTTGAAACTCATACAATACTACTAATATTATAAATGCGAAAGTTTGTTAGTATGGATGTATGTTTGTTACACTTTCACTGCGAATCCGCTGAACCAATATCGATGAAATTTGGCACAATTATTCCTTATACACCGGAATAACATATAGGCTATAGAAATCCTGTTAGTTCTACAGGAATTGGATGAAATTGAAAAGCGCTATCTCTTATCGACCGATCATACGACAACAGTCCACGCGAACGAAGTCGCGGGTAAAATCTAGTATCAAATAGTACAGCGTCAGAAAACTTTAACTGTAATTTAGAAGTAAAAAGATTTCTTTAATTAAGCAATGAATATGAATTGAAAATCACGATTTTATATTAACTAAATCTACTAATCAACGTAACTGACGATTTATACTTTAGCGCGGGACACGTACTGGTACGTTTTCTGACGATCGATACTTGAGCGCGGTACACGTACTAGTACGTTTTCTGACGATTGATACTTGAGCGCGGGACACGTACTAGTACGTTTTCTGACGATTGATACTTGAGCGCGGGACACGTACTAGTACGTTTTCTGACGATCGATACTTGAGCGCGTGACACGTACTAGTACGTTTTCTGACAATTGATACTTGAGCGCGGGACACGTACTAGTACGTTTTCTGACAATCGATACTTGAGCGCCGGTCACGTACTAGTACGGGTTAGGCTCGTCTAATCGTGCTAGAAAGATATTATTTTGTCGGTTATGGCGCACATTAAATAAAATTAGGTACATTAATACGTTAATTTTTTTCAGTAAAGAATATACATAGAAAATATTTAAAGATAATGAAATCTACTGCAAACAATCTCTTTACACATTTTATTATACCAAGATTAAAACGCAATGGTATAGCCACGCCAACCAAACTTAAACAATTTATAGAATGGACGAGAATTGTTTTTTTTTTCAGATAACTATTGTATTGTCTAATTACTGCATTTTACTTGTACCACTGATATCATCTTAATGTAGACTGGTGTTACGGTTCTTTGGAAACCTTAAATCTGGCACGAACCTTAAGCTCTTTTAACACTGTCAGCTCTCGACGTGATATTCTTCGTAGGCCAATTGGGCATCATAGCCTCTCCAGCCCAACCTTCCAGTCAGGTCCTGCTATTGTGTTCTGGCTAACCTCTCATACTGTTCTGAAGACTGTTCCCGGACCAGCCCAGTTTCCGGGCAAGCCTCGGCTCAGTCCAGCTGCTGCACTTGAACCATCGAGGTGGGCGGAGGGAGGGATATTTCATATTTGATGAGACCAGTACCTCGCCCCGTCGATAGCACAAGGCCGCCTACTTCTTTCACGTCCCCGCTGGAAATAAACACATGTACATTTGTTTGTATATGTATAATATTCATGCACGAGCGGAAGCGAGAAAGAAAATACGCGTGTAAATTCCTCTTTTGCTCTCATCATCCTCCTGCCCTTATCCCACTCTAAGTGGTGTCGGCACAACATGTTACAAACATGTCATATGATTTGGCTACGTATATTACGACCGGCCGCCTGCCTGACGTCAACTTACCTTTGTCGCCTTATACGACACCTCGGTAAGAAATGAGGTTGGTCTATTCTACTCAGCCGGGTACCACACGGCGGGTCGACTTACCTGAGTCGCCTTTTACGACACCTCGGTAAGAAATGAGGGTTGTACTATTCTGTTCAGTCTGATACCATACGGCGTAATTTTTTCTTTTGCTCTAAATATACGAAACGTATCTATCTCTCTTTTTTACTTTAACTTTTGTATTATGGATCTCCGCAAAATAACGCCTACTCTAAGAAATTTTGGCCAATTTAAATTTATGTAACGAATTCATTCCGTTTTTCCTGAAGAACAAGAAAACAAAGTGCATAATTGAGGGTATTTTAACACTAAGGATATCTCTCTCTTTAATAGTGTTTTTAAACTGGTGTAATGGCAAAGCTAAAATTAATTGCGGAATTTACACAACCTAACCACAAACCACCACCACCACAAAAATTTTGTATCATTGCAAGGCGCAGGAGCCGCAAGCTTATTTTGGTTCCTACTTTGTCTATTAAATACATCACCTATCGTTCGATAACTCTTTATATTTTTATATACAAAAATTTAATTACTTAAAATGTACTGTGAAGAAAATGTAAGAATACCTATTTCCTTAAACTTCTCTCGCAGGGAACTTTTAAAGAATTTTTTTTTTTGTGATTTTTGAACACATCGAATGATACCAAAGTTATCTAATGATACAATGAAGTCTTTTTCTCAGTTTTAATCGTCAGTGTAGTAAAACTTAGTAAGGCAGCAAGAAGTCCGTTACAAGGTAGTGAATGTCAATAATTTTAAATTGATTGATTGATGAACAGATATAAGAGGTTTTGTTGTGGCTTCGTTCACAACACAGATTTAAGTGCACAGTGAATTAAAAATGTTGTATGGTACCACTATGTATAAGCTGTGATAGCCCAGCGGTATCACCGTGCGCCTCTTTCGAGAAGGTCTAAGGTTCAAACCCCGGGCAGGCACCAATGAGTTTTCTAGTAAAACTTATGTGTCTAATTGATAATTGTAAGTTATCACACGCTTTTCAGTGCAGGAAAACATCGTGAGGAAACCTGCATATCTCTAGAGAATTCTGGGGATATATGTAACCAACCAATCCGCATTGGAGCAGCGTGGTAGGTCTTAGCTCCAATCCTTCTCTCCAAAAAAAAAAACGGAGAGAAGAAGCCTATGCCCAGCAGTGGGATAGTAACAGGCCGTTACTTACTTTTTTTATTTACTACTATGTATATCATATATCACACTTACCCATGGTGTCGTTTATGTGCTAATTGTGCGTTTATTGGTTTCCCGTCGCGGGTCACGATCTGCAATGGCGCTCCCAAAAGCGTCCGGCGGCCAGCCACCGTGCCCACCACGATCTGGTTGCCGATAACCTGACCCGACCTATTAGTAACCTGGAACAGGTCGTTTACGTAACTCTAAATAAATGTAGCTCGGGGGCTACGGTCAAAGAGAACAAAACAAAAAGGTTCAATGCATGTTAAAATTCCACAGCACGACGGATATGGACGTCCATTTGGACATAAGTTTGACGCCGCGGTGAAATTTTAACATGCACTGTATTTTATATACCTAGGTAATATACCACTTATAGCAAAAAAAAGTAATAATAACATTATTTTGTTATAATCCGCTATGAAGTAAAATAGAAAATAGGGTAAGCTAACCTATTCTTGACCATCCAATTAATTGACACCCTAGCAATTTTCTTCCAAAAATAAGAAAATAACAACACTAAATAGTTCCATTTGTACCAATTTTATTAGATAATATCATAATTTCTTACTTTGGCATCATTAAGTAGCAATGAAAATAATAGGGCGACTAAACAGCTGAATGAAAAAGTGCACATGATTAATTAAGTAATAATTTATCGTTTTCTTAAAAATTTAATTGTTTTAGGTATGTAATCGTTTCTTTTAATACATAAAAACATAAATATGGTGATCATCAGCGTGCATTACTCAGTTTTGAAAACTGAAGGTTGTCAATAAACAGGAATTTGAATTGTCGATAATAGAGAATTCTGTGTCAATATTTGGGTAAACTATTGCAATTCGATTAATATCATAATTTCAATAACAAATAATATCCTAGTTAGAATTTGATTTTACTGGCAACATCTTAAAATAGTTGTCTATATTTACCAAAATTTATCGTTATTTGGAAACACAGTGGAACGCTTATATTTATTTCTTTTTATACGCTCGTTCTAAAAGTGTCAATAAATGGGCACTTTACCCTATATATAAAGCTAAATGTAGTTGACAATCTGTTTCATACCTGATACATGCAGGATTCGTAAAAACCACAATACACAAGCACTGCATTCAATTGTTGTGCAATTAATTGAGTTTTTTTTTCTGTTAAATTAACTTCTCTAGTTTTACATAGGCTAAAAAAATTGTTATTTTTCTTTTGTGTATTATTGTGTATTGTGCAATAAAGAGTATTTCTATTCTATTCTATTCTACATACGTTTACTATCACAAACTAGTAGTGCTTGTGCATTGTGATGGCGGTGGTAGCGGTTAGTGCATGTGTTTTTACGAATCCTGCATGTATCAGGTACGAAAACGGATTGTCACCAGTAACACAAGTATTAAGTTACTTACTTTGGAGACGGACAACCGTGTGTGTAAGTGTCATATATATTGATATTTATTTATATTTATATTTCTGTTTATTACAAGTCGGGTTCTAAAACTTACATTACTATGTAAAAGCAGGTTTTCATTTGGTTTATAGGCATTTTGAGCATGGGTAGGGTTTTTTATTTTTGACCTATTTATAAACAAGTCAAGTTCAAAACCCTTTTAACAAAGATTCATGTCCCTACTGTTAACCGTTGAGGAGTTCCATCGTCTGGAGCCAATCCTGGCAGCAGCAGGATCAGGTCATGCTTATTATGAACTAGTAATATGCCGCGGTATCACCCGCGTACACTCAGTGGAAAGTCAACCAAGTCAGTCCGACTTGGTTGACAATTGATTTATTTTTGCTAAATATATCATCAAAAGTTTCTGCAGCGCATGCGATGACAGATTTTTACGACTAATTTTTTACACCTTATTACATTTTTACTACGGATCCCTATTTTTTAAATGCAATATGGCCTATGTTGCTCAGTAATGATGCAGCTTTCCAATGGTGAAAGAATTTTTGAAATCGGTCCAGTAGTTTTTGTGTGAAAATATTACAAACATACATACAAAGTTTTTATAATATTAGTATAGACATTGGGACCAGTATTTAAAAATTCAGCTCAACCGGACCCTGGGATGTAGGTCAAATTTTAATTGCAAAATTCCATCTTCACACAACATACATTGCAAGTTGAATAAAAGCAAAACTAATGAGAATATTTCTTTATTTAATTATTTTGCTATAATCCGCGATAAAAAAAAATTATATATATTATAGCAAAATAATATTCTCATTAATTTTATATTATGGACCTCCATATAAGCTTAATAAGCTTTTAAAAAGGGTTTTGTTTTTGTGTCCATTATACATAATAGTATGTTTCTCTGTTTGTGCAAAACACCATAAAAATGACTTTTGTTTGTGCTAAATCTACATGAAACTATGTTTTCGATTGAGCAAAACATACATAAAAGTAGGTTTCCGTTCCTTACCACTTGTATGTGGGTTGGCTGATGATCTTGCTCTAAGTCTAACGTGTTCTGATGTTGGACTTGCTGTTGGTGCTGTTGCTGTTGTTGTTGTTGCTGTTGTTGTTGTTGTTGTTGTTGCTGCTGCTGCTGCTGTTGTTGCTGCTGGACCTGTTGCTGCACTTGTTGCGCAACCTGTTGTGCCGCCTGTTGTGCTGCTTGTTGCTGCGCTTGCTGACCCACTTGCGGTTGCACCCGCGACTGAAGAAAACAAATCGTATTAATTTTTTTTTATTCTTTATTTTTAAGGACTTTTATACAATTGTACATGTCAGTCCTATAGTACCCTTTTACTTAATTTTCAAACAAATTTTCTTATTATTTAAATTATCTATATCTTAAACTCATCATCTTCATCATCTTCCTGCCCTTACCCCACTCTAAGCGGGGTCGGCACAACATGTTATAAACATGCTGTCACATGATTTGGCTGCGTTTTTACGACCGGCCGCCCGCCTGACGTCAACTTACCTCTGTCGTATTTTACGACACCTCGGTAAGAAAGAGGGTGGTCTATTCTACTAAACCGGATACCACACGGTGGGTCAACTTACCTTAGTCGCCTTTTACGACACCTCGGTAAGAAATGAGCTTGGTCTATTCTACTAAGCCGGATACCACACGGCGGGTCGACTTACCTTAGTTGCCTTTTACGACACCTCGGTAAGAAATGAGGGTGGTACTATTCTACTCAGCCGGATACCACACGGCGTTATCTATATCTTAAACTATTTGTAGCAAAAATATATAGCATTTTAGCTCGATCAGAATTGGGATCAGCTAAAATGCTATTTATAAAGCAAATATCCATATAATTCACAGCAAGCTTATCAAAGGTATCCATCCTCATCTGACCATTTTGAACACATTCCATTAAGAAGTGTTTGATATCTTCACATACTCCACACGATAAACAGTTGGGTGAGTATAATTTTTTCATAAGATATCCAAATTTTCTTTATTTATTTATTTATTTATTTATTTATTTATACAGTAATCTTAATCTTTCTTAATGGAATATGTCCAGATCTTAATCTAAAGGCCATCACTAAGTACGCACGGCAATACACTTGCTTCTACCCGAAACATAGTCTGCAAATCTATACTAATCACACCTCCCAAGAAGAAAAAAAAATTTTTTCCAACTTAAAAAAAAAAAGGTGGCAACCCTAATCTATAGTAATATATAAAGCTGAAGAGTTTGTTAGTATGATTGTTTGAACGCGCTTATTTTGACCGATTTGAAAAAATTCTTTCAGTGAAAGATATTCCATTTGTCGGGGAAAACTATAGGTTATGTAACATCCCGTTAAGATGAATAGAAGAGGAGCAGCAATAAAAATTACACGAAAACGGCAAAATTTTAAGCTTTCCTTGCGTGCGCTGAGTAAATGGTGATAATTATTCAGAAATCATGTATTACAAATGTTGTCGCCAATGACTTCCGCTTTGTATTTTATAGCAACACAGTCATGAAACAAGAGTTTCGCACCCTTTTGATTAAAATGGTGGCAACAGTGTGTTGTTGTAGTTTCCGGTGGAGTGGAGTTTATCAATAGGAAGATAAAACGTTACAGCCTTTGTTCGTTAGTCAAGACTGGAATTATGGTATTCCATTATATCGTGTTATTGTATATTGTCTGCGCTAACATAAAATTGTTCCCTTGTAAAAGTTGCATATGAAGATATGAGATATGAGAATTTTGTTAAAAAAAAAAACAAATTTATATATATATATATATATATATATATATATATATATATATATATATATATATATATATATATATATATATATATATATATATTTATATGATATGCTAGTCGTAAAAGGCGACTAAGGTAAGTTGACCCACCGTGTGGTATCCGGTTGAGTAAAATAGACCATCCTCTTTCTTACCGAGGAGTCGTAAAATACGACTGAGGTATGTTGACGTCAGGCAGGCGGCCGGTCGTAAAAACGCAGCCAAATCATGTGACAGCATGTTTATAATATATTGTGCCGACCCACTTGAAGTGGGATAAGGGCAGGAAGATGATGACGATATGATATGCAAGTTATAAATGCAAAATCACAATCACATAATTACGGAGATAAGACTCCACGATAAAATTATAAACCTTTTTTTGTTATGACAAAGTAGTTGTAATTGTAATGGCCATTACCAAGCGCACATTCCTCGGCGGCAGGTCCATGTGCTGCCGCTGGTGCAGCATCAAGTGGTTCTTCTGGAAGAACGCCTTGCCGCACTGGTCGCACACGTGCGTGCGCAGCGTGCAGCTGCCGTCCGGGTGCCTGGAAATACACCGTATATGGGACTCAAGTATTACGTGAACACTGTCATCATCTTCCTGGCCTTATCCCACTCTAAGTGGGGTCGGTACAACATGTTATAAAACTGCTGTCACATGATTTGGCTGCGTTTTTACGACCGGCCGCCTGCCTGACGTCAACTTACCTCTGTCGTATTTTACGACACCTCGGTAAGAAAGAGGGTGGTCTATTTTACTAAACCGGATACCACACGGTGGGTCAATTTACCTTAGTCGCCTTTTACGACACCTCGGTAAGAAATGAGGTTGGTCTATTCTACTCAGCCGGATACCACACGGCGGGTCGACTTACCTTAGTCGCCTTTTACGACACCTCGGTAAGAAAAGAGGGTGGTACTATTCTATCAAGCCGGATACCACACGGCGTTATTACGTGAACACTGTGGGGGAAATTAAAAATATATATCCAAAATAAGCAAAGCAAACCCCCCTCCCCCCCTTTGCTTTGCTTATTTTGAATGACATGGGGGGGTTCGGCTCACGGCTCATTCCATAGGTCGTCCATAAATGAGAACTATTGTAATACTTTTTATATAGATCCTGGGGACCGTTCAAGTATTACGTGAACATTGTGGGGGGAGGGGGGTCTTTGCTTAGCTTATTTTGAATGACATGGGGGGGGGGGGATGTACTCACGGCTCATTCCATAGGTCGTCCATAAATGAGAACTATTGTAATACTTTTTATATAGATCCTAGGGACCGTTCAAGTATTACGTGAACACTGTGGGGGGGGAGGGGGTCTTTGCTTTGCTTATTTTGAATGACATGGGGGGGGGATGGACTCACGGCTCATTCCATAGGTCGTCCATAAATGAGAACTATTGTAATACTTTTTATATAGATCCTAGGGACCGTTCAAGTATTACGTGAACACTGTGGGGGGGGAGGGGGTCTTTGCTTTGCTTATTTTGAATGACATGGGGGGGGGATGGACTCACGGCTCATTCCATAGGTCGTCCATAAATGAGAACTATTGTAATACTTTTTATATAGATCCTAGGGACCGTTCAAGTATTACGTGAACACTGTGGGGGGAGGGGGGTCTTTGCTTAGCTTATTTTGAATGACATGGGGGGGGGATGGACTCACGGCTCATTCCATAGGTCGTCCATAAATGAGAACTATTGTAATACTTTTTATATAGATCCTGGGGACCGTTCAAGTATTACGTGAACACTGTGGGGGGGAGGGGGGGTCTTTGCTTTGCTTATTTTGAATGTACATGGGGGTGTAGGTTCTAGATGATGATTACGTCATCGGTAGTTATTTACTTTTTTACACGAATGGCACCCCTCACATTGGCTTTGCTTAAAAAAAACGTATTAAAAAATTTAGAATCATTTGGGGTAAATAATTATAAATCTTATTTCTTTCGCCGTGTGGTATTCGGCTGAATAGAATAGTACCACTCTTATTTCTTCCCGAGGTGTCGTAAAATAAGACTAAGGTAAGTTGGCCATCAGGCAGGCGGCCGGTCGTAAAATACGTAGCCAAATCATCATGTCGTGATGCTGTGTCGACCCCACTTAAAGTGGGATAGGTAGGCGGTGCACGGTAGGTATATAAAAGTAAGTAACGGCCTGTTACTATCCCACTGCTGGGCATAGGCCTCCTCTCTCCATTTTTTGGAGAGAAGGGTTGGAGCTAAGAGCTACCACGCTGCTCCAATGCGGATTGGTAGGTTACACATATCGCTAGGATTCTCTAGAGATATGCAGGTTTCCTCACGATATTTTCCTTCACTGAAAAGCGTGTGATAAATTGCAATAATCAATTAGACACATAAGTTTTAATAGGAAAACTCATCGGTGCCTACCGAGGTTAGAACTCGTGACCCTATCGAAAGAGTCGCACGGTGTTACCGCTGGGCTACCACAGCTTCATATATCGCATATTGAAATATATTAACATCGATCATATTAAATCAATGAGATGCAGAATCTCACCTCCTGTGGTGCGCTAAAAGGCCGTGTTTGGCCGCAAATCCTTTACCGCAGTCGACGCAAAAGTGAAGCTTCGGCCTAGGCGCTACCTGATGATTCTGTGGATGAAAAAATTAATAAATCTAATGTCAAAGAAAATCTTCCCTCCCTCCCTTCCTGCCCTTATGCCACTCTCAGTGGGTTCGGCACAACATATTATAAACATGCTGTCATATGATTTGGCTACGTATTTTACAACCGGCCGCCTGCCTGACATCAACTTACCTTAGTCGTATTTCACGACACCTCGATAAGAAAGAGGGTGGTACTATTCTATTCAGCCGGATACCACACGGCGTCTAATGTCAAAGAGAATGTCAGAAAATAATAGACATACGAGAGGTCACAATGAGCTTGTGATACATTGATTTAATATAGATCAATATGAACGTTTACAGCATGTAATTTAAATAAACATTTTCGAAGATATTACAGATTTAAAATGCAGGGGTATAGCGATTGCATACATAGCTATAGCACTTCGAATTTAGCAGCGATCGGACGCGTTACTTTTTCACATGGCCAACTATATGTCGCTCTTTCAAGAGTAACCTCTAAAGAAAACATGTTTGTATTGTCTAATGACAAGAAAGCTGTGAATATTGTATATAAAGACATTCTTTAATTAATTTAAAGATAAAATACATAGAGAAAAATGTAAAAAGTAAAAAAGTAAAAATTAAATATATGAATTTAGATATTCCAAAGATAGCAGGAAATCTTCATGGTATAGGGAGAGGGGAATTGTTTTACTCCAAATTAAACTAGTGCGGACCATGGACAGTAATGAATAAATCGAAACTAGTGGATTGATTTTTTTTTTTTCACTGAGGGACATAGGCTATATATTTTATACCCGTGCGAAGTCGGAGCGAGACGCTAGTTAAATATAAAACTCACCGTTGCTATTACTTGCGTGTGAACCACGTTGTTAGGATTACTTGATATTATCTGGATGGGTTGACCTGAAAGGAATCATATACTAAGCGTATATAAAAGTTGAGTAGCAAAGTAGCGGCCTGTTACTATCCCACTGCTGGGCCTAGGCCTCCTCTCTCCGTTTTTTTTAAAAGAAAGATTGGAGCTAGGACCTACTATGCTGGTCTAATGTCAAGGTAGGTTTGAAATATCCCTAGAATTCTCTGGAGATATGCTGATTTCCCTACGATGTTTTCCTTCACCGAAAATCGTGTGATAAATTGCAATTATCAATTAGACACATAAGTTTTAACAGAAAAACTCATTGGTGTCTGCCCGGGTTTGAACCTGCAACTCCCATGGAAAGAATCGCACGGTGGCACCGCTGGGCTATCACACCTGTGAAAAATGTTGAGTAAACAATTGTAAACAAGAAATGGCCTAAGAATACTAGGATTATTGTTAAACAATATGAAATGTGTTTTTATTACAATAAAGGTATCTTTTCAAATAATCGCTAATAAATTTATTTATCGCTTAGTATTAAACTGACAGAATTAAAAATTAGCGTTAATTGAGAAACACTGAAATCTTTGCTTCAATCTTATATGACTTCACACTATATCATCCCACCTTTATCCCACTTTAAATGGGGTCGGCACATGTTATGAACATGTTGTCACATGATTTGGCTACATATTTTACGACCGGCTGCCTGCCTGATGTCAACTTACGTTAGTAGTATTTTAGGACACCTCGGTAAGAATGAGGGTGGTCTATTTTAGTAAACCGGATACCACACAGTAGATCAACTTACTTTAGTCGCCTTTTGCGACACCTCGGTAAGAAATGAGGGTGGTCTATTTCTACGCAACCGGATTCCACACAGTAGGTCAACTTAATTTAGTCGCCTTTTACGACACCCCGGTAAGAAAGAGGGTGGTCTATTCTACTCAACCGGATAGCACACAGTAGATTAACTTAATTTAGTCGTCTTTTAACAACACCTCGGTAAGATATCAAAGGTGGTATATTCTGCTCAGTCGCATGCCACACGGCGGCTATGATATTACGCTATGAACTAATAAAAAAAACTATTAAAAAGTTATGGAGTCTCCTTAACACTTAAGAATTTTGTAGACGTTATCCTTAATTTTTTTTTTAATTGGATTACTTTAAGAGGAATTATTTATGTAAATACACCATGACTCGACGAACCAAAAAACAATATTTAGAAAATGTTGGCGCTAAACACCTGAATCCCCCTGGAACTGAATTCAGGGTCACCTGCACAACGCGTCAGTCACAAGATCTTATGATATCAGAATCCCTTAAAGCCTTTGAATCGTCAAATTACAATGGAGCTACAACTGGTTCGTAAAGAAACTCGGCGGTCACTCTTTACAAAATTAATTATTACAATAATGAACTCTAAGTACATGTCCATAGAGTTCATTATTGTAATAATTAATTTTACAAAGAATGACCGCACGAACTGTATGGATTGTACTCTCATTATTGTTATAATTAATTTTGTTAAGAGTGCCCGCCGAGTATCTTTCCGAACCAGTTGTAGCTCCATTGTAATTTGACGATTCAAAGTGCTCGTTGAAAAGTGTTTGCTTGAAAAGCCAATTAGAATAAAGAATTATTTGAATTTTGAATTTTGAATTGACAATTTTAACTTTGCCATTACAGCAGTTTAAAAACACTATTAAGGAGAGGCTGATACAGAAAGCCTACTATACTGTTGAGGATTATTTAGACGATAAAAATGCGTGGATATAAATATTGTTCGACCCTGTACAAGATAGAAACATTAAATGTAACTAGCATTAAGAATTGTATTTTTAAAAAGAGCAACCGCCGAGTTTCTTGCTGGCTCTTCTCGGTAGGCTTTCCGAACCAGCAGTAGAGTTGACGATTCAAAAGCGCTTGTTTACAAGTTTATTTGAATAAAGAATATTTTGAATTTGAATTTGAATTAGAATTTAAATTAGAGCACTCACTATGTGCGGAGTGTGTGGCGTTGGCGACGCTCGCCGCCACGAGGCCGGGCTGCAGCGCCGCGGTGAGCGCGCACAGGTCCGTCACGCACGTCCGGTCGCCCGCGTGCAGACGGACGTGCAGCGAAAGAGCCTCCTGTTAGATTAAAATATCAAATATAAAAAAAACAGTCATCATACTCCTGCCCTTTTCCCACTCTAGTGGGGTCGGCACAACATGTAATAAATAAATAAATAAATAAATATATGGGACACTTACACACACGGTCGTCCGTCCCCAAAGTAAGTAACTTAATACTTGTGTTATGGTAGACAGACAACTGGTGAATATATACTTATATATTTTCTAAATACATACTTAAATACAAATAAACACCCAGGCTCAAAGACCAACAAATTCATTTTTTTTTTTTTATAGAAAATGTTGGCCCTCGGTGGGAATCGAACCCGCGACCCGCGGAGCTGAAGGCAGGATCACTACCCACTGCGCCAACGGGCCAGTCAATAAACATGCTGTCATATGATTTGGCTGTGTTTTTACAACCGGCCGCCTGCCTGACGTCAACTTACCAATGTCGTACTTTACGACACCTCGGTAAGAAAGAGGGTGGTCTATTCTACTAAACCGGATACCACACGGTGGGTCAACTTACCTTAGTCGCCTTTTACGACACCTCGGTAAGAAATGAGGTTGGTCTATTCCACTCAGCCGGATACCACACGGCGGGTCGACTTACCTTAGTCGCCTCTTACGACACCTCGGTAAGAAATGAGGGTGGTACTATTCTATTCAGCCGGATACCACACGGCGTAAATATAAAAAAACAGTATTATAAAAAAATAACTAGCTGAATAGACGAACTTCGTACTGCCATAATTTTTAAAAAATCATCATCATCTTCCTGCCCTTATTTTACTCTAAGTGGGGTCGGCACATCGCTCGAATGGCCCGTTGGCACTGTGTGTAGCACTGCAAAATTACGAGGCATTGCCTCACCACGGCACAATCACAAACGCAACAGCAACAGCAACAGGCGCAACAACAACAAGCGCAACAGCATACGCAACAACAGGCGCAACAGCAAGCCCAACAACAGGCCACTGTTATCAAACAGGATGAGTTTAAGCCACAGATAGTACACAAGTTTGAGCTGTAAAAGTTTATATTCACTATGACTGGCCCGTCGGCGCAGTAAGTAGTGACCCTGCCGTCAGCTGCGCGGGTCGCAGGTTCGATTCCCGCCGAGGGCCAACATTTTCTATAAATGAATTTGTTGGTCTTTGAGTCTGGATGTATATTTGTATTTAAGTATGTATTTAGTAAATATATAAGTATATATTCACCAGTTGTCTGTCACCCATAACACAAGTATTAAGTTACTTACTTTGGGGACGGACATGTGTGTAAGTGTCCTATATAATTATTTATTTATAACATGTTATTAAACACCCACGTGTCCAAGTCATGTTACAACATGTCTGAGGGAGTTCTGATCCTGAAGTTAAACCGAGCTAGTGTTAAGTATTGGACCTCACTTTTTCTTCTTCTTTTCCACATACCTTAGTATTAAAACACGAAGCACATTCCGGACACACATAACCTGGCGTCGTCTTCTCAGAGATTATTTGACCGTCAGCACCAATAACCTGAAACATTTTTTTATAATTACTTATTAAATAATTATTCTAATTCACAGAATCGTCATTATAATTTCAACTATCTAATAAAATAAAGCACTAAAAAAACTTAAATAAATAATTTCAATTTGACCCCCAATAATTAAAAAAAAAACTCTGTAACTAAACTACGCCTTGTGGTATCCAGCTGAATAGAATAGTACCATCCTCATTTCTTACCGAGGTGTCGTAATTGGCGACTAAGGTAAGTTGACCCACCGCGTGGTAGCCGGCAGAGTAGAATAGACCACATTCATTTCTTGCCCAGGTGTCGTAAAAGGCGACTAAGGTAAGTTGACGACAGGCAGGCGACCGGTCGTAAAATAACTAGCCAAAACATGTAAGAACATGTTTAAAACATGTTATACCGACCCCACTTAAGAGTAGTGTAAGGGAAGGAGAATGATGATTGCTATTTCATAAATCGCATTTTTGTTGATACATCTTAATGGTTAGAAGCTTACGATATTACTCGAAATGAGCAGCGATGATCCATAAAGTAGTGGATTAAACCCCGAGGTACGCAAAGTTAAAATACAACTTCGTAGTACAATACCTAGCCAAAACATGTAACAACATGTTTGAACATGTGAAGACTTGAAGTAAATAAGGCACTAAGTACTTAAAAATTAAAATTCGAACTAAGTATGCAATTTCTAAAAGCCTTTCAGAACCAAATTGAATACTTAGTTAAAATTTTCATTTTTAGGTACTTAGTGCCTTATTTACTTCAAGTGTTCATGTTATGTCGACCCCAATTAAAGTGGGATAAGGACAGGAGAACGTTAAAGATGAATCATAGTGAATATAAACTTTTACAGCTCAATCTTGCCTGTACTATCTGTGGCTTAAACTCATCCTGTTTGATAACAGTGGCCTGTTGTTGGGCTTGTTGTTGCGCCTGTTGTTGCGCTTGCTGTTGCGCCTGTTGCTGCGCTTGTTGCTGCGCTTGTTGTTGCGCCTGCTGTTGCGCCTGTTGTTGCGCTTGTTGTTGTTGCGCCTGTTGTTGCTGTTGCGTTTGTGATTGCGCCGTGGTGAGGCAATGCCTCGTCATTTTGCAGTGCTGCTGGAGTTCCGATTTGCATTTGAACGCCTCGCCGCACTCTAAACACGCTACGGCACCTTCCCCGGTGTGAATTCTGGTAACAAAAATTAAATTACTAGTTTCTGCTCGAGTTCTACTGCTGCATTTGGTAGAAGTTCATTACTAATGTTGTCGCCAATGATTTCCGCTTTGTATTTTATAGCAACACAGTAATTAAACAAGAGTATCGCGCCCTTTTTGATTAAAATGGTGGCAACACTGTGCCATTGTTGTTTCCGGTGGAGTCTAAGATAAATAAATAAGTAAAGATATGGGACATTTACACACAAGGTCGTCTGTCTCCAAAGTAACTTAATACTTGTGTTATGGGTGACAGACAACCGGTGAATATATACTTATATAATTTTAAATACATATTTGAATACATATAAACACCCAGGCTCGAAGAACCAACAAATTTTTGTTAGAAAATGTTGGCCCTTAGTGGGAATCGAACCCACGACCCACGGGCATGGTCAAGGCAGGGTCAAGGGTGAAGGCAGGGTCACTACCAACTGTGCGGCGCCGAGTTTGATACGGCGCTGCACACGTTAGCAGACTGTCCAGCTCGGGCGGTTCAGCGAGCGAAGCTCGTGGCAGAGGTAGGGCACGATCTCTCCTTGCCCACCGTAGTTCTTACCATGGTGGACCGGGAGGGATCGTGGGCAGCGATGGCCGCCTTTTGCAAGGACGTTATGTCCCGGAAGAAGGCGGCGGAGCGGAATCGGGAAGTCGAGTCCCTGGATCCGATCCACCGCAGGCGACTCGCCGAAGTCCATCGCATGCCACCCTAACGGGGACCTCCGAGGGATCAGTACGGGGTTTATCGGACGCTTGCTGGAATTAGGTCCCCGAGGCGGAGATGGGGGTTATGTGTCCAACGTTACCGTGTCCCTGCCACCAGCAGTTTTTACTCGGTGCGAGTCTGACATACCCGCCGCTCGTCCCCATCGGGCGATGATGACTTATAATGGGTTTTCCTGACATAATAAAATGATACTAATCCCACTCACTTCATATGTGCGACGAGGGTCCTCTTCTGCAGGAACTCCTTCCCGCAGACGGGGCACGCGTGCGGCACGCGACCGTGCACGCGGCCGTGGTTCACCAGCTGGAACTTCCTGGCGAACGCGACCCCGCAGTCCGGGCACACGAACGGTGACAGGGACCCGTGGAAGCGGCTGTGCATAACTAAATGCTCCTGGGGACAAACAAACGAAGAAATCAGTCCCATTTTCCTTAGACGATTTTCCTAAAATTCAGCATGTAGGGGTTTTGGGGGAGAAAAATCTAGCTAGATCGATTATTAATTAAAAAATTAACATTTTATCCCTGTTTTTGTGCATTGAAAAAATACTAAAATGTAGAATTAAAAGGAAGTGAATTAGCTGGCAAAAGTAATGCAGGAACAGTCGATGGGTAACGGGCGGACCAAAAATGCTCCAAACGTGGATTCGAATCCCACATATCATCGGCGCCTTCTTTCTTTTTTATTTTGACGTGACGTCTTAAATAAGGTTGCGGCTTGGAGTCACTCATGAAAAAGTGTAACGGCCGCTCACGTCTGTTACGATGAGTCACCGAACGAAAGAAAGGCCCGCCGGACTGGCGAATGCCTTGCGTCTCTCTCCCGCTCAAACATGATTAGTCCGCCGCGCGCGCAGCACTAGAGAATTAGGCGCGGTGCGTGCTTGTGTCTCTGTCTTTCTCGTTCTTGGCTAATTTTAAGTTAAGTTTAAGTTTCCATGTACAATGTTTTAAAAAACAAAATATATTTCTATAGTTAAAATTTGTGCAATTCTTATTTTCATTCAATTCCTTGTTCCTATTGTGCAATTTAATAATATTCATATCAATAAATATTCTACTGAGAAAAAGACGTTGGTCACGTAAAATCTTTGCCCGCAGAACCGACTTTACAGGCAACCGTTTTTTTTTTCAATAATTTTTGATATCATTTAAAAAAGTACCGAGCAAGGCTCGGTCACCCAGGTACTTACAATTGAATAAATAAAAAAACATGAAATGAATAAAAATAAATATTTAACAAACAATTGCACAATGTAACCCTCAAGTCGTACCTTCTGCGCAAAGCTCTCCCCGCAGTCGGTGCAGACGTAGGGCCGCTCGCCCGCGTGGTACTTGCTGTGCGTCACCAGGTGCCGCTTGAGCGGGAACCCGCGCCCGCACTCGCCGCACACGAACGGACGGTCGCGGCTGTGCACCTGGAAACATTAACATAAAAAAATTTAACATACGAAATTAACCACATGTGTCCACATGTATCCCCCCCCCCCCCTACATGCAGAATTTCATGAAAATCCTTGGAGCCGTTTCCGAGATTTATTTATTTGTATATACATATACCAGTTATCGCCATCGGCTCCGCCCGCGTGGAAAGATTCAAACCGGAGTATAGTATTTTGATAGCCAAACAAGTTGTTATAGTGGCTTAACCTTAGAAGCTAGACATATGCTGTCGCGGACTTTTATTTAGAACTTTTAGAGGGGAACAATTTTGTAGTACATGATTTTTCAATAACTTTCACCGTTTACTTACCCGCACGCAACGAAAGCTTTAAATTTTCCCTTTTTCGTAATATTTCTTATTGCTGCTCCTCGCCCATTCATCTTGAGGTTATATAGCCTACAGCCTTTCCCGATAAATAGACTATCTTACACACTAAGAATTTTTCAAATCGGTCGAGTAGTTCCTGAGATTAGCGCCGCTCAAACAATCAAACTCTTCAGCTTTATATATTAGTATAGATTATCATGTTATATATCCTTACACTATTTATAGCAAATATCAATTCCATATCATATTCCGCTGGAGTAATATTAATATATTAATTATAATGTATGCTCATAGCTGTGGTAGCCCAGCAGTAACACCGTGCGCCTCTTTCGATGAGGTCTAGGGTTCAAACCCCAGGCAGGCAATGAGTTTACTAGTAAAACTCATGTGTCTAATTGATAATTGTAATTTATCACACGCTTTTCGGTGAAGGAAAACATCGTGAGGAAACCTGCATATCTCTAGAGAATTCTGGGGATATGTGTAATCTACCAATCCGCATTGGAGCAGCAGGGGTAGGTCTTAGCTCCAATCCTTCTCTCCAAAAAAAAATCGGAGAGAAGAGGCCTATGCCCGGCAGTGGGATAGTAACAGACCGTTACTTAGTTACTTATGCTCATATTGAGTACTCACCCTAGAATGCGTAACAAGGTGATGTTTCAACGTGAACGCCATTTTGCACTCGTGACAGCGGTACGGCCGTTCAGCTGAATGTAGCAGCAGATGCGTGTTGAGGCAGTGCTTCCTCGCGAACGCCTTGCCGCAGTGCCCGCATACGTGAGGCCTTTCCCCTGGAACAATTATTCTTTACTAGCTTTTACCCGGGACTTCGTTGGACTGTTGTTGTTACAGGTCGATAATAGATGGCGCTTTTCAATATCATCCTATTCCTGTTGAATTAACAGGATTTCTATAGTCTTTATGTTAATATTAGTATAATATTAGTAGGAAAAAAAAAATCATAATTACGCACTAGTTATGACTTATTTCCTAGCCCTATAGACAATAACTTATGAGTGTGAGTGTGCGTGCGTGCGTGTGTATGTGTTCGTGTGTGTGTGTTTGTATATATACTCTAAGTTGGCACAACTGTTATAAACATGTTATCACTTGATTTGGCTAGGTATTTTACGACCGGCCGCCTGCCTGACATCAACTCGTATTTTACGACACCTCGGTATGAAAGAGGGTGGTCTATTCTACTCAACCGGATACCACATCGGTTCTTTTGACTCTTTCTTAGAATTTGGATAATAAATGTAATTAAGTACATATATGTATATTTAAAATTAAATATGTGTTATATCTATTTACGAGTGGTAGTCACCTATATAAATTACACCTATATAAATATAACACAAGTATTAAGTTATTTACTACTAGCTTAGCCAGCAGCTTCGCCCGCCTGGAAATCAGTGTCACAAATATTTACCCGAATTGAAATTTTGAACATAATTAATAAGTTAATTATAAGAGGTTTTTGAATAACTTTAACAGTTACAAATTTTGCCGTTTTCGCAAAAAAATTTTTTGCTGCTCCACTCCTGTTCATCTTAGCGTGATGTTATATAGCCTATAGCCTTCCTCGATAAATCTTACACTTCAAGGATTTTCTCGAATCGGTCCAGTAGTTCCTGAGACTGAACAATCAAACAAACAAACAAACTCTTCAGGCTTATATATTAGTATAGTTGGGAACAGACGACTGCGAGTAACTTTTGTATTTAATCAATCGTGAGTGGAATTCATAATTAATGTATAGAAACCGGCTATACTCCCGCCGCGATAACGCCGCGTAAAGAGCTCATGAATAGGAGTCCCGTATGGGCTTGAAACTAGTCCGATCCGATAAAATAACACGTGAGTATAGCCGGTTTCTATACATTAATTGTGTGTAACTTATTTTTTTTAATTAATGATAGCAATACATACCCGTATGTACCCTCGCGTGCGTCGTGAGATGATGTTTCAGCAGGAACGACTTGCCGCACTCGTCGCACGAGTAGGGCCGCTCCTTGACCGGCGTGGGAACGGCCGTCATCACCGTGTTGGACATCATATCCGTCTGCGAGTACACCGCCTGACAAAAACAAACAAATTAAAAATATAAAAATTAATAAATTAAGAATAATAAAACGAAGAAACGCGAAAAAAGAACGAAGAAAATAGCGCTATTATGTTGTTACAAATCAAATGGTTAGAAAACGATAAACGAACGAAGTCAGAAACAGTTCACTATGTGCTAGGTTTTTTCGTATCGACTATATTGTATAAAGCCGTATAATAAGTAATAGTTTCATCTATACGTATAAAAACTATATAGGCTTCATATAATCATCACCCTCCTGCCCTGAAGGGTGTCGGCACAACATGTTATAAACATGTTGTTACATGATTTAACTTCGTATTTTACGACCGGCCGCCTGCCTGACGACAACTTGGCTTAGTCGTATTTTAGACACCTTGGTAAGAAAAAGGGTGGTCGATTCTACTTAACCACAGCCGGGTACTACACGACGGGTCGACTTACGTTAGTGCCTTTTTACGACACCTCAGTCAGAAATGAGGGTGGTCTTTTCTACTCAGCCGAATACCACACGGCGGGTCTACTTACCTCAATCGCCTTTTACGACACCTCGGTAAGATATGAGGGTGGTCTATTGTACTTAGCCGGATACCACAACGCGGTAATATTTACTTGTATCTAAATTTTAATTTGCTTACCAATCTGTGGAAGCTTGTAATCAGCTTGTAACTAACTATATTTTAGACTTAAATATTGTAAAAAGCTTTCTTTAATAAATAAAATTAGATAAAGAAAGACGAACAAAAGAAAAAACAAAGAGCGCTATTTTGTTAATACATCTGAAATGGTTCGAAAAAAGATAGAAGAAATTCATTTTTTTATTTAAATTGATGTGCCATGTTTTTTCGTGACGATGATATTGTACATGAATGCCGTAAAATAAGTTACAGTTTCTTCTATACATATGGAAACTATATAACCCTCATAATATAGAGAGAAGAGAGTTATTGTGAGAGTGATAGAGAGGGAGAGTGAGGGAGAGTGATTGTCGGAGCGTTCTTTTATTTTCTTCTAATATAATTTTTACTATACTGTAGTAGTTTAGTGGTATCGGGAGGAATCCTTTATTTCTGGCAGAATTCTACTAACAACCAATCTAGAGCTTTATGATGGTATAAAGGTCCAATCCGTATCTTCTAGCGATATACAGGCAGATAAAGTAAGAGATGGAGAGGGGGAGAAATATGACGAGAATTAGAGATGGGAGAAATATATGGCGAGAGAGCTAGGAGAGACAGCGAGTGGGGAGAGATATAGAGAGGAATAGATAAAGAGAGATGGGGAAAGATAAAGAGAGAGGGGGAGAGATATAGAGAGGGGTGATATAGAGGGGGAAAGATATAGAGAGGGGGATAAGAGCTAGATAACAATTGTTAGAGGCTACTTTAATGTTCTTTCAAAACAATGCTTGCTTTGCTTGCAACTGCTGCTTCACCGCCGCGAAGTCCTATTATTATTACGAACTATAAGCCAATAAAGTTTTGTGTTAGTATAAAGGTCCGATTCTTTTCTTCCGGCAAAATAGAGACAGCTAAGGTGAGAGATAGAGAGGGAAGGGGGGGAGGAAGATATAGAGAGAGGGGGAAGAGATGAATAGAGGGGGAGAGATGTAAAGAGGTGCGAGAGATATAAAGCACTTGTTTACAAGTTTATTTGAATAAAGAATATTTTGAATTTGAATTTGAATATAGCCAAAGGGGGTAAGAGATAGATGAAATTAGATAAAAATTGTTACAGGCTAGTTTATAGTTCTTTCAAAATAATACTTACTTTAGGGGAATTATTAGCTGTGCCAGGCTCTTGCTTTGTATGCAGAAGGTGGTGTTGATGTACTGTGGTAGTTTGAATCGTCTCCGCTTGCGACTGCTGCGTCGCCTCCGCGAGGCTCTTTAACCCTCCATTCAGCAACGTGTGGTTCAACTGCGAGGCATCTATGACCGGGGTTGCGATACCTTGAGCTTGCAACGCTCGCTTCATCAATATCTCGTTGCATTCTTCGGCCGTCAATTGTATGGGACCGATGGGTGTCATGAACGGTTTTGATGCTAGATTTGTTGCTGAAAACATAATTCAAATTTAAATATAGTAACTAATAAATCAGTGATTTTGAATAATTTAGAATTAAACGCAAGTCTGTGTATGTGTCTGTCAAGCTTTCACTGCTAATCCGCTGTAGTAATTGTAGTGAATGGGGGTTGAGACGAGTGTAACGTACTTTGAACATTTATATACAAGACACATATGTAATACATACATGAACATAGTCACACTAACTCACACTAGTACAAAGGTACATGCACGGTCTCAGGATGCACCACGACAGTAACACGAGAGGCCTTGGTGAGAGTGGTCGTGAAGTGACATGTTTTTACTTGTTAGTGCATGTTTGAGCCTGTGCTATATTCATACAACATTAGTTTATAAAAACTACAGTAATATTTGATGAAATTTGGATATATTGATTGGAAATAACAAATACAAATTAAAAGTATTTTAACATACCAAAGTTGCTGGTATAAATAATATATCTATAGATATTATAAAAAAGTCCACCAAAGCTGTCTGTCTATATATAATTGTTTTTTTGTACAGTTTTACTAAAGGGTAGTGCAATTCTTCAGGAGTGTTGAGTTGAGGTTAACATATAAATAAAGCATATTTCGGATTTTGTAAATTGAAGGTGCCATGCAGTTGTAAAAAAAACTCGCTTGTTTGAAAATTTAGTCTCGTATGCTGCTTTAACAAAAAAGATACACTAAAGTTATATACCAGACAGTTGTAGATTTACATAAATACTACAAAAAAATCTGCAACAGCATGTCTCTATCTCTTATGGTTAACTCACAATAAAAAATTTAAAAAAAAAAGTTGACTACCTATAGACCTACTACCACGGTAGCTAGGATTTATAAATATTAATAAATTAATTTACAACCTCAAGGATAAATCAACACACTCATAGAAATAACAAAATACCAATTTATAAAACTAAACCAAATTTCAGTTGCTAAGCAACAGACAAATTTGATTTATAATTTTTTTCAGAATTTTACTATTTTATAAAAATCTTGCATGCTTGTTAGTATTGTTATCGCAAAAGTTTATATCAATTTTGTATTGAAAAACTTATATCATATCTTGATCAAATCAATTATAAATTACTGTAACATTACAGCGATTTTATAAATTAATTGAATTTATATTAATATTAAAAACATAAAAGTCTATCTGCCTGTTACACTTTCATGGCTAATCATTGAATCAATATTTATGTCAATTGTAACTCAGATACCAAGGTAACATATAGGAAAAAAAATATGTGTTGTGTTTTGTTCTAAATACAAAATATGTTTTTATTCTTTTTTTCTTTTTCAATGGTTTTACATTTACTACTATATAGTAATAAATTAATCTATTTATACTTATTAATAATTATTGTAAAAGATAAATAATATAAATTTATTATATTAATATATCTTGGAGTAAACATAAAATATATTAAATTCAAAGTCTAATGTTTATATTACTTATAACGTATTAGTCTATAATAACATCATCATCCTCCTGCCCTTATCCCGCTGTAAGTGGGGTCGGGACAACATGTTATAAACATGATTTGTCTTTGTTTTTAAGACCGGCCACCAGTCTGACATCAACTTACCTCAGTCGTATTTTACGACACCTCGGTAAGAAAGAGGGTGGTCTATTCTACTAAACCGGATACCACACGGTGGATCTACTTACCTTAGTTGCCGTTTACGATACCTCGGTAAGAAATGAGGTTGGTCTAACTGTTTATAAAGGATAAAAAATATAAATTTATAATATTAATATATCTTGCAGTAAACATAAAACATATTAAATTCAAAAGTCTAATCTGTCTATCACTTATAACTACTGAACTTACTGAACTTAAACTTAAAATTACTGAACTATTAATGTTATTAACAATTAAGATCTATAACAGTTCAGTATTTGCAGATAAAGACCTATACCATAGGTTTAGGTACTTAACTACTATTAATGTAAACAAACAAAACTATATGACAGGTGTGTCAAACATTTTATTGCCATAATATGATAAACCAAGAAATTGAGGCAAAACTGCATATGTTAAAATAATTTCATTGATGAAATATTTCTTTTATAAAATTAATATTTATGCTTTTAGTATCAAAAGCATTTACTTTTATAAAATATATTTATCAGATGCAGATTAGATCCATTTAAAGCACTTTAATATGCATTTCTGACAATAGGATTTATATCAGATTTTCTGATGTAACATAATATCAATTCCTTATAATGTTGATCTTTAATAATGTTGTATTACAGAATATTTAAAATTTTCAGTGTTTTCTAGAAAAGGTTTATAATACCTGTGTGTTTGGGTTCTTAAATAATAATATCATCATCTTCCTGCCATTATCCCACTCTAAGTTGGGTCGGCACAACATGTTATAAACATGATTTGGCTACGTATTTTATGACCGGCCGCCTGCCTCACATCAACTTATCTTAGTTGTAATTTACGACACTTCGATAAGAAAAGAGGATGGTACTATTCTATTCAGCCAGATACCACACTGCGTGTTCTTAAGTAATAATATAATTAATAATATGTATAATGATTGCTATAATCATCAAAATGGCATAAATACAATCAATAATTTTAAAAGCTTAGGAATAATAAATAAGATTAATATTTAGGGTAATGTAATGTGTTATAATCTGCCCACTAAAGAGAACCTTTTATTAATGTTTACATTTAGTTAATTACCTAAACCTATGGATTATAGACTGATTTCTTAAAGTTCACTCTCCGCATATCAAAAATATCATCTTTAAGTGTTAAAGATTCAAAATTTTATAACAAAACTCACTCTGTATTGTAGCTGTTTGATTTTGCTGTGACACCCTATTTATGGTATGCGCTGGAGCTTCATTTAAAACAAACATTGCTCTCCTCCCTGGCACTGGTGTACCAGTAACAACCCTAGTAACCTGTGTTGCCGCATTTGTCACTGCTACTGCAACTGTACCAACTTTTTCTTGAACTTGCGGTGTTTTATGGGACATAACAGTTAGTGTAGTTTCTGGAGAAACCTGAAATACGTTTTCATAATAGATTAACATGCTTAATCTTTCATCATCATTATCCTCCTGCCCTTATCCCACTCTAATCGGGGTCGGCACAACATGTTACAAACATGTTGTCATATGATTTAAATTCGTATTTTACGATTGGTCGCCTGCCTGACGTCAACTTAGGCTGGTCTATTCTACTCAACCGGATGCCACACGGTGGGTCAACTTATCTTAGTTGCCTTTTACGACAACTCAGTAAGAAATCAGGGTGATCTATTCTACTCAACTGGATACTACACTGCGGATGCTTAATCTTTCATATAAATCATCAATTTATATGAAAGAATCTAAGTGCAAAGTCAATTGCATATTTGCTAAAATTGCAAATAGTGTCTTAATAATTATATATAAACAACAGAAGCAATTTCATTACAAATTTATAAATAAATACTTAAATAAAAGGTATTCTATATAAGGAATGATATATTATTTTAAACTGATATATCCAATAAGATTCAAAATAAAACTTGTTTATGGTTACAATTTTTTAATTTTTTTTATTAAAATACTTACTTTTGAGCTATATCTACAACCACATTGTCTCAAAAAAAATGCAGATAAAGCTTTAAGACTAGATTAAATCCTTTGACCAAACATAAACAAAACTTACCGTGTTTCCTAAGGTATAGCTCAAACTGCTAGGAGTATCCACTTCACATTTAGTAAGATCTGAAGTACTCGTGAAGCCCCACGAATATCCGAAGCCTGAGACATTGCTCGGCGTTGGCATACACATTTTCACCGATTATTTATTCACTACATTAAAAAAAAAGTAAACTAACACACATTCAGAATACGATAGTAAACACTACTCATGACAGATTTGCCATTACCATGTACATACGCTTTCACAACTACTAACGCACGACACACTCATCAATCCTGCCGCCGAAACAACTAACGCTAACTTATCATAAACATCGCGAGATAACTTTATGACAAGATTCACTGAACAATTATCGGAATCCAAACCCTTATGGGCGTGAAATAAACTCATCAGCTAAATTAAAAAGGCGGCATAGGACGCTAGAGACTAAATCGACACGCACGTAATCACAGTTTAAAGACACACAAAACAAACTTTTAAACATAAAATTTAACTTCATATTCTTGTTTGGTACAAAGAAGTAACGTACAATCTATAATTATCAATTACGTTTGATGATTTCATGAAAACAATTATTTTATCGCACACACAAAAAACCGGACGCCATTTTATTGTTTATGGTATTTTTTTATTTATTTATCATCTACGGCAATGATAAAAATTGTAATTAATTTTAGTAGTTGTCTGTGGTAAGTTGTCTTAAGCTTAATTGCCTATACTGCGTCCATCATATTATCAGTCTTTTGACAGCTCACGCTCATTAAGTTTTGTATTGCTTACGTACAAATATCATACAAATAATATTTGTACTTTATGGATGGGTACCGCCCACTTAGTGATGTCACACATAATGGTTACTACGATTATGCCACAGATTAAAAATAATCGGTAGAAATCGATGTTACGAGTATTAAAAGACATTTAATAACATTATATAAAGTTTTACTTTCTTCTTAGTTAATACATGAATACAAATAAAACAATCAGGATATTTTAATTTATTTTATTAGCACGAGTCGTCGGAATGATAATCAACACTAGACTCCTCCGATGAGGAGTCTTCAGTAGCAGTTATTATTAGCTCTTGTGTAGATAATATATTATCAAACGCAATATCACGTTCCCAATCAGAGAATATTACTCTTTTAGTTCTTTCCACCACACTTGCCCAGTTCTCGGCCGTTACGTGGGTGCAAGCATTTTTTAGCAATTGCAACATTTTATTCGCTGTGAATGGGGGGCTTGTATTGCATCTCGCAGCATGCCCTTTTACTTGTGCCAATATAAGTTCTATTGCGTTGTACTGGCAGTGGTATGGAGGAATCCGAAGAACAGTATGGCCATATTCTGCTGCCATTTCATTGATTACATAGCGTTTTGCTCTGTTTTTGGTTTTTAATATTTTTATTAATTCAACTTTTAACATTGAGTCGTCCACATTTTCTCCATTGTCCCGAAGCCAATTAATTATTTCATGCTTTTTATTAGCCTGTGTTGGCATTTTGTCAATTTGACGGGAGTGGTAGGGCGCATTATCAATAAAAATTATTGATGGTTCTTCCAATGAAATGAGCATTTTTTTGAACCACTCTTCATACACATTTGCATCTCTTCGTGGTAGTCATTTGATTTCTTCGATTTAAATGCCAACAGTGCGTCTTGTACAAATCCTTTTGCAAATGATTAGGCGCTCACCTTTTCCCATTGGTACTGAGGAAGTGGAATCAGCAGTATCATCAGTCCAGAAACGAGATAGTGTGTGGTTAGCGTTGAGCCATATTTCATCCGTGAAAACAATATTTGCCCAATCTTGTATTTTCTTTGCCTCTCTTAAAAAATCACAACGTGCTATAGCTATATCTGTGCGTTCCATTAATAATTTTCTTTTATTTAACTTTTTATATGAAAAGCCAATTGTGTTCAAAACTTTGACCAAAGAAGATTTTTCACCATGAAATAGACCACTTCTTTTCAAAGAAACAATAAGTTTTCTCAAAGTTGGAATTTCTTTTCTCAAGTAGTAATCATATACATGACGACGAATACAACAGCTGTCACCTTATGAGCCCGGCGCTTTCTTTTTGGTGTAGATGGTTTGTTTTGCTCCAAGCCGCTCCTGCCGTAGGCATCAGTAGTGATTTTAGTCACAGTTGATAGACTGATCCCCAACGCGGCTGCAACACGGTTTCGGACTTGCGTGATAGGTATAAGAGGTCAGCCATTTTGATTTTCTTGCTCAAAATACTCATGAAGTTTTAACACTAACTGTCTCGATTGTGCTTTCAACACACGTCCTTTCGGCATTTTCACGATCAATTAATAAGTTTCACAAAAGTTTTTCCGAGGAATAAAGCTACTTAACTCAAGGTGTAACAGATGCGAGAGAACACTCAGCGAACGTAAATGCGTGTGACTATCACGGGCGTTTCGTTGAGAGTGACAGATCACGTCAAAATGGCGGCCGAGCGGAAGGTCTGTTGATGTTGCCAGTTGATGTATAATATATTTTTTATGATTATAATAAATACACACGGATTAACATTTATTTTCAAAAAACTAAGGCAATATTAAATCAAAATGTTGATTTCTATATCTGTTATTAGTTTACGTAGGTTATCATTAATCGAATTACTTAGGTACGTAATTCGATTAATGATAGTAGGTACTATAATCGGAATGGTATCGCATACGAGAATCTTTAGGACATCACTAAATATGTAAATCGTCAATCTGTCAAAAGATGGTTAATATAATGGACAGTGTATAATTCGGTGATTTAATCATCAATGCTGTTCTTATTAAATAAGCCAATCTGTTTCAAGACTTATTTTTTAAGAAATTAGATGGATTTAACTTATTTACTTAAAATACTTATATTTTATATAGTTAACTTAATGATAAAAAAATATAATTATTAATCTATTATTATATCTAATTTTTCTTGAGTAACATCTTCCCAAATAGAAAAATGTATTCAGTTCATATTTTAAAATTATATTATCACATCGCTTTGCATAGAGCTATCGATTATTTCTAATAGATTATTGGTCTTGGTTGTAGCAAGAATTGTCAAAATGTGAATTTTGTCTGTTGTCGTATATTTTTCCGAAAATTATTTTATTGTCTCTTGTTATTCGTTAGTGCGAAGTCAAAAATAAAATAAAAAGTATTCCGTTGCATCAAGTTAACAATGAATCCTATTTCAATGGATAGGGATGAACCCTCATCCTTAACATCCTTTTCAACAAATCATCCCTTAGAACAATTCATACTGCTAGCCAAAGGAGCGAAGGGATCGGCTTGTGCAGAACTAATCAAACAAGTTCTAGATGCCCCAGGAGTGCATGTATTTGGAGAACTTCTTGAAATGCCCAATATAAAAGAGGTAAGAATTATTATTTTGAATTTTATCTAACTGATTTTTGTTATTCATATATTGAAGTGCCTGCAAGAAAGTTGATCTTAATATACTATAAACCGCCCAGATATCGCCGACGTATTATCATCCAGTCCTAACATTATTAATTATATATGCTCATATCTACGTATTTGTAAATATTTCGTATTTATAAAGTTCACCAAGTCCGGTATTGAAACAAACTATGCAAGAGAGCTTGATAGTTTGAACATTGTACATTTTTCCTAATTTTAAATATAGTTATAATTATTTTTGGTCTATGGATGAAGCTGTTACAGATGATACAGTAGTTGAGAATAACTGTATGTTTTACACTTAAAAGTGCTATGTCATTGTCACAAACTATTTTTTGAACTGATATAATTTGAATAAGATATGTTGCTGATTGCTGTTTGATTGAACTCTAGAATGAAGCTGTTTTATTCAAGAATACAATAGTTACAGAAAAATTATTAAGTAATTTGAGTTAGTTCTACTACTTTTTCATAAATAGAACTACTTTTTCATAAATAGAACTACTTTTTCATAAATAGAACTACTTTTTGAAAAATAGAACTACTTTTTCAAAAATAGAACTACTTGTTCAAAAATAGAACTACTTTTTCAAAAATAGAACTACTTTTTCAGAAGCAGTTTAACACACTTATCAACTACTAGCAATTGCCAGCGGCTCTGACCGCGTGGAAAGATTAAAACTGTAATATAGTATTTTGATAACTATTAAAAATGGATAAAGTGGGTTAACCTTAAAAGCTAAACATGCGTTGTCACGAAATTTTATTTAGAACTTTTAGAAGGGAACAATTTTTGATAACTTTCACTGTTTACTTAGCCCACACAAGAAAAACTTAAATTTTTTCCATTTCGTACTATTTTTTATCGCTGCTCCTATCCTATTCATCTCAGCCTGATGTTATATAGCCTATGGCCTTTCTTGATAAATGGACTGTCTTATACAGAAATAATTTTTCAAAATTTTAAATTATATATTTCAGCTAGAAATTGGTCAATATGCTACACATTTCAAAACCCTCAACCTATTCGCATATGGCACATACAAGGATTACCTAGAAAACAAGTCTGAATATCTAGAACTCAGTCCAGTACAGTGTAAGAAGCTGCAGCATCTGACCATAGCAACATTGGCTACACAAGAGAAATGTATCCCATACAGTGTGCTCCTTAAAGAATTGGACATCAAAAATGTTAGAGATCTAGAGGATTTAATCATAGAAGCCATTTATGCAGGTAAGCTATATTGAAAATCAATCATTAATGCTGTATACACATTATTTATATATATAATTAATGTATAGAAACCGGCTATATTCACGTATTTTTTTTCGGATGAGCCCGACTAGTTTCAAGCCTATATGGGGTTCTTATTCATGAGCCCTTTACGCGGCGTGTAGCAGCTCGCAGGGCGCGACTCGAGAGTGGTTGGAGCGGGGGGAGGGACGGCAGCGGCGCTGGTCGCGCGTCTTCTAAGCACTCCCCGTCGCTGCTCTGGTCTTCGTTATCGGATGCCGGAAGAAATTTGTGCCTGCTACGCTTAGGGTGTCCGGTTCTAGCAGGTCTTTAGTCGTGCCAGTATTGCCAAAGATAGGTTGGAGTTGAAGGCAGTGCCCATCTACAGTCTCTGTTAAAGTTCGGGTGACGGCTTATTTCAATCGACTCACGTATTTTTCTAGGTATTAGAAATAACACGTGAGTATAGCTGGTTTTATACATTAATTATGAATTCCACTCATGATAGTTTAAATTCAAAAATTGCTAACCTTAATATATATAGTTACAAATCCTTAATGTTCTTCATCATCCTCCTGCCCTTAGCCCACTCTAAGTGGGGTCAGCACAACATGTTATAAATTTTTTTATTTACGTTGAATACAATCACAATTTTTCTCTGTGAAACATAAACTCGAGGTAGTTCATTTGGGGAACAGGCTAGAGTTGTGAAAATACGTAGGATCGAGCCCCACCTGCCCTATTATTTTTGAATTTTTCTTTTCAATTTAAAAAAAAAAATATTTTTACATTTTAAAAATTACTAAGCAAGACTCGGTCACTTTATTTTGATGTATGTAAGCAATGATAAAAATGCTGAAAAATTTCATACACACTTTCAGATATAATTCACGGCAAGCTAGATCAAGAATGCAAACGTGTGGAGGTGGACGTTGCCCTTGGACGTGACGCCAGATTGGAAGACGCAGCGGCCATTGCAGATGTGTTAGCCGACTGGTGCAACGCATGTGAAACGGTGCTCAGTTCTGTGGATAGACACATACAGCGTGCCAATCATAGAAAACAATGTGCTATTAGACACCAACAAGCTATTGAACAAAATGTAAGTGTAAAATATATTTAATTTATTATTTATTCAATGCATTTGAAAACTGACAAAATAATATTGAGAAGTGTATGTTATATATGCAATTTCAATTGAAATTAATATAAAAGTAATAATAAAATTATTTTGCTATAATCCGCGATGAAGTAAAATAAAAAATATATATAATGCTAAATGTAGAGTGGACAATCGGTTATCATACCTGATACATGCAGGAGTCGTAAAAAACACATGCACACACCTCCACCACCGCCACCGTGATACACAAGCACTATATACGTTCACTATCACAAACTCAACAATCGTTTCGCCCCGCAACCGAAGCATCGTCAGGAGATAGACTCCACGACCAAAATCGCAAATCGCTTTGCGGGGCGAAACAATTGTTGAGTTTGTGATAGTGAACGTATATAGTGCTTGTGTATCATGGTGGCGGTGGTGGAGGTTTTGTGCATGTGTTTTTTACGACTCCTGCATGTATCAGGTATGATAACCGATTGTCCACTCTACATTTAGCATTATATATATTTTCTATTTTACTTCATCGCGGATTATAGCAAAATAATTTTATTATTACTTTTGTATTATGGATCTCCGCAAAGTAACGCCTAATTCTATAAATTATTGAAATTAATATAAAAATTTATTATAATAAATAGTTAACTTTTTAAAACTATAATTGAAAATGTGTGTATACATACACAATTCTCGTTCAAGGTGTCTTTAAAGGAGACTAGGGTAAGTTGAGTCACTGTGTGGTATCCAGCTGAATAGAATAGACCACCCTCATTTCTTATCTAGGTTTCGTAAAATGCGACTAAGATAAGTTGAGTCACCGTGTAGTATCCAGCTGAGTAAAATATAACTACCCTCATTTCTTACTGTGATATCGTAAAAGGCGATTAAGAAAAGTTGACGTCAGGCACGCCGCTGGTTGTAAAATATCTAGCCAAATCCCATCACAACTTGGTTAAAACATGTTGTTCCCACTAAAAGTACGATACGGACAGGAGAATGATGAGTGATAATATCATCATCTTCCTGCCCTTATCCCACTCTAAGTGGGGTGTGTACAACATGTTATATATATGCTGTCACATGATTTGGCTGCGTTTTTACGACCGGCCGCCGGCCTAACGTCAATTAACCTCAGTCGTATTTAACAATACCACGGTAAGAAAGAGGATGATCTATTCTACTAAACTGGATACCACACGGCGAGTCAACTTACCTTAGTCGCCTTTTACGACACATCGGTAAGAAAAGAGGGTGGTACTATTCTATTCAGCCGGATACCACACGGCGTTGATGAGTGATAATATAGCCTTATATATTTTCTTACAGATTCTGTATATAAAAAAGAGTCAAAAATCCCAAGGCGAAAATGAAGAAATGGCGACTGGCGCTGGCAGTGAATCCCACTCAGTGCCTAAGAAAAATTCGGGCAAAGTAAAAGGAGGACGTGCTTGCGGAAAATTCTGGCAAAAAACCACATAATTCTGTATAATTTGTAATAAATTAAAGTTAGGTACCCTCCATATTTGTATTTACTTTAACTCCCACAAATATTTGTAACCTTGCTGATGTAAGTCACTACATATTATAAAACAAAGTCCCTATTTCCCTTTGTACGCATAAAACTTTAAAACTACGCAACAGATTTTGATGCGGTTTTTTTTAATAGATAGAGTGATTCCAGAGGAAGGTTTGTACGTATAATAACATTCAATACGGAGTAGAGAAATACTGTAATTTTTGAGGTTTCTGTAAATAATTACATTTTTTCCGCTTACATTGCAAACGCAGGCTAAACCCTACGAGATTTATCAAAATAATGTACATCTTTATCTTAAGTATTTGTACATCTTGAAAAGGTCTGCAGAAAAGTCCGCGATGGTATATGTCTATCTCTTATGAATAACCTACTATAGCATTTTTTGTCATTTACTTTTTACGAAAAATAATGCAATATTTTTGAAGCAATTTTTATACAATACAGCACTAATCCTTATCCAATTAAGTACCATAAATAAATAGTTGATTTAATATAGATCAATATGGCCGTTTACAGCATGTAATTTAAGTGAACATTTTCGGAGATATTACAGATTTAGAATGCCGTGAGGACGCCGCGCTTCGCCCTATAACACTTCGACTTTAGCAGCTATGTCGCTCTTTCAAGAGTTTGTTTAAATACATTCTGTAATTAATTGTAAAAATAAAATACATAGGGAAAATGTAAAAGTAAATAAGTAAAAATGTACTATATGAATTTAGATATTCCAAAGATAGCAGGAAATCTTCTTGGTATAGGGAAAGGAAATTGTTTTTCTCCAAATTTAACGCTTGCGGGCCCCGGGCAGTAATGAATAAATCAAAACTATGTTATTGATTTTAATATTTTTTTTTACACTGACTGACATGGGATATTTTATACCTGTGCGAAGCAGGGGCAGGCCGCTAGTTATAAAATAAATTGCACATTAATTAATTTATTTATTGGACAACCAACAATATATACATTTTCTTAAATTATATTAGTCAGATCTCATTGTAAATGTTCTATTGACTGGCCCGTTGGAGCAGTGGGTAGTGACCCTGCCTTCAGCTCCACGGGTCGCGGGTTCGATTCCCGCCGAGGGCAAACATTTTCTATAAATGAATTTGTTGGTCTTTGAGCCTGGGTGTATATTT
Organism: Morpho achilles; assembly: GCA_947086495.1. NCBI lineage: Eukaryota > Metazoa > Arthropoda > Insecta > Lepidoptera > Nymphalidae > Morpho > Morpho achilles. The sequence goes on from CAMTZB010000015.1 coordinate 13,855,414, forward strand.
GTATTTAAGTATGTATTTAAAAAAATATAAGTATATAGTCACCAGTTGTCTGTCTACCATGACACAAGTATTAAGTTACTTACTTTGAGGACGGACGACCGTGTGTGTAAGTGTCCCATATATTTATATTTATTTATTTGTTATTAATTAAAGGTTATCACGTCATTCGTATTAATTCGAGTTCAATAATTATAGGTACCTTAAAATAATTATGTCAATAATATATCATATACAAATTCCAATCTCGATGTCAATATCGACTGGCTTGTTGGCGCAGTGGGTAGTGACCCTGCCTTCAGCTCCGCGGGTCGCGGGTTCGATTCCCGCCGAGGGCCAACATTTTCTATAAATGAATTTGTTGGTCTTTGAGCCTGGGTATATATTTGTATTTAAGTATGTTTTTAAAAAATATATAAGTATATATTCACCAGTTGTCTGTCTACCATAACACAAGTATTAAGTTACTTTGGGGACGGACAACCGTGTGTGTAAGTGTCCCATATATTTATATTTATTTATTTAATATGTCTTAAAGTAATACTTAACAATAGTTTTATCTTATAATATTATACATTTTAATCTTTTAAAAAATTATAATAATTTTATTCATTTAAATTCACATTACATTTATGATTTCTCCTGTCTGTGTAAACTTGAACATCAACATAATAACGGGTGTATATTTGTATTTAAGTATGCATTTAAAAATTATATATGTATATATTTACACATTACACAAGTATTAAAATTACTTTGGGGACGAGCGATCGTGTGTGTAAATGTCCCATATATTTTTTTATTTATTTTCTAATGAATCAAATCAAAATAATCTTTATTCAAATAAGCTCTTTCAAGAAACTTTTGAATCGTCAATGATCAATATGATTAATGAAGCTATAACTGGTTCGGAATGTTGCTCTTACCGAGAACCAGAAAGAAACTCGGCGGTCAATATTTTAAACATTTTCAATTTTACATAATTAAACCGCAGTCTTGTATGAAGCTGAAAGGATTTTCAAATCCAGTCTTTTTTATTATCAAAATATTTAATTTCGTAATATGCTTTACGTATAAGTACATCTCTTATACTTAACTTAAACCTTTCTGTAGACTGGTCTAGTATGGATTGCGGAATTTTATTGTAGAAGCGAATACCGAGACCATCGAATGAGTTGCTAACTCTGCTGAGTTGAGACACAGCTATCATAAGCTGTTTGTGACCTCTCGTATATCTATGATATACATCGAGTTAACAGATTGTTTTGGATGGTATGTTGCTTCTTATAGAATAGATATCAAATGAAATCAACATCATCAAGCATAACAAAATCGTAATGCACTTACGCAACGCTTGCGTTATTGCAAATACGATTTTGTCGTTGAGCCTATCCTCCTGATGATGCTTCGGTTTCGGGGCGCAACGATCGTAGAGATTGTAGTAGTGAGTGGGTGTAGTGCTTGTGTAGAGGGTTGTGGCGGCGTTTTGTGATACGTGTGGTGACTTCTCCTGCATGTACAAGGTACGCGAATGTTGGCTGCTTTATACACTAAGCATAATTCTCCTGCCCTTATCCCGCTCTAAGTCACATGATTTGGCTTCGTATTCTAAGACCGGCCGCCTGTCTGACGTCAACTTACCTTAACCTTCGGTAAAAAAGAGGGTGGTCCATTCTACTTAACCGGATATCACACATTGGGTCAACTTACCTTAGTAGCGTTTTACAACACCTCGGTAAGGAATGAGGATGGTCTATTCTACTACCTGTCGTAAAGTATGATTAAGGTAAGTTGACATCAGGCAGGCGGCTGGTCGTAAAAACGCAGCAAAATCATGTGACATGTTTAAACATGTTGTGCCGACCCCACTTAGAGTGGGATAATATCAGGAGGATGATGATGATATATTTACTATCACTTCTAAATGCATACATAGGATATCCAAATTCATCTGGTTTGTAATATTAAGGAACCCATTTAGATTATTATCTAAAATGGAGTCATATAATAATGAAATACATATTAGAAACCAGATAAAATTGGGGCTTGTAACCGGTTAACGCTTGCTAACAATAATTTAGCAGTCAGTGCACTTATTGAATAAACTAAAAAGCAGTAATATCTCGACATAGTTAGTATCATCTTAAGAAATCCGAAGGTAATAATTGAAGTATTTTGCCAAAAACGCAGATTAAAAAAATATATTTTATTACAAATTTTTGTACTATGAAATTTCGTAAAATAACGCCTACTTAAATTATTTGTTGTGAATTTGTAAGCCTCGTAGAAAAATGTAATTATTTTAATTTATGACCATGACATTTTATATACCAGGAAAAGTTCAACTAGTAACAAAAACTATATATGGAGGTAGATATATGTAGGTATCTAGTGTGTTCAAAATTTTCATAAAATAAAATCAAGGTTACCATACCTTTAGAGTTTATACTACTATAGTAGTTTCAGTTAGGAGCAGTATAAGAATAATATTTTGAATAACAAATTGGTTTGATAATAGACCCTTTTGAGTTGTCGAAAATTCAATCATCGTTTAATTTTTAACTAGATTTTTAAATCTATAAAATACTCCAATAAGATTTATAACATAATTTACCTACTTATTTAGTTCCGAATATAACATGAGGAATTACGGTTTAATACAGAATTCTACACTGCATAAATAAGTTTATATTAAAAACATAATTCTACAATATCAAACATGCCACGTCGCAAAATTTTATAAGGCGTATCAGGCCTAGTAAATACGTCATAAATTGATTTATATATTATTCATATAATGTTAGGAAAAAACATTCCCGCGTTATGACAACTATATAATATGCAATATTTAGTTCTATTTGCGTAAAAAAGTGTATATTTAATTATTGATTTGACATATAACGCACGCACGTAAATAAACACACTTTTTAAATATTACTTTATATTTTTCTAGCTTATATTGCTAACAAATCAATTACAATATCACAGTTTATAAAAAACAATTCAAATACTACTATAATGACGGATTACAATATACTAGATATTATATAGGAAATAGAAGATTTTATATAACTAGTATAGTAACACAGGTAACAAAGTGTCATACGTGCGAATGAAACGATATAATAGAACGTCTAGCTAGAAAATTGAGATAGAAAATACGAGACAACGCCGACATCGTCGGGCGAGTTTTGGCAGCCGAGCCGAAAGGTCTGTTTTTGACGCAGCAGCGCCAGTGTTGCCATCTTAGTGGATTTTCCACTAAAACTGGTGGTTTTAACTACCCACTTAGTGGCCAAATATTGCTTTTAGTGGGTAGTGGTTTTTTTTGGTGGTCTTGGTGAAATATATTAGCAGTTAAAAAGTTAGATTTACTTCCATTTCACGATGATTTTAATATATCTGTTCGTTTTCCTTTTTGAATATGCATATATACATTGGTGTACAAGCTTTAATCCGCTGTTTGCTCATGGTTGGTGTTAAATGTCAATGAACATATGAATCGGATATGATGAGTACAACCTCGGTCAACAATATTGAGTCAACATTATTTGGCATTTCATACACAATATTAATTCATGAGAATCCTTAACAAAAAAACCGTGGTTTCATCCCGGCCCACCTTCAACATCCAGTCCAAGACGGAATTACTTCGGGCGGAGGACGATGCTGCGCATATGGTGCCATCAGCGGGGCATAATTATCTATTATAAAGTGCTGAAATCTGTTGAAACTATCGTAGTGCACCGTTACCACCAATAGATAATAAAATTGTGAGGTGCTATGAAGGAAAAAAGGCCAGAATATAAGCTAATTTTCCTACATGACAATGCTTCGTCACACACATCAAAAAAGGTTCAAAGATTAGATGCTACTCCATACCGCTTATTCACCAGAACTGACCCCATCCGACTATCATCTGTTTTGGTTGGTGTGCCATTTGCTCGCTGAGCAGCAGTTTGATTCTTACGCGAGACGTCCAAAATTGGCTCGAAAAGTGGTTTGCCTCGAAAAACGAACAATTTTTTTGGTATGTTATCCATATATTACCTGAGAGATGACAAAAATGTATATTTTGAATGAAGTTATCTTTTTTCCTTCCTATGAAAAAATGGTTTTTTTTTAAGAAAAAAAGCGGATTTTAGCTTGTATACCTGGTAGATATTTACTTTGTTTGAGTAGGCATAACTGATCGGTAAGAATTAGTCGTCTACGTTTTTCTACACGTGAGGATTTTCCACCTAATATTTTTCTAAACTTATACTTTACTAGCGGCCTGCCCTTGCTTCGCACGGGTATAAAATATATATCCCATGTCAGTCAGTGTAAAAAAATGATTAAAATCGACCCAGTAGTTTTGATTTATTCATTACTGCCCGTGACCCGCACGCGTTAAATTTGGAGAAAAACAATTTCCTCTCCCTATACCAAGACAATTTCCTGCTATCTTTGGAATATCTAAACTCATATAGTACATTTTTACTTATTTACTTTTACATTTTACCTATGTATTTTATTTTTACAATTAATTACAGAATGTCTTTAAACAAACTCTAAAAGATTCGAAGTGCTATAGGGTGAAGCATGGCGTCCTCACGGCATTTTAAATCTGTAATATCTCCGAAAATGTTCACTTAAGTTGCATGCTGTAAACGGCCATATTGATGTATATTAAATCAACAATTTATTTAAGGTACTCAATTGGATAAGGATTAATGCTGTATTGTATAAAAATTGCTTTGAACATAAGGCATCATTTTTCGTAAAAAGTAAATGAAAAAAACTGCTATTGTGGGTTATCCATAAGAGATAGATATATACCATCGCGGACTTCTCTGTAGACCTTTTTAAGGTGTACAAATAATTAGTACATCATTTTGATAAATCTCGTAGGGTTTAGCCTGCGTTTGCAATGTAAGCGGAAAAAAATGTAATTATTTACAGAAACCTAAAAAATTTCAGTATTTCTCTACTTCGTATTGAATGTTATTATACGTACAAACCTTCCTCTGGAATGACTCTATCTATTAAAGAAAACCGCATCAAAATCGGTTGCGTAGTTTTAAAGTTTTATGCGTACATACGGAAATAAGGACTTTGTTTTATAATATGTAGTGATACGCGGGGATTTCTCACTTCATATTTTTTTCTGAATACTTATACTTAGAAGTTAGAAGGATTCATCGTTCAGTAACGCTCATGGGCTTATAATTATTAATTTTGGTTTGTATTAACTGAGCGAATTTATTAACCGCGTAACTATGCAAAAATCACAATATACCCAACGGGATTCTTGGCTCGTAGGTATCTGAAATACTACGGGTCGAGTAGCGAAATGTTAATTTTGTGATATTAATTTGTTACTTTTTTAATAAGTAATAATAAAGGAAACTATTTATTTGTATATTTATTTTCTTTCATAAAACAAAAATTGTTTTAGTGGAAAATTTAGTGGTTATCGGTCATTTAGAGTGTAAAATTTCTGTTTGTTAGTGGTTTTCTGGTGGTTTTGAAAGTTGAATCTAGTGGGAAGCTTATTGAACTGTTGGCAACACTGAGCAGCGCAAATAAAGTGCGCAGGCAGTGCAACGATTATCACGTTCGCAGGCCCCTAAGTAGTGATGTAAATAATATAAAACTCGTACAATTGTAAACAAAGACTATTCAGTACTTATAAATGCCCATTTACCTTAATATAAAAGGTGTCGTGAAAATTCTAAAGCGCATTTGCAACTAAAAAAACAATCGTGATAACTACGACACAAGTGACAACTGACTATAAAAAAAACAATGAAAATGAATCCGTGATTTGTCGACTATATAAACTCTGTTTTATAAAGACTATAGATTTACGAATGAAAGTATCACAAGGGTGTCCGTGTATTGGATGAACAGAAAGGCAAGTATGCCCTTTGTTGTGGTCGACATAAATCACCTTCAATTCATTGTAGCTCATCTTATTATCACAAATTCATTCGAGCACTTATATTCTGTATATAAGACCCGTTATGAAACGCATTAGGTGTTTGCGTCACAGGTGAAAACCTACATATTTAATTGCGGCGTATCGTTGAAAATGGATACTAAACAACTTGTATAATATTGTTGAATCGATAGTGAATAAAGCATTCGTATAGAAATAAGTTCACAACATAAGTATTTATTATGCGCGTCGTTTCTTTATGTTCTTTGTTATCCGGACAGTCAGCTGTTTTGTGCATTAAGGTCGGAGTGGGGAGGAACTGGTTTGACGAGTCTCCCAGTCTCGTTACTGGCGGCCGCACGTACGCAATGTTATATATCCAGTTATAACTTCGCTGTATTACAAAGTATGTAATTGCCTTTTGTGATGCAAATGGGAGATTGGCACGTGCCTGACCCTTTCCGAACATTCGAATACAAACTCTTTGTTGCAAACGACCAATCAAATGAAAGTTGACTTATTGTTAGAACGTAGGTCAGTTACAGACAATAAATCATCTGCGTTCTTACTTTGATGTTGTCGTTCTCGTGTCATAGATTAATAATATTGTAGGTTTTATTACACTGTATAACAAATGACGCGACCATCATCCTCCTGCCCTTATCCCACTCTAAGTGGGGTCGGCACAACAATATAAATAAGATAAGTTTTCATAGGCTAAGGGTGCCTGCCTGGGGGTTGAAAGTGCTATTGGATACCTACATCTCAGTTGGGTCTGACCACCGAAAATATAGCGTCCAAAAAGCGTTATATATGACTCTGACTATCAAAACTTTTTTTTCCTCCTGCCCTTAAGAAAAACGGTAAGAAAGAAGGTGGTCTATTTTACCATTGTTTAATATTTAAAATTTAATATTATTGATTAATATCGTTTATTAGCTACAACAAACAAAACGCGTATTATTTAAAATTTCATACAAAACGGTCAACTATTAGTGCATGGTCAATTACTAGTGCACATACCTTAAAAATGAAAATTTCTATTTAAAAATTTCTATTTAATTCTTATCTCGGGGATTAGGTATTGTATAATAACAAAGTTACGACACGTTACGGGCACTTACTTTTATCGAAACTAATGGCAAGGGGTCATAGCGAAGGTCAGCTCGTTGTTTCGCGTAATGGCTTGATTACGGACTTCTGGCGCAGTGGTGCTATTATTTCTCTTGCAAAAGTGGAGTACATTAAGGAAATAATCAGGCTTATACTGTAAACGATTATTAGAAAGCTTGCCGTTAATCGTCGTTTCATACACGTGGAGTTGTTATGTTATATATACTTTATTATACACCACAGATAAAAAATACAGAAATAAAACAAAAACAGCAATAAAAAAAGAAAACAAAATGTAATGTATAATGGGCGGTCTTATCGCTTAGTAGCGATTTCTCCCAGACGACCTTAGGGTTAAGGAGTGCTGAAAATTTCATGTGGGTGCTGCACTTTTATAAAATTAAATACCTACTAATAATACACACCAATACACAGACAAGACATTTCCGCCGTGTGGTATCCGGCTGAATAGAATAGTACCACCCTCTTTTCTTACCGAGGTGTCGTAAAAGGCGACTAAGGTAAGTCGACCCGCCGTTTGGTATCCGGCTGAGTAGAATAGACCACCCTCATTTCTTACCGAGGTGTCGTAAAAGGCGACTAAGGTAAGTTAACCCACCGTGTGGTATCCGGTTTAGTAGAATAGACCACCCTCTTTCTTACCGAGGTGTCGTAAAATACGATTGAGGTAAGTTGACGTCAGGCAGGCGGCCGGTCGTAAAAACGCAGCCAAATCATGTAACAGCGTGTTTATAACATGTTGTGCCGACACCACTTAGAGTGGGAAAAGGGTAGGAGGATGATGATGACACAGACAAGACATTTACACATCATAAAATTATATACAAACAATAAATATTAAATATATAAACTAATAAATAACATGATATAAATACACTACAATTATCTTATATAGTTATCTTATTTGTTTTTAAATAAATAATAAAGCTTAACGGATTTTTTTGAAAATGTCTAATGACTTTGAAAATGTCTAATGACTTTGAAAATGTCTAATGACTTTGAAAATGTCTAATGACTTTGAAAATGTCTAATGACTTTGAAAATGTCTAATGACTTTGAAAATGTCTAATGACTTTGAAAATGTCTAATGACTTTGAAAAAGTCTAATGACTTTGAAAATGTCTAATGACTTTGAAAATGTCTAATGACTTTGAAAATGTCTAATGACTTTGAAAATGTCTAATGACTTTGAAAATGTCTAATGACTTTGAAAATGTCTAATGACTTTGAAAATGTCTAATGACTTTTACTTTGTTAATTATGCTCACGAAGTTCGTACACATGAAATACGCTTTACAGCTTGGTTCCTCTTCTTCAAAGAGAAAGCCTTTGCTTTCTCTTTGAAGAAGAGGATATGAACGAAACTATATAAAGTAGGAGCTTTAGTTATTGACCATGCACTAATAGTTGACCGTTTTGTATGAATTTTTAAATAATAAGCGTTTTGTTTGTTGTAGCTAATAAAAAATAAATTTATAATTACCTGTTGGCATCTATTAACAACTGCCCAAAACATCAGAACTGTAGCCCATTGTTTAATATTTACAATTTAATATTATTTTTAGCTAATAGCTACAACAAACAAATGGTCAAATACTAGTGCATGGTCAATTACTAGTGCTCTTACCTTAATCTCCATGCTGTTTCATTAAGGAAGGTAACAGATATCGCTGAAATTCTCTAAGCATATGCAAGTTTCATTTCGTTTCCCTCCATAATAACTCGTATTATGAATTGTCAATATCAATCATCATTCTCCTGCCCTTATCCAACTCCAAGTGGCACAACATGTTTTAAACATGTTGTAACATGATTCGGCTTACCGGACTGACTTCAACTTACCGTTGGCGCCTACGACACTACGGTACGAAATGAGGGTGGTATTTTCTACTTAGCCGGATACCGCACGGTGGGTTAACTTACCTTATTTACTTTATACGAAATCTCGGTAAGAAGTGAGGGTGGTCTATTCTACTCAGCCAGATACCACACGTCGGGTCAACTTACCTTAGTCGCCTTTACGACACCTAAGTAAGAAATGAGGGTAGTCTAGTATACACAGTCGGATACCACACGGCGTCAATAGTTTTTTTTTCTTCATAAAAAACACTTTGTGAAATCCTATCAACCCTTAGTATTGTCCCTAACTCCCTATCCATGGGTCTAACAAAGCTTGATCGAAATATATACTTGGTTACTAAATATAATTTTCGTATATAAAAATATAAAGAATTATAAAACAATAGAAGATGTATATAATAGACAAAGTAGGAACCGACTTAAGCTTACGGCTCCTGCCTTGCGCCTTGCAAAAGTACGTAAGTCGTTTGTGGGTTTGGCTATAGGATTCTATAATAAAATTCAGCAATCAATTTTAGCTATGCCATTACATCAGTTTAAAAACACTATTAAATAGCGGCTGATACAGAAAGCCTACTATACTGTTGAGGATTATTTAGAAGATAAGAATGCGTGGATATAGATATTGTTCGACCCTGTACAAGATAGAAACGATTAAATGTAACTAGTATTAAGAATTGTATTTTTAAAAGAACAACCGCCGAGTTTCTTGCTGGCTCTTCTCGGTAGGAACAGCTTCCCGAACAAGCAGTAGAGTTGACAACTCAAAAGCACTTGTTTCCAAGTTTATTTGAATAAAGAATATTTTGAATTTGAAAAATTTGCCTTTACTATAGAATATATATTGTTTATGGCATTATTGGCACCAACATCATTGTATACCATCTTACTATAAGATCTTGGCTAGCACGGAATGCACTCAGTCTATATTGAGATTAAGGAAGCGCGAATGATGTAATAGGTTGATGTATCTGCGAACTGCTATTTGAAAGAAGAAAAAAAGGTAGAACAGAAATGTACAAAATAATCAAAACAAGTAGATATTATTTTAATCTTATACTAGTTTTTACCCGCGACTTCGTTCGCGTGATTTGATGTCGCGTGATTAATAATAGATGACGCTTTTCAATACCATTCTATTCCTGTAGAATTAACAAGATTTCTGTAGCCTATATGTTATTCCGGTGTATAAGGAATAACTGTTCCAGATTTCATCTATATTGGTTCAGCGGATTCGCCGTGAAAGAGTAACAAACACACATCCATACTCATAAATTTTCGCATTTATGATATAAGTAGGATTTATAATCTTTTCTATACAAATGTTAAAATTGCTAACACACTTTACTAACGCTCACGTTTAGAGTAATCCTTTGCGAATACGCTACGTCAGAGCCACAAACAACATGTGCATCCAGGGATTCATGTAAGCCTTCTAACGTGGGAATATATAAGATATGGGCCACTGTCATAATTCTGGAATATTTATGGCTCTAATATGAAAGTAAGGGCGTAATAGCGTGGATATACTCCTACGTACAGTGTTGCGTAGATCATAAAAATACTCCTTTTACGTTTTTTGACTAGATACCATCGTTCCCTTTTTTGTTGTTTTATTTTAATTTGGACTTAATAGTATTCTTATCTATACTCACATATAAAGCTGAAGAGTTTGTTTGTTTGATTGTTTGAACGAGGTAATCTCAGGAATTACTGGACTGATTTGATTCTTCTTTGAGTGTAAGACAGTCAATTTATCGAGGAACGCTATAAGGCTATATAACATCACGCTGAGATAAATAGGAGAGGAGCAGTATTTTTTTTTTGTTTTTACGAAAACGGCATAATTAAAAGCTTGCCTTGCGTGCGCTGAATAAACGGTAATAGTTATTCAAAAATCATGTATGTCAAAATTATTCCCCTCTAAAAGTTCTAAATAAAAGTACGCTACAGCATATGTCTAGATTTTAAAGTTAACCCAGATTGACCATTTTTATGGTTATCAAAAGACTATTACGCTTTCAACGCGGACAGAGCCGCTGGCAATTGCTAGTAATATAATAAAATTGCTTTATATTTATTATGTTTTCATAGACAATACATAGGATCATGTTCCTATTAGTTGAAGAGTACTTGTATGGACTCATCTCATGTATCACAGACAATATAAAGTTCGTTGAACGACGCTTTCTAAACACAAATTAGAATAATAGAAGTGGTTGTAACATGAGACTGTGTTCACGAACCTTTGCGTTGGGCGTCCAAAGAAAACCACAAACACTAAACGTTAAGGTCATTAAAAAAAGTATTTAATTACCAGCGAGCTGTGATTGTTGAACGCTCAAATATCGCAGTTTATGATATCTATATGTATACTAAATATATAAAGATAAAGAGTTTGTTCGTTTGATTGATTAATTGATTGTTTGAACGCGCTTATCTCAGTAACTACTGGAGCGATTTCAAAAATTCTTTGATTGTAAGATAGTCCATTTATATAACTTCACGCTAAGATGAATAGGAGAAGAGCAGCAATAAAAATATTACGAAAACTGCAAAATTTAAAGCTTTCCTTGTGTGCGCTGAGTAAACTGTGAAAGTTAATCAATCCAAAAAGCAATGCAAAAGTAAAGCAATCCATATTAGACTAATTTATAGACAAGCTATTAATTTCTAAAAGCTATTAAAGCTAGTAATTTCTAAAAGCTATTAAAGCTAGTAATTTCAATAAGAGTAAAACAACATTAGCATTTTGATAACTTGACCATAAGTTAAATTATCTTTTTTAGTACTGCAAAACAATTGTTTCTTTTCACAAGAACGCCAAATAATTAAAGTAAGGTGGAGCAAGAATACGCCTTTCAAGCTAAGATATTTCGAACACACTTTTGTGTTGTAAATATTAAATGAGGGTACTCGTCGTATGGACTGACAAAGGTCTCAGTCGGACGTCCAATTCGGAAAGATTAGCATAGATGATAGATACATAATCAAATCAAAATAATCTTCATTTTTGTATGCTTTTGCAAGAACTTTTAAATCGCCAAAGATCAACCTCCTGCCATTATCCCACGCTAAATGGGTTCGGCACAACACGTTATAAACATGTCACATGATTTGGCTACGTATTTTACAACCGACCGCCTGCCTGACGTCAACTTGCCATAATCGTATTTTACGACACCTTATTAAGGAATAATTCTAATCAACCAGATACCACTCGGCGCGGCGGGTCATTTTACCTCAGTCGCATTTTACGACACCTCGGTAAGAAATGAGGGTGGTCTATTCTACTCAGCCGTATACCACACGGCTAATTTGTCTAATCACACATGCCCAAAGAACATTTATGCCGAGTTCTAAATTTAAAAACTACTTAGAATTTAAACTATCGTGAGTAGTATTCATAGTTAATGTATAGAACCGGCTATACTCACGTCTTATTCTATCGGGTTAGCCCGACTAGTTTCGAACCCAATCGGGGCTCTTATTCATGAGCTCTTTACACGATGTTATCGCGGCGGGAACTGCGTCCCGCAGCTTGCTGGGCGCGACTCGTGGGTGGTGGGGGTGCGGGGGGACACGGTGGCGGCGGTGGCCGCGCCTCTTCCAAGTGTTCCCTGTCGCTCTGGTCTTCGTCATCGCATGCACGGATGAAGTTTGTGCACGCGACGCTTACGGTGTCGGGTTCAAAGCGGTCTTTATATGAACCAGTAGTGTCAAAGATCGGTTTCCACGCCGGAGGTAGTGTCCATCCACCGTCTCTGTTAAAATTCGGGTACCGGCCAATTTCATTTCAGATCCGGACCCATTTAGCGTACCTGGTGTTTATAGGATTCCTTGCGGCTGTGGGAGGAATTATATAGGCGAAACTCGTCGCAACATCAGTACGAGGATATCGGAGCACATTCGTAGTGTCAAGAATATGGACACCAATGGTTCGGCCATAGCGGAGCATGTCCACGATTCGGGTACTAACCACTACATCAGGTTCGACAAGGCTTCCGTATTATCCAGGGAAAAATTTCTAGTACCTAGAAAAATACGAGAAGCCATTGAAATTGGCCGGTACCCGAATTTTAACAGAGACGGTGGATGGACACTACCTCCGGCGTGGAAACCGATCTTTGACACTACTGGTTCATATAAAGACCGCTTTGAACCCGACACCGTAAGCGTCGCGTGCACAAACTTCATCCGTGCATGCGATGACGAAGACCAGAGCGACAGGGAACACTTGGAAGAGGCGCGGCCACCGCCGCCACCGTGTCCCCCCGCACCCCCACCACCCACGAGTCGCGCCCAGCGAGCTGCGGGACGCAGTTCCCGCCGCGATAACATCGTGTAAAGAGCTCATGAATAAGAGCCCCGATTGGGTTCGAAACTAGTCGGGCTAACCCGATAGAATAAGACGTGAGTATAGCCGGTTCTATACATTAACTACTTAGAACTTCAAAATTACGTTTGCTCACTACGCACACGCAAAAAAGGACATAGATATTTTTTTTTCTCATTTTGTTTCTCTTTATTGTATAATATGGTACATTATGGACTTACTTCACTCCTCTAAAAAATAACTCTATGGTATTAACTAGGTCATACCAATTTTTCACAGGCACAGATAAGATATACGTTATCACGTCTATCCACTAATGCAACAGAGGTACATCCCGGTAACGAGCTCTATTTACTTTCCGTGTTCACAATCGTTTACTATAAACATTACGAACGGCTGGTTGGTTTTGCGCTTATGAAAGTAGGACATCTAATCTGTGGGCTTCCTCTTGCAACACTGTTGGGAGGCTCGTTACGATAGTCCGAGAGACGGCGCTTACACTTGCGACATACAGGAAACCGTGATTTGTTGCAAATTGAAACTAAACGGATCTATATCTGCTTTAGTAAATAGCTTGTTTCTAGTCTTCGGTAATAGCAAGATGGCGTCATACAGTCTGACATTTAAATTTTGACGTCTACGAATTTTTAAGCCCGTCAATAATGTTACGATTGTTAATGTTTAAGTTTAAATAAAATACTTACATTTTTCAATCTTTCACTGACAAAAATAAAATATGCTTTGATGCTATGACCTCGCAAAAACTCATTTGTTTTCGCGAATTCATAATATTGATTGATAAAAGTAATATAAAGTAGTAAAAAGAGTAGCGCTTTTGGAAACATTTGGAATTCTTCATGTTTTTTTGTTCTTTCTTTCCACACACTTCATGTCCAAATATTATGTCAATGCAATTTTACATTATACAAATGAGGCTATGATTACGTTATTTTTACTTAAGACTACTTACCCGTTTTGTTGTTATATAATGTTTGAAAAAGTGTATCGATATATAGTAAATCTTACAGTCATCTCCTAGAGTAGGTGAAGTTAGTTTACTAGTATTAAAAGTCAAATATCAAAGTGGGCGTAAAACGATTTTACTGTTTATACAAATGTCGAGTTTCGTAATGCTGCGCCATGTCCTAATTTCTTCATTTAGTGAAAATCTGTAAATTTCGTGATATTTCTGAGATCAAATTTAAGTATTCTTATTTATATGATTTACTATAACTATATATACATCATACGATTTACCAATAAAAAGTATATTAAGGATACTTGTAGATTTGATAAAACTTTGGCATATACTATACACTGTCCATTATATTAACCATCTTTTGACAGATTGACGATTTACATATTTAGTGATGTCCTAAAGATTCTCGTATGCGATACCATTCCGATTATAGTACCTACTATCATTAATCGAATTACGTACCTAAGTAATTCGATTAATGATAACCTACGTAAACTAATAACAGATATAGAAATCAACATTTTGATTTAATATTGCCTTAGTTTTTTGAAAATAAATGTTAATCCGTGTGTATTTATTATAATCATAAAAAATATATTATACATCAACTGGCAACATCAACAGACCTTCCGCTCGGCCGCCATTTTGACGTGATCTGTCACTCTCAACGAAACGCCCGTGATAGTCACACGCATTTACGTTCGCTGAGTGTTCTCTCGCATCTGTTACACCTTGAGTTAAGTAGCTTTATTCCTCGGAAAAACTTATGTGAAACTTATATTAATTGATCGTGAAAATGCCGAAAGGACGTGTGTTGAAAGCACAATCGAGACAGTTAGTGTTAAAACTTCATGAGTATTTTGAGCAAGAAAATCAAAATGGCGGACCTCTTATACCTATCACGCAAGTCCGAAACCGTGTTGCAGCCGCGTTGGGGATCAGTCTATCAACTGTGACTAAAATCACTACTGATGCCTACGGCAGGAGCGGCTTGGAGCAAAACAAACCATCTACACCAAAAAGAAAGCGCCGGGCTCATAAGGTGACAGCTGTTGATGACTTTGACGCTGACGCTATTCGTCGTCATGTATATGATTACTACTTGAGAAAAGAAATTCCAACTTTGAGAAAACTTATTGTTTCTTTGAAAAGAAGTGGTCTATTTCATGGTGAAAAATCTTCTTTGGTCAAAGTTTTGAACACAATTGGCTTTTCATATACAAAGTTAAATAAAAGAAAATTATTAATGGAACGCACAGATATAGCTATAGCACGTTGTGATTTTTTAAGAGAGGCAAAGAAAATACAAGATTGGGCAAATATTGTTTTCACGGATGAAACATGGCTCAACGCTAACCACACACTATCTCGTTTCTGGACTGATGATACTGCTGATTCCACTTCCTCAGTACCAATGGGAAAAGGTGAGCGCCTAATCATTTGTCATGCAGGTACAGCAAAAGGATTTGTACAAGACGCACTGTTGGCATTTAAATCGAAGAAATCAAATGACTACCACGAAGAGATGAATGCAAATGTGTATGAAGAGTGGTTCAAAAAAATGCTCATTTCATTGGAAGAACCATCAATAATTTTTATTGATAATGCGCCCTACCACTCCCGTCAAATTGACAAAATGCCAACACAGGCTAATAAAAAGCATGAAATAATTAATTGGCTTCGGGACAATGGAGAAAATGTGGACGACTCAATGTTAAAGGTTGAATTAATAAAAATATTAAAAACCAAAAAGAGAGCAAAACGCTATGTAATCAATGAAATGGCAGCAGAATATGGCCATACTGTTCTTCGGATTCCTCCATACCACTGCCAGTACAACGCAATAGAACTTATATGGGCACAAGTAAAAGGGCATGCTGCGAGATGCAATACAAGCCCCCCATTCACAGCGAATAAAATGTTGCAATTGCTAAAAAATGCTTGCACCCACGTAACGGCCGAGAACTGGGCAAGTGAGGTGGAAAGAACTAAAAGAGTAATATTCTCTGATTGGGAACGTGATATTGCGTTTGATAATATATTATCTACACAAGAGCTAATAATAACTGCTACTGAAGACTCCTCATCGGAGGAGTCTAGTGTTGATTATCATTCCGACGACTCGTGCTAATAAAATAAATTAAAATATCCTGATTGTTTTATTTGTATTCATGTATTAACTAAGAAGAAAGTAAAACTTTATATAATGTTATTAAATGTCTTTTAATACTCGTAACATCGATTTCTACCGATTATTTTTAATCTGTGGCATAATCGTAGTAACCATTATGTGTGACATCACTAAGTGGGCGGTACCCATCCATAAAGTACAAATATTATTTGTATGATATTTGTACGTAAGCAATACAAAACTTAATGAGCGTGAGCTGTCAAAAGACTGATAATATGATGGACGCAGTATAGTTTCTTCATTTGATGAAAATCAGTGAAGTTATATCGTAATATTTCTATGTATATTAAAATTTAGATAAATTTTCATTTTATCGAGTATTAAAAAAAATTGATCTTTAAAATAATATATTTACTTACATGATTTACTATACATTAAGCAATTTACTAATTAAAAGTATATTAAACTTTTAGATTTGAATAATTCATTGGGATATTTGCAACTTGCAACCTTTTATTAGGAGTGTGATATTTACGACTTTGTTTCTTTACTTTTTTTGTCATTTTCGATTTTACTTAAATAAACATGTTAGTCTAAAAGGTTATATTAATTTAATAATAAGCTTTATAGAATAAATCAAGATTTAATCTGAAGGTATAAGGTAGATTTTATTTAAAAAACAAAACTCTTGCGTAACCGACTGCCGATGCAATGTTCACCTACTGTTTTTATATTGTAACCATTGTTCTTTAAATGTTTTGTCGCATACAACTGAGGTCGTGACTTGTGGGAAAACATTTTGATGAAATTCATTATTGTGACTCCATTGCAAACTAAACAATGCGCTGTTTCTCTGGCGAAGTTTACAATGAATTTGCTCGAATGAAAATTGAAAGTGACGTGATGGAACTTTTCGTGATGTGGTTGGTGTGCCACATCCCTCGACGTCTGGGGATTGAAATTTTTCAATTCGCCTCTTGTCCGGTTTAGAAATAGACCGCTTTGTACGTAGCTAGTTACCTACCTTCCTACAAAGCCGAAGAATTTATTGTTCGTAATAATATCTTCTTGTACTTATTTATCAACCGATATATGTCCCCTGCTGGATATTATCAGACACTAATAACACTAAGACGACGTCCCAGTTTACTGTCGTTGGTCGGCTGTGACGTCTCGCCGCATTCCTGATGGCGTTATGACTCGTCACAGTCATACCACCTGTCCTCCACTATAGGTCGTGGTCTGGTCTCACAGGAGGCACCCTAGGCCAACGTCATAGGAGCTTCTGCGCTCTACTATCTGCATTTCGCAATTTCGGCAATGCCTCTGTGCTTGCCCGTTCCACCCGATGACGCTGTAAAAGCCGTTAGGGCTAACATCATATTCTCAGTTGGAAAAAAATCATGGGATCATGACAGCACACGATCCTGTCCCTCTTCTAGTCAGTGGCTTCCTGCAATTTTTTTAAGTTCGTCAGTTTTCCTGTGCGAGCTCGCCATTACTTAAGGCCCAATAATATGGATAATTTAGCTCGCTCCACCGCCGCTAAGTGACTCTGATCTTTCTTGTGCATAGTCAGCGATAGCACAATAATAGCTAAATAATATAAAAATAATATGATTCAAATGCCATTTGCGAAGCACTTGTTTAATAGTGTACAATTGCAAAGCTCTTCGCTCCGATGGGCAGTCTGGTAAGTCTTGCCCGTCAAATAAATGTTCGGTTCG
Organism: Morpho achilles; assembly: GCA_947086495.1. Classification (NCBI taxonomy): domain Eukaryota; kingdom Metazoa; phylum Arthropoda; class Insecta; order Lepidoptera; family Nymphalidae; genus Morpho; species Morpho achilles. The sequence goes on from CAMTZB010000015.1 coordinate 13,873,501, forward strand.
TGTGAAATACGATCGACGTTTACTCATTTCTCATGAATTGAGAGTTGGTTTTTTATAAGTCCTTGCGGTATTCGTAAATCTCCGGGTTTGATGTTTGGATACGCCTCGGCGTTTGGCGTGCGGTGTTTAAATCGATCATAATTTCGCTGTAAAAAGTATTAACTCTATGGAAGAGATATTTCTACCATTAACACTAATAAAAAACCGACTGTATCTTATTTCTGTACGAAGGATTATTTTTTATTTGTATCTTCACTGGCCTGTTGCTGAAAGTGAGTGACTCTGCTTTCATCTCCGTAGGTCACAGGTTCGATTGTATTTGTTAGTTTTTCTAGACTGGTTGTATTTAAGTATATATTAAAAATAATATTTTCATATATTTACCTGTCTGTCACCCATAATATATTACTTTGAGGACGGACGAGCGTGTGTGTAATTATCCCGTAAATTTATATTAATTTTTTAATTGCTATGGACAAAAGATCTTACTTAATAATGTTGATTCTTATTATAGACATATAAATGTGCCTCCTCTCTCCTTTTGCGGAGAGAAGGTTTGGAGCCTAGACCTACCTCGACCAGGAAAATCCTGTCCTCTCTCAAGTAAGATTTTTTCAAGATCTAGGATTGTTTCAGATATAACTTAACGTTTCAAATAAGATAACCGTTTGTTTTATGTAACACACGTAACGTACTGAGTGAAGTGCATCATAAAAAATATTATACGTTTGGGCCAACAACCTCGTAACCAAAGGTTAACGAATGGACGTGACTCATCTAAAACAAACTTAACCTGCACAGTTAATTAATTAATGTATTCCCAGAATGTGGGTAAAACATTTCAATTAAATGAAACGTATACTATTCCTAGTAAGCCGTGTTGTATCCGGCTGAATAGAATATACCACCCTTATTTCTTACAGAGGTGCCGTAAAAGGCGACTAAGATAAGTTGACCCGCCGTGTGGTATCTGGTTGAGTAGAATATTCCACCCTGATCTCTTACTGAGGTGTCGTAAAAGGCGACCAAGCTATGTTGATCCGCTGTGTGGTATCCAGCTGAGTAGAATAGACCACCCACTTTCTTACCGAGGTGTCGTAGAAGGGGACTAAGGTAAATTGACCCGCCGTGTGGTATCTGGTTGAGTAGAATATTCCACCCTGATCTCTTACTGAGGTGTCGTAAAAGATGACTACGGTAAGTTGACTTCAGGCATGTGCCCGGTCATAAATACCTAGCCAAATCATGTGATAACATGTGTATAGCACGCTGTGCCGACACCACTCAGAGTGGGATAAGGGCAGAAGGATATATACCAATAGGGTTATTTGCAGTGTCTCAAACATTGTGTAAAAATATGTTGTATGTTTATATTTTGGGCCGACCCCACTTAGAGTGGGATACGCGCAGGAAAATGATGAGATCTTTTACATTATTATACAAATATCTAACAACATATAATGATCTCATATACGTAAGCTGATAAAACTTTTTACAATAATTGACGGTGTAAGAAATAATCCCAAAATGTCTTGTATATATATCCTCCTGCCCTTATCCCACTGTAAGTGGGGTCGGCACAGCATAGTTATAAACGTGCTGTAACATGATTTGCCCGAGTTTTTACGACCGGCCGCCTGCCTGACGTCAACTTACCTTAGTCGTATTTTACGACACCTCGGTAAGATGGTGGGTGGTCTATTCTACTAAACCGGATACCACAAGGTAGGTCAACTTACCTTAATCGTAAATTTATTTATTTTTCTTTTTTTGTCCAAAATGTCTTTAATTTTATTTTTTTTAATTTAACTAAAAAAAGTTAGAAACTTACCAACCAGCAAGATATAAGATATATTTTTTTATATGTTATGTTAATGAGACGTTTTAAATCTGAAGAAAACATAATATTGATAAATATCTTTTGTTTTGATTAAAAGTAGGAAACGATAAAAATATCTACTCGCACTTAAGTGATACTGCAGTCACGAATAAAATCACTCAAATGTCGACAACCTCCCTAGGGAGCAATCCGTGAACGCTCTCTCACGAAACGACATCCACTTCTCTAATTATTTAGTTTTCCCGGCAAAATTTCCGACTTCCTTAAATCTGCTTTGTTGGCACTCGCCAAGTTCAGTCCACTCATCAGGAAGTTATTTTTTATAAATTTTGAACTCTTCTTTGAGTACTAATTTAAATTTATTTTCTACTAGTAGTGCTTGCGGCTTCGCCTGCGTGGAAATCTGTGTGTTACAAAAGACTGAAAGTAGTTATAGATAGAGACATGCTGTTGCGGATTTTATCTGTACTAGTTTACGCGGCGTACGCGACTAAAGCTTCCAGCAGCGGAGTTTTTTACTACCACCCGACATAAAACCATAATGTACTACCTAAACCTTCTGGAAGAAATTCATTATCTTTTAGTAAAAACCGTTCAAATTCCGTTTGGTAGAGTTTGAGAAAATCGATCACATACAGACAGACAGCTTTTAGCGACTTTGTTTTATATAAGTAATAATAAGTATAGATTGCAGGAGTTCGTTTACGTTCACTTTCAAAATTACAAATAACTCTATTATCCACGTTTTTGTAATATCCAACGCATTTCGCCATCTTGTTTTTCTGCTTCTTTTCTACTCAATGTTATGCATTCTGCGCAGAATATAGAAAATATTTTAAATTACAAATAATTATAATTTTTTAAACATGATTATTTTGTTTTTTTATAATTTTTTATTAATGATCTATATCTACTGTAAACGGATATTACAAGAGGTCGCTTCTATCGTGCATGTTACCAGTGTAGCTAATGGATAGCGAACTCGCCCCGGCGTCCTGTCACCGAGCGTCCTACGAACACACTCGAGTGCCGGCTTAATACGCAATAGCAAATGTAGGTTGCGATGGCAACGGAGTAACAAGCCATCTTGTGTGATGTGACATATAGGATATGGTATGAGTTATGAGTGCGGTAATACAAGTTGAATTATAGTTCAGGGTTTAATACTCACTTCTGGACCTTAATTAACACTAACAAATCAATGAAATCGAAAGGTTAAATATTTTTTTATCCTTTATATGATGAGAAAGAAAGATCTTCAAAGAGTATATATACATCTTCATTTCTATTAAGATACTAAAATCAAAATAAAGCATACGTGTTATTGCTATTGATAAATCGAGTACTTATATCGAAGGTTTTTATAGGGGGCTTTAAATTTGGCATCGTAACATACATACAAGCGTATTGCAACACTTTTCCGTAAAAATTCCACTGGCGGATTTTGCACTTTTACTTTTCTCTTTGCGTCAGGCCCTGATCAATGTATTTCGGAATCGAACCGTTTTATATTTCAAAAAGCTGTGTACCGATTGTATGAGTTGTTCCGTGAAAACTTGTATCTAATTGATATTTGCGATTTATCACACGCTTTTCGATGAAGGTCAAACATCGTGAGGAAACATGATTATCTCTAAAGAATTCTGGGGATATGTGTAACCTACCAATCCGCGTTGTAGCAACGTGATAGGTCTTAGCTGCAAACGTCTCCAAAAAAGAGAGAGGTGGCATATGCCCAAAATTGATAAAGAATAACCTTAACAAGACTTATAACAACGTTATAGAATTAGGTGGTTCTTTTCGAAGTTCTAAAATAAAATATTAATGATAGTGGTACTATTTTGTCAAACAAGCAAGCAAACTATTAGTTGCGGATTCTCGCGAAATAAAAATAATTAATTAATTAATTATAACATTTGCATCGTATACCACAGCTAATTCTCTTCTTTTTCCTACCCTTACCCCACTCTAATTGTGGTCGGCACATGTTTTTCTATTCCATTCTCTCTTGTCAGTCGTCAAGTATGGCGCTAATCCTTTCATATCCATGTCATACTTGACACAATTCAACTATTTCTTTTTAGGCCTCCCTCTAGTCACATATCCATCCACATTCATATTTACTCGTTCAGTCACAAGATTTTCATCCTTCCTGATTACATGTCCAAACAATTCCAATCTTGCACCTCTATATCTCGTCCTTTCTATAATGGGCACAACCTTCATATATGTTGTTGAATAAATTCTTTTTATTTTACTTTTTTATTTTTATTTATATACTCGTTTCGCTTTCAGCCAGTGTTATCACGGCACACACCCATTTTATAATTAATTAAAACTTAGTCTATTTTCGCATCGCTTCATCCGAGCAAATTTTCTCTTACACTAGAAGAATAAGATGCTATATATAGCTATGTTATTAACCGCTTCTTTTCGCGTGTCAAGGGCCGTATGTTGCTGAGGGCTAAAACTGGGCCAGTTACGACGTCACCACTGCGGTTGGATGCGGTGATAGAGAAAGTATACTATATGATTGAGGTCGCCTGTAATGTAATTATGCTATTGTTGGCTGCAATTTATATGTGCAAGTAGGTCAAATTAGTATTAAAGGCTGGTTGACTTTTGTTGAACAACAACATACCTAAAAATCTTCAAATCAAATTAAAATAATCTTCATTCTTATAAGCTTTTTCAAGCACTTTTGAAGCAAATTTATTCTTAAGTTTCTGAGTTTAGCGCGTTCAAACAATCAAACAAACAAACTCTTCAGATTTATATATTAGTATAGGCTATAGATAAAAACGTGTCCGTTATTTGAGTAAGAATATTATAAAGACCAACATTTACCAAGCATAACCAAGTATATAATGTCGCCGTGGAATTTCTTTGTTATACGATATCCATAAAATCTGACACCGGCGGCGTGATCAGATGAAAAAGGCTGCTATGGAAACAATTGTTTCTCTAACAGGCGGAAGCTTAGATAAGGTTAGGGTGCTATTTTCCACGTTAAAGTATGACCGGTATTAACGCGACACGTGCAGGAACTTTGTTTTAAGTTACGAATATTGATTTATAAAATAAGGAATTGTTCAGCGAAATTTCATAATGCTATAGGAATGGAAAATCTAGCTACATCCGCGATTTATAAAAATGTATGTAATACTAATTGTAGAGTGCGTTATCGGTCTGGAAACATTTGGAAAAGCCTGATCTCTTCAAAGGAGATTAGAAATAGGTACGAGTTTAGACCCACCTTGGAGGCTCCAGATATCGCAGGAATTGTCTATAAATATGCCAATTTCCTTACGATGCTTCATCGTCAAGTGCATGATAAGGTTAACTAATATCAAATTAAGTATGTAAATAGTTTGTTAATTGGTGACTCCACGGTTTGAAACCGCAACTTCGTGAAAAATTTATATTTGAATAAAAAGTAGTTTATCAACTACTTTTTATTATAATATAAATTATGGCTACGAACGCTAGATGAAAGTTCATTCTTCTGGTTTTCCGATAGTCAAGTTAATATTTTTTAGATTAACTTATAGATGAGGAGGTTGTCCTCATAAGGGTCATTCTTGTTGTAAAGCTATCACAGTTACTAATGTGTCATCGATTAAAACAAAAAGAAAGAAAAGATGATGCAAAACAAGCTTCGTTAATTGTGACATTTATCGTCACGTCAGTTTAATCTTTTTGTGTGAAGCGGCACCGACCCTAATTGTATTTTAATGTAAGTGCTCCAAACAAATTGGTCCCAACGACATTTGCCAACCATATAAAGCGACAGGACTTTTATTAATCTCCCCTCATGTCCACACTAATATTATAAGTGCGAAAGTGTGTTTGTTTTTTTGTGCTTTCTTCACGTCTTAAATTCAGCAAAGGATCGATGCGATTTTTATTATGTAGATAGCAAATGAGCTAAAGTCAGACACAAGCGAGCCCGAGAGCGATAGAGTTATTTTGTTAAAATCCGGGTCTGTAAAGAAAATCTATGTATTGCTAAGTGTAATTTAAGCCTAAGCGTAAAAACCATTCTTATATCATATATGCAGGATTTGTTACTTCACGTCTCAAAATACACCACCACTCTTACTCTATACAAGTACTTAACACATTCACTGTGATAATATCAACGATCGTTTCGTCCCATAACCGAAGCATAATCAGAATATAGGCTCCACGACAAAACTGCAAAGCTTTTTTCACAACAAAATTGCAACAACGCCCACTTGAAAATGTTCCTAATGCGTTCGAAGCATCTGGTGCTCCTGATGCACCTCGTTTAGCGGAGGTAAGGGCCACTTTTAGACAGGCCCCGACCCACAGGTTGCGCACTCTGAGATTCAGAGTTGCTACTGGCAGGGTCGGGGGCAATGTGTCCAACAATACCCTATCCCCGCCACCAGCAGCGAGGTGGAGCACTGTCAGGTTTTTAGTCGGTGAAAGTCCGATATACCCGCCACTTAACCCTGTTGAGTGGTGATGACCCATAATGGGATTTCCTGACGCAAAAATGAGTGGGATAAGGGCAGGTGAATGATGTTAAGTTAATTGTTGAGGGTATTTCAAAACTGAAGTTGACGCAAACGAAGTAGCGAGTACAATTTAACCTCAAAAGATACTTAATAGGATTAATTACCTGAAAAGTTAAGCTCGTTACATATATTTTAGCTGTGTTAAAATAATTTTGTCAAGTAAGCCAATAAATTGTGTTTGGAACCGTCTACACTTGACAGGTGAGAGTTATGTGTGAACAGAAACAGCCGAGTGTCCGTGAGTGCAGATAATGAAGACAGAGGACAGGGCAGGATATTATTGCTCTGGCCATCATTATCTTTGCAGCTGAGGAATTCGCCTCATTGTGCGGCTTGTTGGCGTCCGTTTGATATATCTTGTTTCTTGCGATCCCAGGTTATTTATAGGGCCGTATGACGCACGGTGCACGCGGAAAGACATGCTTCATTGTATTGTAGGATGCAACTGTATCTGTATATAGTTTAATCAATTTCATTACCTAGATGATCTTGCTCGGTCATTTTTTAAAGGATATAAAAAGATGAATTTGAAAAAAAAAATTGGGAAGGTGGGGCGCGATCCAGGGAATCATCTCTGCTTTAGTCCTCCCATTATCCGCTGAGCTATGATAACTTTATAAGTGTCAGCTGAAATATTATTTGCATTCTATTCAACATTTTAGCATTTTTTCAATGCTCAAAAACAGGGATTAAAAACATGTTTTTTTAAATTAGAGCGATTTCGGATTGGGTCTCAGCTATCATATAGCTTTTCAGACGTTACACTCGAAGGAGCATGATCCACTTTGCAGTACAATGTGAATATACACGTGTGCATCTGCTCCTATATATTAAACTATGTAGGTTAAATAAAGAGTAAAGAGAACATATATATCTTAATGTTTCTAAAGAAACGGTCTTGTATATGTGTCTGTCTTACAAGGAAGGTCTCTTTTCTCCTTGGAAAGAAGGATTGGCTTTAAACCCAACACTCCAATGTGTATTGGCATATATCCCAAGAATTCGCTAGACATATTTATGGCGATGTATTCCGAAATATATGATGGATTGTGATAATCAGTCAAGCATATAAATTTGAACACAAAACCTTTTTTTTTTTTTTTTTATTATACAGGAAAAAACCCCTTATGGGTACCGCCGCCCGACGGGGACAGGCGGCGGTTATGTCGGACTCGCACCGACTAAAACGACCTGTGTGCTCCACCACGCTGCCAATGGCAAGGACAGGGTATCATTGTACATTTTGCCCCCATCCCGCCGACAGCTCTGTTCCCAGAGAATAAATACCTCCAGGTAGGGGCCCCTCGAAAGAGAAACCCCCCTCCGCTAACCGGTGCATCGGGAGCACCAGATGCACCAACCGCCTCGGGGACCTGTAAGCCAGGTGTCCGATGTACCCCGTTCGGAAAACCCGAAGGTCCCCAGTTAGGGCGGCAGACGATGGGCTTGGGCGAGTCACTAACACCTGGACTCACCAGCAGCAGATTGGATCCAGAACAACAGTTCGTGGAACCGCTCCGCCGCCTCCCTCCGCCCCCCTCCGCAGAGCTAAAGGAGGCCATCGCTGCCCACGATCGCTCCCTGCCCACCGTGTTTGCAATGTCACGGTCGACAGGGAGAGATCGCGCCCCAAGTAGGGGCCCCAACGCCTTGGTGGGCGTTTCCGCCCCCACCGGGTAATTTTTTATAGAGGTTTTCTTCCTCGCAACCCGAAGGTCCCCGTTCCCATTGCTGGGCTTCCGGGTTTCGCCGACGGTGGCCGTAACCATGTCCAGCCAGACTTAGAGTAAGCCCAACTGGACCCGTCGCTCATTAGGGACTTCACCCCAACCCCCCCGAAGTCCCCGGCCCGTCCAGATTGCCCTCTGCTAATCAGAGGGACAACTGGATTGGCCACCCCTCAGTGGTCCGTTCGCCAAGACTAAGCTTGCCCAGGGTGCGCCACGAGGAGGCCGACCACTTTGGCACCCCAGAACACAAAACCTGTTATCACGTAATTTAACTGTATGGCCATAAATTCATCTTTATTCAATGAACTTCTTAACTTCATGTTCTTTACTGTCTATTAGACTAGTTTCTCGATATGGTTTTGCTGATAAGGGCAAAAAAAAAAAAGCAATATATAAATTTTATCTCATATCGGACTGTGAATCCTGGGGCTTCCGTTACTAAGACACCACACCAACCCCTGTATCACTAAGGTTATCTATGTCATTGATATTTTGAGGATGTCGAGGTTTATACTCAGTTCTCACTATCATAAATCATGAATCAACTTATCATCAATCAAAGGCACAAACTTCTGTAGTCGATTACTAAGTGTCCCAAGATGTTTCTGATTTATGGTTGAAGCTTTGACGTTCTTTGTCTTGCGGATTACGGAATGAAGTGGCGGTTAGTCATACACGTGAACAATTTGCAAATGACGCATAATCAATACCATATTAATATTTGTCGTATTAACGTTAAAAGCATGTTAAGATCATGACATCGCCTAAAATCGTAGGGTAGTTTGAATGAGACGAAGATTATTCCGTCATTTTACAATCGTTTTTGAGTTTGTGTTACTTTATTGTCCACAATTTTTCAAGTAAGAACCAAGCCGTTTGGTATCCGGCTGAGTTGAATAAATCACCCTCATTTCTTACCAACGTGTCGTAAAAGGTGACTAAGATACGTTGACCAGCCGTGTGGTATCCAACTAAGTAGAATAGACCACCCTCATTTCTTACCGAGATGTCGTAAAAGGTGACTAATGTAAGTTGACCAGCAGTGTGGTATCTGGCTAAGTAGAATAGACCACCCTCATTTCTTACCGAGGTGTCAACGCAACTAAGTTAAGTAAAAAAAACTAGCCAATTAAGCTGTTGTCACGACCCCACTTAGAGTGGTATAAGAGCAGGAGAATAATGAATAATTAAAATTATAAAGGCATCTAACACGCTTCTATAATATGACCACTGATTTAAGTCATGTGTTGTTGATAACAAGTATAACGTAAATAAATAAAGTGAAATCAGTTTGTTTATCTTGGGATCACGAGGCGGGTCAATATATGCTCAGCTAAAATGGGTCAAAGGTTACTATTGCATCGAATACTAGGCACAACGGGTCGTCGATCCTCGCGTCAGTTCTCGACTCTAATAAGGCAAGATTTACAGCCCGTTATATCAATTACTTAGATTGTTGGATCCTTTACGTCTACTATCTGATCGTCCAATCAATGCTGCCGTTGCTCTAGTTAGCGTTGCAATGAACTGGAAATAGCCTGTTTTAATATGTACGACGTTGCGTTTCTAGGGCACGGCAAAATTTCCTGTTACCAAGTCGAGTGAATTAACTAAAAGTATTCGGTATGTAGTAGAAGGTACAAAGAAGAAGTAGCTTGGCTCTACCATTAGCCAGGGGACTCTGGAATAGATATCAGACGCAGGATTGTGTTGTCGCTAATGACTTCCGCTTTGTATTTTATAGCAATACAGTCATGAAACAAGAGTTTCGCGCCCTTTTTGATTAATATGGTGGCAACACTGTGCTGTTATTGTTTCCAGTGGAGTCTTCCTATTGATAAAACGTTTCAGTGACAGGCAGTCTTTGTTCGTCTTTCAAGAGAAGAGCATCTCGGAACGGGAATTGTAGTATTTCTATTATATCGTGTTATTGTATATACTGTGCACTAACAATTGGCATAGCAAAATCAGCCATGAATCAACTTCACAAAATATGGAAAGATCGTAATGTGCTAAAAAAATGTAATTGCCAACTGCGCTAACGGGCCAGTCAATTTTAAGTTTTAATGATTAACGAAAATCATGTGACCCAATTAGAATGGGATAATGGAAAAGAATTGTGAATTTTGATGTTGAGCGTAAGCTGATATGCTTTCACTTAAGTAGGCAAAGAAGACTGACAAAATTTCTTACAACTTTGGACCCAGACGTTACAGTAATAATTTTTGTGTTGTGAAATTTAATATAATTTCTATATATATAGCAGAAAAAAAAAGAATTGTAGTATTTGAGGTTATCTAAAAGTGAAAGTTCAAGTTAAACACAGAAATCCTATAGTTTTTAACTATAGGATTTCTGATAAAAATATAATTCATCATCATTGAAGTAAAAGATAATCAATTACTTTCTTCAACGTTAGAAAAACAGACAATTATTAAATAAGTTCATTTTGAAAAGGTTAAGTAAATAAGCACATTCCCGTTGAAAGTTTATAATATTTATAGTGATATTTGATCAGAAAAAAGTTAAGAATTTTTTGATGTATTTACGCCTTCTGCAACAGTTAGGCCCAATTTTGGCAGTCTCCTTTACTTATCTAGGATTACATGAGCAACAGAGGTTTTAAGTGACATCTGATAGGGCTAACTGGCGCGAGGGATGCGGGCTGCGGCGGCCTAGGCCGAGAGGTCAACCCGTGTCATCTGTTAACTGGGTCACAGGTCACATCCGCGCCGACGCTTAAAATATGTGACACAATATTGTTAATTGTAAACACAGAAGATAGATAAATAGATAATTACAATAAAATATCGATACTTAGAGTGTGAATGACTACATCGGATTGCATCAGGCGTTTCTGATACTTTTGCTTTTAAGAAATTATTCTCTTTAAGACAACCATCAACGAGTGCATAAAAAATCGTCAAGGTCGCAGTGCGGAGAGTCGGGCGCAGAAGCTATAGGCTAATCGGGGAAAGTGGTCCTACGGGAGCTTTCTGCCATATTAATAAAAATGTACCTATGTAAAAAAAATCGTCACATACGTACTGTTAAGATTTTTTTTATCATACCTAAACTACATCCATATTGGAATTGTGATGCTATATCTAAATTACGTAAGACGTACGTAAGACTAATAAGCAACTTATTAACCTAAATTATTTTATTCACATACGAGTATCTAAGAAATGGTTCAATTGCTATCTTAGTCTTTCTTACTTACATATTTGAGCTCTTATTGTGGGATTTCTTTTTGGTACTAGCACAAGATCAATAGCTATAGCCATCACTAAATTAATTTTATATTTTAAAATGTTATTTAGGACTTATACACACAATATACTTCAGTTATAAACTTCAGTGAATGAAACTTGTAAAAGTCTATGCTAATATTTTGACTGTTTAACCAAAAAAATCAGTTACAGATATACCAAAGCTACGCTGTACAATAAATATTTTCGTTTCATCGGGTTTGAACAAAGCTATAAAAGCGGAGCAAAATAATAAATCCATCATGAAAATATTATTGTTAGTGTTACACGATGATGCAAATTGTATATATAAGAAGAAATACCAAGTTTGCGTGGGTAGACAACCTATCCGTCCAACATTAAAAAATGTCTGATAAAACGTGAGACTGTATTTTTTCGAAGTAATATAAATGTCAATATCAACTTAAGACTTAGACGACATGATATCTAATAGTCGTAACGAGTCTGCTTCAAAACTACATAATATCATTCACGCAACTCATCTATTTAAAACAAATATTTGACTTATCTAATATGTTCACTAATATTTCACAAAAATCAAAAAAGATTATTGAGATAAAGATCTAAGAAAAACCAATTTTAACACTAACTAAAACTTAGAAAACAGGTTATCTAATGGTCGTCAAGAATCTGCGTGCAAAACTATAGTTACTGCCAAACAGACAACTCATCTATTTAAAACTGTTTAGGTGCAAATCATAGCTCCGCTGCAAATAACAGACCTATCCAACGGACATTTAAAGATCACTGTAACAACACACAAACAAATCTTAACACGAACCAAGAATTAGACGAAAGCAAATCTTATAGTCGTAATGAATCTGCTTTAAAAACTATTCTTAATGCCAATCAGACAACTCAACTATAACAACTATCTGACTTAGCTGCAAACCATAGTTCTGCAGCAACAAAAAAATTTAAAGCAAAAAAGAACATTTTACTATTTGAAATTCAATTATATGAACTTGTGAGAATAAATTTATCTTGTACAATACCAAAGGAATCTGTAATATTCAAAATTGCGGTTTAAAATAAACGAAAAGAAAAACTCAACCAGATGATAAAATAGAGTTAAAATTCTTAGAATAGCTTGTTCGTTAAACCAACTTCAGAAACTTATACACTTAAAATGTTGAGCCCGTACCTTTAGCTTAAAAATTCATACCGGAAAGTAGGTTTCATAGAAAATGAAAATCTGTTGACCTATATTTATCCGATACTTTCTAACTAAAAAGCAAAAGTAATTTTTATTCGAACTTTATTTATTTATAGCGATTGGTCTCAGATGCTGTTTACTGGTTTTATTATTGTAATATAAATTTAACGGATATTCTGTCACATTTATCTGATATGTTGACTATTATTGCATACAATAATTCTTTTGAGTAGACTATTATATTCTGCAAAGTCCATTCTTATAGAAATATAGGACGGGACTTGTATCAATCCAGAGTAAAATATAACAGATGGGCAGATTCGATCTTTCAATTGATCGAGCAAGTGATTCAATTGATTTGCCTAAGTGTATATCAGTACATCACCTATGAGTATATCAGTAATTACTATAAACATCCAACATGAGCTTTAGCCATAGTGAAATCTGCATAGCCGCAGGTAATTTCAACAATATAAGCTAATAATTTAATAGGAAAAAATGAACACATTCTGGGATATGTGTAGCCTGGACTTATTGATTTCCTTTTCCTATCAGCACCTATTCAGTTATTTACTTGGTTAACTTTTACAACACCTGAATTCTCGTCGCCACGACGTGGTTCCACTCTCAAAACTTCGTGGCTTACAGTACTGAGATAAAATTTGTATGTATCATTTCATTTGCATGTGTCATGTCATGCAATGTCCAGTTTTTGACCTATCAAAAATCACATTAATCTATTGCTTTATTCGGACCTGTGGAATGCAAAAACACATGTTTGCATTTACAATATTATTATGGATAGTACATTGCATGAAGTGGATGTTAGCAAATTTTCAACAAACACACATATGGGACCAAAAATAGTACCGACTTGTATTTACATATAAAATCGGGCCACACACAGAAGTGGTTTTGCAAACAAATGCATTGCATCAAATCGGAGCAGCGAACTCACGATTTACATCTGCAGTTTATTTTGAACTCGCTCTGAATTCAGGGCGGGGTCATACGTTGTGTTAAAATATAAAATTCATCTTTTTTGTGTAGGAATGTAAAGTGGGCTAGATGGTTATATCAAAAAATGCACAGACAGTCCAACGACTCTACACGAATCGAATATTTTATTAATAATTAATAACTTGTTAATAAAAAGAAGATATAGTAGAGAATTTTCATTCATTCATTAAGAGCGCATATTGTAACGGCAACGAAATAAAAGTCAAACGGAGTAACGACTTAGACAAGACTATGTACGAAAAGAAATCAAATAGTGGTGTGCGGCGGCTTATATTGACTGCATCCCCTCTCTTGGCGTTAGGGAGCGACAATATGGCAGCACGGCTGACGTCACCAGTTTCATTTTGGCGGTACGGATGTATCTGAGGTGGCACACCTCTGGCTGACAGTTATCGCGCTCAACTGTAGTGGCTCGCTTAGCTGGCTTGGCTTATGCTTAGCTGACTCGACATATGGTTTCGCGTTACAATATCCACGAAATCTACGTTCAGCTTAAAGGTGGAAAAAGATCTAGGCTATACCTAAATTAATATATCAACAATACTATTGCTTGTGTATTGTGGTGGTGGTGGTGCAGGTTTTTGCATGTGTTTCTACAAATCCTGCATGTATCAGGTATGAAACGAATAGTCCACATTACATATAGCATTATGTATATTTTCTATTTAATTTATCGCGGATTATAGCAAATAATTATTACTTTTGTATTCCGAATTACACAATAACACCAAACAATGATGATAAGGTTAGATCGGGTCTCATTAAAAACACGGATGTTTATTTAAAACTTAAATTCTCTATCTTATTAAATTACACTAACATTCATTATCATTGAAGTGTTATTTTTTTTATTTGTATTCATTCTACTTGAATTAATTATAACTTTTAAATTATGAAAATATTTTTTAGTTCTGATTGCGTTATGGGCACTTCTTTTATAACCAAATTCCAATAGTGACCTATTCAGACTAGCCCGTTGGCGCAGTGGGTAATCCTGCCTTCAGCGCCGGGTCGCGGGTTCGATTCCCGCCTAGAGCCAACATTTTATATAAAAAGAATTTGTTGGCTCTTCGAGCCTGGGTGTATATTTGTATTTAAGTATGTATTTAAAAATTATATATGTATATATTCACCAGTTGTCTCTCACCCATAACACAAGTATTAAAGTTACTTACTTTGGGGACGGACGACCGTGTGTGTAAGTGTCCTATATATCTATTTATATTTATTTATCCAAGGTTATATTTCCGCCTAGTAGAAAATCTACCCGGGATTCCACGTGAAGCGAAACATATCATATACCTTTATGTCTTCAGCATGTTAATTTAGAGGCATATGTTATTTCATTTATTTAAACGAATACATTTAAATACATACATATAATAAGTTATGTATCCAATTAATCTAATAAAAATCATTATACGCCTGCTCTTAATCCCACTCTAAGTGGGGTCGACACGACATGCTATATACACATGATAAGGCTGCGTATATAACGACCAGCCGCCTGCCTGACGTCAACTTACCTTAGCCGTATTTTACGATATTTCGGCAAGAAAACCGAGGTGTCGTAAAAGGTGGTCAAAAGTAATTTGACCCGCCGTATGGTATCCGGCTGAGTAAAATAGACCACCTTCCTTAATGAGGCGTCTTAAAAGGCGACTAAGGTAAATTGATGTCAGGCAAGCGCAGGTCATAAAATACCAAACCGAATCATGTGATAAGATGTTTATAACATGTTGTGCTGACCCAACTTAGAGTAGGATAAGGACAGGAGGATAATTCAAGTAAATGTAGAAACTGAAATTAATGACTGTAGTACTCGACGACTCCACGACTGTTCGCTTCAGTCAATATGTGGCTACGGTGGAAGTAACTCTGCCGAAACAACGACCCTTATGCAAAAGTAACTAGATTTTATCCCAGTATTAGATGTCTGCTTATAATAAGTAGTAACTGGGTGACCGAGCCTTGCTCGGTAATTTTTAAGGTTTTTTCGGTCCTCCTCCTCGAGTCGTCTTCCTCAATGTTGAGGGTCGTGACCTCCACTACGGATTACTTTGGTGCGAACTATGTTACGCCAACGGGGTCTGTTGTTCGCAGCGTGAATAGCCTCATACATCTTGCTGTCGAGAGTGGTGCAGATTTGACCAGCGCATTCGACTCCGACCTCGTGGTCTCTTCCCCTGGATTTTGCCGGTGCTGACCATCTTTTCAAGATAATTACCACTTTTACGCGCAATATGGCCAAAATTCTCAAGGACTCGTTGCAGGCAGATGGTTGAAAGCCTAGTTGAAACGTTGAGTTCCTTGAGAATTGATAAATTGGTTCTTTTAGCAGTCCAGGGGATGCGCAACATTCTCCTCCAACACCACATCGCGAAAGGTTTTTTCGGTAAGAAGATATAAAAAATGGGGCCGGGTGACATGAGCGAATCGATCCCAAGTTAAGAACGTTTTTAGTCCGCGCGTTACCATGAGGCTATCACAACTTTGCATTTGACAGCTCAAATATCCCTTACTTTCTATTCAACATTTTCGCATTTTTCAATCCCCAAAAAACAGGGATAAACGCTATTTTTTTGATGAATCGCGAAAGTTGAAAATCTAATATATACTTTAGATTCGAAACGATAAAGGTTTTAATATTTGTGTTACAAAATGTGTGTATTGCTTAAGTGCCCTCAATTGTTTATTGTGTTTGTTTCACACACTTCTGTTGTCCTTGTATTACAAATCATGTAGGCTACGAGGTCGGTACTGGCAATAATGCGGAATATTATTCCCAAATGATTGTTATTCAAATTTGATTCAAGCGGTTATTCATTGAGCACTTATTCATAATTGAGTTCATTTTTATACAAAGAAATATCTTTTTTAAAAGCTGTTATTCAATTGCCGTATATGTATGTGAAGGTTGTATCTTGCAAGTTAAATTTGACCCACTTCCAGGTGTCCGATTGAAAAGATACTGGTTTAATTTCGAAGACAATTAATGCATGTTTATGATAATTATGACCTGATGCTGCCAGGATTGGTTCCAGACGAGGGAACTGCTCGATGGTCAACATTAGGCACATGCAATTTTATCAAAAGTTTTTTTTTAAATGTACATGTACACTTTTCATAATAGTTTCACCTGTACACTTCTGAAACCTGTACATCTCTGAAAATACTGATTATTCGAATACATGTCTTAAGTAATATTTATTTTATTTGTTAGCGTACACTATATACAATAACACGATATAATAGGAATACAACAATTCCCGTTCCGAGATGCACTCTTCTTGAATGACAGACAAAGACTGAACGCATCTGAAACGTTTTATCAATAGGAAGACTGAAACAACACGACACAGTGTTGCCAACATTTCAGTCAAAAAGGCGCGAAACTCTTGTTTCATGACAGTGTTGCTATAAAATACAAAGCGAAAGTTATTGGCGAGAAAATATTTATATTTTATTGTCCTTTCGTGGCATTCCCCGCCTATCACATTGTTATTTTGTCCTTTCAGAGCTCAAATGTTGACTGGAAGAAATCCCTTATTAGGATAAGTCCGCCTTTGTACAGTTTTTATTTATATATTTCTGTGCCATGTATGTTTTTTTCTACTTTTGTACAATGAAGAAATTAAACAAACAATAAACAACAACACTTGGATGCTTGTTTATATGTGACCGTAACTAAATTTACTTACTTATTAGATGTAGGTACTTAGTCTAGCTTCGTAGAATTATTTCGTGAATTAATCGACAAATTCAACTGCTGGACACTATTTGGTAAATCAGTACTGAAATGAATCTAATGCTTCTTAAATCTTGTGAATTCTTGAATTTGTATATATATACAAGATTAACTTATTTAAATATTAAAGATATATATTAAAGATATACACATCCATCTTTCTTAATGCTTAGTAACTGTCTATTTGCCGCAGGTACTCGTAGTAACCGCGGCACGCAGCTATAAGTTAATTACTTTGGTTAGATAATTAATATTTTGATAACAAATTTATAACGGTAATTGTGAATAAGCGTCCAGTCAAAAGTTGTGTAGCCCAGCAGTAACACCGTACGACTCTTTCGAGGAGGTCAAGGATTCAAACCCGGGCAGACACCAATGAGTTTTTCTGTTAAAACTTATGTGTCTAATTGATAATTGCAATTTATCACACGCTTTTCGGTGAAGGAAAACATCGTGAAGAAACTTGCATATCTCTAGAGAATTCTGAGATATGTGTAACCTACCAATCCGCATTGGAGCAGCGCAGTAGGTCTTAGCTCCAATCCTTCTCACCAAAAACGGAAAGAAGAGCCTATTCTCAGCAGTGGGATAGTAACAGGCTGCTACTTACAATAGTTGATAGTATCAGTAAAATTAAGTAGTTATCTTGAGCAGACATGTAGAAACAGCGGGGGACTTTGTTTTGTCAGGATAAAATACCTTATTAGTATGTTAGACGAAATCAATTGCAACCAACAGCGTAATATTTACTCTTATTCTTAGAAATAATTGCGTCGCGCCAGACGGTTGCCATGCAAATAATTGGCTACGACAGGTACTTGTCTCAAAATGATCCCACAGGAAGGGGGGACCCCCACTGGCGTCCCGGTGGTCCGCACTTGTTGAGTTCCTTTGTTGTCTGTCGTCTGGCACCGACTTGTCGGTAACTATTCCGTATTTATTTTACCCTCAATGTTAACTTGTAACAATTTGTGTTAGGAATTCGTCATCCATACCTAATATTACATACTAGGTATGGATAATATTATATATTAGGTGTATTATTATTTTTATTATTGTTATATACCTAATGAATAAATGAATGAATGAATGAACACTTTTATTGAACACAAAAAACACAACGTTACAGTAAAAACTAAAAATAATATTATATATATGGTAGATATATAATATTATTATATACCTAATATATAATATTAGGCAATAATTGACGATTCAAAAGCACTTGTTTACAAGTTTACTTGAATAAACGTAAGGGGTGTCGTAAAAGGCGACTAAGGTAAGATGATGTCAGGCAGAGGGCCGGTCGTAAAATACGTAGCCAAATCATTTAAAAACATGTTTATAACATGTTTCGCCAAACCCCACTTAGAGTGGGATACGGGTAGGTGATAGTGAACGTATGAAGTGCTTGTGTATTGTGGTGGCTGTGGTGGAGGTTTGTGCATATGTTTTTACGAATCCTGCATGTATCAGGTATGAAAACGTAATGCCCACGCTACATTTAGCGTTATATATATTTTCTATTTTACTTCATCCCGGAGTATCTTTCTTCTTCTTTGTCAACCGATGGACGTCCACTGCTGGACGTAGGTCTCTTAATGGGAACTCCACACCACACGATCTTGTGCCGCTTGGACCCAGCGGCTCCCACGACCTTTTTGAGGTCGTCAGTCCAACTCGTGGGGGGTCTACCGACACTGCGTTTTCCGGTGCGGGGTCGCCATTCCAGTGTTGGAATCCCGGAGTATAGCAAAATAATTTTATTTTACTTTTCTATATAAAAAAAATAATTATCAACACAAAATGAAAGTATGATGCTATGTTCCGCGGTTTTGTTATTATTTTTGTATCCTTAAAGTAATGCCTAATTCTATAAATATTGCTTCATGCTCAAAGTACTCAGGAAACCGATTACTCAGTCAACGAATATGCACTTGTTAAATTTCTTTGTTGTCTGCAATCTTTCCCGCTTTCTGAACTATACAGTAAACGTCACTTTGACGTTTATACTGATACCGTCTTTTATGAGATCAAATAATAAACGGTTATGGACTTTATCATCATCTTCTTACCCTTATCCCACTCTAAGTGGGGACGGGGTGTTATAGACATACTGTCACATGATGTGGCTACGTATTTTACGACCGGCCGCCTGCCTGACGTCAACTTATCTTAGTCGTATTTTACGATATCACGGTAAGAAAGATCTAATCTACTCAGCCGGACACCACACGGCGGGTCGACTTACCTTAGTCGCCTTTTACGACAACTTGACTTTTGAGACGGACAGCAGTGTGTGTGATTGTGCTATATATTAAACAGAAATGCAACAACTTATACGAATGCTTACATCCAGTTACGCAGCGTTTCATAATAAAAAATCGATATTTCATGCAAATAATTGGCTCATGACAGTTACTTTCTACGCCCCCCACTTTCACCCACGAGAGGGGGGCGACGGTTACCCCGTTAGCTGGTCTGGACTTGTTGAGTTCCTTTGTTGTCTGCATTCCCCACCGTCTAGTCGGTAACTGCGTCTGGTGTTGGTTTGTAGTCAATACCGGATCTCGTCGGATGTCGGTAGTTGCATGCAGGATTCACAAAGGCTTATTCAGTAGTTACATAAAATTGACTGTTATTCATGATTTCGTATACGTACTGTTCGGTATATGTATTAAAGGTGCTTTTAAATTCTATGGTATGTTAAAATCGGTTATGGTAAATAATAAATCTTACGCGTTTTTACACCAAACGCGCTTAAACTTAACCAAAAATAAATACCATATTTCTACATTAATTTTAAAGTTCAGAGTTTTTTTTTGTCTAAAGTTAGAACACTGCTCATATGATTCTCATATATTTTTGTACAGTTCGAGATTAATATTACAATAAAAAAAAACACCACGCAGCTCATTTATTTGTAGCAGTAAACAGAAAGGCAAAATTTAATTTTAAATTTCTTTTTAATTAATTTTGAGTCTTCGATAGATCTTTCAGAGGTTAAAGGGTTATCCGTTTTTTGTGGTGCACCCTGTATATGGGCCAACACACATGGACGTCCATCCTCAAAATAGGTAACTTAATACTTGTTTGAGATAGAGACAAATGGTAAATAATATATATATTTTTACTACTTTAATACATATGTACACCCAGGCTCGAAGAACCAACAAATTGTGTTAAGTATATGTTTGTCCTCGGCGAAAATCAAACTTGCGGCTGCAGACCTGCAGGTAGAGTCACTGCCATCAGAGCTAGCCAACTATATCGCCCTATCCGAAGAATAAAGTAACACTTCACGTGTTAAAGCATAGGAAATGTGACTTTATTCTTATGATAGTGACGATGTAGTCTAATATCTTACTTATTTTCTAATAGTTCTAATTTCTATAGTTCTAATATTGGGACCCACTGTCAGGTGTCAACATATGGATTTATTTTCTTTTTAATTCCTATCAATCTAGCGATTACTTATCACAATTGAATAAAGGCTATTACTCCTTCCTACTTATAAGTCACACATGTATATGGAAATGTATGTAGGACTAACTATTTTCGGATATATTATCCTTATATCTTCATCCCATATGTATATTTTCTATAGCAATTGATTAAAGTTGGTAAGAAAATAATATTACGTCCCTTTTAAGAGCAATGATGTTGTGCATATTTACAACTTGGGGCATATCATACCATACTAAAAGTCGAAGCCTGAAAATAAGGCAGGGCAAAAATTAGTCTTATATGGAATGCGATGGACTCGAATAGTATAAGATTGACCTTTGTCAATATTATCAATAACGTTTGTTCCAGATTTTTAAATATGGCGATGTTAGTAATTGGATGTTGTTAATTAAATAATCCTCCTGCCCTTATCTCACTCTAAGTAGGATCGGCACATGCTATAAAACATATTGTCACATGATTTGGCTACGTATTTTACGACCGACCGCCTGCCAGTTGTCAAATTAACTTAGTCATATTTTACGAAACCTCGGTAGGAAAGAAGGTAGTCTATTCTACTCAAACCTTTCAACTTACCTTAATCGCCTTTTACAACAATTCGGTAAGAAACAAGAGTAGTCTATTCTACTTAGCCGGATACCACATGGAATAATTTAAGTAATTAGAAATTCGCGACATATTTAAAATGATATTGACCTTCCATTTGCTACCTAAGTGATGTAATAAATTTATCCCTTGAAGAAACCTGTTTATCTTAAACTAGCAGCATTTGCGGTTTTGCCCGCGCATATATTAGTAAAACTCCTCTGTCTTCCAGGGAAAGTCCCATCAATCATCATGTGAAACCTACAAATCCACATTGGAGCAGCATCATCAGTCTCAGCTCTCCCAACCCATCTATCTAAAAACAGAGATAGTAGGCTTATTTCCAGCAGTGGGTTAGTAACAGACCGTTCCTTTTATGCTTGTGTTTATGATCTAGAGGACGCTATGACGTATTGAAGGTCATAAACCAGGCGCAATAGTGGCAAAAAATGTTGGGTTGATGAGTTCGTCCACCCCGAGCGCACTCATCCATCATGTTAACGTTTAATTCAATCGTGTGATAATTGAAACGGGCGTGGCCCGACACTGCAGCTGCTAAGTACGAAAGGCTGTTTAAGCAGTGAGTATACTCAGATAAAACATAATACTGGTAACTGGCCCTACGTTCTTTGCGAAATCTGAGATACACCCGAAACCTTATTACAGTTGCTTCCACCTACATCCTAATTACGTCTGACCAGCGAAAATATAGGCGTTCAAAAAGGGTACTATAAAACCCTAACGATCATAATATAACTATCGTAAGTCGTAGTCTGGCCTCACAGAAAGCACTCATAGGACGAAGTTGCCCGATCCTAGTAGAGTTTCTGCGCTGTATTCTCCGCGTTTTTGCAACCTTGGCGAAGTTTCTACACTTGCCCGTCTCGCGTGGTGACTCTGTAAAAGAAATTGAGATTAGCACCATACAGTTAATCAGAAAAAGTAACTTAACTTAGAGCCTTTGGAAGTTGTCTTGGCCTCTATATGTCGTTAACTTCGCCTATTTCTCACTAATAGACAATTAATATTAAACTTCTCTGTCCAACTCTCGACCAACTATAAAATGTATGGAATAGTCAAACAAACCAGACACTGATTTGATTCTGCCAGTACTTACCCTGTAATTTTCGAGCATTCCTTTACTCGGACAGTGAAGTAGATAACAAATTTAGTAATTAGGAAATAAAAAATATACCGAGGATTAAACTTCCTTTATATTTTCTCGAGAGAGAAAGAGATCCTGGCTGTAGAGGAAATTTTTGGTTGAGAATGAAAAATATTGGTGGTCTCTTTCACCTTGTGCGGGAGAAAGCGAACTATACAAAGCCAATCTTCACAATCAGAAGAAACACCATAATAATTAGATGGTGTATAGAGTTTGATGCTTTCTGTACATTCTGTATTTAAAAATTAAATGGCCTTATTATTCCACTGCTAGGATAGACATCCTCTCTTCCTTTTGTGAGAGAAGGATTCGAGATTAGATCACACCATATTGTGATGTGTTATGGCACAAATCTATAAAAAAGATAAGTTTTAGTTTCAACATTTACTTTTATTTAGCCGTTGTTAAATAATGTAAGAACAATCTCGATTACCGTAGTGGAAAACTACGTTAAACTCGTGCTAATGGACCAGTATCCATTACTACAACGTGAGTTTAATGTTTACGTTACACAAACGGTAATTGGACGTGTATTCCAACTTTCTGGTTTTGTTCAGTAATGATTGGCTATTTATTTTTCCTTTGTGCCCTAGAAGACATATTTCACTATAGCAAGTCAATCTATCTTTTGTTATATATTCTTATGCCCTATCCAACTATAAGTGTCGTCGGCACATGTTATTCGCTTGCGTTCTGTCAACACTGGCGCATTCTTTTATATGCATATCATAATTAAAACAATCAGACCATCTCTCTTCCGGCCTCTCTCTAGTCACATATCATCCACATCTTTAATATTAAATGAGTTAATATTTTATATATATATATTTCAGAATCTCGGAAACGGCTCCAACAATTTTCCTGAAATTCAGCATGTAGGGGGTTTTGGGGGAGAAAAATCGATCTAGATTAGAAGTTTTATTTCAAAAAAATGTCATTTATCCCTTTTTTCGGGCTCTATAATTTTTTTGAAATTTACGTTGAATGCAATCACAATTTTTCGCTGTCAAAAGTAAAGGCATGGTGGTTCATTTGGGGAACGGGCGGTCTAGAGGTGACAATACCTAGGATCGAGCCCCTATTGCCATATTATTTTTTAATTTTTCGTTTCAATTTTTTTTACATCATTTAAAAAATTACTGAGCAAGTCTCGGTCACCCAGGTACTTCATATCATTCAGGTACTCATTCAGTTAAATTATTTTCATCCTCATTATATGTCCATACCAACCTTATCAAGTCAATCCTCATTATTACTAACAAATAAAGTATGAAAATACCATATTTAACTCCAAAACCTATCTTGTTTAACATCGCCATATTTTTAACAGACGGTTTGTCAACTAAAAGGTCCCAACAATCCCCTTACATTGTTTTTATTTACAGTCTTGTTTTCAGTTTAAAATTTTGAACATTTTGACGCTTAACTCCTTTTTCGATGTCATTAAAACTATATTAGCATAACTAGTACTGATTACTCATATTTTTGAATTTTCTTATGTCTTATAATTTATGTCTTATTCTATCGGGTAGGCCCGTCTAGTTTCGAATCCATCCGTGGCCCTTATTCATGAGCTCTTTTTGCAGCATTATCGATACTGGCACTGATCCTTATCAGACTCTAAACGAAATTAGACTTAAGTATAACAGGTTTTTATACAAAAACGACGAGTAATAACTTATAGGTTACCACATTCGCCGGAATATCCATTACCAAAGGTCTATTAAAGTATAGAGCTCTATAATTATGTATGGAGCAAAGACTGTTGTTATGGTAATTGAATCAATGTTTATGATGTACGGCTAAATTGCATTAATCTTGTACGTTGTACCACAATTGCATTGATCAAGGGCAGGAGGACGTCGCCTTTTGCACGTTATTCTGTGTTTATCTTTTGTCTGATACATCAGATATGGGAACATCAGACATATATTTATATATACCAACTAATTTTATTATTATTTACTTTTCAATGTTTTACGTTACGAATTATATTCGATTACGCCGTGTTGTATCCGGCGGAATAGAATAGACCACCCTCATTTCTTACCGAGGTGTCGTGAAAGGCTACTGAGGTAAGTCGACACGCCGTGTGGTATCCGGTTAAGTAGAATAGACCACCCTCATTTCTTACCGAGGTGTCGTAAAAGGCGACTAAGGTAAGTTGATGTCAGGCAGGCGGCCGGTCGTAAAATACGTAGCTAAATCATATGACAACATGTTAATAACATTTTGTGCCGACCCCACTTAGAGTGGGATACGGGCAGGAAGATGATGATGAATTATATTCGATTTTTAAATTTTGATAGTGATAGTTTATGTAACTATGGTTTACCGCGATATTGGTCGATTTTTATCGTTATTTTTTTGTTTGTTTGAGCTTTTGATAAATAAAAAGCACCGTTCAAGTTTAAATTTTCTAAAATAAGAATGGGAATAAAAAACATCAACGTTTCGCTTTTAATAAAATAAACATTAATTCGGTTCTTAAAATGATAGCTCCATTTAAAATAAGTAGACTCAATGTAAATTTTGCAACGAATCTACTTTCATAATATAATATTAGCTAGTATTAATTAAGTATTTATAATTATTACTTACAATATAATTGTATAATTACGTCCGTCATAAACTAATTATATAAAGTTAATTCATTTCTCTTATATAAAGTGATTTTGTTTTCCAAATAAACAATTCTTGGATGGCATGGAGTTTATTTATGTATTGACTTTATTTGTATTTACATAAAGGTACAATATTATTCCTTTATATTATTGCTTCGACACATTTTAGGTTGAGGCATAAAATATGAACTACTAAAGGCCTGTTTCACAAGTTACTGATAAGGTGTCGTATAGTTAACCGACAAATAAATTAAGAAGCAGATAAATGTATCTAAAACAAGACTGTAAAAAGTGAAAATAACAAAAAGTCGCGGCCATTTTAGAATAGGTATTTGCTATACAGTAGATAAACAAAAAAACAGCCACATGATCTACCTGTTAACTTATTAGGGACTTTAAGTGCTGAATAAGCGTATCAGAAACCTGAGAAACGCAAAATTCCGAGATACATATGTGTCAGATATGTTTCTATGAAAGAATTGACAGTTTATTGGTAACTTAACAGGCCCTTAATATTAAGTATTGACAGAACGAAGTTCTCCAATACTATTTGGTCTTCGGCCTTGTACGAGATAGTAACAACAAAATGGAACTAGTTATAATAATTATATTTTAAAAGAACAATCACTAATTTTCTTTCTGGCTCTTCTCGGTAGCAGTACTTTTTCTAACCACCTGTAGAGTTTGGAAAGCACGTGTTTACAAAATTACTTGAAAGAAGAGTGATTTGAATTTAAAGAAAATTTTATTCAATTACATTTAATGTTAAATAGGTAGCCGTGTGGTATCCGACTAAGTAGAATATTACCACCCTCATTTCTTACCGAGGTGTCGTAAAAGGCTACTAAGGTAAGTTGACCCACCGTGTGGTATACGGTTTAGTAGAATAGACCACCCTCATTTCTTACCGAGGTGTCGTAAAAGGCTACTAAGGTAAGTTGACCCACCGTGTGGTATACGGTTTAGTAGAATAGACCACCCTCATTTCTTACCGAGGTGTCGTAAAAGGCGACTAAGGTAAGTTGACCCACCATGTGGTATACGGTTTAGTAGAATAGACCACCCTCCTTCTTACCGAGGTGTGGTAAAATACGACTTAGGTAAGTTGACGTCAGGCAGGCGGCCGGTCGTATAAACACACCCAAATCATGTCACAGCATGTTTACAACATGTTGTGCCGATTCCACTTAGAGTTGGATAAGGGCAGGAGGATATATATTTAATGTTAAATCGGTGCATATACCCGAATCAGATAGGGATATAACACAAACATCATTTCCATATAAATCTGCATCTATTTTCAGAATTTAAATCATTTGGCAAACTATCGTTATTTCTGTTCGGATTCAGCGAGCACGGGAGGAATTAGTGCAGATCCAGCGTTTCATGTAAGATATGCTAATTTACGAGTGAATACGAGTGAACTATTTACTGACATTCGTTTGAATGGGAAACAGGAATTGAATTGAATTTATATAATTAGACTTTACTTTGTGAAAATACAAAATTTTATCATTCAGTCTTCTGCATTTATTCCATGGTTGTTTTGGGTAGTTATTTTACGATTGGCTGCTTGCCTGTCGTCAATTTACCTCAGTCCCATTTTACGACACCTCGGTAAGAAGTGAGGGTGGTCTATTTTACGAACCCGATTACCACACGCTTGATCGACTTACTTTAGTCTCCTTTTATGACACCTCGGTAAAAAAAGAACGGTGGTCTATTCTATTTAGCCAGATACCATAATATTTTGCTATAATCCGCGATAAAGTAAATAGAAAATATATATAAAGCTAAATGTAGAGTGGACTCCGTTTGCGTACCTGATACGTGCAGCAATAAAAAATAAAAATGCAAGCACTAAAACCTCCACCACCGCAATCAGAATACACGTTCACTCACAAACTCAACAACCGCAACCGAAGCATCATCAGGAGATAGACTCCACAACAAAATCTCAAAACGATATAGTTTAAAACTAATTTTTACACTTTACAATAAAATTAGTTGTATTCTTATTTAATTGGAAAATAATGAACTCTTATCGTATTTGTTTTACCTGTATATAAAACTATATTTATAAGGGCTTGTACACAAAACTGCGGTGCGAAGTCGCATCTCTAAAACCTGTGACCGCATCCCAAGAACATACGAACTGATTCGCCTCACGTGTTTCTGGGATGTTACGTCACACTTGTTGACCACATTATGTTTAGTACTCAATTTCAAATACGTTTAGTACAGTTGACGGTCGTCGAAGGAATGGTCATCCTGGGAGACGCCTTGCCGTAGGAAATCGCATCGCAGAAATTCGTGTCGCAACTTTCTGCGTTGTGAATTCGCATCGCGTCTTATCGCAGTTTTGTGTTCAAGCCCTTAGGTTATCGCTAGTAATTATATTTTATCAAGTTGACCTAACTATAAAACTGTTTATTGCGGTTGATATCGTTTAATTATATTCTAAACACTATTTTAATGATACATCAGTAATTTTATTCAATTAGTAGCTTATACCGGCAACTTTGTTTGCTTGGACTGTTGGCGCGTGATAGTTTGATAATAGATGGCGCTTTTTAATGTCATCCTATTCCTGTAGAATTAACAGGATTTCTATAGTAAGTAGCGGCCTGTTACTCACCCCACTGCTGAGAATAGGCCTCTTCTCTCCATTTTTGGAAAGAAGGATTGGAGCAAAGACCTACCACGCTGCTCCAATGCGGATTGGTAGGTTACACGTATCTCCAGGATTCTCTAAAGATATGCAGGTTTCCACACGGTGTTTTCCTTTACCGAAAAGCGTGTGATAAATTGCAATTATCAATGAAACACATAAATTTTAACAGAAAAACTCATTGGTGTCTGCCTGGATTTGAACCTGTGACCTCCTTGCAAGAGTCGCACGGTGTTACCGCTGGGTCACCACAGCTTCGAGGATTTCTATAGCCTATATGTTATTCCGGTGTATAATTGTGCCCAATTTCATCGATATTGGTTTATCGGATTCGCCGTAAATGAGTAACAAACAATAATAATAATATAAGATAGGGTAGGATCGTAGAATTATTTTGCCATAATGGCGTTCTTTAACAAAAGCTATGTAATACTAAGTGTAGGAAGCAAATAACACATATTTGTTTGTTGCTAACTACATCGGTGAGAATTTTTGTAACGTATAACATAATACGTTAACCTTAAACGAAATTAAATGTGAATTGCTGATAATCTTAAAAGTGAAACCTTGGGCCATGCTATACCCGCAGCCTTGTCAAGCACGGCCCTGCCCTGACACCGATATATAATAACGAAATGGGAACTGAATATGAAATATATTTTACGTTTACAATCTTTGTTTACATAGGTGTTTTGTTGCTACACAATCGATTGTAGTGGTAGAAAATCAAAAGAAATTTTAAGAAGATTTTGACGTGACAACGTCTTAAATTAGGTTGCGGCTTCGAGTCACTCATGAAAAAGTGTAACGCCCGCTCACGTCTGTTACGATGAGTCACCGAACGAAAGAGAGGCCCGCCGGACTGGTAAAAGCCTTGCGTCTCTCTCCCACTCCAATCCATCACATTTAAAAAGACGTTGTCACGTAAAATCTTTGCCCGTAAAACCGACCGTTTTTATTTTTTTTTGTAATTTTTATCAATTTATTTATTAAAGTATCAATTACACACAAGAAACAAATAATGATTCGGCAGATACTAAACAAATACACAGTTCTTTGTTTATGATTCTTAAGTTACCTATTACATTAAACTTGCTATGGAAGGAAACTGAACTAGGATTCTCTGTATATATTCTTTTAAATAATAAGGCAGTTGTGATTGCAATAACTATGTCCTTATATATATTTAACGTTGATCGTTCCGTCACTACTGATGTGAACTAGGACCGAGACAGTTTTTTCATTGAATACAACACAACAACATGAGTTAAATAACAGTAACGCAAGTTTTATTTTCTATTATAGCTAGCACAATTTTAGAATTTCTATCAATTCTAGCAATAATTAATTAGAATGTTGATTATAAGTATATATATGACTGGCCCGTTGGCGTAGTGGGTAGTAATCCTGCCTTCAGCTCCGCGGGCCACGGGTTCGATTCACGCCGAGGGCCAACATTTTCCAAAAATGAATTTGTTGGTCTTTGAGCCTGGGTGTATATTTGTATTTAAGTATGTATTTAAAAAATATATAAGTATATATTCACCAGTTGTCTCTCACCCATAACACAAGTATTAAGTTACTTACTTTGGGGACGGACGGCCGTGTGTGTAAGTGTCCCATATATTTATTTTATTTTAAGTTATGGAAAATTTTCAAAATTTGTAATTTACGTTGTTACAGGTATGTAAGGGTGAATGTGGTTGCTAGCAGAACCTTGCAGTGAGCGAATCCAGATGATCATGGAGTAAATAACTTAAATGGCCACTGAAGAAACCGTTTGTATTCGATAATCTTATACAACAGAAAGTTTTTTTTTTACATGAGTTTCTCAGCGATCTTAGTCTAACTTAACTAAGTCGCCTTTTACGACAACTCCGTAAGAAAAGAGGTTGGTCTATTCTGCTCAGCCGGATACGATACGGCGGGTTTTTTTACCTAAGTCGCCTTTACGACAACTCGGTAAGCAATGAAGGTGGTCGCTGTATAGAAATATACTGTATAATTTTTAAACAAACAAGTACATTTTTTATTTCTCTCCATACCATTTCGATCATATATGTTCATTCAATTTCAGACCACGTTCCCTCTAATATTAAACAGTGGGTATAAAAAAGAAAATAGTATTTAATTGAGGGTATTTTAACAGTATAGCTGTCACTGTCGAAGTCGGGAGTACCACTAGTCTAAAATATATTATACAAGGAATGTATAAGTACTATTTAGTTCTGGAAGAAACAAAAAATGCGCTTTTTATTTCTTTCCATACCATTTCAATCAATAGAATAGAATAGAATATTTATTTACTCACATACAGGTTACATTAAGTTAAGAAATTAATAACTTTCTATGTTAAGTATACTTTCTTATCTACTATGTTGATGATTTAAGTTATTACATTAGAATTACTATGACTATTACTAGAGACTGGCGCATGAACTAGGATTCCGTGTATTTGAGGTCGCCAGAGACTTCCAATCCAATTCCAATCGCACACCCCCCACACACACACACACGCACGCACGCACGCACGCACACACGCACGCACGCACGCACGCACGCACGCACGCACACATACACACACATACACACTACACACACACACTACACACTACACACGTAAACACACTTATAAAAATTTATAATCGTATATCGTTTCACTTTAGTTTTTTATGAAAGTATTTATTATGTACGTACCCAAATACTACATTCATTGTAACGATATATAAATAAATCAATACCGTCCAAGTTCATTCAATTTCAGACCACGTTCCCTTAAATATTAAACGCGGGTACCGAATCACTATGGATGCGATCGGTTGCATTTCCGTTGGCGGTCATCGCCTGGCCTGGCGGGGCGTTGACATCGCTTTGTCTTGCAACAGCACAGTGTGAACAGAACTTTACTCCCACGCGTGATACATAATTTCGGATGCGGCAACATTGACTTTGATGGATGTCATTAATTTGGTCTAATTTGCTTTAAAACCTATCTCAATTTTTTAGTATCAATGACTTAGCACATTATTATTATTAGTGCGAGACTAAGTTGGTATGGTCATGTAAAGAGGAGGGATGAAAAGAGGGTGACCAAAAGAGTGATAAATATGAATGTGGATGGATGTATGGTTAGAGAAAGGCCAAAAAAAGATGGATGGATTTTGTGAAAAATGATATGCATGTTAAAGGAGTGGCACCAGAGTTGACGAATGATAGAGGAGAATGGAAGAGGAAACATATTGTGCCGACTCCACTTAGAGTGGGATAAGGGTAAGAGAATATATATATTATTTACTGATTTATTTGGAAATGTTTATTCCCCATAAGAAAAATCCTTTGAGAAAGTATCATTGGAAACTTAATTTTGAAGCTTGACTAATTATTACATAATTTTCCATACCTGATAATTCCGTTTAAATATTTTTTGATTTGTAAAAAGTATGGAGAGTATTTTTTGAAATTAATTAGTAATATTAAAGACATGTAAATTTTAAATTTTTTATCGAAATAATTGTTTTATTTCAGAATTTTATTGCCAGTCAAACTGGTTATTTTATCTGAAGTTTCGATTTATTACTTTCTTGCAAACTTACCCGTCTAGCCAAGTAGGTATGCGCTATAAATTGCTTGGAGTAAAATAAAAGGATATTGCAATTTTATGTGTCTGCTCCAGC
This sequence comes from Morpho achilles, assembly GCA_947086495.1. Classification (NCBI taxonomy): domain Eukaryota; kingdom Metazoa; phylum Arthropoda; class Insecta; order Lepidoptera; family Nymphalidae; genus Morpho; species Morpho achilles. The sequence continues at coordinate 13,904,998 of CAMTZB010000015.1, forward strand.
ATACACTCCCACAAATTACATGGCACTGTCACAGCACTATGATCTTAATGGTCAAAGGGGAAAGAACTACAGGTGTCTCCGTTGCTATGTACTAGACGGTGTTGAATCGATGCACAAATTCTTATTTCTTCTTTGCACAGTGCACACTGCACCGCCAGTTGGGCGGACGCCACGCAGTGCCGCGGTCGCTCGCGCCACGCGCTCTTTCGTTACCCCGCGAACTCGTTGACTCCTCCGAAACTTTTTGTTTGTTTTTGTTATTCCTTGTTTATTACGTTGTCGGATTGCGTCGCCTCTGCGTAAAGAAGGTGAGTTGTTTTGCTTTAGTTCGACAAGTTTATACGATACGATATTACTTATGTTTGAGAATGTAGTTTCTTTTGTTGCGCAGTGTGATGCCAATGAAGATGCAAACTGTTTTGTGATTTGGTGTTCGCAAGCAAAGCGAGTAATAAAGTTGTGAACAACTTAATTACCGAAGAGAATTTTGGTACATTGAATGCTATTTATTTACTCGGATCTTTAACAGCAAAAAGTAAAAAAAAAAGTAAGCAGCGGCCTGTTACTCTCCCACTGCTGGGAATAGGCCTCTTCTCTTCGTTTTTTTGAGAGGATTGGAGCTAAGACCTACCACGCTGCTCCAAATGCGGATTGGATATGTGTACATATCTCCAGAATTCTCTTGAGATATGCTAGTTTCCTCACGATGTTTTCCTTCACCGAAAAGCGTGTGATAAATTGTAATGATACATACACATAAGTTTTAACAGAAAAACCCATTGGTGTCTGCCCGGGTTTGAACCCGTGACCTTCTCGAAAGAGTCGCACGGTGTTACCGCTGGACTATCACAGCTCTATTTCTAACAGCACATTACATATTAATTAATCCTACAAATCTACTATATAGTTTTTAATTAATTACATAATTAATATAGATTTAATAATAAATGACATAAGTACCAATTATAGGACATCACATCATTCTTTATTACAATGTTACAAATCACCATACAAACCATGTATGGTGATTGGGTTTTAAAACTCCGTTGATATTTCGTAGTAATTCATCTTGATTAGCAATACATAAAATAGGGGAAAAATATAAATTTATCTATGCTCTTTTTTTAGATTTTAACTTTTTATTTCTAAATAAACAAACAAAAACTTTGCGTGTTCTTGCTGAATATTCTTGTTGCACGTGTGTAAACACGTTGTTATCCTATCCGGAAATCAAAGTATATTTATAACTTTTCATCATAGTATTATCCAATCGAAACCTTTATCGTATACAAAAATATATTTTAATATGCAAATTGTAATTACTAGAACAATATTTTTGGAACTATTAGTTTCTCAGTTGGAACTATTAATTTCTCAGTTGAAGAACACCCTTTTTTTTGAAGACATATTTAAGCCTACTTTATTTACTTGGTCCCTCACTGAGGATCGTGGTTACTTGAAATACTTATTCTCATGATCTGCCTTTATCGATTCCAAACCAAAGTAGCTTTCACCATCTGATAGAATTTGGAGGAGGAGATGGCTTCTTCCCACTGGTCAACCATTTTGTTGGGTCTCGTACACTCTTGTCTTTGGTATAGCCATCAATGGTCAGATTTTCAAGGTTGCCATTTCCTGTGCGCAATGTGGCCGAAGTACGAAAGAATACGTTTTTTTGGGGTTTAATGGCAATTAGGGAGAGAGTACTTTTGTAGATTTAGAAATATATATTTGTACATTTGGTCGTCCGTGGTTTTGTGGAGCATTCGCTTTTAGCACCACATTGCATCTATTCTCTGTCTCTTTCTCTGAATAGTCCCAAGTCTCTACTCTATGGAGATAATTTGTTGAGGATTATTAAGGCTCTAACTAAACCAGTTTTGGTTTTACAGCTTATTTCCCTATTTTTCCAGGTTTGTCATCTGGTCTTTAGTATTGATCAAACGATGGCGTTTGATCTCCAAGACATAAGATACATTTGGACCTTATTTACATGGTTAAATTAGAATACGACTGAACCATTTTTCTTCAACTTGGCATATGAAAGGTGCTAGGCTTGCCTATACTTAGTGAAACGTAATAAAATTTTTCAACAATTTAATCAAATTTCGAATTAGAACAATTCGAATATTCTCCTACTTTTTTTGCAAGAGAAAAAATGAGGCCCCTGCCAAGCAGAGGTATGATGGACAGTTATAATAGAAGCCGAAGGAGTACATAATTTCTAGTACAATGCAATACAACACCTTCTTCCTGCCCTTATCCCACTCTAAGTGGAGTCGGCACAACATTTCATAAATATGTTGTCACATGATTTGGCTACGTATTTTACGACCGGCCGCCTACCTGACATCAACTTACCTTAGTCGTATTTTACGACACCTCAGTAAGAAAGAGAGTGGTCTATTCTACTTACTCCACTACCACCACTCAGCGGGACGTCTTACCTTAGTTGCCTTTTACGACAACTCTGTAATAAATGAGGGTTGTACTATTCTATTCAGCCGGATGCACGGTGTCCTGCTATACAACATCATAAGGGCTAAATGAATACCATGAATTCGTAATGAACATAATAACCCGCTAATAGCATTTATCCATTCCTACTGATTTATTAATGGGCGGTAATTTTGTGATATGACAGTTACTGTCCAATCGATACCGCAGGTGCGATGTCAACGTCAACGTGACCGATCGAACTGATAACAATGGCTCGCTACACGAAAGTAATAAGTTTTAATACCTTTTTTTTATGTCAGCTAAACCCATTTTGGGTCGTCACCGCCCGAGGGGGACGAGCGGCGGGTATGTCGGACTCTCACCGACTAAAACCCTGACAGTGCTGCACCACGCTGCTGTTGGCGGGGAAAGGGTACCTATGAAGACATTGCGCCCCATCCCCGCCAGCAGCAGCTCTGTACCCCGGAGAGCGCCACCGTCGGGTCAGGGCCTCTCTAAAAGTGACCCCTTCCTCCGCTAATCGATGCATCGGGAGCCCCAGATGCATCGACCGCCTCGGGGACCTAACTCCAGCGAGCGTCCGATAAACCCCGTTCGGACCGCTCGGAGGTCCCCGTTAGGTTGGCATGCGACGGACTTCGGCGAGTCGCCTGCGCCCCGCTCGCCTGCGGCGGATTGGGTCCAAGGACTCAACTTCCCGGATCCGCTCCGCCGCCTCCTTCCGCGACATAACGTTCTCGCAGAAGGAGGCCATCGCTGCCCACGATCCCTCCCTGTCCACCATGGCACTAACCACAGCGGGCAAGGAGAGATCGTGCCCCACAATAAGTTTTAATACCAATTCCACTATAATTGACTACAACTAACCATATGATGGCACTGTTTCCCTTCAACACGTACAAATCTTTCGCCTTTTACTAAAGATTTCAGTGGAGGGGAACACTTAAATGAGTTTATAAGTTAGGGTCTGTTTCACAAGTTACCAATAAACTGTCAGTTAGGTTATTCGGAACATATCTGACACATATCTCGAAATTTTGCGTTTCTCAAGTTTCTGATAGGCTTATTCAGCACTTAAAGTCCCTAATTAGTTAACAGGTAGATCATGTAGCTGTTATTTTGTTTATCTGCTGGATAGCAAATACCTATTGAAAAATGGCCGCGATTTTTTTTTAATTTTTCACATTTTAGAATCTCTTTTTGAAGACATTTATCTGCTACTTAGTTTATTTGTCGATTTAATATCTGGCACTTTATCAGTAACTTCCTTAGTTTAAGAATTTAGCTGCAAGATAACTAAAGACTGTGTTTTATATTCCATTACTTTACATGCAGGTGGACGTATCCAATAGCGGAAGCCACCACCCTTGACCTTGAATGAGTTTGGCCAAGTGAGGCGTTTCTCGCTAGTGAACCACATAAATAAACATTAGCGACTCACTTAAAACTGTAAAAAAATGATGGCCAAATGGCAGGACCTAACCCTTTAATAGGTAGTTGCACGAAATAAGGGTTCCAAGTAAAGAGTGGGCGATTCCTACTTAGAAACGTTTGTTACAACTACGCTAATTTATACACCCATACACAGTCATAAAGCAAGGTAAGTTAACCAGCCTTGGGCTATACGGTTGAATAGAATACACCACCCTCTTTCATACTGAGGTGTCGTAAAATACCACTAAGGTAAGTGGACATCAGGCAGGCGGCCGGTCGTAAAATACGTAGTCAAATCATATGACAACATGTTTATAACATGTGCCGAACCCTCTTAGGGTGGGATAAGGACAGGAGGATGAAATAACCGATAAACAGATCTTCTACAGACAACTACACTCGTCTGTAATGGATATGGGCGCTAAAACACGAAAATAACTGGACCTCTAAAGATTTTAAACTTTCTTCATTTTTTGATGACTATCATCATCCTCCTGACCTAAACCCACTTTATATGGGGTCGGCACATCATGTTAAAACATGTTGTCACATTCAATCGTCATAAAATACCTAGTCAAAGTCAATTTGACTAGGTAAATCATGGCCGGTCGCATGTGTGATTAAGAAAGAGGGTGGTCTATTTTACTCAGTCCGATACCATAGTCTAATGGTGTTTAATATAACTAGCCGTACCGTCCAATCAACTAGATCGAAATGACAATTAACGATACCGTACACGTATATGAAATTATGGTCATTTTCTATTCTGTCATTTTAAAACCTTGAAATCTATAGGGGGATATAAATTGGATTTTTTTATCTATACTCAATATATATAAAGCTGTGATGGCCTAGCGGTGCGACCGTGTGAATCTCTAGAGACGATCACGGGTTCAAACCCGGGCAGACACCAATGAGTTTTTCTATTAAAACTTATCTGTCTAATTGATAATTGCAATTTATCACACGCTTTTCGGTGACGGAAAACATCGTGAGGAAACCTGCATATCTCTAGAAAATTCTAGGGATATGTGTAAACTACCAATCCGCATTGGAGCAGCGTGGTAGGTCTTAGGTCCAACCCTTCTCTCCAAAAATGCAGAGAGGAGGCCTATGCCCAGTAGTGGGATAGTAACAGGCCGTTACTTACTACTTCTAATACTACTACTCAATATATAAAGAGGAAAAATTTGTATGTATGTTTGTAATGTTTTCACACAAAAACTATTGGACCAATTTCAAAAATTCTTTGAGTGTAAGATTTAGCCAGGATTTATCAGGATATATAACATCACGCTAAGATGAATAGGAGAGGAGCAGCAATGAAAAATAGTACGAAAACGGCATAATTTAAAGCTTGCCTTGCGTGCGCTGAGTAAACGGTAATAGTTATTCAAAAATCATGTATTACAAAATTGTTCCCCTCTAAAAGTTCTAAATAAAAGTTCGCGATAGCATATGCCTAGATTTTAAGGTTAACCCACCATTAACCATTTTTATGGTTATAAAAAGACTTACGGTTTAATTCTTTCCAAGCGGGCGTAGCTGCTGGCGATTGTTAGTAGTATATATAACCTTAATTTCTTTCTTTAGACAAAAGAAAAAGATTTTGATCTCTCACCTGGTAGGCAAAGATACGAGTTCCTGTTTATTATACTGCTGCTTTTATATACTTCTATTCATTATTAAAACAATATTCCGTCCCCTAACTAAGAATTCACAGAAAATTAATTTCATACTCTAAATAGTTAACCAAGATCTTTATCTTTTAGTGGAAAATCGTAATTGCAAATTTACATACTACGTTTTCGTTTAACTACTTTTGTTAATTTAAAATGAATTGATAAGCTAATTATAAATTTGATAAGTTAATTTTGTTTTATTTAAAGAATATTATGTTTTAAACAACATATTCAATACTTTTCCAAATTAATTGAATTATAACTTATTGTTATTATTCCCACTCTCTTCTTAAAAAAAAGCTCTGAAATATAAATCCAACATTATACGCCAATGTGTATTTGCAGTTTTCACAATTCGGAAATTCTAAAAGTATGTATAGATTTCATTAGTGTTCTTAATGCGAGTTTTTTTAACCTACTCGATCGCGTTCTTGATAATTTGTATGACGCTGCAGCAGCGACATCTAGTGACCGGTGTTGCAGCGCTATACGAATCGGCGTTACGCTAAACCGTATCGAGTATGTTAAAAAAGTCGCAGTAAGCACATTGATGTTTTTTTTAATCAAAAATATTTACTTAATATAAAGTTTAAAAGAAATGTCAATGTTTACAGGAATTATGTGCGTTTTTGGGTTATTAATTTTGATTTGATATTTAGGGTCATTTTGAAAAGCGTATATTTGTGTAAATTAAAAAGTTGCGTAGGCACAACGCAACTTTTGGGAACTTGTGCGGCTCTTTCGAAAGCATCACAGGCTGGAACCACGGACAGGTATCAATTGATAATTGTTATTTATTACACGGTTTTTGGTTAAAGAAAACATCGTGAGGAAACCTGCATCATCATTATCATCAGCATCTTCATCTTCAACCCATAGACTTCCAATGTTCGACATATTCTTTATGGGATCTCCATATCATACGAACTTATGTCGCTGGGTTCAGACGCTCCTCGCAACCGTTTTGAGGTCGTCAGTCCACCTCGTAGGGGTGCTAGCGACGCTCTATTTTCCGGTGTGAGGTGGCCATTTTATTTTAAGACCCCAACGCCCATCGGACCTATGCATCATGTGCCCCGCCAATCTCCACTTCAGCTTCGCAACACGCTGAACTATATCGGTAACTTTAGTTGTATTACAGATCTCCTCATTCTTTATTAGTCGCGAAGAGAAACTCCAAGCATACCTCTTGAGAATTCTAGGGATATGCGTAAGCAAACAATTCGCATTAGAGCAGCGTGGTTGGTCTTAGTGATCTCCATTTGGGTAAAGAAAGGTTGGGACCTTCTTTCCAAAAATAGAGAGACCTATGCCCAGCAGTGAGTATGTTACTCACTGCTGGGCATAGGTCTTTTTTTATATGTGCAATAAGACAACTTAAGAGATCATTTAAGTAGAACTAAGTAATAATAGCGGCTTCGGGTACAGGTTGCTAGTTCTCCAATAAAAACAAATTACCGTGCCGCAATCTGAAATTAACTAATAATTGCGCTGTTAGCCCATGAATACACAATGTAGGTTAGTGAGTGTTTAGACTAGGATCTACGGCCTTGATTCCGAGCGTTATTTTCTAATGCCTAACTTTTAAAGTTCACCTTTAACTGTTGGCAATTATAGCTTATGTGTCAAGGTTTTCTTCGTAATCAGAAAGGGTTCTTGATTAATTCACCAGTTGTCACTCACCCATAACACAAGTATTAAGTTACTTACTTTGGGGACGGACGACCGTGTGTGTAAGTGTCCCATATATTGATTGATTGATTAATTAATTTCTTTGTCAGGATCCTTGATAACTGCTATAAACATGTTGTCACATAATTTGGCAAGGTGTTTTAACGGCCGGCCGCCTGTCTGACGTCAATTTACCTTAGAAGCCTTTTACGAAACCTCGGTAAGAAAGAGGGTGGTCTATTCTAGTCAACCGGATACCACACAGCGAGTCAACTTACCATAGTCGCCTTTAACGATACTTCGGTAAGAAATTAGGATGGTCTATTCTACTCGGCCGGATACCACACGTCGGGTCAACTAACCTTAGTCGCATTTTACGATACCTCGGTAAGAAAGAGGGTGGTCTATTCTACTCAACCAGATACCACACGGCGGGTCAACTTACCTTAGTCGTATTTTACGACACCTCGGTAAGAAATCAGGATGGTCTATTCTGCTCAACCGGATACCACACGGCTTAGTCGTGGTATGGTCCTTTAAAATCCACAAACAACCTTCCCTTGCCATTACAGCAATTTAAAATAACTAAAAGGAGGCTGATACAGAAATCCTACCATACTATTGAGGATTATGTAAATGCTAAAAATGCCTGGATTTCGCAACTTTGCCCAAAGTCGCTGTGATGAAATGTTACTGGTTATAAGAATTATATTTTGAAAAAAAGCAAACTTTGTTGTTGGCTCTTCTCGATTGGGGCATTTTTGCGAACTAGCAGTAGAGTTGATAACTTAAAAGCACTTGTTTAAATGTTTGCTTGCAAGTTTGAGTTTGGGGCCCAAACATTTGAGCCAGAACAATTTGTTCGAAAAGTGAATTTTCTGGAACTTTTAACTGAGATTCGGTTATGAAAACTTCGTCAATTAATTTTGAACTCAAGAAATATTTTAATATTTTTTTTTTTTGTAATAAAATAAGTATTTGATATCTTATTCTTTAATTTATAAATTAATATATTTACTGTCTTACTAGATAATGTTTTCACATATATAATTTTTTTTTTTACTTTTTATGTGATATAAAGTATATATTAGGTCCTTACATATGAAATTGGCGTTTTGTCGTACTGGCCACTTTGATCTCAAATATTACCTTTATGGTTATGAATTCCAAATTCAAATTCATACAGCTATTTACTCATGCATTTGTGTTTCAAACCCCCTAATTCATTTGTTTTTTCTTCTTTTGTTTTTTTCTTTGTGTCACTCTGTTCACAAAATGGAAAACATGAAATATCGCGTTATTTACGAGTATGAGTTCCACCGTGGCACCAGTGCTGCAGAAACGGCTCGAAGGATTAATGATGTGTATGGTGACGGTATCGCAAAAGAAAACACAGTGCGTTTTTGGTTCCAACGTTTTCGTTCTGGAAATTTCGACCTGCAGAACAAGCCTCGTTGACGGCCGGAGACCAAAGTTGATAATGAAGAATTGAAGGCTATTGTGGAAGCGGATCCATCGCAAACCACGTCCGAGTTAGCTGCAGGCTCCGGTGTTAGTGATAAAACTATTCTAATCCACTTGAAGCAAACTGGGAAGGTGAAAAAGCTTGAAAGGTGGGTACCTCATGAATTGAGTGAAGCAAACCGACAAACGCGCGTCGACTGCTGCGTTACGTTACTCAACCGGCACAATAATGAAGGAATTTTAAATCGAATCATTACCTGTGTTGAAAAGTGGATCCTCTACGGTAATCGGAAGCGCTCATCGCAATAGCTGAACCCTGGCAAACCAGCCAAATCCTGCCTTAAGCGAAAATTGACTAAAAAAAAGTTGCTTGTAACTGTTTGGTGGACTAGTGCCGGTGTCGTTCACTACAGCTTTCTTAAATCTTAAATCTGGCCAGACGATTACGGCAGATATCTATTGTCAGCAACTGCAAACCATGATGGAAAAGCTAGCTGCTAAACAACCGAGGCTGGTCAATCGCTCTAGGCCACTGCTGCTTCCGGACAACGCTAAACCACACACTGCACAACAGACGGCTACCAAATCAGAGGAGCTTCAATTAGAATGTCTTAGACATCCGCCGTACTCTCCGGACCTTGCTCCAACAGATTACCATTTTTTTCGCAATTTGGATAACTACTTGTAAGGAAAAAAATTCAACTCCGATGGGGCAGTCCAAACCGCCTTCAAAGATTTTATTGATTCCCGCCCGAATGGTTTTTTAGTAAGGGGATTAATGAACTACCTATGAGATGGCAAAAGTGCATACATAGCAATGGTACATACTTTGATTAATTAAATATATTTCATTAAAAAAAAACGACTATGTTCCTCCCATAGAAAACGCCAATTTCATAAGTAAGGACCTAATAGTTGTGGTGTACTAAATAAGACCACAGACTAACAGGAAAACATTAGACAAAAATGACGTCAACACAACAAAAGAGGTTTTTCGACAAAAACAGTCTTCAATATTAAAAATAAATTAGTCTATTCAATTACCAAAATAAAGAAGGAAATATCGACAATGGTTCTTAGCTGAGTCAGACCGTAATGGCTTCTAAGGATTATGCTAACTGGGGACGGTAACAATCAAATTGAATAAGTATTTGTAGATTAACTTTTTTAGATATAATGTTTAAATTAAAAGTACCTAACTGCCTTGCTCGGTAATTTTTAAAATGAAATAAACAAAAATTTAAAATTAGAAAAAAATTAAAAGAAAAATGAAAAAATAATAGGGCAGGTGGGGTTCGATCCTAGGAGCAGGAGCCGCAAGCTTATGTCGGTTCCTGCTTTGTCTATTGTATACATCACCTATCGTTTTTTAATTCTTTATATTTTTATATACATAAATTAAGTTGCTTAAAATAGTCGGCATATGCAAAAGCATAGTCAGCGACCACGTTTCTGATCCGTAGGTCATCACTGGCAACACGCACTGTTCACTTTCTGCGTTATAACTACAAGTGTAACACAACGTACTAGCACTACGTGATTCCGCTCTCAAAACTAGATGGCGCTACTGGTCGTTTGCTCCGCGCTATCTAAGTGCTTTCGTAGTAATATAAGAAGTCCCCATCTATTATGTTATATGATCGACATCGCTATCAGATCCTAGGGCTCTAAAGTGCATTCTGCTGGAACACTATGCCTAAGCGCGTCTGAGATGGTGCATCCTCTGGTACATTCACACTCGGAATGCCGCGAGGGACCCGTCGTCTGTCCGCGATGCTTTCCGTATACGTCAATATGACTCATTCTTTTCCCCATCCGTCGGGTCAGCGTATAATACAAGCAATTTTTGTTTTATTTAATATATTTTAGGACGCAATTATAAATTTCGAATTCAAGATTAGGATTATGAATATGGCATCTACTCTTTCAACTACTATACCTATTCTATTTTTTGCCTTAAATTCATAAAGTGTTTGATTCCAACTCGTTTTTACCACTCGCTATGCAGTGCCATTAGCTGCACTCTTTGAATTCCATTCGGCTATTTTTGAACATAAAAACGATACTTTGTTGTTTTCTAAGTATTCAAGATATTTTGAATTTTCATAACCTTGTCCTTGGAAACTGATTTTAATAATTGAATACTCTAATGCATTTTTTTGACATAACAATGTTACTTATTATCTTTTTATATTATTTTTTTGTTTATAAATATCAGATTTTGAGTTACTAGATGATCTTGCTTGGTAATTTTTTTTAAGATATTGAAAAATGTAATAAAAAAGGTAAACATTGGTGATTTCTATACTTCTTCTCTAGTCCTCTCTACTTGACTTCTCTAGTCCGCTCGTTCTCCACTGAGCTATAGCAACTGTATTAAAAATTTTCAGTGTCTGAAAACAGAGATAAAACGACATTTTTTTTAAATAAAACCTAGCTAGATCGATTTTTGAAATTCCCCCGAACCTCCCTACAAACTGAATTTCTTGAAAATCGTTGGAGCCGTTTCAAAAATTCAACTTATGTATACAAGATTAACTCAAATAAATATAAAGAGACCAAATCACTAAATTTAATATTAAAGATTAAAAATATTAAACATAATTAATAACTTAATTGACATAAAGTCTAATACATGGATTTCTAAACTTATTAATGATTTTCAAAAATTCTTTCTTTTTGGCTTATATATTAAACAAATTATATCTGTATTGTGAAAGGCGAATAAAGATCTTCTTCTTCTATCTTGCAATGGGGTAGCCCATTGCCGTTCCGTGTAAAAGGTTATATTTGAAATCATATTATAAAGTGACTCTCCACTTTTACAAATATTCGTCGATTTATCTGTATTCAATTACACCTTTTTGCGGTTTTCTGATCTGATTGGATGTATAATTTATTTTACTGTCAATTTTGTACAGTATTGCATAGTGTTGAATACAATGCTTCGTAATGAATGTTCGAGTGACCTTGATAGACTGTACTTTGCTTTCGAAGGGACACGGTATCCTATACAGATTTGAATTTTTAAATCAACGTTTTGCTGTATTGTATAGGTAGAATATACCACCTTCATTTGTTACCTAAGCGTCGTAAAAGGCGACTAAGGTAACTCGACTAAGATACGGCCAGAAGGATGACTTTGTACCTTTTTAAATGTCTAAATATGTAAACTAAAGTTCATCACTTTAGTTTACACATAAATAGGCCAATATTTTTTTTTTTTAAATCATTAAAATCTGTTCAATGTTTTTTTAACATGTATTTTACGACAGTTATTTTATAGGGAGAAAAAAAATTAAAATGACGAATTTTTTCTCTGAACGTATGGAACTTATTAAACCAGTTCATTTAATGATTATGTTTTACTTGCATTTAACGATTACCTATGTAGTAAGTGTTTTGGTTACCTTTGGCTTTTCAGTAGACGTCTATTCCAGGATGGACGTGCATCTATTTTTTGAAACTACTTTGATCTAAGTTCGAAATTTCGTGCGAATTTTTCTGCCGTGATCGTAAATATTTCTACTTTTAGCTTGTTTTTCAGTTTAAATTGTATGCGCAACATCGTTGCCATGTTAAATTGTTTCTGTGAAATCTGTACAGAATCAGTTTTTCGCAATATATAAGTCCATTCTAAGATTTTATTCGAATCAGATACTGTTATTCGTGTTGTATATTTACAATAAAATAATTGAACTAGATAAATGTTAGGTATCTAATGTATTTATTCTAACATTGGTGAATTAATGAATTACACACTATTGGCTGAGTAAATTATAGTAGATTATGATACTATTGCAAGCTGTGGTAGCCCAGCGGTAACACCGTGCGCCTCTTTCGAGGAGGTCTAGGGTTCAAACCCCGGGCAGGCACCAATGAGTTTTCTAGTAAAACTTATGTGTCTAATTGATAATTGCAATTTATCACACGCTTTTCGGTGAAGGAAAACATCGTGAGGAAACCTGAATATCTTTAGAGAATTCTGGGGATATGTGTAACCTACCAATCCGCATTGGAGCAGCGTGGTAGGTCTCGGCTCCAATCCTTCTCTCCAAAAAACGGAGGGAAGAGGCCTATGCCCAGCTGTGGGATAGTAACAGGCCGTTACTACTATCATACTATTGCATAATACGGGTTCTTATAACACGAGTGTGCTTTAAAAAAATGAGCCACAGGCGAGTTTTTTTATAGTATCACACGCGTGTTATAAGACCAAGTTATTTACAGTGTCATACACTACTTTATTTACTCTCATACTATAATACGTAAAACAATATTATTAAAAACCAAACTTTATTTAAATATTGAAAAAAAAATTTAAATTTCAAATGTTAGCGCCAAGGCGCAAATATCGATTGCGCATGCGTGTTGCGTCGCCGCGGACTCGTTCATTGAAACCTTTTTTTTTAAGGTAGAGGTCCAACCTCTTTGGTTCAGCTTAAGGTTGTATATATGTATCGTTATGATTACAAAGTTATATTATGATACAGGTGTCCATACAAGACCTGTATCGTAATTAAACTTTTTAATTATTTTTTTTTTGGCCTGTACGTAATGTTTGTCATAAGAATTTTGGTTTCAGTTTTATAATCTTTGTATTATAGTATCAGAGTAGATAAATATAAATATGTTTATTTATTTTCTGCTCGGAGTATCTATGTACATATATTAACTCAGAAATGAAGAGTCTCCATACGAGTCGCCGATATAGCTCAGCGTGTCGCGAAGTAATATACTAGGCAATGGTAGATCGACAAAAATATTACAAAAAAGTCCGGGACAGCATGTCTCTATCTCTTATGGTTAACCGACAACATCCACTTTTATGTACAAAATAAATTAAATTCAATTAAATAAATACACTCGGGCAAAGACACAGGAGCAGCTAGTGAACTTTAATCTTGCAACATGTTTCAAATAAAACTCCTTGAAATAGTTGGGTCAATAATATAGAAAAACATTGTGGCCGTAAATGTGACAAGTTGCTGAAAAATAATAAAGGTTGCCTTTTGAGTAATTGCTTCTTATTTATTGAATACTAGCGGCCCTCTCCGGCTTCGCACGGGTATAAAATATATATCCCATGTCACTCAGCGAAAAAAATTATTAAAATCGATCCAGTGGTTTGATTCATTCATTACTGCCCGTAGCCCGCACGCGTTAAATTTGGAGTAAGACAAAAAATGCTATGTGGGTTATCCATAAGAGATAGACATATACCATCGCGGACTTTTCTGTAGATGTTTTCAAGGTGTACAAATACTAAGTACATTATTTTGATAAATCTCGTAGGGTTCAGCCTGCGTTTGCAATGAAAGCGGAAAAAAATGTGATTATTTACGACATCACATTAGAAACCTCAAAAATTACAGTATTTCTCTACTCCATATTGAATATTAAATAAACATACGGGTCACATCGCGTTATAATAGATTACCTTTGTATAAGGTTCTACGTTTCGGCAGAGTTGCATCCACCGTGGTCACGAACTGACTGGAGCGCCGCGGCGTCTTCGTTCCCGAGTACTAGAGTCATTATTTTGTTCATCTACCCGTATGAATCGCGAAAGTTTAAAATCCATATTGAATGATATTATAGATATAAAACTTTTTCTTAAATCACTCTATCTATTAAAAAAAGCCGCATCAAAATTTTTGCGTAGATTAAAGATTTAAGCATACATAGGGACATAGGACAGACATAGAAAGCGACTTTGTTTTATACTATGTAGTGAAATGTAAGGGAAAATATCGTTGTTATAATAATTCTCAATCCTTTAATTGCTTAAGTCTATTGGTTGAGTGATATTATAATGTCACCGGTTCCTTGCTATGGGTCGTGTACAGTAAATTATTATTAAGTCCCAATACAATCAGCTGCATCATTTAACACGTTACCTTGAACATGATCTTTAAAAATATACGTCTTATCTGATACGAGGTGAACGAATGTGACAAGATATTATCTGCATTGTGCACTTAAAATTTACCTTCTTGTTACAAAGGCTTTACTAATTAATTACATACGAAACAACCAAGTTGAAGGTGAGCATTTTCGATATCTAAATATAGTTCAAATGTTTGTGGAAGCACGTGTAGACTGTTTCTATACTACAATACGTAAACGATACACATTACTGATACGCAGACTAAGGTGCAGCAACAGCATCCTGAATATGATATCGGAGAGGCTAGACTGCCCGTATTTGAGCCGCTGCTGTAGAATTCACATCGAGTATAGTTCATAATAGAATAAGCTACTGTCACTATATCCGGTTCCGGTATTCCGGTATCCGGTTGAATAAAATAGACCCTCTTTTTTGTCCAGGTGTCGTAAAATACGACTAAGGTAAGTTGACGTCAGGCAGGCGGCCGGTCGTAAAATACGAAGCCATTATAACATGTTGTGCTTTTGAGCGGCATAAGGGCAGGAGAATGATGGTAAAATGCGTCTAAGGTAAGTTGACACGACGTGTGGTATCCGTCTGAGTAGAATAGACCACCCTCTTTCTTACCGTGGTGTTTTAAAAGGCGACTAAGGTAAGTTGACGTAAGGCTTAGAGTAGGGATAAGGGCAGGAGAATGATGTCCTGAGTATGTCGTATGTAAAATGAAATCAATCATTTGTAGATATCGTATCTACACTGTCACAAGCAAATGATGTTTTCTTTTGAGTACCAATAATCATCAATACGACGCACTTAATTTTTATTTGTTGAGTTCGTTTGCTACCTAAAGTCAATGGCATAGACACGTTAAGAGCAATCTATTTTTGACTTAAGATCGTACAAAGATTTTTTGACGTCTTTGATTTAGAGATAGTTGACCTTGGTGTAAGAAAATCGTGAGTGATGACGTCTCAACCAAACACTAGTCTAAACTCTTTTGCTACTTTATGTTCACAATTAGAAGTGATCAATATTATAACTGTTTTTCATGATAAGATTTTTCTTCTTTGTTCACCATTATTATGAGTTAAAATTAATGTATATATATATATATATATATATATAAATAATTTAAATGTACATATTATTATGAAAATAATTTATTATTATTGAGTTTTTGTTAACTCAGTATTTACTCTAGATTTATAGTACAATAATGTCGATAATTATATTACAATAAAATAGCAATTATTTTAGCAAGAAGCTTATAAATCATTTATAGAATTTATCTACTCTGATACTATAGTACAAAGATTATAAAACTGAAACCAAAATTCTTATGACAAACATGACATACAGGCCAAAAATTAAAAATTAAAAAGTTTTTTTACGATACAGGTCTTGTATGGACACTTGTATCATAATTTAACTTTTTAATCATAACGAAACACCTATACAACCTCCAGCCGGACCAAGGAGGTTGAGCTTCTACCTTCAAAAAAAGGTTTCAATGAACGAGTCCGCGGCGACGCAACACGCAATGCGCAATCGATGTTTGCGCCTTGGCGCTAACATTTGACATTTAAAAAATCTTTTCAATATTTAAATAAAGTTTGGTTTTTATTAATATTGTTTTACGTATCATAGTATGAGGGTAGATAAAGTAGTGTATGACACCGTACATAACTTGGTCTTAAAACACGAGTGTGATACCATAAAAAAACTCGCCTGCGACTCGTTTTTTTTAAACACACTTGTGTTATAAGAACCCTTATTATGCAACTATATCATAATCTACTATAAATGTTCTGTTTTTATATTAGTAGAAGTCACCACTATAAAGTCTTCCTATAAATTGTACAACGCCTACGCGTTAGGCCGAATTACTTTCTTCCGAGTTTCAGGTTCATGGTTAATTGCCGCGATGCGTGCCAACATTTTGAACACGAAAGGGTGACCTTTCCACAGGGCAAGGGAACTGTGACATGAATATTCAATCAGTGATTACAGCTAGACCGTTGTACAGCTGTGAGCTGTCGTCCGATAAGGCGTTCGCGATAAGGATTGTTATTGTTTTGATGCGCCACACGGTTGTGTTTGTGTGCGCTCTGTGACGTCACTGATTAGGAATTACATTTGCGCAGTTAATAACATCGACGCACATTAACTTCTTAAGCGAGAAATGGACTCATCATTCTCTTGCCATTATCCCACTGCAAGTGGGGTCAGCACATGTTTATATATGTTCTTACTCTCTCTCTTCTTCATTGTTCCTCACTGCTGAGGACCGTGACTCCAAATCTGGCCACTGCCTCCACTGGGTACGCTCCGCTGCCTGGTGAAATGCGTTACTGACTGGCACCTTCAGCTGTTCAGCAACCTGGTCTGACCATCTCTTGGGACTACGACCTCGAGGCCTTTTTCCATCAAACTTTCCATTAATCATCAGTTGTTCTAGATTATCAGTACCTCTGCGTGCATTGTGGCCAAAGTATCGTATGACACGTTGCAAGCAGGTAGAAGACAGGCGCTGTGCTTTGTCTAATTTCAGTTCTTTTAAAGTTGAGACATTAGTGCGGTGAGCTGTCCATGGAATCCTGAGCATACGCCAACACCACATTTCAAAGGCGTCAGCTCTATGCCTATCAGCAGATTTAAGAGTCCATGTTTCTGCAACTTTCTGAGCGATAGAAGAGACAAGCGTACGCACTAGGTGTATTTTTGTTTTATGTGTTATGTTTCTGTCTTTCCACACTTTGCACAGTTGAGTCATTGCTGTCTTTGCAATACCAATTTGTTTTCGTATTTCTGGTTCACAGCTATATGAGTATGTTCTTACTAGATTTGGCTAATTATTTTACGACCGCCCGCCTACGTTATATAGCTTAAGACCTTCCTCGATAAATGCACTATCTTACACTCAATGAGTTTTTCAAATGGGTCTAGTAGTTCCTGAGATAAGCGCGTTCAAAGAAACAATCTCTGCAACTTTATATATTAGTATAGACACCGTAGATGTGTTCATTACAAGCCCTCCGTGCTAGCATGCAAACGCACCCTTCGTTGCTTCCATAATAACAAAGACCCTTTTATGATTAACTCCGTGGATTTCGTTTATCGATTTTATAGTCCGACTCCGCCGTGTGGTATCCGGTTGAGTAGAATAGACCACCCTTATTTCTTACCGAGGTGTCGTAAAAAGCGACTAAGGTAAGTGCCGTGTGATATCCGGCTGAGTGGAATAGAACACCCTCATTTCTTAACCAAGGTATCGTTAAAGCGACTAAGGTAAGTTGACTTGCCGTGTGGTATCCGGTTGAGAAGAATAAACCACCCTAATTTCTTACCGACGTGTCGTAAAAGGTGACTAAGATAAGTTGACTTGCCGTGTGGTATCCGGTCGAATAGAATAGACCACCCTCTTTCTTACCAAGTTGTCAATTCGAGTAAGGTCAAGCAAGCGGCTGGTCGTAAAATGCGTACCCAAATTATGTGACAACATGCTAATAACATGTTTTGCCGACCCCACTTAGAGTGGATATTGATATTTATACTTATTATTAAAAAAAACTCAGCAACAATTTAACTAAGAATAAAATGAAAGGATTTACGCGGGAAAAACTTGGTAAACTTATTGGAATATAATAGAGAGGATAAAATACATGGAAATGTTTTCCTATACATTGTTGCCCCGACGCGTGCTTTACAAGTTTGTAGCCCTTTGTTCGTTACTACGTCGATACGTTCATATTATTTCACCTTGATGGAAACCGCTCGGTGTCAAAATACACAGAAATAGAAATAATATATGCCACCTGATCTATTTGTTGGAATAAACATTCGCATTAGCTTATTTATGTATGCGATCTACTCGAATGTTTACGTGTTCATTCACACGCGTGCGTGTGTGTGTAGGGTTGCCACCTTTTTTTAAAAGAAAAATAGTATTTTTTATTATATTGGAAAACATATATAGTAATCTGTGAAATTCACCAAAAAAATAGTACACATCTATGTTCAATCATTATTTATTTTTCCATTAGCTTTTTTGAAGTTTTTTCTCGTCTTTCTTTCTTCTTGGGAGGCGTTCAAGATTGCTCTCCATGTTTTTGTTGTAATTTTAATCTGATAATAAACAGTCGAAAATAACCTCAATGTTCGTTGTGATTCGTGATTCTGACATGTGACAATGACAAAGGAGTTGGTAAGTGTTACCAACTAATTATGCCCCGTACGTACATGTATGAGTTTCGTTCAAAAACTCCCTATGTAGCGCTGAGGGTGCGTTCCATTCACAGTTAATTAAAAAAAGCGCGACAGTAGAATTAGCGATAAAATACATTGTATTTTTCGTCCTATATTGTTTTTCTATAATATATAGTACAATTGACTAAAATATAGTACAATATTATATAAAATAGTACGGGTTGCAACCCTATGTGTGTGTACGAGGAGACGTTGCGCCTGCGCAGACCGAGCCCTCTTTGTTTGTTGACAAGCCGAGCGCGTTGTTTTATGTTTGGCATAAGACTCCGCGCATGGACTCGAAACGTATCGGTCGTGCGTTCGCAAAAGATTAAAAAAAAACTTTTATATCGCCCGCTAGCTATATTTAGTGCACTCAATATTAAGGATTGTTAACTTCTGTGCGTTTGTGTTTAGTGAAGTTTTGTGTCTAGCTGTTCCTTGTGTATAATTCACAAACATCTAAAATTACAACTCTACTCGTGTGCCAAAAGGTAAGCTTTGTTTATGGTGTGTATTTTTGGTTCATTCTTTACGATAAACAACTATGTATCTATATGAATTGAAACAGAATTTGTTGTTTGTTAGTTAAAATATAAGGTTTTTAGAATGTTTACATTAAATATTGAATTAACAGATTTAGGTGCGAATGCTCATTATATAGGTCTTATCAGTTTAATGGTATTATTACGGCTTAAATTTAGCGCCATTTTTGCTTCGTAAATTTTATGTTTAAAAATCGTTGAATTTTTGATCAGATTTGGATAAAATATTCCTTTTAGCATCAACAAAATTAATTTTTGATTATATATAGAAGATTCTTTGCTGAACTCCATGGGACAAAAATAAAAAGACCGAATATTGCTATAGTCCGCGTTTGTTGAAAAATTCTATGTAATGCTAATACTAACATAATCGGAATAAAGCAAAATAATTCTACTTTTGTAATTTTTGACTTGTCTTAGATTTTCTTCATTCAGGTCTTACAAAAAATCTTTTAAAAATATAATGAATTTATTTACTGTGTTCATTTAACTTGTCACTAAGTTAGAGAATACGTGCCAATATCATCAACTTCACACCACAAAAACTGAACATAGTTTAAGACAAAGGTTAATAAACTTTTCTCATCTCTATTATCTGTATAGAGTCAGGAGTAGAAATATTAACTAGAAGTTTATGTAAACGTTATTTATCATTACCTACATTTTGTTAATATATTTGAATTGTGTTAAGTGCTTTAAATGTCTCTTATGTTCCAGCAACACTTTAAATGATTGAAAATTTCGAAAAATATAAATTTTTACGCATTTTCATATTTATAATAGCTGATGCAGCGGCTTCGCTTGAGTTGAAATCAGTGTTTAATAATATTTTTCCGAAACAAACATAAAAGTAGTTATTTTAAGTAAACCATAAGAAATAGAGACATGCTCTCGCGGACTTCTTTGTAGTATTTTTGTTGATCTACAATTCTCTAGTACATTATTTTAATTTATCTTTGCTGGTTTACCCGGCGCACGCGGATGAAGTTCCCATTAGTTTTATTACAACCGCGCGATTTCTTCAACATAATTAATATAAAACCGTAATGTACTATTAACCTAACCCATCCCGAAGAATTACACTATCGTTTAGTAAAAACCGTACAAAATCCATTAAGTGGATTCTGAGAAAATCGACATACAGACAAATAGTTTTTGGGGACTTTGTATTATAATAAGTAAAGATTTCAAATTAATGTAATATGTTGTATATAATTATTTCTTACCTAATTTTATTATAATACCTTATTTATTTTCTTATAGTACCTAAGTCGTTTGTGAGTTTGGGATTCTATAATGAAACTCCACAATCAATTTTAGCTTTGCCATTACAGCAATTTAAAAACACTATTAATAAAAGGCTAATACAGAAAGCCTACTATACTATTGAGGATTACTAAGATGATAAGAATGGGTGGACATAGCTACTTTTCGACTCTGTGCAAGACAGTATTAACTAAATGTAATAAGGATATAAAGTAATAAGGATTATATTTTTAAAAGAGCAACCGCCGAGTTTCTTGCTGAATCTTCTCGGTAGGAACAGCTTTCTGAACCAGCAGTGGAGTTGACGATGTATAAGCACTTGTTTACAAGTTTACTAGAATATGAATTTGAATATAAAACAATTGTTTCTTACGTTAACGTGAGCACGGGTTCACATTTATGTAACAATACTGTGATGTAGGATTTCACTTAGCGCTAATGAGATTCACGTTGTACTTGTTGGTGATTAAAGCTGTTTTTCCGCGCCTCAATTTAGATACAGTTATTTTGGCCGGTCACCGTACAAGGCGCCTTACGGTATCTCGTTATATGTCTGGCCTTGTTAGGACTTGTGCACACGAGAAATATAAACAGATATTTTCTTGGACGAGGTTTCTGGCCAGATGAGGGAACTACTTAACGGTTAAGAGTGGAGATATGAAATTTTATTAAAAGCCTTTTAAAAACCTTTTTAACTTGACTTGCAATTTTTCACAACACAATACTAAAGATAGTATTCTATTGGCGAGTAGCCATACGGACTTTCGATGATTTGCGTAGCAATACTCGCAAATACGTGAGTTTACAGTCGTCGTTACATAAAATACAATCCAAAGTTTATTTAGTTATACTTTATCGATATACTTATTTTTTTTACTACCTAAACTACTACTCGGTTTGACATCCAAGTTATTTGTCTACAACCGCACTGGACAGAAACAAGTGAACATTAAATTGTTTTCTTTTTCGTATGTGAAATTGTAGAATATCACAGATCATTAACAACAACACAATTTAACACATCTTTTATTTATTTATTTCTTCCTTTCTTACATATATGGAGTTACAAAGAGAAATAAAAAGTACCTAAAAAAACACATGTAAAGGAAGACTCATCCCTAAAAGAGACCCAAAGGTTACTCAAAGGTTGACTACCTTTGAGTAACAGAAGGAAAAGGATATGAAGGTAAATACGGGTAATATAGAGAAAAAGAAAAAGTCTTTAATATTTACTTTAGTTAATCTTGTATATTTTATGTATTTCGGAAACGGCTAAAACGATTTTCATGAAATTTAATATGTAGGGTGTTCGGGGACAAAAATCGATCTAGCTAAGATTTTTTTAAAAAAAATGTCGTTTAATCCCTCTTTTCGGGCATTAAAAAACTGCTAAAACTAGAACAGAGGCCTTAATTTGCTGTCATTTGTAAAGTTGTGTTAGCTCGACGTTGAACGGGCGCACTATAAAAGTTAACACAAGTAAGTAAGTAGCGGCCTGTTACTATCCCACTGCTGAGAATTGGCCTCTTCTCTCCGTTTTTTGAAGAGAAGGATTGGAGCTAAGACCTACCACGCTGCTCCAATGCGGATTGGTAGATTATACATAACTCCAGAACTTTAGCGATATGCAGCTCTTGACGTTTTCCTTCACCGAAAATAAGACACATTTTAACAGAAAAACTCATTGGTTTTGAACCCGTGACCTTCTCGAAAGAGTCGCACGGTGTTACCGCTGGGCTACCACAGCTTTAAAAGTTAACATACCCGGGGTCAAATCTCACATGTCACATGTCTTTCTTTTTTAAATTTTGAAAGCATTTTTTATACGTATTAAAAAATTACCGAGCAAAAGGCTCAGTCACACAGGAACTGAATAATTAAGTTTACATAACTGTTACTCTATTTGCATTTATAATTTTTGGTATAACATTGAAGCCCAAACCCGCACGGTTTGAGCTTTTTATTTACACAAATCTGCGCAAATGAAATAGCTTCGAGACAGTGTACACGAACACATTCTCACACACACACTCACAACATTATAAAGCTATTCATTACTAGAGATCGCCAGCGGCTCTGCCCGCGTAGAAAGATTGAAACCGTAATATGGTTTGATAACCATAAAAATGGTTTAAGTGGGTTAACCTTAAAAGCTAGACATATGCTGTCGCGGACTTTTATTTAGAACTTTTAGAGGTGAACAATTTTGTCATACATGGTTTTATTAATAATTATTACCGTTTACTAAGCGCACGCAAGGGAAGCTTTAAATGTTATGCAAATTGAGTTGAAGAGATCGCGCGGTTGTAAAAAAAACTCTCTTTCCGAGAGCTAAAGTCGCATGCGCCGCGGAAACCAACAGAGATACACTCAAGTAATGTACTGGAAAATTGAAGATCTACAAAAATACTACAAAAAAGTCTGCAACAGCTCGCTCTGTCTCTTATGGTTAGGTTACTGTAAAATCTTTTATATTCATTTAAATACACTGTTTTTCAGGCGGAAGCCGCAGGCATTTCAAGTTGTGTAATAAAATAATAAATTACTAGTAATATCCCGCGGTTTCACCCGCGTACGTACCAATCTCATGCCAGTGGAAAGTCTACTAAGTCATTTTTGAAATTAAACTATCAGTTTAACTATCAATTTAAACTATCAGTTCCCGCCACGATAATGCCGCGTAAAGAGATCATGAATAAGAGCCCCGTATGGGCTTGAAACTAGTCGGGCTCATGCGCTAAAATAGCACGTGAGTATAGCCGGTTTCTATACATTAATCTACTAAGTCAGACTATAGATTTATTTTTGTTACATATATTATCAATAGTTTCCGCAGCGCATGCGATGACAGATTTTTATGACAATTTTTTTTACACCTTATTACATTTTTATTACGGAACCCTTTTTTAAATGTAATATAGCCTATGTTGCTCAGTCCAGATGCTTTCCAATGGTAAAAGAATTTTTGAAATCGGTCCAGTAGTTTTGTGTGAAAACATTACAAACATACGTACAAATTTTTCCTCTTTATAATATTAGTATGGATTGTAGCGTGTGTATATCGCTTAATAATAACGGTACTGTATCGATGTAACATGTCCACGTTCATTACTGGTCACGGCTGAGATGAATCACCTTCTGACCGATTTACTACACTGTGATTTACTTAAACTTTACACGTCCTGATTTGTCTTTGGTGAATGGTGAAGGTTGAAGCGGAAGAAATCGGGCATTTCTCAGACGAGGTTTCAAGCTCTAGAACGAAAGTAGTTTGCAAGAAATCGAGAATTAAGAAGTGGTGTTTGTTCCTCATGGTAGTATTCATCATTCATCATCATCAACAACTTGCTACTGTCCACTGTTGGACATAGGTCTCTCCCATAGCACGCCACTGAGCTCGGTCTTCAGCTTTTTGTTTCCAACCGATGCCAACCACTCTGCGGATATTGTCACTCTACCTAGCTGGAGAACGTCCTACACTACGTTTGCCAAGGCGCTGTTTCCACTCCAGAACACGTCTATTCCAGCGGTTGTCGATTCTGCGTAAAATGTGACCAGCCCACTGCTACTCTGGTTCTCTGTCAGATCACTTCGTAGTTGGCAGTATCTATATCGTTGTAAATGCTTAAACATACCACATATTTTTGAACTGATTGTATGCTGTAAGTCCTAATGGTTTTTACGTCATCGGACGTGTCTAGGCGTAGAATGGAGCGCCAGAGTTAGCTCATTAGCGTCGGGAAACGTCGCCCTAAGGGTGCCTCCGGTGAGGCCAGACCACGGCTTGGAGCGTCGTGTAGTGGAGGGCTAGTGGGTTGTAAATACACTTTCTGAATGTAAGGAACACACAAACCCGTGAATTTCTTCCATCTTATACAAATCAATACTAATGTTAATGTCTGAATGTGTCTGTTACGTTTTCACGCATTATCCGTTAGACTTTTAAAGCTTATTTAGACTATAGAAACAGGTTATAATACCAGCAATAGAACTGGATATAATATTGATCATATATTGCATTAGTTTATGTATAGGAACCGGCTATACTCGTCTTATTTTGTCGGATAATTCCGACTAGGCTAGGCGGCAGTAACACTTTATAAAGAGCTCATGACGTGAGTGACTAGACGATACGTGAGTATAGACGGATTATTGAGGGTACTTAAACACTTATGTTATTGAATGTCGCAAGTACTACTAGTAGGTTATAATTGTAATGGGCTAGTGCATTTACATAAGCAGAATACGTGTAACAAAACACCACAAGCGGTGTTCGGAGCGAGTAACAGTAGTTTATTTACGCGGCGAAGTAATATAGATCCTTTCATTCGATATCGAAGATTTATTGCTCACATTCCCGAGAGAGAGTGCTCGAAAAAAATTAGGTTAACACAACAAATTATATCAAGAATATAACAGTTTGTACATGTAGGTGGTGCTTTGTTGAATACAGTACAAGATAATGAATGTAATTTTTTTTGCTTCTATCAGCGATAGTAAATTCGTGATTGTTAGCGCACACTATATACAAAAACACGATATAATAGGAATACCACAATTCCCGTTGCGAGATGCTCTTCTCTTGAATGACGAACAAAGACTGACTGTCATTGAAACGTTTTATCAATAGGAAGATTCTACAAACAACAACGGTACAGTGTTGCCACCATTTTAATCAAAAGGGCGCGATACTCTTGTTTCATGACTGTTTTGCTTTAAAATACAAAGCGGAAGTCATTGGTGACAACATGATCTTTAATATTTAAATGAGTTAATATTGTATGTAACGGCTCCAACGATTTTCCTGCAATTCAGCATGTAGAAGGTTTTGAGGGAGAAAAATCAATATAGCTAGGTTTTATTAAAAAAAAAAATTATTTTATCCATGTTTTTAGTAATAAAAATACTAAAATTTATTTTGAAATTGAATTGAATTTTGCCAATAACTGTTATGTCAGCGTAGCTTATTTGGGGAACGGGTGGTCGTGACAAATGAAAATACCTAGGATCGGGCCCCATCTACCCTATTATTTTTCTTTTTTTTTTAATTTTTTATTTTGTAAAAAATTACCGAGTAAGGCTCGGTCACCTAGATATTAAACATGAACGCATAAGGTATTATAGGCTATTCTATGACATTTAGAGCACGAATACCTTTCATATTTACATACAGGAATAACGTCACGCCAATTTGTATGACGCTGCAAAAGCGACATCTAGTGACCGCTGTTGCAGCGCCATGCAAATTGGCGTGACGCTAACGCGATCGAGAAGGTTAAAAAAACTTGCACTAAACACACTAATAAGAAAAATTTTCTAACTTAAAACCGCAAGGAAAGCTTTAAATTTTGCCGTTTTTGTAAATTATTTTAATGCTGCTCCTCTCTTATATATCTTAGCGTGATGTTATATAGCCTATAGTCTTCCTCGATAAATGTACTATCTTTTAGTCAAAGAATGTTGCTGCTCCTCTCCTATTCATGTGAGCGTGATATAGCCTATGTCTTCCTCAATAAATGGACTATCTTACAAGAATTTTTCAATCGGTCCAGCAGTTCCTGAGATTAGCACGTTCAAACAAACATACAAACAAACTCTTCAGCTTTATATATTAGTATAGATTGCGAAGTTAAAGCAGTATATAGTGAACTGCCAGGTTTATTCATGTTGACTATCCTATGGTATGGATGAATGTTTGTTACTTTTTCACGGCGCATCGCTGTACTAATATCGATGGAATTTGGCACTATAATTCCTTATACATCGGGGCAACATATAGACCATAGATATCCTGTTAATTCTACAGGAATAGGATGACATTGAAAAGCGCCATCTATTATCGCGCAAAACAAAGTTGCGGTTAAAAGTTAGTACCACTGTATTACACATAATTACACATGTTTTCAAGCGAAAAGCCATTGTTTGGATCGGCATTAAAATACAATACGTTACGTAGTCGCTAACAAATCCAATGTAACAGTTATATACCGTGTAAACAATATTATAATGCCACGAGGAAATAGCTATAGACGATAAGAGAAAATGCGCCGTTCGCAACGTGTTATTACGGACCATCGCTGACAGTTACGTCCTCCTGACATAAATATCGCATCATTAATTTACAGCTATTGAAAAATTGTTAATTTACTGCCTTCTGTTTATATTGTCCGTTTTCTCACGCACTTCTTTACTGTAATTAGCAGACGTTTGTGATAACATCTCCGTAACACTTTCATACATTAACGATATTTGAGACGTCTCGTATATATGTCAAATTCAAATCATATTTCATTTTATTGTGTGTTTTTAGATATTTTTCATCATCTCATCTTTTTAGATTTCTCATTATGAATAATATTCCCTTAGATGAACGCCGTGGTATCCGGCTGAGTTGAATAGACCAACCTCATTTCTTACCGAGGTGTCGTAAAAGGCGACTAAGATAAGTTGGCCCACCGTGTGGTATCCGGTTTAGTAGAATAGACCACCCTCTTACTTACCGAGGTGTCGTAAAACACGACTGAGGTAAGTTGACGTCAGGCAGGCGGCCTGTTGTAAAAGCGAAGGCAAATCATGTAACAGCATGTGTATAACATGTTGTGCCGACCCCACTTAGAAGGATAAGGGCAGGAAGATGATGATTCCTTTAGATGAGATAACACACTGGCTTAAACTATCTAGTTGGGCACATAAAGTTTAAATTCAATGTAAGAAATATGCTTATATGTAAAGTATATTACACATATAAATATAAAAATTGAAGATTATTTGAATGATAAAATGCTTGGATTTACTTTCAGCTTCAAACAATGCTGCGGTTAAATAATGTAAATTGAAAATGTTTAAAAGATCGACCGCCAAGTTTCTCGCTGGTTCTTCTCGGTAAGAGCAACATTCCGAACCAGTTGTAGCATCATTTAATATAATTGATCATTGACGACTAAAAGTGCTTGTAAAAATCTAATTTGAATAAAGATTATTTTGATCTTAGTTTGGATTTATAAAAAGAGAACTGCAACATTCAGTGAAGTATGATATTCATATATAAGGAATAGTATTAGAGTTGTCAATTGATTGTAGAAAATGGAAGAGAAAAACACGAAAAGAGTATAATTCAAATTCAAAATATTCTTTATTCAAGTGGACTGTTTACGATTTTGTTTGAATCGTCAATTTTTTTACAGAAACTACCACTGATTCGGAAGTGTTTTACTACCGAGAAGAACCAGCAAGAAACTTGGCGGATAATCTTTTCAACAAAACTAATTAAAAATTTTATGGTTACAAATTAATCGTTGCAGCTTAATACATAACTGACTGCAGTTAAGAAATGCTACTATCACTCAAATAATCCTCGATTGTATAGTATGCTATAAGTTATATCTAATACTATGTAAAACAATATCGCTGTAAAATAAATCTTACTTAGTTTTAAAGTATGTATTTAGAAAATATATAAGTATATATTCACCAATTGTCTGTCTACCATAACACAAGTATTAAGTTACTTACTTTGGGGACGGATGACCGTGTGTGTAAGTGTCCCATATATTTATTATTATTTATTATTAAAAAAAAAAAGTATTAAAGTAAACGTGCGTCTCAAACGCTTGGCCGAATTCCAAGAACAGGATATATTTGATGAAAGCTTTAAGCCCTTTTATTTTGCGATCCTTTCTACGTGCGATCTTTCACAAATTGCGCAGCTAAATAAGCGTGACGCATTTCATACAACACTTTGAATATTCTATCAACGTTCTGTTGTATTAATATTATAATGATAAAATATCGAGTATGTACTTCAACGTGCAACGTAAGAGATAAAGTGTTAATTTTTAATGCAACTTAATCGTTTTCAAATATTTCCGCTGTATTCGTATACTGTAGATACTTTTCCTAATCTATCTTTAATATTTAAATGTGTTAATCTTGTAATATATTTGCATATTACAAGATTAACTCATACGTAAATTTTTCGAATATCGAAAACGGCGCCAACGATTTTCATGAAATTAGGCATGTAGGAGGTTTTGTATTATTTTGGTTTGAGGTAAAATGTCTTTTTATCCCTGTTTTAGAGCACTGAAAAAAGGTTTTGAATTTTAGCTATCCATTATAAAGTTGTCATAACTCAGCGGATAAAGGGATGACTCAAGAAGTGAAAGTATCCTGACCGATCGAGCCCCAATTATCTTTTTTATATCATTAAAAAATTACCGAGCAAGGCTCGTTCACCTAGGAACTACTGATTTAACATAAAAACGTAATACAAAATGAAACGAAATTAATGACTAACGACTTCTAACTAAATGATTCACTTATTGAAATACAAAAACAAACTGCTTCACAGAAAAACATTAAGGAGGAAGAAAGTTTAAAATATTTAGAATCATATTTAGAAACTCGGCGAGTGAAGTTTTGAATTACAAATTGTAGATAAGTTTAGCGGAAATATAAGACTCTCTTACTTAAAGAGTTAAGACAGGACAATGTCTGTTGGGTGACATAGTTGTATATAAATTCTAAATATTGTCTTAGAGGCATTTTCACATTAAATTTCTACCACACACTACTTACTTCTTAGTTCTAGTTTATCACTTACTATAGAGTAAGTGATAAACTAGAAATCAAATAAAGCTTTGATTACTTAATTTAACTTTGCTTCATGTTAAATTTATGCATCAAGAGTGCATTGAAAAAGCCGTTTGAAATGTGATCTATCGTGTATTTTAACATGAAGTGAGAGAGATCAATAATATTTTAAATTTTCACTACTTTTTGGACGAATTAATCTTTTGTTATTTTTTTGCTGTAGTGTCTAACTTAAATGTGACTTCTGTGATTACTTAATGTTAAAATTAATAGTCAAATATTACGTCAACTTCAATTACTTCAACTACAATGGTTGTAAAATGTATAAATTCGTTTAACAGTCTAGACCAGACACCCCTGTCTAGACAAGCTTGTATTAAATTCTAGACCAGCCACGCCCGACCACCTTCTTTACCTCCATTCTATAGTTGTAATATTATTTCCTTATACACCTCCCGTCTAGCCACAGTCTGGTTAAAACTCAATCTATACTAATATATAAAGCTGAAGAGTTTGTTTGTTTAAACGAGCTAGTCTCAGAAGTACTACTGGACCGATTTGAAAAATGCTTATCGAGGAATGCTATAGCCTATGCTATAGACAATATAACATCACGCTAAGATGAATAGAAGGGGAGCAGCAATAAAAAATATTGCGAGACCGGCAAAATTCAAAGGTTTAAGTAAACGGTGAAAGTTATTCAAAAATCTTTTATAATTAACTCCCGATAACTATGTTAGATAACTTCAATTCGGGAACAAAATTTGTGACAAACTGATTTCCATGCGGGCAAAGCTGCTTTCACAGCTAGTTTCATACATCCGTTTGCTCTTTGTTCAGCTTTGAAACTTTTATTTCACTTCTCTTCGGTTATTTACCAGGTACAATATAAATTTTTCCTTTCACTGATATTGAATAGAAAATAAATTCATCTTATGTTGTACACGTTCTTTATACAGTCCTTCGTCTAGACATTTGGTTGTTTAAAATTCTTACAGTTTCGTGCCAGTCAACGATTACTTATTTTGTTTTTCTGTTGAGTGTAATTGGTTAACATTTCTTTTTAATTCCAGTAAATTGTAGTTCCCATATACAAGTGTACACTATAAAACAGTAGCGTGTACACCAGACTTGAATTTCCCTGAAACAACTTGTCTATTACTACTTAGACTAGTATCTTTGATATTTGCTTAAGTTTAGTTCATTGTCTTTGACATCAAAGAGAATAACTAAACATTCGCATATTCAGAAACATTGTTTTCGAAATTCTGCACACCTGTGACGACTTAACATTTTAGAGCAACTTGAAATCATTAAACCTAACAATAGCACTATCATTAACGATCAGATAAATATTTTTAATTTAAGCTTTTTACACGTGTTCGGAGGCAAAATAAATGGTGGAGGTTGAACGAATTAGTATATGCTTCTTTGGGTGATTGTGGTCGCGGTGTGAAAACGAATAGTCCAATCTACATTTAGCATTAAATATATTTTCTATTTACTTTATCGCAGATTATAGCAAAATAATATTATTATTACTTTTGATAATATATTTTCATCATTCTCTTGCCCTTATCCCGCTCTAAGTGTGGTCGGCACCACATGTTTAAAATATGTTTTGGCTAGGTAGGCCTGCTTGACGTCAACCTACCCTAGTCGCCTTTTACGACATCTTGGCCAGAAATGAGGGTGATCTATCTTACACATACCACACGGTGGATTACTTTTAATATTACACCTTTCTCTCTCTCTCTCTTTAGTTTGAGTGATAGCTGTATAGGTATAAAAAATAATAATATTTCTATCATTGGTTTTATTTGTTGTTAATTTTTATTACTTGTTAAATTATATATAATTAAGATCATCTAACTCAGAATCTTTTGTTCGTCCATATGATTCATTTGTATAGATATAAACGCAGACAGTGTTTAGTTTTTAGGCGTTCGGTTCTGCGAAATTGCCTGTTAAGTTGTGCCAACTGCGAAACAATGGTGACTCAAGAAGCCAAAGCTTTGTTTAAATGCGAACAAAAACATCCTTGATATACAAAATAAGCCGGACCGTCCTCTCACGGATCCCGCCTCACAGACGGTGAGTTTCGAAATTGCATTCGGAAATGCG
This sequence comes from Morpho achilles, assembly GCA_947086495.1. Lineage (NCBI taxonomy): Eukaryota > Metazoa > Arthropoda > Insecta > Lepidoptera > Nymphalidae > Morpho > Morpho achilles. The sequence continues at coordinate 13,936,371 of CAMTZB010000015.1, forward strand.
AATGTTTAAATGTATTACACCACATTTAAAAAGTAGAACCTGTTTCTCTTATTGTAACCACGCCGCTTTGTCGCTGCTGCAAGCAAGCAAGCCATGACGTCACATCTTGCCACAGCCTTTCGCGCCATTTTGACGTGGGAGATGTGACAGCAGCTGTCATTAGCAGCTAGCCCGCGAATAGCGAATGAGATTTTACTTTGATTCGATTTTTGCAATTTTTATATAAAGAATAAAACTGATTTAGAATACTTCTTTTATTAACACAAGTAGTTTAGAAACATTATACTACAACTTATATGTAATACAAGATCTGTTGCCGACTGTATATTCCTTCAAGTTGTAAACGAAACTGGATTGGATTGACTTTAAACGTAGGACATTCCATATTTTCTAAATAATCAATAACTTGTCCATAGTAATTTTTATTTAAAGCGGTAGACGTTTCTATCGTATGATTAAATACTACATATTTCGAAGATATCGAATGAATTAAAATTTATTTATTTTATTAGGATACATGATACATTAAAAATAAGAAACCAAATGCTACATTAATTAAAGATGGCTACAACATTTACAATAATAACAAACATCCATATCGAGGTAGAAAAAGCAAAAGAAGAATATAAATAACAAAAAGCAAAAACTAGTGACAATATCACAAAAAAATAAATAAAAAATATAAACAAAAAATAACGGCCTCACTCTGGGCATAGGCCTCCTCTCTACATTTATAGAGAGAAGGGTTGGAGCTTAAATTCACAAAGCTGCTTCAATGCGGATTGGTAAGTTACACATATCCCTAGAATTCTCTAGAGATATGTTGGGGTCCTCACAATTTTTTCCTACACCGCAAGCATATGATAAATTGCAATTATCAATTAGACATACGTTTTAATAGAAAAAATGGTGCCTACCCAGGGTTTGAACTCGTAAACCTCTCGATAAATTCGCACGGTGTCGCTGCTGATATGTGTAACCTATTAATGCACATTAGAGCAGCGTGGTAGTTCTTACAACACTTCTCTCAATTAAAAAAAGAACGAACAGAGGAGGCCTATACCGAACAATAGATAGGGAATAGTAAATAGCGGCTGGTCCCAAGTTATCTGTGTCCAGCAATGAAAGTTCATCGATTTAAAATGAAGAGAATATGCATTTATTACTGCATTTGCTTTCTTCATTTAGGTACACAAAGGATGTCTTTGTCGAAATTTCCAGCTAAGAGATTTCCTTAACTTCAATACCTATTATTATTAGTAGTTAGTGGCCCGTACTCCAGTTCTCTATTGTTGTGCGATAACAGAAAGGTGTCGCCACTTAACAATGGGACTGTACCTAGAAGATTTCTCTTAGCCGTCTCTTAGTATAACAGCCTTTTCTACCAATTGAAGTCTATTTAAATCCTCCTTATCTTATCTATTATTCGTTTCTTTAATTTTTTTCTATTATAAGCTTTTAATTAACTTGCCGTGTATGAATATGAAGAATCTTGATTGAGCCCAAATTTTACATACTGGTACAGTTCCGGTGACAATACATGTTTATGTTAAGCATGACCTGATATTGCTGCCAGGATAAGCTCCTTGCTAAAAACTGAAGATTATATTGATGATAAAAAAGCCTAGGTTCGAAAATCCTTTCAGCTTCATACAAGACTGCGGTTTAATAATGTTAAATTAAAAATGTTTAAAAGATTGACCGCCGTGTTTCTTTCTGATTCTTCTGGGTAAGAGCAACATTCCGAACCAGTTGTAGCTTAATTATATTGATCCTTAACGATTCTAAAGTGCTTGAAAGAGCTTATTTGAATAGAGATTATTTTGAGTTGATTTCATTTGACCAATCCCCAGTATATTGTAAACAGTAACCAGTTTTTGCTTCATAAACGTTGTGCGAGTTTCTCTTTATTGATATAAAGAAAGATAAGAGCTCAATTTAATTGGCGCACGTTTAATTTTATAATTTTTAAAGCCGCAATCATAAAAATACTACAGTTAAGGTAAAATGCTATAATTTTATTAAAATGTCGAACAGGGCTTAACCTTTTAAAGAGTTTATTATTCATGAACGTTTAGTGCACCTATTTTATGTGGTATTTCTTGTGTAGAAGGGATATATTGCAAGACCACTTCAGTCTTGACATATTTAATGGTTATATTGACATTCGTTTGGTACTGGTATTAACTGTCTGTGATTTTTAAAGGTTTATTTTCTTTGCGTTAAGCCGTGTGATATCCGGCTGAGTATAATAGACCACTTTTTATCGAGGTATCGTAAAAGGCTATAAGGTAAGTCGACCCGCCGTGTGGTATCCGGATGAGTAGAATAGATCACCCACATTTTTTGCCGAGGTCCCGTAAAAGGCGACTAAGGTAAGTTAAGGTCAGGCAGACAGCCGGTCGTAAAATACTTAGCTAAATCACATCACATGGTTTAAAAATGTTGTGCCGACCCCACTCGGAGTGGGATATTTGGAAAAAAGGCAGTTTGATTCAATTGTAGGACCACTAACAGGAAAGTCACGATTGCCGAAGAGCAATTAAAACTACCTCACAAAATGTACATTTTATTCTATTTAATACTAGCAATCGGCTCCGCCCGCGTGGAACCATAAAAATGGTAAAAGTGAGTTACCCTTAAAAGCTAGATATATGCTGTTGCGGACTTTTATTTAGAACATTTAGAGAGGATCAATTTTGTATTATATGATTTTTCAATAACTTTCGCCGTTTACTTAGCGAATGCGAGGAAAGCTTTAAATTTCGCCGTTTTCGTACTATTTTTTTCTGCTGTTCCTCTCCTATTCATCTTAGCGTGATGTTACACAGCCTATAGCATCCTCCTTCCTCGATAAATGGACTATCTAACACTCAAAGAATTTCTCAAATCGGTCCAGTGGTTCCCGAGATTAGCGCGTTCAAACAAACAAACTCTTCAGATTTATATATTACTAGAGATTAACTTAATATGATGCTTTATTCATAACCGCCGTGTGGTATCCGGCTGAATAGAATAGTACCACCCTCATTTCTTACCGAGGTGTCGTAAAAGGCGACTAAGGTAAGTCGACCCACCGTGTGGTATCCGGCTGAGTAGAATAGACCACCCTCCTTTCTTACCGAGGTGTCGTAAAAGGCGACTAAGGTAAGTTGACCCACCGTGTGGTATCCGGTTGAGTAAAATAGACCACCCTCTTTCTTACCGAGGAGTCGTAAAATACGACTAAGGTATGTTGACGTCAGGCAGGCGGCCGGTCGTAAAATACGTAGCCAAATCATATGACAACATGTTTGTAACATGTTGTGCCGACCCCACTTAGAGTGGGATAAGGGCAGGAGGATGATGCTTTATTCATAAGTTCTCTCGTATATTAGCCGTCTATGTATTCGCCTGGGAGCAAATCCTTTAATCTATTTTGACGGCAAGCTTGAAATTCCTTTAGTAAGTCTAGTCTAGACCACGAGTCTTGCATATATAAATTATATACCAAACTAGATAAATGCTCGAACGCGCTTCGCACATGTAGTTAACTATACACATGTCTAATGCCCGCGACTTTGCCTGTCTGGACTTGAATATTGATATAAAAGGAAAGTAGTGTATACAAACAAACATATTTTTGTATACTATTTGTATGGAATACTAACCTTTTTTATTGTTTGCTAGAAATTTGGGTAACAAATTACTAAACTTTTTAACCCCTTCAGCTAAGCTTAATGCTTTTGTTAGAAGTGGGTTCACATCGGTAGTTTAATGGCCGGGATTCGAACCCACGACCTCTCAATCGCAATTCCATTACTCTAACTACAGCTACCGCCGCTGTACTACACAATAGAGAATACATACAAATAGTAATTAAAAAATATTATTTTGTTATAATCCGCGATAAAAATAAAATATGTAATGCTCAATGTAGGTAGAGCGTACTATCTGTTATCATACCTGATACATGCAAAATGTGTAAAAACTCATGCACTATCCGCCACCAATAAATAACACCACATTACATAAGCACTGCACACATTCACTATTACAATTCTAAACAATCGTTTCACCCCGTAAGCGAAGCATCGTCAGTCAGACTCCACGGCAAAATCCTAAATTTTGCAATTGCTAGATAACATGTTTTGGATAGGTATTTTACGACCGGCCGAATGCTTAACGTCAACTTACCTCAATCGCCCTTTACGATACCTCGGTAAGAAATGAGAGTGGTCTATTCTACTAAGAGGGTACCACACGTCGGAATCGTCTTCAGTATTGAGATAAAAGGACACAAGAGTATCTTTCGGAAACAGGAAGAAACACATAATTCATGAATGAGGGTAATTTAACAATTAAATTGACGCGAAAACAGATTCCGGTACAGCTATAATTTATATTTTGATATTATTTCTAATTCGAAATTCACTGTTTCCGTTTTTATTCGTTATCTAATCTATAAGCTAATTAACATGTTTATGCGCAAAGTAAATGTTGAGATTAAATTTAAATTAATATTAAATATAAATTTAAAAATTATTAAAACTAAAAGCAGGTCAACACTCGATAAGGAATCAAGTCTCTTTTCGACTTGGGTTCTTGACCTGAACACAGTAATGACGTGCCGCCTCGATAATAAATTATATCTACATACTGTCGGTTTCAAATCTGTGAAGAGAAATGAAAAGGTTTCATTAATGATTACTGGAATAACCTTTGAATATACCTGTATATAAAGTGTATATAAATAAATAGATATACTAGCCGTGTGGTATCCGGCTAAGTAGAATAGTACCACCCTCATTTCTTACCGAGGTGTCGTAAAAGGCGACTAAGGTTAGTCGACCCGCCGTGTGGTATCCGGCTGAGTAGAATAGACCACCCTCATTTCTTACCGAGGTGCCGCAAAAGGCGACTAAGGTAAGTTGACCCACCGTGCGGTATCCGGTTTAGTAGAATAGACCACCCTCATTTCTTACCGAGGTGTCGTAAAATACGACTAAGGTAAGTTGACGTCAGGCAGGCGGCCGGTCGTAAAAACGCAGCCAAATCATGTTACAACATGTTTATAACATGTTGTGCCGACCCCACTTAGAGTGGGATAAGGGCAGGAGGATATTATATATAAATAAATAGATATACTGGACACTTACACACACTAATATATAAAGCTGAAGAGTTTGTTTGTTTGATTGATTGATTGTTTGTTTGAATGCGCTAATCTCAGGAAATACTGGACTGATTTGAAATTCTTTCAGTGTAAGATAGTCCATTTATTAAGGAAGGAGGAGGCTATAGGCTGTATAACATTACTGAGATGAATAGGAGAAGAGCAGCAGTAAAAATGGTACAAAAACGACAAATTTTAAGCTTTCCTTGCGTGCGCCGAGTAAACGGTAAAAGTTATTAAAAAATCATGTACTACAAAATTGTTCTCCTCTAAAAGTTCTAAATAAAAGTCTACGGCAGCATATGTCTAGCTTTTAGGTTTTAACCAAATTTAACCACTTTTATGGTTATCAAAATTCTATATTACGGTATTAATCTTTTCACGCGAGCGGAGCCGCTGGCTAGTAAGTATATAAAGTGAATAGGCATCTTTTAGGCAAGCGTGTTCCATCTTGTATAGTATCATTGCTTACCATCAGGCATGATTAGGCAGTCAAGCGCTCGTCTATACATAATTTAAAAAAACCTATGAAAAAGTAGGAACCGTCATATTTCTTAGCTGACATTTAGCTGAAATAAATCACATCTACGTTAAAGTAGAAAGCATACTATAATATCACAAAGTAAATTCAATTTAAGACTTAAAGTGCATCGACTTTCTGAGCGAAGTATCTGAATTATCTCTGCGCTATAAAATTTGAGATAAAGTTCATAATTAAAAGCATACTACCGTTAATTGTGAAAAGGTTAAGACGTAGGCCGCTTTACAAAAATATACTGAATTAATGGGTTTTACAGCTGATCTTATACATAAAACATAATTATAAAAAGATAGGTACGAACATGCGACCCCTGCTTTGCTGCTTGCAAAAGTACGTAAGTCTTTTGTGGGTTTGGGTATAAGATTCTATAATAAAACTCCGCAATCAATTTTAGCTTTGCCATTACAGCAATTTTAAAACACTATTAATAAAGGCTTATACAGAAAGCCTACTATACTATTGAGGATTACTTAAATGATAAGAATGTGAGGATATAGCTACTCTTCGACCCTGTACAAGACAGTACTGATTAAGTGTGACTAGTGATAAGAATTATATTTTTAAAAGAACAAAGCGCCGAGTTTCTTGCTGGCTCTTAAGACTATGTAGGAACAGCTTTCTTAACCAGCAGTAAAGTTGACGATTTAAAAGCATTTGTTTAGAAGGTTTATGTTGAGAAAAGATCTAAATATTAGTTCATTGAACGTTTTTTTAAAAAGGAAACATAATTCTTTTCTAGACAGAGAATGTCTTATAATAAAACTCATGATAGTTTTAGCTAACATTTCCAAATGACTAGACAAGAACGTCAGCGAACGCACGTATCACATTTAAAATAGGGTGGAGTAAGTGCTCTCTACGCAAAACAAAGCTGTTTCAACTTGCCAATTTGTTTTCAATTTAAGAACGTAAACAAATCCTTAACCAGTGTAATCAGTGATTAATTAGGTGTATCAAATTAGTCAATTAACTTAATTTCGTCGACTCAAGAACACGGGCGTCGATAAATCGATATCTTCTTCACTCTTTAGATTACGTTCACCCTTTTCTAGTTCCTGTGATAGTGCGGGTGAATGACATAAGAGTCCTTTGCTCCTAGCTTGAATTGATATGCGCCGTATTTACAAAGAGATAGTCAATTACCTCTTTGCTAATGTACTCTGCAGTTATACGTATATCGCTTGCTCTGTAGTTTCTTTATCTTTAATGGAATTAATCTCTGTTGCAGGCGTTCTTTTTAAAACTTGTATAATTACACGCTTTATATTTGTTGTAACTGTATGTATGTACACCGACACCTTTTATCTCAATTCTGATCCACATTGAGCGGACAAATTTTATTCGAACTTACAATTAACGAAAACCTTACAGGTCATAATAAAGAAAACTAAATTACGTAAAAATCGATTGTAATAAAAAGGAGAAAAATTTAAGACTTAAAAAATGCTATGTGCAATCTTTTTTGTTTATATGTTTTTTTACTTTAATTTATTTAAATTTGATTGATTAATTTATTTTTATATTATATTGTCATTGTTTGACTGAGTAGAATAGACCACCCTCTTTTTTTGCCGAGGTGTCGTAAAATTAGCGGCTAAGGTAAGGTAAGGTCATTAATTTTTAATTAATTTCATTTCATTAATATAATTTTTTTTATCTTACATTTTCTATGCTTCATGATTAAAGCTAAATATAGATAAAATATATTATATTTAAGTGTTTGTTCGTATTTAGTAATATCAGATTACCTTGGTCGGGTGTGCTTTGTAAAATATGTTAGGATAAATAATTAACTTGCGGACCATCCGGTTTCCTGATTATTGTATTAAATACAGTTGCAACTTTATATATTTTAATTTAACATACATAATTATTTAAATATGTATATGATGTTTGTTTCCTATATCATCATTGACCCTTCTGCCCTTATCCCACTCTAAGTGGGGTCGGCACAACATGTAATAAACATGTTGTCACATAGTTAATGTATAGAACGGACTAGTTCCATGGTTGTTAAATACGTAGCTAAGTAATTTTGTCATATGATTTGGCTAAGTATTTAACGACTGGCCGCCTGCCTGACGTCAACTTACTTTAGTCATATTTTACGACACCCCGGTAGGAGAGAGGGGGGTCTATTCTACTCAACCGGATACCAAACGGTAGGTCAATGTTTATTTCCTATAGTTTGTCTTAAATTTAAATTTAATTTTACGTAATTCCAAAAGTCTCGGAAATTCATTGATTCAAGTCATAATTAATTATACAGATTTTATTTACCGCATAGACAAAGGTGTTTACTTTTAAATATTTTTACAAGTTACTGGATATAGTAAAATGAGCCGACACAAATTAATTTTAGTCAGAGAGTTTTGGTCGTCTTTTTTTTCGCTCATTTTATAGTTACATTTCTTAAGACCTGCTCAGAAACGGATTAAAATAGCTTTCACTGGAGCTCCTTATGTTTATTTTAGACGGGAATTGCTTAATCTTTTATGTTTTCTTAGTATAATCCTTTCATTTAATGTTACGTTTCTTAGGTTCTGAGGTGTGTACGTAAATATGAATGCGCTTAAATGATACGAGTAGAGTTTAGAATTGAGAATGACTTGTGATCTTAGTTAATGTATAGAACCGGCTATACTCACGTCTTATTCTATCGGGTTAGCCGACGCTATCGCGGCGGGATGGGTTCGAAATTAGTCGGGCTAACCCGATAGAATAAGACGTGAGTATAGCCGGTTCTATACATTAACTATGAATAGTACTCACGATAGTTTAAATTTAAAGACTTGTGTTCTTATTTGATCTTTTTATACCTGTGACCGAAACCTGTGATTTTCTTTTGGATTCGTCAAAAATTTTTTTATCTCGCTATTATACAGGAAATATTCCAATAAAATATGTTCAATTACTTCTTCTATTTTCTATTAATTTCCTTTTTCATCATTTTCTTAAAGAATACGTTTTAGTCAAATGCTTTTAAAGGTATAAATTAGAATTTAAGACTGACTGGAAAGAGAGCAAGTTGATCCGCCGTGACGTATCTGGCTAGTAGAAAAGACCACCCTCATTTATTAACGAAGTGTCGTAAAAGGCGACTAAGGTAAGTTGCCCTGCGTGTGGTATCCTGCTGAGTAGAATAAACCACCCTCATTTCATACCTAGGTGCCGTAAAAGACGATCGTTATTTTACGACAGGCAGATGGCCGGTCGTAAATAACGATAACGATAGAATAAGACGTGAGTATAGCCGGTTCTATACATTAACTATGTGACAACGTGTTGATTACATGTTGTGCCGACCCCACTTAGATTGGAATAAGGGTAGAAGGATCAATGATGATATAGGAAACAAACATCACAGGTAGTAATATTTAAATAATGTTTATGTTAATGCCCCACTTAGAGTGGGAGAAGGGCAGTAGAATGATGATGATGATAGCGATACCGTTCTATCATATGTAGCAGTAATATAACAAAACGTAACGTTATGTTGCGAACTCAGCAGGAAAATTACTACAATAACAAAGTTCTGGATAATCAGAACAGTACGATAAAATATAAACTAACGAATGCTCAATACGTCGGTCCGACGTCAAAAGAATTGAGGACGTTTGTAACCATGGTCCATTATAACTTATTTCCAAGTAAACAATATTAAGCGTGCCTTTTTACCTTCGTCCAAAGTTGTTTGTTTAGTTAATCTTCCTTAGAATAAAGGTATAGAGGGTTTGTGTCATTGACCGGCAAAATATACGCTAAAGCTTAATGGCTTAGTAAATTACAACCTGTGATTTTTATTGAGGGTTAAGGCCCTTTAAGTTTCTCTAAAGAATTTATGTTTTAACTGATATCATCAGCGTTCTCCTATTTTTTTATACTGGAAAAAACCCTTTATGGATACCGCCGCCCGACGGGGACAGGCGGCGGTTATGTCGGACGCGCACCGACTAAAACGACCCGTGTGCTTCACCACGCTGCCGATGGCAAGGACAGGGTATTGTTGTACACATTGCCCCCATCACCGCCGACAGCTCTGATTCCAGAGAACACCTTCTCTGGGACCCTTTGAAAGAGAAGCCCCCCTCTGCTTTAGCAGAGGGGGGCTCCCCTCTGTTAACCCCGAGGCGGTCGGTGCATCTGGTGCTCCCGATGCACCGACCGCCTAGGGGACGTGTAAGCCAGACATCCAATATACCCCGTTTGGAATGACCGAAGGTCCCTTGACAGGGCGGCAGACGATGGGCTTAGGCAAGTCGCTACCACCTGGACTCGCCAGCAGTAGATTGGATCCAGAACAAAAGTTCCCGGAACCGCTCCACCGCCTCCCTCCGCAGAGCAGAAGGAGGCCACCGCTGCCCGCGATTGCTCCCTGCCCACCGTGTATCAGCATTCTCCTGCCCTTATCAATCTAAATATATCCTATCCTATCCTATCATTCGTCATCTCTAGCACTACCCCTTTTATATGCATGGCATACTTTACACCATCTAATCAGTTTTCGTCCTCCCTCTCGAGTATATCATCATTATCCCGCTCATGTCCCGCTTTAAATGGGGTCGGCACAATATGTTGTTCTTTTCAGTTTTCTCCTATCATTCGTCAACTCTGGTGCTACCCATTTTATATGCATGTCATACTTTACATTATCTAACTATTTTTTGTCCTCCCTCTAGACATATCCACCTATATTTATATTTAACACTCATTTGCTCCTATGATTTTCATATCTCCTCATTATATGTCCATACCATATCAGTCTCATGCTTCTCGTCTTTTCTATATTGGGAACAACTTTCAGACTTTCCCTTGTATACTCATTTCGTATTTTATCCAGTCTTGCCACACTATATCTACCTTATCATTCCCAACACACTTGCATGCACTCTTCTTTCATCCATCGTGCAAAATGCAGCAGTGGTGCACCCCTAAGAGACAAACTGACGACCTCAAAAAGGTTGCTGGAAGCCGTTAAACTCAAAACAGCTGTGAACTTTAATCGGTTGAAGAAGTATTTCACTTATTGATTTGGTAACATTAACGCTCCAAATGTGTGTTTGTGTACGTGTATATGGTTATGCATGCGCTATTATGTGTGCGTGAGTGTGTGTTGGCGTATTGGGATCAACTCGCCCTATCCAAAAAATGAAGTCACATTTTCCATTTCATATGGGAGATGTGACTTTGTTCGAATGGGGCGAACTGTCATTCGACGTGATTACTGATTAACCTTAACTGATAAAGGCAATAGACGTACAGCGTTTGAGACAACAAAATAACAATCTCAAACGCTAGCACACGCTGTGATAAACACAACTATATTCGTTCGAGTTCATTAACACGCGATCAGATACGCATTTGTATTTAGCGGAAATTGCGCATTTTTGCACGTTGACCGAGCTTACATTTGTTGCGGCGTATGTTTCATGATATTTTTATATCTCGAACTCAAAATTTTCTTTAGTTAAAAATATCTGTCAAAGTTTTTTTCTAAACTTTCAATTTTACTGGTTTAGAATTTTTTTTCCCATGAAAGCATTTTTTTGGCATTGAAAGGTTTCATTGTCGCGGGATCTGAATTCTAAGTAAACTTAGCTTAGCGGTATAAGCGTCCAGATCAGTTACTTGATAAGTTTATAATGTTTTAAATTATAGCGAATAAGCCGTGAAAGTGCAACATCTCAACAGATGGACAGACAAACAGACAGACTAATAGAGCGCCGCGTCGTTCCTCCTGATTACCACAGTTATTTCAAACCCGGGCAGACACCAATGAGTTTATCTGTTAAAACTTATGTGTTTAATTGATAATTGCAATTTATCACACGCTTTTCGGTGAAGGAAAACATCGTGAGGAAATCTGCATATCTATAAAGAATTCTGGAGATATTTGTAACCTACCAATCCGCGTTGGAGCAGCGTGGTAGGTCTTAGCTCCAAACATTCTCTACAAAAAACGGAGAGAAGAGGCTTATTCTCAACGGTTTGATAGTAACAGGCCGCTACTTTACCACAGCTATAATTTTCTTTGCCTACCCACAATTGTTCCGCGCAAACCATGTTATTATTGCAACTCACAAAAATCTACCTAGCACACAAACAACACGCTTTCGTATTACTATAAATTTTATTTCAAACATTATTAGAAAAATATTTCTTTTTTCTTGATGAACTAGCCCTCGCGACTACGTAGCGGTCGTTACAATGTAATGGAATTTATATCGCACTCAACCATAATTAGAATTATTATCCCCAACATTTCTTGAACTATTACGAGCCATAGTTCGTGCTGATAACGAATTTATTACGTCTATATAACATTTTTCTTCAAAAGCATTAAAGTAGTTGAAAACATAATTTCTTTAGTGTAAGTTTTAACAAATATTCACTAAATATAGACAACTGGTACCTGCAAAGAGTAGCCTAAAATGTGACCATAGAAAAAACTGAGAAAGCAAATAAAGCGAATATCTTTTTTAAAAGCTTTTATTCAACTTGCAATCATCATCCTCCTGCCCTTATCCCACTCTAAGTGGGGTCGGCACAACATGTTACAAACATGTTGTCATATGATTTGGCTAGGTATTTTACGACCGGCCGCCTGCCTGACGTCAACATACATTAGTCGTATTTTACGACTCCTCGGTAAGAAAGAGGGTGGTCTATTTTACTCAACCGGATACCACACGGTAGGTCAACTTACCGTAGTCGCCTTTTACGACACCTCGGTAAGAAATGAGGGTGGTCTATTCTACTCAGCCGGATACCACACGGCGGGTCGACTTACCTTAGTCGCCTTTTACGACACCTCTGTAAGAAATGAGGGTGGTACTATTCTATTCAGCCGGATACCACACGGCGTAGAAAGCCTACTATACTATTGAAGATTATTTACAAGATAAGAATGTGTGGATATAGCTCTCTTTGAACCTGTACAAGACAGTAACGACATAATGTAAATAGTATTAAAAATTATATGTTTAAAAGAGCAAGCGCCGAGTTTCTTGCTGGCTCTTCTCGGTAGGAACAGCTTTCCGAACCAGCAGTAGAGTTGACGATTCGATTTTATTCAACTTGCAATTTATAAATAAATAAAATAAATAAATATATGGGACACTTACACACACGGTCGTCAGTCCCCAAGTAAGTAAAGTAATACTTGTGTTATGGTAGACAGAAAACTGGTGAATATATACTTATATAATTTTTAAATACATACTTAAATACAAATATACACCCAGGCTCGAAGACCAACAAATTCATTTATAGAAAATGTTGGCCCTCGGCGGCAATCGAACCCGCGACCTGCTCGTGTGAGTTGGCTATTTTATCACAGCATTTGTTGAATTTTTGTATGCATCATCGATGTAAGATGTTGTGATGCATACAAAAGTATTCGGAAACGGTCGCAGTTCGTACGAAAATAGACCAACTTGGCAAAGATATTTATGAAACTGATGATTGCGAAGTATTGCTATAAATTTTATACATCTCTATAAACGTCTTATAATATAGAATTTATAAAGTCCACTCTACAGTAAGCATTATATATGTTTTATTTACTTTTTATATATTTATTTTATTTTATTTATTAAGGAACATCAACAGTTCACATATTAAACATTGATTGGGCTACATTCAAAAATAAGAAAACATCTGATACATGCACCAATTTTAGCTGTACACAGTATTGTCTGGGCGGTTCACTGTCTACTATTAATTATAACAAATACAAAAACCAAACATTAAGAAAAAGAAAAAAAAACAAAGGATTTTACACCTGATTTTAGCAAAATAATTTTACTATTTCTTTTGTAATATGGATCTCCGCAAAGTAAGGCCTAATTCTATAGGTACATACAATTTACATCCTCATCCTCCTGCCCTTATCCCACTCTAAGTGGGGTCGGCACAACATGTTACAAACATGTTGTCATATGATTTGGCTACGTATTTTACGACCGGCCGCCTGCATGACGTCAACATACCTTAGTCGTATTTTACGACTCCTCGGTAAGAAAGAGGGTGGTCTATTTTACTCAACCGGATACCACACGGTGGGTCAACTTACCTTAGTCGCCTTTTACGACACCTCGGTAAGAAATGAGGGTGGTCTATTCTACTCAGCCGGACACCACACGGCGGGTCGACTCACCTTAGTCGCCTTTTACGACACCTCGGTAAGAAATGAGGGTGGTACTATTCTATTCAGCCGGATACCACACAGGTACATACAATTTACATAGAACTGTAATGTACTATTAAATTAAACCTTCCGGGAGAAATGCACTACCGCATAGTTTAAACCATACAAAAATCCGTTCTGTAGATTTTGGGAAAATCGATCACATACAGACACACTACTTTTGGGACTTTGTTTTATAATAAGTATAGATATAGATAGATATAATATAACTATATTTGTATATAGCGTACTGTATGAATCATTCAAATTGAAGAAACACCTGTATATATATAAATTTTAATATAAACCGTCATCACAGAAGACAAATTTGTTAGTTACTTCTTGAATTCTAGATTAAATCTAAACGGTACCTGCAATTATATTGAAATTACGTCTAAAGATAAAAGTTTGTTTGTGAAAACCTAATTAACAATGTCACGTTATATAACTGTACATGAGACTTGCGAATTACAAAATAATGTGGGAAACTATGTATATAGTGCCATTGTCTATTGGAAAGTGGGTTTTTATTTTAAAGCACTAGCGGTAAATAACGATTTATTTAGAACTAATAATACCATATAATAATATTAAAGCAACGTTTAAATATCTTATTGCATTCTTTAAGATATAAAAAGTAAATGGCATACTTTACACTAAATTGAGCGTTTTCCGCTCAGATTTTTTTTTAAATAATCGATTTTTAATTATTGATTATGTTTTCATCAAAAATCGATTTTTTCAAAAATCGATTATTTTAATTATCCTCTTTTTCTTTTTTACTATTTTTCTTGTTTTTTAACATTAGATATGCCAACAAACTACACATTTTAATCAAATTTCACAAACAGCGCATCTGTTATTATTTCTTGGTAGTTGTCCACTTTAATTAATCTTTATTGTAATTAATTATTATCATCAATTTAAAAATATTAATAAAGGCAACTTTTCAAACAGTCAGAAAAAAATAGATTTGAAAAATTTGTATTGGGTCTTCTTTTATAATTATACAAGCACTACTCTAGCGCGGGGTAAACTACTAGTGGCGGCATCTACTTTTTCAACAAATATATGTGTAAACCGTGTTACGTTATGAAGTAAATACCTAAAGAAATAAAACTCGAGATCACAGTGTGTTGGATAGTGATCTCGTATGAAAAGATGCAAAGTCTGAAAAGGAAGCTCGTATAAAACAGCATAAGATCATCTAGCTAGCTATAAATTTAGAGATACCTTTGTATGTATATGTACCTGTATATAATATGTATATGTATATGTATGTGTTAAAAATATACACATATACTTATATTTATTAAGCATATAGCCGTTTTGCTATTCCTACTACTAAAATTGCGTCGTAGATCGTTTTATACTGAAAAAATGATATACATCTTTTTTAGCATTTATTATTATTCATAATACTCTTCCTGTTTCCTTAGACAAATTTGATCTACTGATAAATATAATGTTATTAACCTTGTAAAGCAACCGTAAAATAAACATAATATTTATTTAATTATCATAAAGATCGTATGTAGGCTGTTAGTTTTTTAGCTTTAAGGCTTAACGTGTTTGCATATTTTGGCACTGTTTTTATTATAAATATTTTCGTTGCATCAATGTTATTTAGCTTTAAAAGGCATTAAGGCAAGTCACCGAACTTTAACAGCGTGCATACGTTGACCACGGGAGACATAAACAAGTGTTTGGATATACAAATCAAGCTAAGTAAGTTCCACTGATAAAAACTAAACAACAATGGTATTGAGATCTGTGATGAGATGATGAGATCGCCGCTGTTGAATCGTATTTTTCACATGGCAATTGTCGCACGATTAACAAAATTTTCGTATGAAAACAAACCAAATCCAACCTGTCTGGAACCTTACGGTGTAAATCTTAATGGAACTGTAAAATTAAAGGTTTTATCTATTCGGTAAGGGAAGGATTGGTAAGGCATCCTCTTAACGTAGATAGAATTAGAGCTTAAACAGAATGCTGCTTGGTCACATGGTCCAGAAAATTCTTTAGGGATATTTCATCTTTAGGGATCGTATTATCATTATTATATAGTGAAACCCAGGACAAATTGTAAATTTTAAATTGATATTAAAGGTTAATCTGTGAGTTACTTTAGAAAAGTGCGTGCCGGGTGTTTCTAAATTCCACGTGAAAAACAAACGTTCTTACCTTACATAACTACGATTTATTTTATCAACTGTATATTAATTTGGAGTTTTTCGTCTAATCTACATGTTGCTCTAAGTTGCTGAGTTTCAGCCTTACATACTCGTAAGTCTTTTGAATGATACTATGATCGTAAATTAGTTTATTTTCTAAGTTCTACTCTCGCAGTTGACTAAAAGTTAGTTAACCGAGAAAAACAGTTATTCGTTACCTGTCGGAACCGAGCCAACGGTCGTTTAGTAACGACATAATAAAGTTACATAACGCTATATATTCAAAACAAGGCGGAAGACACGAGACATATTCAGACCGATTTAACGGCTGGTCTAGTGATTTGCAAGGCTTTATGCAAAGTTCATGTTGACCGGGGGTGTGTTTAGACAACGATCATTAACTCGATTGACCTCCACGAGACGTGTGTCGCCTGTTGTTGGTCAAACAACACGTGTTCAAAGCATGGGCGGCCTTTGGCGTTGACAGCGAAATGCTGCGCAGTTGCTAAAAGGCTATTTAATGATGTCTGCGATGTAAGGTTGTGATAACTCACTGAATAAACAAGGGGTTCTTAAATTTCCGAGGCTCAAATGATATGATAATTCTTTTATTTCTGTCTCCAACCAGACATTTACCATTCATAGACAAAGCCGTTGGCGCCAAATACTATGACGTTGAAATATGGCTCTTTGGGGATCTATGAGGTGCAAGTGCGTGTTAACTAGCTACATAAACAAGAACCACGATTTCCGAGGCTCAAATGAAATGGATACTTTAAAATTTTTATTTCTGGATTCTTAAAACATAGCTCATAGGTTTGGCCAAACGCTTCCAAGTTCTGATAAAGGTCCTGGCATTAACTAATATTGATCGTATTGGAATTCGGGGATTTAAACAATATTTTATGTGTGAGTTTATATATTGAAATCGGATATACTTACGTCGTTAATAACGGTTTATCCCGAGTGGTTTCAAACTAGTCTGAGGTTCTTTGAGTTATTATCGTCTGTGGTCATGGCGTTAACGCGTAGATTTTCACAGCGTCATGGCGCCGCTGTTCGTTGCTTTATCGCGTCTGTGTTCGCAACTTTAACGCGTAGATTTTCAAAGCGTCATCGCGTCGCTGTTCGTTGCTTTATCGCGTCTGTTTTCGGGGCATTAACTCGTCGGTTTTAGCTGCGTTTTCGCGTCTGTTTTCGCGGCGTTAATGCATAGGTTTTCGCTGCGGTATGGCGTCGATGTTCGTAGCTTTATCGCGTCGGTGTTCGTTGCGTTATCGCGTGTTTTCATAGTTTTAAAGCGTATGCTTTCGCAGAATTATCGCGTCGGTATTCGCAGCGTTATTGCACTAATTTTGGAAAATCATTTGTTAATAGCGACGAGTCGTCGCGATTACGAGTCTATTTGTTACGCGATTGCGACGATTCGACGACGAAAAATCGTTGTCTCTTAAACTCCATATTATTACGTTCCGTATATTGAATTAATTGTTGTGAAACTGACTCGTGGAGGTATTGTCCCAGTTCAAAGACAATACATTACAAAGTTAACTGGTCGTTGATCTACGGGAACACATTGTTTACCCTGGCACGTTAAAAGGAATAAAAAACGTAAGCATGCGGGTCGATGACGCGGTACCCCGATTCTCCATTATTAGCCTTTGTGGGAGGTAAGTCACACCCCGCGCAGTTCTTTAACCATTATTTATATATATATTACAAAAAATTATTTAGATGTCAGTAAGTAGCTTGATACTTGTGTTATTGGTGACAGACAACTGGTATATATATACATATAACTTTAAATACATACTTAACCGCCGTATGGTGTCCGACTGAGTAGAATAGACCACCCTCATTTCTTACCGAGGTGTCGTAAAAGGCGACTAAGGTAAGTTGACGTCAGGCAGACGGCTGGTCGAGCTATATCATGTTTAGAGTGAGATGAGGGCAGGAAAATGACATAAGAATTTTATTCGGATTTGCGAAATGATGACTTTGGAGGGTTGTATATAATTAATGTATTTTAAGTTTGTTCCTCTCAATGCAGATTGAAATAACGATATATCCAAATAAAAGAGGTGAGGTTTAAAATTTAGATTACGAAGTTGCGAATTGTCGTAAATTGTTCATAAAAAAAACCTTTAAATTACTAAAATTTTTGTTTTCTTACAGGTAATAAAGCATGTGTGGATTTTTGCGGACGCTTGTAAGTACCAGTAGTGAAATGTAAATATATTATGATGTCAAATATGCCTGTCTGTATGTTCTGTTGTCACGTCTAACGCCCGGAAATAAACGAAGGCTTAAGTCTAGCAATGTATATTTATCAGTCGAAGAAGATATAATTTATTTAAGAAAAACCTTAAAATAAGACTACTAGTTAAGTTGAGCCTAATAATCGGGTTAAAAAATTATTATAATGAAAAAGCAATCATAAGTTGTCGTCAGAGGAATGGTTGGTTATTGCATTTTTCAATATTTCTACAAGCACGGCACTAAATCAGGATGAATTACTAAATGTTGCTTTATAGTTTAAGATAAGATTATTAAGCTCATAAGATTTTTGGCAAGATATTTCGCCCCAATTCTGTCCCAACTGAGACAAATGATACTGCATTATCCCATCAATTATGTGAATTATAAAAAATCGGACCAAGAGAATATAAGAACAAACTTTTGACTTTAACCTTTTTGTGTTTTTAAACATGTTGATGTCAATCCGAAAGGAATCAGTGATGGCGAGCGCACAAGCATTATCAGTAATTCAAAATGCGGAGAATAGAGCGCAGAAAGGTCACTATAAGAATCTATGAATGTGTGAATGTACAAACTGAGGAAACATTTTCCTGTTGCTTGTAGTTTATGGGAGTAAATATAAAAAGTGTTTAGGTTGTCAGACAGTCGGTCTTTTGCACCACTCCAGCTACTATTCTCTCTCTCTTGTTAACCAATAGACCAATGTTGGACATAGGACATCCACGCTACAAAATCTTGTCTTTCCGCGAGCTTTTTGAGGTCGTCAGTCTATTACGTAGTCTCACAGGTCTCGGGTCTACTGACAATGCGTTATCCGATACGGTGTCACCATTCCAATACCTTAAAATACCGACACTAAACGGTTCTCAGCACTATGCGCCCCACTTAACACCACGTCAGCTTTACGCCACGCAGACCTATATTTCGACTTTAGTTCTTCTACAGATTTCATTTCTGACTTGATCACGTACAGATACTCCGAGCATAGCTCCATCACCCGCTGAGTGACTGAGCTTTCTTATAAGGCTCAAAGTCAGCGACCACGTTTCCAATCCCTATGTCATCACTGGCAACATGCACTGTTCATTGACATTGGTCTTCAGGCAATGAGGTATCTTGGAAGAAAACATCTCGCGTACCTTTCAGACGCTGTCCATCCGAGTTGGATTTAACGACTGACTTCTTTCTCAAAATTGGTCCTTCCTAGCCGGACCGTATGTCCCAGGTATACATACTCGTTTCTATCGATCATCGGACGTAAATTTAAAACATATATCCCCTCAATATTTATGTCGCCACTATTCATAACATGTCCGTCCCATCCATTATCAGGGATCATATATTATGAAAGGATCAGGCGACTCTTTCATATCTGTTACAATTTGCGCCGTGACCCGCCGCCGCCCGACACCGTTTTATATCATGTTTTAACTCATACAAATTATCACGTCGATGATATATGAAACACATGATTTATGGCTGTCATCGTTTTGAGGTCGTGTTGATTAAGGGTCATTGTTTTATTGTTATTTTTATTAAAAAAGAGTGCTATTGCTTTACATGGACTTGGGTCTCATATATGGATTGCAAAAATTAATGGATGAATATAGAAAAATATGTGTATATTTTAATCACTTTAACACAATCAAAGCTATTAACGAATGCGCACACACGTTCGCATGCACCCACTCGCACACACACCATCCTAGATAGAGGAGAAAGATTGGGAAAATAGAGAGAAAAGACAAAGTGATGAGAAGATAGAGGGCAGAAAGCGGCAGAAAGAAAGAGACAGAAACATTAGTCCAGACGCCGTTATTATCTTCTTCTACTTAGCGATGTCCGGAAGACCCGGGGTCCGCTATCCGACTCATTTTCGTCCACTTTGTCCGGTCTTGAACATCTGATATTCGTAAATTATTGGCTCTCCTGTCGGGATTAATAATCTCAAGCCACCGCTTTTTATGACGGCCGCGAGATCTTGCTCCAGTTATTAAAATCGAAATTATATAAAATAATTAATGGTAGTAGCTATAATAAAAAGTATTTAGTTCTAGTGTCATTAATTTCTTGTCATGTCTGTGCTTCTACAAGGAACGCAAACATATGAAAATTTATAATAAATAGGGATATAAAGTCCCTCTTGTACAATCTATTTCAAATATACGTTCAATATTCTTATCTGTGGATATATGAATAATCTAGAAATCCATTTGTCGATAATATCGTAACTGTACCTAGGTAGAATACCCAACAGTTTATCATACCAAACTTATCTCATACACCCGAATAGCACTTGAAGTTCTAAAACATGATTGGTGCATTTGGGATCTATACTAATATATAAAGCTGAAGAGTTTGTTTGTTTAATTGTTGATTCTCAGGAACTACTCGACCGATTTAAAAAACTTCTTTCATTGTAAGATAGTCCATTTATCGAGGAAAGCTATATAACATCACGCTAAAATTAATAGTAGAGAAGCAGCAATAAAAATAGTACAAAAACGGCAAAATTAGAGATTTCCTTGCGTACGCTGAGAAAACGGTAATAGTTATTCAAAAATCATGTGTTATAAAATTTTTCCCTCTAAAATTTCTAAATAAAAGTCCGCAACAGCATCACATATGCTGTTGTATAGATTTTAATGTTTACTCACTTTAATCATTTTAATGGTTATCAAAAGACTATATTATTACAATTATAATCTTTCCATGCGGGCGGAGCCGCTTGCGATTGCTAGTCTTAAATAAAACGAGACTATTAATAAATCATTGTTTTTTTCTATACATAATGTTATAGGCGATAATTGAATGCCAAAAGGACGGACTAAAGTCAAGAGAAGTAAAGTTTACGAGGCTCAAATGACTCATCTCAACCGTAAGCGGTTTGCCCATATCTCTACATATTATAAAAACAAAGTATACCCAGCCCGCTTTGCCGTGCTTAAATTTTTCTCTACATATCAAGAACAAGTGTACCAGCAGTGGTATAGTAACAGAGTGTTACTTTACGAACGATATTATAACTTGTTTAGACGTAATACTAATTAGTTATGGTGAAAACCAAAAAAAAAAGTACCTGTTCCATAGTGTACGAATTTTCAACTTAAAATTGTCATATATTTTTTATTTGCTGACCGATTGAAATAAAACATATATGTTAGGTGAGGCTTTCTACTACATATAAGTAGAAACAGCGTCCAAATTGGATCAGCGGTATTTGAGATTAGCGGGAACAAAGTCACAGAGATTTGACATCTCAACGATTTTATTATATGTATAGAATAGAATAGACAAAGTCCCGAAATGCTGTGTGTCTGTATGTGATCGATTTTCCAACATATAATGACCATTTTTTGTACGGTTTTTACTTTAATATAGTGCAAATCTGGGGGAAGGTATCGGTTAATGGTACATTACGGTTTTATGTAAATTGTGTTAAAGAATCCGCGCGGTTGTAAAAATTTGGCTGCTGGGTAACTTAAGTCGCGTACGCCGCTAAACTAACATAGATACATCAAAGTTTTGTACTAGAGAATTGTAGATCTACAAAAACACTACAAAAAGTCTGCGATAGATTTTCTCTATCTTTTATGTTTAACTAACAATAACTAATTTTGTGTCCACGCGGGCGAAGCGTTAGTTTAAAAAAACCTCGCACCAAGCACATTGGTCTTGTGTTGGATCGGTTTGGTTAGTAACCATCGTATCGACAAAACCGTATCGCCAAACAATTTATAACGGTAAAGCGTTATATCTCTTTTAAAATCGCTTACTTTTATCACAGTTCTTTCTTCACTCGGCATCGTATGAGAATAATCAAGTGCAAACATGCAAACAATATTTCAAAACCCAAGATTATAAATGTACGGAAACAAACTTGAAATAGTCTTATCGTACAATTACTTATCTAAGACTCAGATTAAAAGATATTTATTTATCTAAATGGAACAAAATAAGAATTAACAACAATCAAAACCACAGATAAGGAATTTTGTCAATCATACTTTACATTACATTTCTTTTTTACTTTACATTATACTGGTAGGGTTTCATGAATGAATGAATGAATAACTCTTTATTGCACACCAAGTAAATAATAAACATAAACAAGAGAAATAAGAACATATAAGAGCGCAAGGGCGGTCTTATCACTTATAAGTGATCTGTTACAGACAAACCCTACGTTAAAGTTATGACACCAGACACGTTGAGATCGGCGCACAAGACGAAGTAAACAAAATCGATAAACTTACTTATTAAAATTTGATTATGCCTGAATTAGCCGCGAAAACGTAGCAGAAGGACAGACTTTTGTATTTTTTTAATATTATCTATTAATATTTAACAGAAAATCTACAATGATAGATAATTTATAGAATTAGTCATTACTTTGCGGAGATCCATAATACAAAAGTAATAATAAAATTATTTTGCTATAATCCGCGTAGAAGTAAAATAGAAAAAATATATATAATGATAAATGTAGAGTGGACAATCGGTTATCATATCTGATACATGCAGGATTCGTTAAAAACACATGCACAAACCTCCACCACCGCCACCACAATACACAAGCACTATATACGTTCACTATCACAGTTTTCTACAATGATAGTTTATTTTAGACGAATATATTATAAAATTTAGATTTACTCAAAGTCCTAGTGTTCCGATGAGACGCTAAGTCAGAAAACATCCAAATTGGACTATATTTTGATAACCCCTACCTTTGTCATAAGGAGACTTTAAAGAAATCCTCCTGTATTGTGAATTTGTACTTGCATTCACGTTCATATTTTATGGCAGGGCTTCTTAAACTTTTTTATATAGCGACCCCCTTCAAGCTTAGGAAATTTTAAACGACCCCCTCCATATAATGAAATATATATTAACCGTAAATGTAGATGTAATATCGCACTATTTTACAATGTAAATAACAGTTTTGCATTGCCACTTTTTTCAAAAAATTGTTATAATAAAACTACAATAGTATTTTGTATGATTTTTATTTGTATTTATATTTGTACGTAGTGCGTATACTAATTTTAAAATTTTATTTATAATTGTTGTAAACTAACCAATAATAAATTTAATAAAATCTATTTCATTAAATTTAATGAAAAGGAGTAATGAAGGAATTTAGGAGGAGAAATATCAATAAATCTTTGTTAGAAAAGTTCTTTAAAGGACAGCTGCAGTCATATAGTTGTATCAATAATGACCCCCCTGGGGGTCGCGACCCACAGTTTAAGAAGCCCTGTTTTAGGCCATATATTACATTATCGCTCTATCATAATACTCTTATAAATTATAAACCTTGAATGAAATCTAACGTCTGGTCACTGAATACGTACAATATTAAGTCTAGCCCAACAGCCTATTAATGGTGCGTTTAGCAGGCTTCGCCTAGAATTTGCCTTTTGTCGAATGACCGCCTTTTGAATGGATTCACTCACGATACTCTCCTTTAAATAAAACATCGAAATTCGATTTATCTGGACTAAGAATGAAGATACGGAACTTTTCTATCTTCCTTATGAAAACACGGAACTTTTAAGACAATACAGCTGAGTAGAATAGACCACCCTCATTCCTAACCGAGGTGTCGTAAAAGGCGACTAAAGTAAGTCGACCCGCCGTGTGGTATCTGGGTGAGTAGAATAGCCCACCGTCATTTCTTACTGAGGTGTCGTAAAAGGCGACTAAGGCAAGACGACCCGCCGTGTGGTATCCGTCTGAGTAGAATAGCCGCCCACCCTCATTTCATACTGAGGTGTCGTAAAAAGGCGACTGAGATAAGTTGACCTATTGTGTGGTATCCGGTTGAGTAGAATAGACCACCCTCATTTCTTACCGAGGTGTCGCAAAAGGCTTCTAAGGTAAGTTAACGTCAGGCAGGCGGATACCACACGGCGGGTCAACTCACCTATGTCGCCTTTTACGACACCTCGGTAAGAAATGAGGGTGGTCTATTCTACTCAACCGGATATCGCACGGTGGTGATATTATACACTTTTACATGTAATATTAATTTGTATGAATCTATTTATATTAATTGTTGTTTAAATGCAGTTACTCCGCATAAAGCCTTATCGTAGAGAACCTTAAAAAAATTTGCCTTAATAAAAAAAAATAATAATAATAAAAGTTTAGTGGGTGGGGGCCTAGGTATTTTCATTTGAAGAGACCACCTAATCCCCGAATAAGCTACGCAGACTTGACAGTTTTCGGCAAAAATAGTGTTTTATATATTCAATCTGAATTTTTGTATTTTTTTAATGTCCAAAACAAGGATAAATGAATTCTTGCTTTTTAAATAAAACCTAGCTAGATCAATTTCTTCCCTCCAAAACCTCCTGCATGCTGAACTTCAGGAAAATTGTTTGAGCCGTTTCCGAGATTCCGAAAATACACGTCAAAGATTAACTGTTTTTGAATTAAAACTATCGTGAGTGGTATTCATTATTAATGTATAGAAACCGGCTATACTCACGTATTACGGCCCGCCAGTACCCGCCGCGATAACGCCGCGTAAAGAGCTCATGAATGAGCCCCGTATGGGCTTGAAACTAGTCGGGCTCATCCGATAAAATAACACGTGAGTATAGCCGGTTTCTATACATTAATTATAAAAGATTAACTCATTTAGATTAATTGCGAATTAACACTATTTACACATTATGCCATATACGTATCCAGTCGGTGGGAACTTATCTTAATAAGGTTAGATATGTACAATACTTAATATCGTAGATAAGTGACCAGCTGGTATATGTGTCAGATGTAGAAAATGCAAGTTGCACGTAATAACGGTGTGAAGAAACTGGTTGGCTTATACGGCATGTTGCAAGACGCGTGTACGACTATCGAGGTATTACATCCGTTTTAGATATACGCAGATGTTAGTAAATAATCCACATAGTTTAATAGGTTCTAATCCCGCGAGACGCCTGTGAATCTAACCTGAAACCGAAATATATATAAACTTTCTTAAAATCGCTTTTAACGTACGCCAAACAACGTCGTATAAAACTTTCTTTAACAGATTTGACTAGACTTTTACACGTCGTGCAAAAACTTTGATAATAGATTGCGTTTCTAAATCTCATTTTATTCCTATTCAATTAACAGGATTTTTATAGCCTATATATTATCCCGGTGTATAAGCATTTATCGTGCCAAATTTCGTCGATATCGGTTCAGCGGATTCGCCGTGAAAACGTAACAGATAGACAGAACCAATGCCCATCGGTTCTCCGTACTATTTGTTATTTATTTAATTTAGAACGGACATGATCCACTTACACTTATTAAAAACAATATATCACAAAAAAAAAGAATACTTAATTTCAACTATAACACAAAGAAAGAAAATAAAAATTGAAAAAAATAAAACAATTAAAAATAAAAATAAAATAATGATAATAAAAAAAAAATAAAACTATGCCACCCACCGCCTCTTCAGCTTCGCGACACACTGCGCTATATCGATGACTCTGGTTCTTCTACGGATCTTCTCATTTCTGATTTGATCACGTAGAGATACTCCGAGCATAGCTCGCTCCATCGCCCGCTGAGCGACTCTGAGCCTTATGAGACACATTGTCAGCGACCATCCAATACCAAAGTTGGTGGATTTTAATTATAATACATTCATTTATGTTTCAAGTTTAATATATTTCAATACTGTAGGAATAAGTTGTCCAAAAGATGTAGGCTTTTGTATTGAACGTTTCGCGGTCATAACCGCAAACACCTTTCTAAACTCAAGCACTTAAATCACAATTTGCGGCGTCGAATTACTTCGCCCGGTGTTTAATGTAACCAAAGACAATTTATACAATTAGGCATTACTTTGCGGAGTTCCATAATACACAAACAATTATATTTGTAAAAGATATTTTTAAAGAGTATCCACAGAGTTTTTTTCTGGTTCTGCTACGTAGAAGTAAATTAAGTAAAAAAAAGTAAAGTAAAAAATGCCACCTGCCAGACGTCGTCAACTTACCTTAGTCGTACTTTACGACACCTCGACACACTTACTTTAAGAAAGAAGGTAGTCCATTCTACTCAACCGGATACAACACGGCGGACCAACTTCACTAAGTCGCCTTTTACGACATCTCGGTAAGAAATGAGGGTGGTCTGTTCTACTCAGCCGGATACCACACGGCGGGTCGACCTAACTTAGTCGCCTTTTACGACACCTCAGCAAGAAATGAGGGTGGTACTATTCTATTCAACCGGATACCACACGGCTAAACATTTTATTTATATGTAAGTAAGTAAGTAGCGGCCTGTTACTATCCCACTGCTGAGCATAGGCCTCTTCTCTCCGTTATTGGAGAGAAGGATTGGAGCTAAGACCTACCACGCTGCTCCAATGCGGATTGGTAGGTTACACATATCTCCAGAATTCTCTGGAGAAATGCAGGTTTCCTCACGATGTTTTCCGTCACCGAAAAGCGTGTGATAAATTGCAATTATCAATTAGACACATAAGTTTTAATAGAAAAACTCATTGGTGTCTGCCCGGGTTTGAACCCATGATCGTCTCTAGAGATTCACACGGTCGCACCGCTAGGCCATCACAGCACTTTATTTATATAATCGTTATAAAATAAAGTTCGTGCTCCAACTTACTTCTATAACTTGTTCTAATCACGGAAGTATTTTCTGACTTGGAACTGTTGAGAATCGGATGTCAAAGTCAATAAACTTATTTAATCTTGCAATCGATACTAACACTTAATACAAAGCACTTAGGGCTGAATTGCGTTACTCTATACAGTCGCTGCGCCGTGCCAGATTATGTAAATGTAATAGTGATGTATAAGAACCTATTTTTTAACATTAATAAATATCGAATATCGATAAATTATGATTAAAGAAAACTTTAAAATATATATACACACATATTTCACACTGTAATAATTTCAGTAATCAATTTAATTTACAATTACTGCATTATACGTTAATTGAAAAGTCATTGTACTTTGGCCGATTTATAAACAAGATAAATACGTCATTTAACGTGAGACGGTAGGATATAGTATATCTTAATTATTTTATTGAGTTCATCTTGTATATGTAAATATTTTCTGAATCTCGGAAACGGCTCCAACGATTTCATGAAATTCAGCATGTATTGTGTTTTAGGGAAAAAAATTGATCGATTTTTTAAATGAAACCTATTTCATAAAAAAAAATTTTTTTTATACCTGCTTTCGGGCATCAAAAAAATGCTAAAATGTATTGAATGCAACTGTAACAGCCTAATGGGTAATGGGTGGATCAAAAAAGTTCTAAACCTGGGATCGATTCCCATGTCACCCGGTGCTTTCTTCCTTTTTTATTTTATAAATTGCATTTTTTTTATCTTGTAAAAAATTACCGAGCAACGATCGGATATCCAGGTATTATATTCTTATTAAGGTTTAAACCTATCTGTATACGAACTTATGTAGAAATAAGTTACGCTGTTAGATTGTTAAAGTAGCAAAATCATACTCCTATCTACACTTGCTTCTGTCATCTTACTAGGAATAATAACAATTACTAATTTATTTAACTAATGCCAAATATATGTATATTGTGTGTATATTGGGCATTTTTTTTAAGTGTACATTAAATAGCTTTCAACGTCTTTTTCAACCCTTGCGCAATCGCATATCGCAATTGTAAAAACAAGTAAACAAATGAAATATTATCTATTTCTATAGTCTTGTTTTTCAACTGATAATAAAACCGTTACAGTTTATTGCGCGTCATTTTTTCAATACCAATATAAATTATCAATATAAAAACAAACCGTCGTTTCACATCACTATAGTGTACGCACAGCTGCACGTCTAACAGTAATGTTTCACGTCCATTCCAATCGAATATGGTCCGTGTTGTTGACCTTATATGGCCGATAATTGCATGCAGATTTTAATTGCGCAGACTCAGTTATCTTGTTGCATAATAGCTTGTTGTCTTTATCAGTTGTCGAGGCCTGTTGTTCTGACGCAATTCGCCCTGAACCTAATGTATAAGCAACAACACTGCCGACCTATATATTTAATAATGTTATTCTTATCGGGGTGATAACCCGTGATCACCAAAATAAAAATATTGTAAAGATAATGATTAGTTAACACCTCTGTGGCGCAGTAGTTAATGCTTCATCATCATCCTCCTGCCTCCCACTCGTAAGTGGGGTCGCACACAACATGTTATAAACATGCTGTCACATGATTTGAGTACGTTTTTACGATCGCCGCCTGCCTGACGTCAATTTACCTCAGTCGTATTTTACGACCCCTCGGTAAGAAAGAAGTGAAGTGGTATATTGTACTAAACCGGTTAAAACACGGTGAGTCAACTTACCTTAGTCGCCTTTTACGACACCTCGGTAAGAACTGAGGGTGGTCTATTCTACTCAGTCGGATACCACACGGCGGGTCGACTTACCTTAGTCGCCTTTTACGAAACCTCGGTAAGAAAAGAGGGTGGTACTATTCTATTCGGCCGGATACCACACGGAAAATAAAAATATTGTAAAGATAATGATTAGTTAACAGTAGTTGCTTATTACTAGATATCGCAAGTTCGATGTCCCCTACGTTATAGTTTTAAAGTATTGTCTCAAGATTATGTGTTGAAAACGGTTTGCATATGTTTATCTACTTACACGATATAATAATTGTTTCCTGATCTGATAAGAAAATCTTCAGCTTCAACTATGTAATTGATATTATAATATCATCAATTATAAATAACATAGAATAATATCCAATGATTACCTAAAGATTTTAGTAGATTTCCATTTATCTGAAAAGTCTTCTAGACTTGTGTAAAATCCATTCTTCTCTGTTATTACTGGACTAAAATGACTGTCTTTTATAGCAGAAGAGTGGAGCTATCAATTTAATATTTTGTAAAAGGATTCCATTTTCAAAAGGCTTAAAAGAGCATGAAATATTTCTGGAAAATTCTCTTTTAAAAAGTAGTCAAAGAATGACCATTTTTTTGTCGCAAAAGAGTAGTTTTCAATTTATTTAAATAGGTGTCAAACGAAGAGTTTCTTCCCTTTCTATTTGTAAGTTTCAATATTCAATACTTCTTTGTTTTTTTTTAACCTGTAATTTAACTTCATCGTCATCTATATGTATGTTCCTTTTTTTCTCCTTTAAGTTTTCTCTGGTGAAGACTTTATTTTTGTTTTGTTCTCTTTCAACTTGTAATGTTTAACTGTGTGTCTTCCTAATAAATAAATTAGATCCCTTGTAAATAGATTCTATTTTTAAAAGTTGAAAAGGTGATGAAATATTTCCAGAAAAATCTCTTATGAAATGTTCCTAGTCAATGAAATCTTTATCTCTTTTGTTAAAGAGCGATGGATGTCACAATTCTGAATCAGATCTTTTGTAAATAAATTCCATTTTTAAAAAGTAAAAAGGTAATACAATAGTTCAGTTTTAAAAGAACTCAACGAAATAGTCAACTTTTTTTATCGCAAAAGAATGAATATGATATTTTTCAATTAGATCTCTTCGTAAAGAGATACCATTTTTAAAAGTTTAAAAAGGGATTGAAATATTTCTAGAATGTTCTTTTTTTGAAATATTCAACGAGGAATAACTGAATAGTTCTTGATCTTGAAATCGTATTTGACGCAAGGTTGTTTGTTGCAGATGATCTCGCGTCTAATAATAAAGTTCCCAAAATATACGAGGCGTTGGCGTGAGCATTCGCGTCCCAATGTAGAACTCTTGACTGCACTTCCTCATATTAAGGCTATTATTATAAGAGGCAAAGGTTTCTGCAATCTATGAGTATAAATTAGGTCATTAAAGCTTAGAAGTTACATGTTTTGCTGTAATCGGCATTTGTCAAGAGAATATATGTAATGCTAAGTGTAGCACTTTAAATTACATATACCCTCTTTGCAGGCGCGAATTACAGCAAAATAATTTTATTGTAACTCCTATACTATGCAACTCCGCAAAGTAACTCGCAAAGTAAGATTGTAGTTAAATATTTTGTCCCAAATGAAACCGAATCAAGTATTAAAATATCCTTAAATATAGATTATGTTTTTTTTTTTGCAAAAGTTATAAAAATATAATTTTGCTATGCAGAAAATATTTATAATCCGTTCTCATACCTGATATAGGATATATAAGAAGGGTAAGATTCGTAAATATTCATGCAATACCAACCAACAATAACACAACAATATACAAGCACTGCACACATTCACTACCCCAATCGTTTCGCCCCGCAACCGCACTATCATCAAAAGAACGTGAAATCGTAAAGCCAGTTTTGCGATTTGTCGAAATGATTGTCAAATCAAATCATATCAAAATAATCTTTCTTCGCGAATTATAGCAAAATAATTTTATTATTACTTTTCTCAACTATCAATTAGATTTTATGAATCTTCTTAAAAGATTCGAACACCATGTATATGATATAAATGGTGTACGCATAATGTACTGTAATTTAAATAGAATTTTTTATTTTTATCCAAGTTCTAGCACTTGACACTTTAGTATGCGGCTTTTGAGAGCGAAAACTCTTGGCCTTCAGTACTGTGGCCTGTTTTCCGACACTCGAGCGAATGAGAATATGGCATAAACAGTGTGTTTAGTGCCACGCTAAACGCGATCGAGTAGGTAAAACAAACTCGCACTAAGCACACTGTGTTGTCCAGCTGTTTACAAGAGACCGTTGGCATACTAAGGCGGTGATCGCAGGTGTCCTCCTCGCGTCGATATCCTCATTACTGAGGGTCGTGATTCCCCATTTGAGGAAGTAATTTCTCTCTGACGATGGTTCGCTATTTGAGTCTGTCTTTGGCGTCGTGGAAAGCATTGTGCAAGTTGGTATTTAAGGATAAGCGGATCTGGTCTGACCACCTCATGGGACTACGGCCTCTAGAATGTTTGTCGTCAACCTTTCCTGTGACTAGAAGTTGCTCCAGATTGTCACCTTCCTTCCGGGCGATATGGCCGAAAAACGCTAGTCTATATATTTAATTGTTTCAAAATAGACGCGTTAGTACGGAAAGTAGTCCACGAAATCCAAAGCATTTTCCGCCAGCACCACATTTCAAACGCGTCTATTCGGTCACGATCTGCCTTCTTCAGGGTCCATGTTTCCGACCCATAAGAGAAAATCGAGAAAACCAAGGATTCTACAAGTCTTACTTTAGTTTTCTGTGAGGTGTTGCTTATAGAGAAAGCTTGTTACAGATTTTAATGTACAAAAAAAATCTTTTCTCCTTTTTAATAAGCTTAAACAAAATTTGTACAGCAGGGTCTGGTAGGATTGAGATGTAATAGGGCAGAAAATATATGGAACACTTCCCACACGGTCGTCCGTCCCCAAAGTAAGTAACTTAATACTTGTGTTATGGTAGACAGACAACAGGTAAATATAAACATATATAGTATCATTCTCCTACCCTCATCCCATCCTAAGTGGGGTCGGCACAACATATTATAAACATGTAACGTGATTTTCTAGGTATTTGACGACCGGCAGCCTATCTGATATCAAATTACCTTAGTCGCCTTTTACGACATCTCGATAAGAAAGAGGGTACTAAACCGGATTCCACACAGTGGGTCAACTCACCTTAGTCGCTTTCTACGACACCTCGTTAGGAAATGATGTTGGGACTCAGCCGGAGACCACACGGCGGGTCGTTTAATCTAGTCGCCTTTTACAATACCTCGGTAAGAAATAAGGGTGGTACTATTCTATTCAGCCGGATACCACACGGCGTAAGACATATTTCATTATTGTGGGGTGGTCTACTTTACTAAGCCGGATGCCGGATAAATCCTTTCAGCTTCATACTTGACAGACTGACTTTTACAATGTTAAATTGAATACGCTTTAAAGATTGCCCGT
The DNA here is from genome assembly GCA_947086495.1 of Morpho achilles. Lineage (NCBI taxonomy): Eukaryota > Metazoa > Arthropoda > Insecta > Lepidoptera > Nymphalidae > Morpho > Morpho achilles. The sequence continues at coordinate 13,968,605 of CAMTZB010000015.1, forward strand.
CGAGAATAACAGACAAACAAGCTTCCCCGTTTCCCTTTCATATTATGAATAAAGTGTGATTCACATTCTTTTAAAGTGGCACGTCAAATTAGTTGACTAATTTAAGTAACTGTAATCTTAAAACGTAAGTTTTTACGGACAATGAGGTAACTGCTTTTCGTTACAATTTCGGGAACTAATGAACGCGTCATGAATATGACGCGTTCACATTATTTCGGAGCGACATTTGAACCGATTTAGCGGTAAAAGAAACGAAATTAGATGAGTCATAAAGACAAATAAATTTTTGTATACTAGTCGTATCCGCGACTTTGTTAACTTTTGTCGAGTTTGTCTGTTTTATAGATATGAAAATGCATTGCTATCCGTTCGATTACGTATAAGGTATTTTTCGAGTCAGTCCCCAAAGTAAAACTTAGTTGTATTACGGGTGACAGATACCTGGTAAATATATACTATAATTTTAAACAAATACTTAATTACATAGTACTATGTACTGGGCGACCATGCTGCGTAATTTTTTAAACTGCCGGTGATATCTAGGACTTAATCCCGGGTATTTTGACTTCCTTAAGCCGCCCACTCTCTACTGAGCAATTGTAACTTTACAAATGACAGCAAAATAAAGCTTTGCATTCTATTGCTAGTTTAGCAGTTTTCATAGTGCCCAAAAACAGGGATAAAATTATATTTTTTGAATGAAACCTAGCTAGATCGATTTATCGCACCCGAAACTCTCTACAGATTAAATTTCATGAAAATCGTTGGACCCGTTTCCGAATTTCGAAATAAAATATAACATTTAATATTTTTTTTTAAATATAAAAATATTAAAGATATACACCCAGACTCGAAGTGGCAACAAATTACTTTTACAGAAAATGTTGGGAATCGAACCTGTGAGCCGCAGAGCTGAAGGCAAGGTCACTGCTAACTGCGCCATCGGGCCAGTCCAGAAAACGGCCACAAATAAAATTTTTCTGTTAACCATATGGACTATGCAATTGGTAATTCGATAAATATTCATAGCTCAGTGTTATTTCGCAACGTTAAAAATTAAACCGCATTGGTTGCGGAAATAATAGAATATGCGTCATCGAGGTTAACGAACTGGGAAGCGCGAAAATAAATAGACAGATTGTGAATTAAAATACATATCAATTTGTTATCTCTGACTGTCGGATAACTACTTTAAAATTAATTAGGAATTTCTTGTTAGACAACTGTCTGACGTGTATGAAATATTCAAAATTATGCTTTATAAAGTTATAGCACCTGGGTGACCGAGCTTTGCTCTGTAATTGTATTAAAACATATTAAAAAAAATGCAATAAAAAAAATAAAAAGAAAGAATGGGTCGGTGACATATGGGACTTGAACCCAGGTATATTCACATATTTAATCCGCCCGTTTCTCTCTCTAATGTCGGTCCCTCATGTCTGAGGATCGTGGTCAGCATCAGGGTTGTGTCTGGAGTCAATGATGTGCCTCAATCTGTTTCGATCCATTGCCTCTCTTACGACTGAGTGAAATTTAGAGGACAACGAGGTCCTTATTCCTATTATTATTATTATTTTGGTCAGTCCATCTTGTTGGGGAACGACCGCGTGATCATTTTCTTTCCGTGTTCCCGACCACAATAAGTTTCTCCAAACTTTCATCGCCTCTGCGTACCGTGTGCCCGAATAGGATGCGTTGTCGGCATATGGTGGATAAACGAGTTTTTATTCGGAGCTGGGTCAGGATCGATGCATTAGTGCGTTTCGCAGTCCAAGGTATCCTCAGCATACGTCGCAAGCACCACATCTCAAAGGCATCAATCCTTTACCTTTCCCGGGCTAAGATCGTCCACGTCTCCACTCCATACCATACCATAACGAGAGATAGAATCAGCCCATTTACCATTAAGCTATTACAACTTGACAAATAAAAGCAAATTTAAGTTTTATAATAGTTTTCTTTTTTAGCAGTTTTTTCAATGCCCGTAAACAGGGATAAATGACATTTATTTTAGAAAACCTAAATCGATTTTTCTTTCCGTGAACCCCCTACATGCTGAATTTCATGAAAATCGTTAAAGCCTTTTCCAAATTTCGGAAAAAAATTCAGCAAGCTGGATTGGTTTTGGGCGGGATTAAAAAAAATTGTTTTATCCCTCTGTATCTGTTTATAAAAAAATATCCCCGGGCATAAAAAAGATACTAAAATTTACATTAAATATATAAAACACTTATTTACCGTAAATTGTCAAGTCAGCGTAGCTAATTCGGAGAACGGATGATCTCGAGAAATGAAAATACCTAGGATCGAGCCTCACCCACCCAATTATTTTTTTATTTTTTTTGTTTCTTTTTTTATTTTGTAAAAAATTACCGAACAAGTTTCAGTCACCTAGTTCTAGTACCTGGGTGACCGAATTCTTTTTTTTTATTTTGTAAAAAATTACCGAACAAGTTTCGGTCCTCTGGTTCTAATACCTGGGAGACCAAAACTTGCTCGGTAATTTTTCAAATTCAATCATAATTGTCCTTTGAGACACACTGATCTCTACGCGAGCGAAACCGCAGGCACATCTAGTTGGTAATATAATGAATATTCATGACACGGTTACATTATATCGCAGCGACTTCAATTAAACCGATTTAACAGTTAAGATGATTAGAATGTGTGTCACCGAGTTGAACGAACTGGACGCGCGAAAATAAATACACAAATAGCGAATTGAATGACGTATTTTACTTTGCTTCACTATGGGATCGCAGCTTAAGGGGCGTTTACAACGATGACTTGTAAATCTTATTTTTTAGTCATAGATAGATAGATAGATAGATAGATATATAGATATATAGATAGATAGATAGATAGATAGATATATAGATAGATAGATAGATAGATAGATAGATAGATAGATAGATAGATAGATAGATAGATGGATAGATAGATAGAAATTCTTTATCGCACAGACAATACATAACACAAGGTACAAAAAGAAAGATACTTAACTAAAGAAGCATACGCCGTGTGGTATCCGGCTAAATAGAAAAGTACCACCCTTATTTCTTACCGAGTTGTCGTAAAAGGCAACTAAGGTAAGTTGACCCACCGTGTGGTATCAGGTTTAGTAGAATAGACCACCCTCTTTCGTACCGAGGTGTCGTTAAAGGCGACTAAGGTAAGTTGACCCACCGTGTGGTATCCGGTTTAGTAGAACAGACCACCCTCTTTATTACCGAGGTGTCGTAAAATACGACTAAGGTAAGTTAACGTCAGGCAGGCGGCCAGTCGTAAAATACGTAGCCGAATCATGTAACAACATGTTAGTAACATGTTTTGCCGACCCCACTTAGAGTGGGATAAGAGCAGGAGGATGACGAATATTAATAGGATTAGTATGGATAAGTTAAAAAATGCTTTGGCAAGGCTTCAAATTCAAATTCAAAATAATCTTTATTGAAATAAACTTGTAAACAAGTGCTTTTGAATCGTCAACTCTTCTGCTGTTTCGGAAAGCTGTTCCTACCGAGAAGAGCCAGCAAGAAACTCGGCGGTTGCTCTTTTAAAAATATAATTCTTAATATTATTTACATTAAGTCGTTACTGTCTTGTACAGGTTCAAAGAAAGCTATATCCACACATTTTTATCTTCTAAATAGCTTTCTTTCCTTTCTTTAGATGAGTATATAAAGCAAAATTTCATTACCTATCGAGTCTACATAATGCATAAGAATAACCTCATTGTTATTCCTAAAGCGTTTCAACTATAAAAGCGAAGTTGAAAAAGGATTAACTAAGTACCTTTCCGATGCGATCGTTTTACTCAATAAGTGATTGCAAGTCCGACCTGGGGATCAATAAAAACTTCTCCGTCCGCTTTAGTAATGGCATTTTATAAAGCTCGGCTTAATAGCGATATAATAACTTCGGAACGCTATAAGTTTTTTTTGACGTCGTGTTAAGTATTAAACAATCATACAATTTCTTTTATGTCTCGCTGGTGAGCTGGCAATCCAATCAAATCAAAAAAATCTTTATTCAAATTACCTCTTCCAAACACTTTTGAATCTTTAAGGTTCACTTGAAAAAATGCAGTGACTTTGACGTTGGACGATTATCGGTTAAAAAGAACTCAACGATACCTATACGCTCGTCCGACTCGCCCGATGACGCTGTAAACTTCGTTACATATATATAGTCAGCTTTGAAAAAAACGCCCCATCCTTCACCCTTTGAAGGGAAATATTTGGTCAATTTTGGAAAATTTTGACCAATCCAATCCAATAAAACCAATACATATAGTTTAGCTACATAAATTCAGATATATAAAAGTTTCTTTATTATGCTTTCCTTCGCCGAAAAGCGCATAGGTAATTCCTAAAATTAGGCGTTACTTGAAAATTCACAATAAATAAATATATTTACACTTTACACAGGGCTACTTTACACACACGGTCGCCCGCCCCCAAAGTAAGTAATTTTAATACTTGTGTTATGGGTGAGAGACAACTGATGAATATATACATATATAATTTTTAAATACATACTTAAATACAAATATACACCCAGGCTCGAAGAGCCAACAAGTTCTTTTATAGAAAATGTTGGCCCTCGGCGGGAATCGAACCGCGACCCGCAGCGCTAAAGGCAGGATCACTACCCACTACGCCAACGGGCCAGTCAATAAAAAAATAAAAGTTATAATAGTATTGAATAATTATTAAATTATTATTTTTATTCCCTTTAAAAATTCTTCACACACAGATTATACACACATTATACATCACAGATTATAGCAATTTAACATTAGAACTATTTTTTTAGTACACAAATATTTTTAGAATACTAATAGCCATAGGTACCCCAATGGAGTTTGAAATACGACTTCCTAGTCACGTGCTTTTACAATTCGTTCACGGCTTATCACACGATGTGCTCATCACGAAATCACAACTTTATTCCATTTGAAATCCCATCACATTAATCTCGTTTCGTAGACCACTTAATTCCATTGTTTTACAAGCTCGCCGACAACATCAAAGCTTTACAAATCAAGATAACATCGGGCGGTCCATCAAAATATGTGACTCACATTACGTGCAGCTAATAATAAAGTTTTAAAGACAAGCGCACATTGTGTTTTTTATATCCCGACGACAGATAAAAAATAGAAAAATGGAGTCCTGAACAATAATTGTCTAAAGCGAATGCTTTAAAAAATAATGTACCTAATTTTTAATGTGTGCGTTAATTTTTGATGTGTGCATCATGGCAGTCTGCTTAATAACTCAGTAGAATACTCACCGCGTCCGTATAGACCGGGTAGGTGAATCTAGATGATTTAGATTTTTGCTATATAGCAGTTCTAAATAAAACAGCTCTTAGTCCGCTAAAGGTCTTCTATTTCTAACGAGAGAGAATCCAGTTATAGAATATTAACAAGCTAGGAGTTTATATTTAACTTAAATTGAGCCAACTAAAACAAAGTAAAACTAGTCTGCATATGAATTTATAACCAACTCGCAAAATTCATACATATTTAGCTATACCTACAAATTATTCATAATAATTTGTTGTTTGGGAGTTTTAGTTTAATATGCCTTATATTTTTAGTAAGCTTTATATAGTCATACGCTTGCCCTTATCCCATTGCCCCATCCCAAGTATTTTAAGATAGGCCGCCTGCTTGACTTCAACTTACCTTAGTCGCCTTTTACGACACCTCTGTAAGAAATGAGGAAGGTATATTCTACTCAGCCGGATGCCACACGACAGATGTATTGTTTTCGTATATATTCGAGGTGGTCATGAGTTCAATTTGTTGCAAGGCAGAGTTCTCTGTTAAAACTTATGTGCCTAGTTCATAATTGCAATTTATCATACGCTTTTCGGTAAAGGAAAACATCCTGATGAAACCTGCATATCTCCAGAGAAGTCTGGAGATATGTGCAACCTACCAAACCGCGTTGGAGCAGCGTGTTGTGTATTAGCTGCAATCCTTCTATCCAAAAATGGAGAGAGGAGGCCTATGCCCAGCAGTGGGATAGCAACAGGCCGTTATTTTATATATGCTTATTATTGTATTAAAGGCATATTGTTAAAAAAAGGCAGTATTTTTAATAGTATGTGAAGGTGGAATCTTGCAAGTTAAATTTGACCTACTTCCCGAGGTCCGATTTTGATGAAATTCTACAGACTGGTCCAGTCCTGATCACAATGCATATTTATGATAAGCGTGAACTGACGCTGCTGCCAAGATTGGCTCCAGACGAGGGAACTCCTCAACGGTTCGGTCAGTAATACAGTCAGAGGAGAAATGAAATTATGTTAAAAGTTTTTAATATGTTTTACTTATTTCATTTTAAATTTTAAAATGCGGTAAATATCTTGATATTTAAAGTAAACGTACTTGGTACATGCTTTGCTGACGTTAAAGTGTACGGATAACTTTACCACTCGAAAGTTTTGCAGAGAAATTTTATGCGGAGAGCTGGCTTCGTAACTAAGTTACGCCTGACAATGGACCTAGTTTCGACAAGGGCTTACAAGCGTTTCTGTTGATAAGTTACATAATAAAGGTATTGCTACGCTTTGCGATTTTGTCGTGGAGTCTATCTCCTGATGATGCTTCGGTTGCGGGGCGAAAAGATTGTTGAGTTTCTGATAGTTAACGTATGTAGTGCTTGTGTATTTCGGTGACGGTGGTCGAGGTTTGAGCATATGTTTTTACGAATCCTGCATGTATCAGGTATGAAAACGGTATTAATTTTCTATTTTACTTCATCGCGGATTATAGCAAAATAATTTTATTATTACTTTTGTATTATGGATCTCCGCAAAGTAACGCCTAAATCTATAAATATGTCAAATTGATTGCCACTCGGGCGGAGCCGCCAGTACACCTAGTATAAATAAACTAGCTATATATGATTTATAGAAGCAGGCATTACTTTGCGGAATTCCATAGTAGGTACATCACAAAATGCCGCCAACACCAATACTCCACACAAGCACTATACGCACTCACTACCACAATCTCACAAGAAATTGTGTGGAGTGTTGGTGTTGGCGTTTTGTGATATATGTGGCGACTTGTTGTGCAAGTATAAGTTATGTGAATATTGCCTTCTTACATACACTTGGTATTAAATAATTCTATTGTAGCTTCTAAACTAGCTATATACAATTGATAGATAGATGCGGAAATGTGTTCATCTGTCATTCTATAACGGCCAAACTTACCGGATAGGATCGTCAGTTGAAATATTTAGCATTCAATACCACGATCAGTGAGGCCACCCTTAAGCTAATTGAAAATGATTTCACGTACAAAATGGGTATTTAAATTCAATGTCATAAAAATGTTACGAGTGAACTTGTTTCAAGTTTTTACTGTATACAAGATGGATGATGTTATTTATAATCTGAATTTGGTATTTAACTCCAACGCTTTTCATGGAGTACGTAAGAGGCTTTGCGGGCGATCGATTAAAACGATCTAGCTAGCTTTTATTCAAAATCTCTCTATCTATCTCTCATCTATCTGCCTGCGAAGAGTGCTTGAATTTTGTGGCCATATCGCCCGTAAAGAAGGCAACAACCTCGAGCAACTCATGGTCACCGGCAGGATAAATGGTAAAAGACCTCGAGGACGAAGCCCAACTCGTTGGACAGACCAGATTAGAACCGCCTTGGACACAAATCTGCACGTTGCTCTTCATTCGGCCAAGGCGAGGAACAAATGGCGGCCAACTGTCCAAAAGACCATCACTCGAAACCAAGGATCACGACCCTCAGTAATGAGGAGAGCGATGCGAGGAGGATAGCTTTCGTTTTTTGGGCACTGATAAACGGCTACAATATTATTAGAAAATAAATGTAAATTAAGCTGTCATTTGTCGAAAGTCGAAATAGCTCAGTTGAGATTTGACGGTCTTAAAGTGAAAATACCTCGGATCGAGTCCAGATCATCAGCCCGATTATATTTTCCTTTTTTTTTCATCTTTTTTTTTCTAAAATAATATCGGGCAACCCGATCACCCAGGTACTAACGTGTTCACCATCATCATTCTTCCGCCATTATCCCACTCTAAGTGGTGTTGGAACAACATTTTGTTACATGTTTTGGCTAGTTATTTTACGACCGGCCGCTTGCCTGAAGTCAACTTTTCGTAGTCGCTTTTAACGAAACAGCGGTAAGAAATGAGGGTGTTCTGTTTTACTCAGCCGAATACCATACGGCGGATGTACTAATCATTTCTAATATATAAAGCTGAAGAGTTTCTTTGTTTGACTGATTCTTTGAACGCGCTGATCTCAGGAACTACTGGGCCGATTTGAAAAATTCTTTGAGTGTAAGATAGACCATTTATCGAGACAGGCTATAGGCTATATAACATCACGCTAATTTAAACAGGAGAGGAGTAACAATAAAAAATATAACTTAAAACGGCAAAATTTAAAGATTTCCTTGCGTGCGCTAGGTAAACGGTGAAAGTTATTCAAAAATCATGTATTAATAATATGTTGCGTTCTTAATATTCTAAATAAATGTCTGCGATAACATATGTCTAGCTTTTAAGGTTAACCCACTACTTTAAGGGTTTCAAAATACGATTACGGTTTTAATCATTTCACGCGAGTGGAGCCGCTAGCGATTGCTAGTATGTTATATAGCTAAAACCTTATCTGCTCACAAATTACATAGAGTACATACATTAAACTTTTCTTTTGCGAATACTTTTATATATTCTTAAGAGAATATTATATTTTGTTTACAAATTACATAGGATTTTTTCAGACTTTGTTTTCTCTGGATAATTTATGACTGATATATACATTATAGGTAAGTTGACGTCAGGCAGGCGGCCGGTCGTAAAAACGCAGCCAAATCATGTGACAGCATGTTTATAACATGTTGTGCCGACCCCACTTAGAGTGGGATAAGGGCAGGAAGATGATGATATACATTATAGCAGTCATAAATTATCCATGTGCGAAGTATGAATAGTGTTCACATTAAACTTGAGTAAACAGGAAATATTTATCAATTAAAGGTAATTGTTAATTGCGAGTGCTTTGATGTATTTATACAAACGCTATTGGCCCGCGACAGCGTTCGCATCGACTTAATCATTTAAGTATCCACAGTAATGAAATACGTGTGGTATCCGGCTGCAAAGAATAGTACCACCCTCATTTCTTACCGAGCTGACATTGACATCGTATTTTACGAAACCTGGATAAGAAAGACGGTTTTGTATTCTACTCTACCGGATACCACACGGTGGGTCCAGTTACCTTAGTCGCCTTTTACGACCCCTCGGTAAGAAAGAGGGTGGTCCATTTCACTTAATCAGATATCACGCCGTGGGTCGACTTATCTTAGTCGCCTTTTACGTCACCTCGGTATAAAATGAGGAAGGTCTATTCTTCTAAGTCGGATACCACACGGCGGGTTGACTTACCTAAGTCGCCTTTTACGATACCTCGGTAAAAAATGAGGAAGGTCTATTCTACTAAGTCGGATACCACACAGCGGGCCGTCTTACCTAAGTCGCCTGTTACGACACCTCGGTAAGAAAAAGGGTTGTCTATTCTACTCAGCTGGATATCACACGGCGGGTCGAGTTAACTTCATCGCCTTTTACGACACCTCGGTAAAAAATGAGGAAGGTCTATTCTACTAAGTCGGATACCACACGGCGGGCCGACTTACCTAAGTCGCCTGTTACGACACCTCGGTAAGAAAAAGGGTGGTCTATTCTACTTTACCGGATACCACACGGCGGGTCGACTTAACTTAATCGCCTTTTACGACACCTCGGTAAGAAATGAGGAAGGTCTATTGTACTAAGTCGGATACCACACAGCGGGGCGTCTTACCTAAGTCGCCTGTTACTACGCCTCGGTAAGAAAAAGGGTTGTCTATTCTACTCAGCCGGATACCACACGGCGGGTCGAGTTAACTTAATCGCCTTTTACGACACCTCGGTAAAAAAATGAGGAAGGTCTATTCTACTAAGTCGGATACCACACGGCGGGCCGACTTACCTAAGTCGCCTGTTACGACACCTCGGTAAGAAAAAGGGTGGTCTATTCTACTTTACCGGATACTACACGGCGGGTCGACTTAACTTAATCACCTTTTACGACACCTCGGTAAGAAATGAGAGTGGTACTATTCTATTCAGCCGGATATCACAGGCTTATAAACATATATCTTACAAAATTTCTAGAATTAGGCGTTACTTTGTGAACACGCCGTGTGGTATCCGGCTGAGTAGAATAGAGCAACCTCATTCTTACCGAGGTGTTGTAAAAGGCAACTAAGGTAAGTTGACTCACCGTGTGATAACCGGTTAAGTAGAATAGACCACCCTCTTTCTTATTGAGGTGTCGTAAAATACGACTGGGATAAGTTGACGTCAGGCAGGCGGCCGGTCGTAAAATACGTAGCCAAATCATATGACAACATGTTTGTAACATGTTGTGCCGACCCCACTTAGAGTGGGATAAGGGCAGGAAGATGATGAGGCGTTACTTTGTGAACGTCCATAATACAAATCTAATGAAAATTATATTTCCATATATCTTTCATATATTTTATATATCTTACACTTAATTTAAACTTTTCATTTCTAGTTAATCATCTTTACACAATTTCTTTACTGTAAAGTTACCCAGTGACCTTTATAGACCTCTAAACTGAAGTTTTAAAGCCAACATGTAATATCGAAAAGAACTACGTTTACATAAGCTTTAGTATTGTCTGATCGACCTTAACCTAGTTTTCGGTTGACTGGAATTATTCCAGAAACTTCAAAGCCCGGAATGAGATGTCGGTGCATTAGTTAAATGAGTTTTTGTCTATTGTTCTATGCACCGTTATTTTGAAAATTTTATTTCCTTCAGTACAGTTCACCACACATATTATGTACTTTTTTACTATTTGTATCCGCGTCCTCGCCTGAAATATGAAAAAAACAAAATCAAAATATTTATATAATTTTAATTTTTGTTGCTTTAAAATACTTGTTGAAGGAATATTTTAGAAGTTTGTGTTTCTTCTATTTCTGAAGGTGAAGATGAAATAGAAGAATCTAGATATTAAAGAAGACAGTATTGTTAATAACGTAATAATTAATTATGATTTTGAATTAATTTGAAAAATTAAATATTAAATTGAAATAATTATTTCGAACATAAAGTAGTTATGGTATAACCATAACAGATAACCATGCTGTCACGAACATTTTTGTAGTATTTTTGTAGATCTACAATTCTCTAGTCACTTTCACTAGTAGTGTTATAATACTGCTGTCATTATTGGTGTATCGGTTGTTATTACTATCCGTAACGTCCGCTTTATAGATGTGAAAAAATAATCGATTATTTTTTCAAAGTAATCGATTTTTTCAAAATAATCGATTTTTAATAATCGATCATATTTTCATCTAAAATCGATTATTTTAATCGTCCTCTTTCTTGTTTCACTCTTTTTTCTAGTTTTTTAAGATTACTGTCGGATAAAACTTATGTAGCCGAACTACACATTTTAACAGAATTTCACAAACAGCTGATCTGTGATTATTTATTGGTAGTTGTCCACTTTTATAAGCCTTTATTTTAATTAATAATTTATATTAAGAAAGGCATTTCATATAGTCAGAAAGAAAATCAATTATTAATAATCGATTATTTTGATAAGAAAAAATCGATAGGTAGGATGGGTTCGAAACTAGTCAGGCTAACCCGATAGAATAAGACGTGAGTATAGCCGGTTCTATTTTTATTTTACATTAACTAAGAAAAAAATCGATTATTTATTAATCGATTTTTTCTACTGCAAGTGATATCCCTAGTCTGCTTCTATAAATCATTTGAAGAATTAGTTGCCCGTGGCGGCTATGCCGTTCGGTCTGGCCACTTAATGCGCGGGAGCACTAACTGTTAATATCCAGACAGTTCTACAGCCGATCGTATAGTTCACGAATGTATTAAATAAAAACCTTCAGTCGTGCTCTTCTAAAAATAGCTATATAAACTTTAGGTAATGTTCATTAGCGACTGTCGATCAATGCTAAATTGGAACTCACTAACATGGAAAATATATGGCACTTATTTACACGCTTAACCTATAATCACGTTCTGGACGAAATCCTATTACTGGATCGCGTGTTCAAGGTTGCCGACTAGAAACAGAACGGAACTAAATATAATAGAGTTAAAGAGAGACTTTGTGAGCGAGAGAGATAGACGCTGGAGAGTCATATATGACGTGACTGAGTTAGAGATGTGCAAAATGTAACTCTGACAAGAAAAGAGTGATTTACATCTTTTCGATCTTGGAATTTATACCACTCTTTTATGTCTTTAACTCATTTAGCTCAGTTCGGCTCAGATGGAGAGAATAAGGCAGCTAAGACTACAAATATATCCTTTATATCTTCGGCTCTTTCAATAGAAACATGCAATAGCTATCGATCTCTCTCTTTTACGTGTAAATTGCTATATAAGCCCATCTCTTTTTCTGAACGAGCCGTAACTCATCACGAAAAGTGACTCTTAAGTAATAAAAATATATAGAGATATAATTGAAACACATGCAACCTAGAAAGCTTTCCCAAATATATCAAAACAATTCCTAAACACTTTATTACTCTTAATTACTTTAATAACAATCAATTTTAGTCAGAACAGAATGCCGCTAAAATGAATTCCCCTTCCATTTATAAATCTCCCCTTAAGTTGAGATTATAATATTGAGACTAATGCCAATATTTATACTTCCTAATATACAAAACTGAATACAATAATTGTTATCTTATTATGCAAATGTTAAAATTGTTAACACGATTTTTGATGAAAAAATAATCGATGATTAAAAATCGATTATTAAAAAAAACGATTTAAAAAAAATTAACATCGCTACCACGCACATTAAAACCACAAATTTACTAGTCTAATCTACATATTCTTCCCCCCGTCTGTACGTCCGCCCGATTCGCCATGTTACATAAATCGTTTTAAAAAATAAAATAAATTGTTCTTACCTAGACTACCAAAAAATAGTCTAACATTTTGCCTTGAATCTGAGCACGCCACAGTTAACAATTTGTACCAGGAAATAAATATAAAATGATATAATACGATGCGAGTGAGTTATATAAACTGAACGTGACCGGCCCAACAAATAATGCTCTTTGAAACGCCATCCTTGACATTGTGCCTACAGCAGACGACGCGTTAACGAATTTATTTTATTTACCCTCTTTTGTCAGTTGACAGAATATGAAGCCTCCAATTTAATAGATGTTTTATTCAAAAAGGACAGACTCTTATTCTTTTTCTGTTGTTATTTTTTTATAACCCTTCTTATTTAAACAAAAAGTTTTAATAAATAAATAAATAAATAGCGGCAATTACACACGGCCATACGTCCCCGAAGTATCCATAGCTATTTTATGGGTGACAGACAACTGGTAAATAAATACATATAGATATTCAAATCCAAAATATTATTTATTCAAATGAACTTTAAAACAAGTGCTTTTGAATCGTCAACTATACTGCTGGTTCGGAAAGCTGTTCCTACCGAGAAGAGCCAGCAAGAAACTCGGTGGTTGCTCTTTTAAAAATATGATTCTTATATTAGTTACATTTACTCATAAATGTCTTGTACAGATACACATCCACACATATAATTTTAAGTATTTAAATACGTATATATACCGAAGAATTAAGAAACTCTTTATAGAACATGTTCCCCCTTTTGCGATAATCGAACCCTGACCCGCTAAGCTGAAGGTGGGATCATTGCCATTTGCGCCAACGGGCAAGTCAAAACCTTTGTAGTCCTTTTTTGAAAATTACGCGGACTAAGTTGTACGCGGATGTATGATTGTTTCATATCATCAATATTGTTTTAAATAGGATAAATTAAAATATGATTTTATTATTATTACTTATCATGTCATCATCATTATCCTTTATCTCACTCTAAGTGCGATGGGTGGTCTATTCTAGTCAGGTGGATACCATACCGTGGGTTTTATTCAACATATCAATAAGAAAATATCAATTTCATTTTTTCATTATCATGCCAAAAATATGATATAATATTATAAACATGTAGTTCAATCCATGCTTACCACTTTTTTGCTTGCTTAATAATTAATACCAGTCAATTTTTAACAAAAACTGTACTTAATAGTAATTTGACTCCAAAATAAATTTTGACCGTTACTAGTAATACCATTTGTCCTTAACAATAAAACATCTCTGTTTACCGATTGGCCGACTAGATGTATGTCAACATTAATTTCCCTAACGAAGCCATTCGCCATAAGTAATATCCGGCCCAATTCACCACTGGTAGTCTACATTTTAACTAATTATTGTTGACCACGAGAGCTGGTGGTGACGTCATCGTATATAACCGCATACATATAAAAACAGAGAGATGGTATTAAACTTTAACTACTAGTTAATAAGGAGTTTAGGAGAAATTGCACCAGTCTCTCTAACAGGCCTTCTACACGGTAGGGATCAACCGCCCGACCAATGTCCTTGGTCGGGTTGCTGTAAAAATGGACAGTTTAGATGTCGGTTGATCCGCCCTATATATGGTTGGTGCCAACCGTTGGTCGGGACTGCATCTCTTCCGACTGCGTACTTTTTTTTCTTTTTCCTTTACTCAAGTATAAAAAAGTTATTGCCAGACCGACCTTCTGTGGCTTTAAAACGCAAGGAGCGTTATTGTAACATCTTTGCGCTTAGAATCCCCGAGAAACCTGACAAATTGGGACTATAACACCCGACCGTGTAGAAAGAGTACAAAAATCGGTTGACCAGACCATGGGTGATGGTCCGCGGTTGATCCCGATCGTGTAGAACACTTAATTCTAATTTTAAAACAAATTCTTTATTAAACAAGGGTTTACTTTATTTATTCGGTAAATTACGTATAGTTAGGCCCAAAGCTAAAGTAACCGATTTTACCGGGAAAAAAGTAATAAATGTGGCTTCCCTTTTTCCGGTAAAATCCAATGTCCCTATTTTTTCTTTTCGATCGATTCTTTTTTTTCTCGTCTACACCGTGTGGTATCCGGCTGAATAGAATAGTAGAATACCCTCCTTTCTTACAGAGGAGTCGTAAAAGGCGACTAAAGTAAGTCGACCCGCCGTGTGGTATCCGGCTGAGAAGAATAGACTAACCTCATTTCTTACCGAGGTGTCGTAAAAGACGACTAAGGTAAGTTGACCCACCGTGTGGTATCCAGTTTAGTAGAACAGACCAACCTCTATTTTACCGAGTGTCGTAAAATACGACTGAGGTAAGTTGACGTCAGACAGGCGGCCGGTCGTAAAAACGCAGCCAAATCCTGTGACAGCATGTTGTGCCGACCTCACTTAGAGTGGGATAAGGGCAGGAAGATGATGACCTACCTATTGGTAGACAAAAAAAGAGATTTCAGTGTTGCCTACTTGAATCTAGTAATAACTAGATTCAAGTAGGCAACACTGAAATCGAGGGTGACATCATAAAGCACTGCTAGTGATATTATAAACATTAATAACATCTTATTCAAATACCTTAAATTGTGGTATGAATAAATGGAAAAATTTTCGCTAATGTTCAGTCGCGGTTGAAGACCCAGTGATGGCACGGCCTTCTCGCTCTGTTGATTGGTTCATAGACTTTTGAACCCATAACTACCTACTTTCGTGCCAAGAACCTTTTACTGCTGGATGCATTAAGTTACGACTTGAGTCACCGTTCATATTCCTTATTTATTTTGATAACGATCATGATGTATTTGAGATACGTCTTTGACATAATAAGCTTTTGAAAAGTACTTTAAATTGTGTAATAAAGAACATTTTATATTTACTTAGTTTATATCTGTCTGTATCTATTTATACTTATATATAAAGCTGAAAAGTGTGTTTGTTTGATTGTTTAAACGCGCTAATCTCAGGAACTACTGAACCGATTTGAAAAATTCTTAGTGTAAGATAAGTGTAAGTATATATATATAGGCTATATAACATCACGCCACGATGAATAGGAGAGAAGCAGCAATAAAAAATATTACGCAAGCGCCTTGCGTGCGCTAAGTAAACGGTGAAAATTATTTAAAAATCATGTATTACAATAGCCGAAGCTGATTCGTTCTCTCTATTTTCAGTAACTATCGGTAGATTACTGAGAAGAATTAGCTTGAAACTCGGCGACAATATTATTAAAAAAAAACTATGTTGCAATCACCATTGTAAAAGCTAATTTAAATGAAGAATATTTTGTTTTTTTTTTTTTAATTTTTCTTTTTATTTTCCAACAGAGGGTGGCGGGCGGTAGGAAGGAGCGCGCGGCGCGGGGCGAGGGCGCGCGCGGCAGGTGACCGGCGGTCCGCGCGGCTCATGTGGGCGGCGGGCGCGTGCTGCTCGCGCCAGGCAGGTCTGTACACTCCTTTACACTATACTAGTGATATCCCGCGGTTTCACACGCGTACATACCGATCTAATGGCAGTGGAAAGTCTACTAAGTCGGACTATCGATTTTTTTTTGTTAAATATATATATTATATATCAATAGTTTCCGTAGCGCATGCGCTTACAGATTTTTATGATTAATTTTTTACACCTTTTTACATTTTTATGACGGATCTCTATTTTTTTATGTAATATAGTCTATGTGTCTCACTAAAGATGTGCAGCTTTCCAATAGCGAAATAAATTTTGAAATCGGTCCAGTAGTTTTTGTGTGAAAACATTACAAAGAATTGTTTTTACCCGCGACTTCGTTCACGTGATTTGTTGAACATAGATGACGCTTTTTGGTGTCATCCTTTTCCTGTAGAATTGACAGGATTTCTATAGCTTATATATTATTTCGGTGTATAAGAAATAATTGAAATAATTGTGCCAAATTTCATCGATATCGGTTCTATAGATTCGCCGTGAAAGAGTAACAAACATACATCCATACTCACAAACTTTCGCATTTATAATATTAGTAGGACTATACCTGCGTACACACCGTTCCGTATAATAATGTCGGTGCCTCGGTATTCTTTTTTATAAGGAAAAAATACTTAATTGCTCCCGCCGCCTAATATACAGGATGGTACCTACAACATTCATTATATTTTTAGGTTCCTGCACACCTCAGCAACTTATATAAAAATAATCTGTTAATTCAGTAAATTAGTTTAGCTATGGGAATTATTTTAGGTTTTTTGAAAAAAAAAAAACATTATTTATAGAGATCAATGACCGTACATGTCAAACTAACCTTGACCTTGGGTAATTCTAAATACGGTACTGAAAAGTACGAGGGAGGCAAAACTAAAAAGGTTAAGGCCAGGTCAGTCAACCATTACTAACAAAGACAGATCTCGATTAAATTATTTCCTTAAAAGGCATATATAAGAAATATGATTAATAATAATTATTATTTTCTTCGTAAATACATTTTTTTTAAAGAAGACGAAATTATGCCAAAGTTGTCTTACATATGGTACGTTTAAGCTATCAAAGGATTTATTTTTTGTCGTATCTTCAGTACCACCCTGTATATGTATAGAAGCAAAATAGGTCTATTATCACTTTCTTTATATATTAGAGACAGAAAAAAATATAGACAATAAACTAAAGAGTTTTATTTAATACAATTTTTCTTGATATCTAATACATATGCCTTTAATATTGATTAGCATATAAAATACGACTGTGGTGAAATATGTATGTGATATTCATGAAGGATCGTATTACTGAATATATTACAGTTGTTTCTAGACATGTTTTCGGTTACATTTATTGTGTACTAGGTTTTACAGCAAATTTGTAGCGAAAACTTTTGTGGCGAGATAAAAAAAATTGCCAAAGCTGTCTTCAGCATTTTATATTGTAATATTACAATATAATTTTTTTACATTTCTTTTATTTTTAGTTCGGCCCTGAAAGTGCTTGAGAAACTTAAGCACTTAAGTAATATAGCCCTGAAATTTGTGAATCTCTTCCTTTACTTTACTTTACTTCCTTTACTGAATCAATATTGATGAAATTTAATATAGGTCAAGAACTTAAAATTTAATTTAACAGAAACTAAGTTGCTTGAACTGTCACTCTCGTTTTCTTCATCACTCTCTCTTTCTCTCCATCACCCTCTCTCTTTCTCTCTGCCGCCCTATCTCTTTCTCTCTGATGACTCCACTCTCCGCCGCTCTCTCTCTTTCTCCACCGCCCTCTCTCTTTATCTCTGTTGCCCTCTTTCTCTATCTCTCTCGCCCTCACTTGAACCTATAGACGTCAATTGTTGTAGATAGATCTTTTAAAATTACTTTTACGCTATTTCGAATTCTATATGTAATATGCAAACTAACCAGCTTAAGGGTCAAACTGAAGTAGCGATTCGAATTGCGTACAATTGAAGGCAATTTAATGTATCGGAATCAGCTCTTTATATTTTATTGATGCTTTAAATGCATCCTAATTGAGCAAATAGACATTGTCTGACCTACGACCAATGAGAGACCTATTTTCAAATATATTTCTACAAGTTGTACACGTGACATCAGTCAGGTCAAGTTAAATGTTAAAATACCCACAAAATAAGAAAACTAAGATTCCTTGAAGGAACATCGGAATAATTTTTTTTCGTATATGTTATTCTATAGGCACAAATTGTATTATATTTCATCAAAATCGCTCCAGGGTAGTCTATGTAGTCGCGTTACAAAAATCTAAATTATTAATGTGATAGTGAACGTGTTTGTGTATTGTGATGGCGATGGTGGAGGTTTTGTGCATTTGTTTTTACGAATCCTACATGTATCAGGTATGAAAACGGATTGTCCACTCTACATTTAGCATTATATATTCAAATTAAAAATATTCTTTATTCAAATAAACTTGTGAACAAGTGATTTTGAATCGTCAATAAATATATATATTTATTTAAAATAGGAAATATAATATATATTTCCTATTTTACTTCATCGCGGATTATAGCAAAATAATTTTATTATTACTTTTGTATTATGGATCTCCGCAAAGTAACGCCTAATTCTATAAATTATATAAATAGTTGACTTTATAATTTTCTGAATTTTACATATTTTACTACAGATATTTTATTTATAGGTTCGCAGCTTGCGGTGTGTTAATATTTTAGTTTGTTTTAGTTTATTAAGTTCATAATGTTTATTTACTATACCTTTGGTTCTGTTATGTTACCGCATGAGTGCTGTTACGAAAATGCCCCACGTGCACTATGGGTGGTAAAAACTGCGATTGGGATTTTTGAAAATTATTATAATAATATAACACATCCCCTTTCACCCCCGGCCACCCCCTTCTCCCCTTCAAGTAATAGACGTTCATTGCTGGACGTAGGTCTCTTAAAAGAACTTCCATGTTCCACGATATTGTGCCACCTGTATCCAGCGGTTCCCCTCAACCTTTTTGAGATCTTTCGGCCTGGATCTTTACTGCGTTTTCGGTACGGGGTCGACGTTTAGCACTTTGTATAACCTTTTATAACTATATATTAAAAATGAAAGGTTTAAAGTAAGAGATATGCTTTTACGTAAAGCATACTACATCATTGAAGATTATTTGGATAAAATGCCTAAAAATTTGAAATCCTTTCAGCTTAATACAAGACTGCGGTTTAATAATTTAAAATGTTTAAAAGATTGACCGCCGAGTTTCTAGCTGGTTCTTTTCGGTAAGAGCAATTCTGAACCAGTTGTAGCTTCATTGTATTGATCCTTGAATATTCAAAGTATTTGAAAGAGCTTATTTGAATAAAGATTATTTTGTTATGATTTGTGTAAGATATTTGAAGTGTCGCCCAATCCCAATGGCGGTCAATATATAGTGCACTTAGGGCAGTATCAGTGGAATGTGGGGGGGTGTGATTTGTCGTTGGACATGTGGATGGCTAAGTGGCCGGTGCTGACGGGGTGTGTGTTGGTAGCTAGCAGGCACTCATGCGTGACGGGGTGACTAACCGTGGCGGGGTGGCAGGCGAGGGCGCGGCGGCCGCGCGCACCCCCGTCAAGACGTTCCAGGCGTACCTGCCGCCGGCGCACCGCACGTACAGCTGCATACACTGCCGCGCGCACCTGGCCAGCCATGACGAGCTCATATCAAAGGTGAGGGACCTTGGAGGGGGTGAGGGAAATTGGAAGGGGGGTAAGGGAAATTGGAAGGGGAGTGAGGGAAATTGGTGGGGGGTGAAGGAAATTGGTGGGGGTGAGGGAAATTGGAGCGCAATGAAGGAAATTGGCGGTGGGTTGAGGGATATTTTAAGGGGATGAGGGAAATTGGAGGGGTGAGGGAAATTGGAAAGGGGGTGAGGGGGAGGAACATTGTTTGCTGAACATCTCAATTACCAAAATGGATGGACAGGTGACGGGGAGGGGGAGGGGAGGGGTATATTGTTTGTTTAGCATCTCAGTTCCCAATGTGGTCCAGATGGACGGTGGTCAACGTTGACGTGATATAAAACTAGGTGTGGTAGCCACACTAAACATCAGTCTTAAATGTTTAAAGTTTAAAATTGACTAGCCCGTTCGCGTATTTGGCAGTGACCCTGCATTCAGCTCCGCGGGTCGATTCCGGCAGAGGGCCAACATTTTCTATAAAAACAATTTCTTGGTTCATCGGGTCTGAGTGTATGTATTTAATATTATATATGTATATGTAAATTTGCCACCACCCATAAGACAAGTATTAAGTTACCTACTTTGGGGACGTGTGTTTTATTATCCCATATATTTATTTAAAGTTTACACCTAACAAATAGATTAACATATAGTGTCCTCCGATATTGTGTATATAGTGCAATAAATGTTGTCTGTGATACTTATGATAAAGACCATTCGAAGAGTATCGTATAAAATAAGCGCATTTTATGTTAAGCTAAATAAATTAAGCAAGTACTAAAGGTTTATTTACCTTTATGCATATTCGAAGACGATGATACTCAATTAGCAAAATTGAGCTCATCGTTTTAAATTTTTGTTTGTACAAATATATTTACTGGTGGCAACACTATTGCTTGAGCAAATTTAAATCCTTATTTTGAAATAAACAAGCAGACCTTCATTATGACACGCTTTAGCCGCAGTTCGTGATGTTCGTAAATTAAGTCATTAACTTCTTTAGAAAGCATTAGTTTTAAATGTAAATTGTTATTTTCCAGTCGTTTCAAGGCAGCCAGGGGCGCGCGTATCTCTTCAATTCAGTGTAAGTATCTATTGCAATTAATTATATTTACTTTGCGAATGGGAATAGGTATATTTAAGCGTATGATTGACTCTTTGGCCAAGTAGTGGGTGTTTTCTAAAAACAGTGTGTTGGTTCTTCGAGTCTGGTTGTATATATGCATTTAAAGTTACGGTTAAGTTAAGTTACGGCTAATTTACACGAAGTTACGGTTATATCATTAAAATTATATAACGGTAACTTAACGTGGAATTTTGTCGCGTGAAAGGTTGATAATAGATGGCGCTTTTCAATGTCATCCTATTCCTGTATAATTAACATGATTTCTATAGCCTATATGTTACCCCAATGTAAAAGGAATAATTATGCCAATTTTCATAAGATTGGTTCAGCGGATTCGCTGGGAAAGAGTAAAAAACATATATCCATAGTCACAAACTTTCGCATTTATAATATTAATAGGATAGGATATAGCATAGGCCAACCTTAATATTAGTCTATGCCAAATATTTAAATTTAATGCTACTTTCGAATTCGTTCACGTCAACTTTAGTTTTAAAATTAATCAATTACGCACTGAGGTATTTGTTTTCTGTTCGCGAAGAAAAAACGCTATTTTTTTATCCTAAATGTTGGCCCAATTCATTAGGTTCTATTGTGCCAAATTTCATCAATGTTTCGCACGTAGATTAACCATGAAAATGTAACAAACTGACAGACATACTAACTATAAATGAGTATGGATTATGAAAAATATTATTCTATGTATATAATTTTTCATAACAAAAACATCGACATGTCAGTGGTTCGACACTATGCCTGCCGTAAGGCTCGTATGTGCGACAGAGAGCGCAACAGATGACGTCATGTGAAAACACATTTTATTATCCCGCGTGCATCGACTCATTATAACAAGTATAGTCCATATTTTCTTATTACAATAAAATGCTTGCTGGCAACATTCGCGCTTGCCTTAACGAACGTTCTAATCGAGTAGACAAGACCTAATTGAATTATTTGTTACGGCATCTAGACATTACAAAAATTGCTTGCGTAATAACTGTCCGCTTTATATGAATCTAATATTTAAATGAATTTATCTTGTTTATATATATTTTGCCAAATTTTAGAAACGGTTCCAACGATTTTTATGAAATTCAACATCCCCTACATGTTGAATTTCATGAAAATCGTTGGAACCGTTTTGGGGGGAAAAATCGATCTAGCTAGGTTTCATTTAAAAAAGGTCTTATTATCCCAGTTTTCGGGTTAAATTTACATTGAATAGAAATGACAATTTTTGCTGTCAATTGTAAAGTCATGGTAGCTTATTTGGAGAACAGACGGTCTAGAGAAGTGAAAATACCTAGGATCGAGCCTTTTTCTACTTTTTCCTACTAGCCTAGCCTACTTTTTCTTTTATTTTCAAGATTCAAGTCGCTCAGGTACTAGATGATTAATTATAATACCATAGTTTTACATTAGCTTATCAGTTTAATTTATTCGTAGCTCTACCTATTCCTTCATATTGGGTTATTGTCATGCATATTTCATATGTGACCCGTTTTATCCACTATCCTTGAGCGAGGAAACATTTTATTCAAATTTGTGTTCTGCCGCCATTTTATATTCAATGCGATTGTCTACTGTTGATGCATTTTTAAAACGAACACGTCTCATGGAATAATGCATGAGTTATTAGATTTCGTTTCAGAGTAAATTTTCTATATATTATTTATAGCCACCATCTGAAAATGAGTTTACGTTATTCGACGGGAATAGCGTTAAATGTTGTGTTAAAGTGTTACCTTCTTTAATAACATTTGACGATTAAAAGTACTTGAATAAGGAATATTTTGAATTAAAAAAATAATAATAATTAAAAGTAAAATAAAAATATTTTATTTCATTTTACAATATTTAAAAATACACACGAGCTTTAAATCCCCGTTCAAGTATAAAGATACTTGTGTTAGGAGTTCTCGCTCCTTCATAACTATGTAATAATTGACCAACATTTTATTTGTTTCTTTGATTGTTTGTACGCGAGGAACTACTGGACCGGTTAAAAAAAAAGTCCGCGACAGCATATGTCTTGCTTTTAAGGTTAACCCATTGTAACCATTTTTATGGATATCTAAGATCATATTACAGTCTATCCACGCGGTCGGAGCTCTTGATTGCTGGTCCTTAATAAATATATACATTACATGCGCGTGTTTCTAATTACAATATTTTTCTTCTATTCCAGTGTAAACGTTGGTTGCGGTCCGGCGGAGGAGCGCGTGTTGCTGACGGGGCTTCACGCCGTCGCAGACATATACTGCGAGTGCTGCAAGACGATGCTGGGTTGGAAATATGTAAGTGTGACCCGAGTGTGGGCTAATAATAAAATATGTTTTTTGTGCATACAATTAAACAGTATTATAATAAAAATGGTAACAGTATTGTAATAAAGATGAGTATAATAGACAAAGTGAGAACTGACAGAGGCTTTTGGTTAATGCTCGCTTTGCAAAAGTTCGTAAGTCATTTGTGGCTTTGCGTGTAAGATTTTATAGTAAAATGCCGTACCCAATCTCTTATGGTTAACTAATTTTATGTTCAAAATTTTAATTAAAAATATAACGTACAATCAGTATACAACAGTCTCGAATACAAATCCTGAAATGACCTGAAGGATTGATACTCCGGTCCTTATCTAATCTATCTGCTTAAATAAATGTGTTTGTTAGCTTCAATTCAATATACATCAAAATTATCCTTAACACCATATGAATCAAATAAATATTTCACTAAAAAAATATTATATCTGACTTTATGACTTTGGTAGCGAATGGGCGTATTACACACACCGACTTGCTGAACGCTCAAAACTTTATGCATTACTTTTTTGTCTAGACAATTTTCTTTCTTTTATTTCATTGTGTGTGTTTGTGTGTGTGTGCTTTAATTTATATTTTTAAATCAGATTAAAATAAAGGGATTTACGCGGGAAACATTTGGTGCAATACTGATTATCACGTAGGCGAAGCAATGGCCATCAGCTATGTATAAAAAATACTATGATTTTTTGTTACAGGAGTACGCGTTCGAGTCGAGTCAGAAATATAAAGAGGGCAAGTTCATAATAGAGCTCGCCCACATGGTGAAGGAGAACGGGTGGGACTGAGCGCCGAACGAGCGCGAACGTGTGTGCTCGGACTGTAGTGCTGTGACATGTACGGACACGAAGTCGAGTCAATTAACCGGTCGATGTAGACCGGTGTCGATGTGAACCGACCGGGATGAGATCACCGCGTCGGCTAGAACCCTCGTGATGACGTCACAGGCGAGACTCGCTCGCCTGCCGGTATAGCACAGGTGGATGGAGCCGCGTCCATCAGCCGCCCTCGAAAGAAATTATTTTTGTCATACTATAAGAATTATTAATGGGATATTGGCGGCGGCTGATTCACGCGGCTCCGGTTAGACTCACGAGAGCGTCCTTAAATCCCTTTGGATTGTAACGAAATTGGCCGATTGTCGTTAAGCTTCAGCGCTTGAGCACCGCCAGTGGTTACATATACATAAGTAATCGATCTCAGCCGCCCAGCGTTGGGCAGTGGGCTTACAATTTATACTAATTTTTAGTTTGTATTACGAACGTTTTGAGTTTCGCTCGCGTACGTGCGGACGTATCTTAAGTTGTATTAGGTTATTTACACATAATCGCTGTATTGAGAGAACACTAATACTTTCTCTTGTCCCCTTAACCTGTGATAAGTATGTTAGTGTAGAATTTTGAATTTCTTGAACGATTTTCTCAAAGAGTTGCTCAGAGATGTCAGATGTATGTTCCTAATGATTTCAGCTGTACAAGATTGCTTTTATTTTTGTTTTTTTTTTTCGTTTTTTGAACTAGTCGAAACAATTGACGAATGCGGACACGAAATCCGTTTTAATTTGGTTTGCGCCTGATTTATTTGTAATTTTTCTTAGTTAAGACACATTTATTCGACTGTTCATCTTCATTGATTTTCGTCATCGGAACCCTTCATGGAGGAATACTTACGAAGTTAAAATTTTGTTTTGTCTCTTTGTTTACGTGATAGTCGGTAAAAGGAGTGGAATCGATACAATCGAGATCAATTTTTATATAGACGGATGGTTAGGAGCGATAAGTTTTATTATTCATTTATTGTTTCCATTGAAATGTAATAATTAATTAGTAGAGACATTTAACCCCGTATATTTTATCTTAATATGCATATGGTACTTCATTTAATCATTATAATAATGATGTTATCTGTGTAAGAAAAATGCATGAGCTTCGATTATCTATGATCGAGATCGAACGTCAGTTGATATCGATATATCGACGGCAGAGATTCCTACATCCCTATTACAAATCTTGCGAAGGTGACTTTGTAAAGGCGAGTGCAGATGTGAGCGGGAACTAAATAAATGTATAAAATATACATTTTGTATAATCACTTTATATGATTTATCATTATTTTTTAACTATTGCGTTAATTAAAGCTGACTTATTTGTTAAGGCTCATATCTGTATTCAGGTGAAATATATCAAATAAAAAACATGTCTCACCATTGCAAATTGAGAATGAAATTTAAAACGCTAATGTGTTTTCTATGTAATGACGTCCGGTATTTATAGAAATAAATATATACATACAGTTGGACCCGACTGCGCGTTGATGGGACTTAAGATGTATTTTATTATGGTACGATAAAATTAACTTTATTAGTCATCGAATTTGGGATCATTATGTTCTAGCGGTAAGAATATCAACTCTCATAATGTTTTTCTGTCAATAACGAGTATCTAGTTGTGTCTATGGGTAAAGCAAGATGGTAAAGTGTTATTTCAATTTTTAAATTGAATATGTTAATTATATTGCCAAGAGACAGATTTATACGCAAAAAATATATTTAAAAAATTACTAATTCAAGTAAGTTGCTATAAATTAACAATAACAATAAAATTCTATAAATCGATTCCAGATTCCAGGCTTTTTATGATAAAAGCAAAATTTTCAAAATTAACAAAACGTACTCTTTTCTATTTCGATTTAATTATATAACATATTATCAAAAAAAAAACTCATTTTTAATAGATCACAAGCAAAAACTACCTACTAAAATATTTTTTCTAACTTGCTTTACCTATAGCTTATAGGTTTAGATGTGTAATGTACATACAAAAAGTGATATGTTAAGTATGTACATAGACAATTGAAGGGCACAGATAATGCAATAATAGTTGATTTGGACAATTCTTTCGTCACTCATTTAACCATACTTTTTTTAAGTTATTGTCGTTACAATTTTGCTAAGACGCTAAATGTGAATGTATTATTTTAGATAATATCATAAGTCCTTTCTTTGTGACACATTAATAATTAACGTTTTGTATTTTCCATACAAAATATTAATTTAATCCCACTCTCTTAAAGTCCAACACAAAAGATACAGAACATACTATTTGTCTGCGTCAAGCAAAATATTAAAGGCCTTAAAGGACTCGATTCCGGGCCGTTTATAAATCTAATAAAAGTATTTAAGACCACTGTCACTATGGCACATCCTGTTACGTGAAAATACAAATAACTACTTTCTTCTACAGGATAATGTTGTTTTTTTATGTTATAATAAAAGCTATATTTATGTATATAACATTTTGATTTTTTTATATATTTGAGAAATACACAAATAACCTTGGAAATTTTCAGACGAAATATTTGTGTCACTGACATTGACATGTCTGTCCTTAATTTATAAAAACCGATAAACTGTATTTTATTTAACATAAGAAATAATAAACAATACCTGTTATGTATTTTTTTAGTGTTGTAACATTTGGTTAGTGCTATATTATTAATTTATCATACTCCGTATGATTAATCGCCGACCGTATTTTTTTTAATTTTAAATATTAATGGCTAAATTCTGTTCTGTAAATTGGATTGTAGAGTTAATTTCATCTATGACATTTGACACTTGTGTGAATAGGTTTATATGAATATTCGATGGTGTTTCGATGGCGTAGTCGGGTTTTTAGTTTAATTGTGTTGAGTTAATTCCGATAGAAATACACGACGGCAAAATTAGATACATGTCACAATTTAGATGCAACCGAAAATGCCCGTTTTCGTATAACAGTAAAGGGAAGCAAATAAGCATTGACCACAGATTATTATTATTAGTAACACAATAAAGATATGAAATTATAAGATCGACCTCAATATCAAATTTATCGATATTGTTGTTGTATAAAAGCACAATTTGGGATGTATCGAACAATATTAAGGTGCGTGCCTTATTTCAAATCGTAGTTCCAATTACCTGAAGTACATGGACACAGAATTAACTCAATACAAATGCAAAATATAAAATATATTTTTTTTGAATAGCCGAGTTTACTTTAATAGTATTATCGCCATTATTCATAAGAACGTCAAAATGTACTGTAGACCTGAAATTGAAACGTGTTTGTCTTTTTATGGTATGGGATATTAAATGTAATAATAAGGCAAACAAGTTTAGATAATATGGTTGTAGGACATTTTAGGACTATCAAAAGGATTATAATCTATAGATAAAAGTTTAAAAGGCGAAATATTGTCTATGGTAAGATAGTTTCGATACAAAGTTCTTTTTTTTGTTCAAAATTAAGCTTCTAATTTATGTCGACTAAATCCTACGTGATTGATTGTTAATATTTTATACAAAATTACTATTGATGTAAAAAGTCTTTTTGATTTTTTTTTGTAATAATTGTAATGGTTTTTTACCACCCATTAATTTTACGATTCAATGATTTCATTATTCTCAGATTTCGGAATTTAAAATACATCGTTTTTTTAAAAATCGATTTATTTTAAAGGGAAAATACTCGACTGTTTAATCATCGATTTTTTCTTCTCCATGTCACATCCCTAATCCCTCAGAGGGAGTCGCCTTTGAATAGTTTATTATATAATGACAACAATGTTAATTTTTATATGTATATAAAACACTCGAAAAATGTATCGCCTTCCACAGTTAATTGTATTGAAATCTGAGTATATCGCACGCTTAATATTAAACTGACCTAATTAAAAATAAGCTTAATCCGTATTTCGATGCCATCTATGACATCATGCTACGAATTATTAAAAAAAAAACTATATTTTCTGGCTCTTTCAAGTTATGGGTATCTTTATACTTAAGAGTATAAAGATGTTGAGTATAAGAAAGAGTGTAAAGAGTTGGAGCTACGCTTTATTGCGTTTTTATTTTCCACACAGCTTTTTTTTTAATTCGGTAACTTTAATACTGAGTTGCGATTTTTCGTATTATTTTTTATATCGAAGAAAATATATAATAGGATATACAGTTGTCTGGATATATTTCGCATTTTATACTTTCGTCGATGTTCGATCAGAGCGTTAAAACTGCCACTAGATATACACTTGTATTATACAGACTAATGTAAATTATTCAACGTAAGTAACGCTCGTTTGTCAATAAAGTGTTTATTTTTACAATAAGTAACATTAAAATACTACATATGTTTAATGACGGCTGTACACTCCCTACGAGAGGTCCCGTCTCGCCTCGCCTTAATTCGCCATGTCTCGCCTGCTCTCGCTCCCGTCGTTTTTGTGTCCAAGTCAAAGGGTCTTGTACCGCCTCGCACAATCGGCGAGTGCGTCGATGTTCACACTCGACAGTGAACGTTGGTCACATCGAGTTCACAATTCTCAGGCGAGAGTGTACAGCCGCTATGACATTGTTCGACTCGTCTGTTTTACGGGGCGAAAGACGTATTTGTGATACCATAATATAATTAACCGTGTACATTTTTAGTAAAAAATACCAGAGCTTTAAAAAAGTAAAAAAAATAATTACAAACTCTTCTCTCTGTCTGACAATTATCTGTCAATTTTTCAGATTGCAACACAGATGAAGTACAGGAAATAATAATTGCCATTTGAAAATATCAAATATTTTTTAAACAGATTCAACTTAACATATATCTTGACATAAAGCATATTGTGTATAGATAACAAAAGTGTAAGTGATTAATAATGATATTTTTTTAAATAGTAAAAAATCCAACTGCAATGTATATTAAATTTAAACAAATATCATATTTAAAATAAATAATATTTTTCTTATATAGAAAAATTTCTGGTATTTTATACTATGTGAATAGACAACACTTCTTCTAGATCTTTAAGGAACTGTAAAAAATAAATAGTTCACAACGGACCTAATAAGACTTATATAATTGAACTGTTGTGTGGAAAATATTGTTATTATCAGTTACGATTCTAAAGGCAGATTGAATTAAACAAGTATTGCCATACTCTTGTGTGCAAGTTCTATAATCTTTTCTTGTTAATATACTGTTTTATATCACCTGTGCTTTTCCTTGGAGCACCTCGAAAAGCACTCGTTGAAACGAATATCCAACGATAACGTTATCCCTTGTTTGTAACGTTACTCGTTTAATGGCATTACGAACATGCTTCTTAGACGCTAAAAAACTATTGGTGTTCAATATAGTATATGTATTTTGTGATAACTACAATCAGATACGTCTTTTTGGATAATCGTAAGGTTAATCGGTAAACGCATTGCAAGTTCACATGTCTGTTTTTACGTATTCGTATTATCTGTTAACATAGGGTTAAAATATAAGAGTACACGTGCACAATGTTCAATGAAAATCGATAAACGACACTGTCCATGTTCCGTGTTAAAGTAATTCATATATAAAAAAATAAAATACCAAAAAAAAATACAGATGCTATAATAGTCACTAGTATAGAATGTGTAGTAACGTTATTTGGCCTGTCAAAATTTGACATATACTCTTTGGTACAACTTTGTGGTGTTCATGCTTATACAATCGCCTTCAAAAGTGTCTAATTTTCATGAACATTATGCAAAACAAATCGAACTCATTGAGATTGTCACAGTAGATTATAATTAACACTCTTAGACCTAATGTATCTGTTTTTGCCGTTCGAACCGACACAAAAAAATATCATGGTGACGTTTAAGTGAGAAATTTAAAAAAGCTAGATTTCTGTGAGTAAAGTATTTTTCTACTCGATCGTTTAGGAATGCTATTAGATATTTTTGGACCATTGTTAAGATTGCGATCAGTATTGGAGGTAAAAAAAAATGTTAGTTTTCGTGAATGTTGGCCGATTTCGGTTGTTGTTATCGAGTTAAGAGATGAATATGCGCTTTCCAACAACAAATTATATGCACCCTGTTTATTACGATTTGGTATTTTTAAAGGAACGATATGAATTTCGACTAAAGCATAGTTTAATTAAACATTTTTTAAAATATATTACATCACAACCTAAAAATCTTTTTTTTTTAATTGTAATTATATGCTTTGATTTCATTAGTACAAACAATAATATCGTGTATTATATGTAATAATATCGTGTATAAAAATAATATAGTGTAATTAGGCGGTGTGATTACACTAACACTTGTTGATTATACATTTGTCAGCATGTCATAGACAAACTAAAATTTTGACGTAAAAGATGGCGGGAAACTTTAATCATAGTAATTATTTTGATCAAAAGTAAGACTCTCTTGATCAAAATGTTATTAAAAAAACGGTAAAGTATACATTAATATGTATTTTTATAATTATTTTCGTATATAAATATATATATATTGGCGGACATATCAAAAATACAGACTGGCAAGAGGTTCTTTTGTTTTTTAAATAACATGCTGTGAGCTCTGGCCTTTACAACACGTCACAATCTTATATATTTAATACTACTTTAGGTAGTTGGTGCATTATCTTCGAGGCAAATTCTAAATACCATTAATCGTGTGTTTACCATATTACGTGACACTGGCAGTGATTTGCGCCCAATTTGCGCTGTACAGGCCACAAAGCAAGATAATAATACATCACGTCACGGGTATTTGGGAATATGTATATAATTATTTGACCAAAATACGTTGTCTTTTAAAAATACCAATTCGTTGCCGGTCTTGGAGTGTTAGCTGATGACCAAGATTGCGGTAAGGCGGTGCACCTACCATCGCGACGTCGTTTAACAACAAGGTATCCCGGTAGTTAACGTGGAGCCGCTTAATATTTTTGTATTTTCCTAGTATGTAACGAAGCATTATAAAATAACGTGGTGTCTTCTATGATTGTGTATGCATTATGCTATAGATGAATATTTCGTAAACATTTGGTTGAAATAATAAGTGCGTAATAAAACACTTTTTCGTATTAAACAGTTTTTTATTTTCCAAATTCGTCTGTAATATCAATTTACGCCGTGTGGCATCCGGCTGAATAGAATAGAACCACCCTCATTTGTTACTGAGGTGTCGGAAAAAGCGACTAAGGTAAGTCGACCCGCCGTGTGGTATCCGGCCGAGTAGAATTAACCAACCTCATTTCTGACTGAGGTGTCCTAAAAGGCGACTAAGGCAAGTGGACCCGCCGTGTGGTATCCGGCTGAGTAGAATTAACCAACCTCATTTCTTACCGAGGTGTCGTAAGGCGACTAAGGTAAGTGGACCCGCCGTGTGGTATCCGGCTGAGTAGAATTAACCAACCTCATTTCTTACCGAGGTGTCGTAAGGCGACTAAGGTAAGTGGACCCGCCGTGTGGTATCCGGCTGAGTAGAATTAACCAACCTCATTTCTGACTGAGGTGTCCTAAAAGGCGACTAAGGCAAGAGGACCCGCCGTGTGGTATCCGGCTGAGTAGAACTAACCAACCTCATTTCTTACCGAGGTGTCGTAAGGCGACTAAGGTAAGTGGACCCGCCGTGTGGTATCCGGCTGAGTAGAATTAACCAATCTCATTTCTTACCGAGGTGTCGTAAAAGGCGACTAAGGTAAGTGACTCACCGTATGATATCCGGTTAAGTAGAATAGACCGCCCTCTTTCTTATCGAAGTGTCGTAAAATATGACTAAGATAAGTTGACGTCACGCAGGCGGCCGGTTGTAAAATACGTAGCCAAATCATGTGACAACATGTTTATAACATGTTGTGCCGACCCCACTAAGAGTGGTATACGGGCAGGAAGATATATATATATATATCTTCCATCTCATTATTTATTTTGACATTTACACTTACAGACCTGCATATAGGTCCCCTGCTCTATTAAAATAACTATGATTCAAATAGTTTCTTTTTGAAATTTTTATTATATCATCCTGTCCTTATCCCACTCTAAGTGGGGTCGGCACAACATGTTTTTCTCTTCCATTCTGTCCTATCTTTCGTCAAGTCTGGCGCCACTCCTTTTATATGCATATCATACTTCACACAATCCAACCATCTCTTTTTAGGCCTCCCTCTAGGCACATATCCATCCACATTCAAATTTAACACACGTTTGGTCACATGATTTTCATCCCTCCTCATTGCACTTCTCGAGTTTTCTATAATGGGCGCAACTTTCAGACTTCCCCTAATATACTCGTTTCGTATTTTATCCAGTTTTGTCACACCACACATCCACCTTAACATTCTCATCTCATTTGCATGTACTCTTCTTTCATCCCTCCTTTTCATTGCCCAACATTCTGATCCATACAATACGACAGATCTTATGACTGCTTTATAAATTTTTCCCTTAACTTTAAGCGGCATTCGAGGGTCACATATTGTGCCTGAGACCTGCCGCCACTTCATCCATCCTGCATTCATTCTTTTACCCACATCTCGATCTATTTCACCGTCGTTTTGAAAAAGCGAACCAAGGTACCGTAAATCAGAGCAGACTCGCAAAATGTTCCCATCCAAACCGATCGGGGAGAAATTGGAGGTCCCATCTTTTTGAAATTTTTATTGTCAAAGAAAAATCAAGAGTAAAAACTAGTATTATCTTTTTAATTTTGAAAAAGTTATACAGTAGCAACGCGATAAGTTAAAATCCAAGGGAAGCACAAAATATTTTAAGTTACTAGTTTTTGTGAATTACTTTAATAAATATATTTTTTAAGATACTATTAACTATCAATTGATATTTTCAAAGAATATTTTTTTTTAATTGTTTTAATCCTTAAATTGTTTTATATATTCAAGTAGCAAAAGTTATTTCAAATAAATAATTTTATTCTTAGTAAGCTTAAATGATAATTATTTACGATATATCCAAAAAAAATCAACTTTAAATTATTACACATTCCAAATGCGTTTAAAAGGGAATCAATTTTACAAAAATACAAAGTATTGTGTGTATGTATTAAAAATCGATATTACAACATCGATTATAAAAATTCATTTTTTACAGAAGTTAGAATATAGAAAGAAGAAGAAGTTACAATATAATTATTAAAATATTATAATAAAATATAACAATGGCCACCTAATTAACGAGCAAGCAAATTTCTCCAATTCCGGTTTGGTACACGTGTTTTGATACGTGTAAGGACTTGTCCTGCATGTATAAGGTATGTGAATGTTGCCTGCTTCATACACTTAGCACTACATATATTCTCTTTACAAATGCGGCAATATAATTCTATAGTAACTTCTAAATTATGGAATTCCGTAAAGTAACGCTTTCGTCTAAAAATAATTCATTTTTAGTTTCTTTGTTTATTAAACTATATTTGAACACTTGAAGTAAATAAGGCCCTAAGTACCAAAAAATTAAAATTCGTACTAAGTATGCAATTTGGTTCTAAAAGGCTTTTAAAACCAAATTGCATACTTAGTTCGCGAATTTTAAATTTTAGGTACTTAGTGCCTTATTTACTTCAAGTGTTCATTTTATTAATAAATTAAATTAAATAATTTATCATACTATATTTATATTACCCGCTACATCAAGACCTTCTCGTGGAAGAGTCATCGTTCCCCATAGAGTAATACACGTTATCCCCCTCCACTTCGCTCTTCATAACAACCTTGGCTTGCTGCATCTGTGTATTGGACAGAGTCGGCAAACTCTTGAAAAACATCTGGAAAACATTCAGAACATTATTACGAAACTGCAAAAATAGTTCGTATTGTTTGTAAAATAGAGTCTAAATTTGCTTGACATTACTCTGGAACATTCACGTTGTTTACCAGTCGTGTTCCGTATCTCCAGTACGAAAAGCCATCGATCGAGAAGTAAAAATGAACTACAATAACATGCCCCCTCCCCCTCAAAATTCAAAACTTTCGATATATGTATTTAATTGATCTACGTAGGTTTCATTAAAAAAAATCGTTTGTTCCCTGTTTTCGCGCATAAAAAAAATAATCACTACATATAAAACAAAGTCCATATTTCCGTATGTACGCATAAAACTTTAAAACCACGCAACCGATTTTGATGCGGTTTTTTTTAATAGATAGAGTGATTCCAGAGGAAGGTTTGTACGTATAATAACATTTAATACGAATTAGAGAAATAATGTAATTTTTGAGGTTTCTGTAAATAATTACATTTTTTTCCGCTTACATTGCAAACGCAGGCTAAACCCTACGAGATTTATCAAAATGATGTACTAAGTATTTGTACACCTTAAAAAGGTCTACAGAAAAGTCCGCGATGGTATATATCTATCTCTTATGGATAACCCACAATAGCAGTTTTTTTCATTTACTTATTACGAAAAATGACGCCTTATGTTCAAAGCAATTTTTATACAATACAGCAGTAATCCTTATCGAATTGAGTACCTTAAATAAATTTTTGATTTAATATAGATCAATATTGCCGTTTACAGCATGTAATTTAAATGAACATTTTCGGAGATATTACAGATTTAAAATCCCGCGAGGAGACCGCGCTTAGACCTATAAGCACTTCGAATTTAGCAGCGACCGGAGGCGCAACTAAATGTCCTTCTTTCAAGTTTATATTTTCTAATGATAAGAAAGCTATGAATGTTGTATGTAAAGACATTGTCTAATCAATTGTAAAAATAAATAATATCACTACATAGTATAAAACAAAGTCGCATTCTCTGTCTGTCCCTATGTCCGTATATCCCTATGTATGCTTCAATCTTTAAAACTATGCAACAGATTTTGATGCGGTTTTTTTTTAATAGATAGAGTGATTTTAGAGGAAGGTTTACATGTCTAATAACATTCAATATGGAGTAGAGAAATACTGTATTTTTTGAGGTTTCTAATGTGATGTCGTAAATAATTACATTTTTTCGCACAAAGTCCGCGATGGTATATGTCTATCGCTTATGGATAACCCACTAAAGCATTTTTTGTCGTTTACTTTTTACGAAAAATAATGCCTTATTTTTGAAGCAATTCTTATACAATACAGCATTAATCCTTATCCAATTAAGTACCTTAAATAAATAGTTGATTTAATATAAATCAATATGGCCGCTTACAGCATGTAATTTAAGTGAACATTTTCGGAGATATTACAGATTTAAAATGGCGTGAGGAGGCCGCGCTTCGCCCTATAACACTTCGACTTTAGCAGCGATGTCGCTCTTTCAAGAGTTTGTTTAAAGACATTCTGTAATTAATTGTCAAAATAAAATACATAGGGAAAATATAAAAGTAAATAATAATGTACTATATGAATTTAGATATTCCAAAGATAGCAGGAAATCTTCTTGGTATAGGGAAAGGAAATTGTTTTTCTCCAAATTTAACGCTACGGCCACGGGCAGTAATGAATAGATCAAAACAACTGGATCAATTTTAATTATCTTTTTTTACACTGACTGACATGGGATATATATTTTATACCCGTGCGAAGCAGGGGCAGGCCGCTAGTAAAATATAAAATTGAAAGCAAATGACATTTTGGTTGTCAAACGTAATGCTGTAATAGCCTAATGTGTATACATAATACAGCCTAATGTGATAAAAGTTCCGAACCCGGGATAGAGATCCACATGTCTCCGGCGTATTTTTTTGCATTTTTTATATCTTAAAAAAATTACCGAGCCCTAACTAAAACTCACTTTTCTCGTTATGAGCATCATGCCGTGCACTTTCTTCATATGATTTTTAAGTATTGACATTCGAGGGTATCTGAAAAGAAAAAGTACGGTCATTTACGATCATAATTCATTAATTTTAAAAAAAAGCAGTAAATTCCGCGTAGAAATAGCATAGCGTAGAATGAAGTATAGAGTGCAGATATTGAAATGAGTTAATATAAATCTCTCCTCTCTCACATAAACCAATAGCCGTCTACTGTTGGACATAGGTCTCTCCCATGGACTCCCACGCCACACGATCTTGTGCCGCCTGGATGGATCCAGCGGCTCCCCGCGACCTTTTTAAGGTCGTCTGTCCATCTGGTTGGGGGTCTGCCTACACTGCGTTTTCCGGGTCGCCACTCCAGCACCTTGAGACCCCAACGTCCATCGGTTCTTCGTACTATGTGCCCCGCCCATTGCCACTTCAGCTTCGCGACCCGTTGAGCTATGTCCGTCACTTTGGTTCTTCTACGGATCTCCTCATTTCTGATTTGATCACGTAGAGATACTCCGAGCATAGCTCGCCTCATCTCCCGCTGAGCGACTCTGAGCTTTCTTATGAGGCCCATAGTCAGCGACCAAGATAAGTCAAGACCAAGTTAATATAAATATATAAAGTATAATATAAAGAATTTCTGAATTTGAATTAGAATTTGATATGTTACCTCTTGGGGCATAGTTTGCAGGCGCAGGGCGGAGGGAGGCCGCGGTGTTCGCGGTCGACGTGTAACACGAGCGCCGCGCGCTGAGCGTAACGTTTCTCGCACTCCGAACACGCGAACCGCTTTAACGCTGCCATATTGCAATTAGACTTTTAAAACAAGTAAAGTAATGGCCTGTTACTATCCCACTGCTGGGCATAGGCCTCCTCTCTCAGTTAAAAAAACAGTAAAACTATAACACTATAGTTCTGTCTCCCTCGCACTTGTCTAGTCTCTCAATCAACGTTACACATTACATACGAAATGGAATAGATAACCTTGACCGAGATTACGAAACGGTACGGTCATTCACCCTTCTATCATTATCATCATCGTCCTGCCCTTATCCCACTCCAAGTGGGGTCGGCACAACATGTTATAAACATGCTGTCACATGATTTGGCTGCGTTTTTACCACCGGCCGCCTGCCTGACGTCAACTTACCTCAGTCGTATTTTTCGACACCTCGGTAAGAAAAAAGAAGGAAATCTTCATGGTATAGGGTAAAGAGAATTGTTTTTCTCCAAATTTAACGCGTGCAGGCTACAGGAAGTAATGAATTAAACAAAACTATTGGATATATTTTAATCTTTTTTTTCTCTGAGTGACATAGGCTGATATATTTTATACCCGTGCGAAGCCGGAGCGGGCCGCTAGTCATGTATATAAGTCTTGGTTCTGCGTAAACACGTCACTTAAAGACATGCATAACATTTGTCATTAAAATTAATTACAGATCGAAGTTTTAATAGTATAAAAATATTTGTAGTACACAATTATAATTTTGATTAAATTAACCAAAATACATTTTTATATCAAATACATGTCAAATAATAAAATAAAAGCCGTGAAATACACTTTCACGTTATCACGTTTCACGTTTCTGTTTGTTTGTTACACACAAACAAACAGACTTGCATTTAGTGTAAAGTATGTATTGAACAACTCACGTTTGTGCGTGTCCATGTGCGCTATGATGGTAGTTCTCGCGTTGAACGATTTCTGACAGTGGTCGCAGATAAACCGCTCGCCACCGTGCTTTTTGACGTGCCTCTGAAGAACACAACTAAATTTTAAATTACTTTCTTTACCCTTTATATCTATACTAATGTCCACGGTAATGTTTATACTAATGTCCTTACTAATGTTTATACTAATGTCCATACTAATGTTTATACTAATGTCCATACTAATGTTTATACTAATGTCCATACTAATGTTTACACTAATGTCCATACTAATGTTTATACTAATGTCCATACTAATGTTTTTACTAATCTCCATACTAATGTTTTTACTAATCTCCATACTAAAATCTTATGTTATTACTAATCTCCATACTAATATTTATACTAATGTCAATACTAATGTTTATACTAATGTCCATACTAATGTTTTGACTAATCTCCATATTAATCGCCCCATCCAAAGAATAAAGTTACATGATCTATGTATAGGTAAGTTACTAATTAGAACATATAACTTTATTCTTCGAATGGGGCGTAATGTTCATGATAAAGTTTAAACTTATGTCTATACTAATATCTTCTATATTTAAATGTGTTAATCTTGTAAGTATATATATTTTCGGAATCTCCGAAACGGCTCCATCGATTTTCCTGAATTTCAGCATGTAGGGGGTTTTGGGGGAGAAAAATCGATCTAGCTATCTAGGTAGGTTTATTTAAAAAAAAAATATTTTATCTCTGTTTTTGGCCATTAAAAAATACTAAAATTTATATTAATACACTATTTTTGCCATAAACTGTCAAGTCAGCGTAGCTTATTCGGGGAACGGGCAGCCTCGAGAAACGTAAATACCTAGGATAGATCCCCAACTAAATAATTATTTTTTCTTTTTTTTTTTGGAAAAAATTATTATTGTCTATACTATTGTCCATACTATTTATACGATTGTCCATAGTAATATATCCATGGCGAGTCTATGTTAATATCTACACTAATTTCCAACCTTATGTCCATAAAAAAATGTCAATATTAATATAAAAATATATCATTATCAATGTTGCGGTTTAAATTATATATATTTTTTTTTTTTTATTATATACACAGTATTAAAGCAATTTTTTTTATATAAAAACAATTCAACAACTTATATAGTCCGTCAAGAAAGTCGTGAAAAAAAAAGAAGGGCGCCACTGTTTTTTACATGGTATCTCTATATACTTCGATTAATAAATTTTGATACTTCATTTGAAAAAAAAAAACAAAATAATAAAATTATTTTGCTGTAATCCGCGATGAAGTAAAATAGAAAATATATATAATGCTAAATGTAGAGTGGACAATCGGTTATCATACCTGATACATGCAGGATTCGTAAGTTAAGGATAAGGATTTCATATGTAAGGACCT
Organism: Morpho achilles; assembly: GCA_947086495.1. NCBI lineage: Eukaryota > Metazoa > Arthropoda > Insecta > Lepidoptera > Nymphalidae > Morpho > Morpho achilles. The sequence continues at coordinate 14,007,877 of CAMTZB010000015.1, forward strand.
AATATTTTCTATTTTACTTCATCGCAGATTATAGCAAAATAATTTTATTATTACTTTTGTATTATAGATCTCCGCAAAGTAACGGCTAATTCTATAAAAAAAAACAGTTTATGATAATATTATTTAATTAATCATAGTCAAAATCAGAATCAAGGTATTCAACTCCTGAAATGTGTCCTGAAGATCCAGCACAAGGAAGTTGCTCCATTTCTGCATCTTCAGATTCACTGGAACTGTCGCCTACTGTTATGATCTGTTGGTCTATATCATTATACAGAGTCCCACCTCGAACATAATATTCATTTTCAATTTTAATGACATGGTCAGTACAATTTTTCCATTCTTGTGGGGTAACTGATTTGAATGCTTCTTCTGCCAACTTTACAATATTTTGACCACCAACATTTTTTTGGGCAATACGCTTTTTTAAGATGGCCCAAACCAGTTCAATGGGGTTGAGATCACAATGATAAGGTGGCAGTCTTATCACTGTATGCCCATGTTCCCCTAAAAGCTCATCAATGTGGTACACCGGTTCAGGTTTATGTTTTTTTACTAACATTAATAAGGACGGTTTTCTTAATGTGGCATCAAATAAAATATTGTTTTCACGTAACCACATTTTGATCTCTTCAACACGTGAACTAGATGTCGGAGCCTGGTGAAAAGGTTCAATTTAGTAATCAAATTTCAGATTGTACATGAAGCATACATAATGATAAAGAATGTGACAATAAGAAACATAATATGTAAAAAATAGTACCTTGTTCATTACAACTGAATGATATGGGGCATTATCCATAACAATTATTGATGCTTCAGTTAAATTAGGTATTAACTTCTCAGTTACCCATTTTGTAAAATTATGTGCATTCATTTCAGAATGTTAATCTTCAGTCTTGTTTTTACCACTAAATATTAACAATGCATTATTCACAAAACCTTTTTCACTACCAGCATGCAAAATTATCCACCTTTTCCCTTTAGATACATTTTGTTGAACGCCAGAAATATTTATAGACTGCCAACATTTAGTTACTTTGTAGGAGTCATGAATATAACTTTCATCTAAATAAATTATGTTTTTTTGAAGCTCTTCTGGCAATCTTCTATTTTCAAGAATTTGCTTCAAATAATATTCACGTTTTGAAGCTATAATTGGCTTTTCTATAAGCGCCAGTCTATTTGTTTTGCATTTTTTGAACTTAAATCCAATTGAATGTAATATCTGTCTGAGAAGTTCATGGCTGCCATCAAAATCTAAGTCTTGTTTCACCACAGCTAATAGTTTTCTTAGCGTAGGTACTTCTTTTTTGACTGTGTAGAAAAATTGAACTTTTTGACGAATGGCACATAGACTGAAATCATCAATCGGTTTACTAGGTCGGCCCTTCCTTTTTTTCCAGGCTCTACAAATTTGCCTCCATTTTTCATACCCTCGTCCACTATACGTCGAATGGTGCTTTCAGAAACACCTGGAAGAAAAAAAAAATTCAAACATTGTAATAAAAATACGAAAGTATCAAAATTTTCTAAGCGTGGTAATATAGGAAAGCTATACCTACAATAACATAACCTTTTAAAATTCGTAAACAATATTATCACAAAGCTAAAATATCACTTAAAAATGTACAATTTCATTTCTGTTACAGTGTCTAACATTAAAATACGAGTACATACCTGTTATTTTAGCTGTTCGACCGTAAACATCTCCCAAATCAGAAAATAACTTTCCTGTTTGAAATTCACTCATAAATTCTTGAAAAACCTTAAATATGATCTGTCTCGTATTACTTTTATAAACAGTGCGATTCATTTTAACCACAAAACGGTTAAACGATAAGAAATATTCGCAGTAATTAATAAAAATCCAGTAAGCTAACCACAATAACCTCTGATGTGACAATTGATGTACTCAGACAGGAATACAGTGTTGCCATAACAAGTAAAAGCTTTAGTTCTCAAAACATTCTTTTCATGACTTTCTTGACGGACTATACTTGGTGATTGAATGCTTAACTAATAATAATAGCATTTACCAATCAAGATTATTTTTAACAATTACCCAAATCGTTTTTACTATACACGTCACACTCACCGCCAGTGTGGTGTTTGATGTATACGCTCGTGGGCATATATGGCAGACGTATGGCCGGACACCAGAATGCATATGTTGGTGCGCCACCAGAGTCAGCTTGGACATGAAACTAGCTGAACATTCAGTGCAGTTGAATCTGACAAAAAAATAAGGAAATTTTTTAAGGCTAACCGTTTAACTCAGTCCTCGCGCGCGGGTTTACAAGTGCGCGGACGTAGAGCGAGTATGGGAATGAGATAGGGCGGTAACATCTTGTACCTCCTACGAACGCTCGCTGTCCGCACCTTCCTTAGTCCCTGTTCTCATCCTACCTCCGCCTTTCTACCCCCGTACGCGAGGACTGAGTTAAACGGTTAGGCTATAGTGTAGTTTTGGTTGTGGTTGTTTAATCGTTTTCCGGTTACAAGGGCACGGAAGTAGGACAAGATAGGGGACTGATGTAGGCGTGGTCGATTACCTTTTGTATCTTCCACAAGCGCTCGTCGCCCTCCCCGCACTTGTACATCGCACGCGAGGACTATACTGCGTCCATCATATTATCAGTCTTTTGACAGCTCACGCTCATTAAGTTTTGTATTGCTTACGTACAAATATCATACAAATAATATTTGTACTTTATGGATGGGTACCGCCCACTTAGTGATGTCACACATAATGGTTACTACGATTATGCCACAGATTAAAAAGAATCGGTAGAAATCGATGTTACGAGTATTAAAAGACATTTAATAACATTATATAAAGTTTTACTTTCTTCTTAGTTAATACATGAATACAAATAAAACAATCAGGATATTTTAATTTATTTTATTAGCACGAGTCGTCGGAATGATAATCAACACTAGACTCCTCCGATGAGGAGTCTTCAGTAGCAGTTATTATTAGCTCTTGTGTAGATAATATATTATCAAACGCAATATCACGTTCCCAATCAGAGAATATTACTCTTTTAGTTCTTTCCACCACACTTGCCCAGTTCTCGGCCGTTACGTGGGTGCAAGCATTTTTTAGCAATTGCAACATTTTATTCGCTGTGAATGGGGGGCTTGTATTGCATCTCGCAGCATGCCCTTTTACTTGTGCCCATATAAGTTCTATTGCGTTGTACTGGCAGTGGTATGGAGGAATCCGAAGAACAGTATGGCCATATTCTGCTGCCATTTCATTGATTACATAGCGTTTTGCTCTCTTTTTGGTTTTTAATATTTTTATTAATTCAACTTTTAACATTGAGTCGTCCACATTTTCTCCATTGTCCCGAAGCCAATTAATTATTTCATGCTTTTTATTAGCCTGTGTTGGCATTTTGTCAATTTGACGGGAGTGGTAGGGCGCATTATCAATAAAAATTATTGATGGTTCTTCCAATGAAATGAGCATTTTTTTGAACCACTCTTCATACACATTTGCATTCATCTCTTCGTGGTAGTCATTTGATTTCTTCGATTTAAATGCCAACAGTGCGTCTTGTACAAATCCTTTTGCTGTACCTGCATGGCAAATGGCGCTCACCTTTTCCCATTGGTACTGAGGAAGTGGAATCAGCAGTATCATCAGTCCAGAAACGAGATAGTGTGTGGTTAGCGTTGAGCCATGTCTCATCCGTGAAAACAATATTTGCCCAATCTTGTATTTTCTTTGCCTCTCTTAAAAAATCACAACGTGCTATAGCTATATCTGTGCGTTCCATTAATAATTTTCTTTTATTTAACTTTTTATATGAAAAGCCAATTGTGTTCAAAACTTTGACCAAAGAAGATTTTTCACCATGAAATAGACCACTTCTTTTCAAAGAAACAATAAGTTTTCTCAAAGTTGGAATTTCTTTTCTCAAGTAGTAATCATATACATGACGATGAATAGCGTCAGCGTCAAAGTCATCAACAGCTGTCACCTTATGAGCCCGGCGCTTTCTTTTTGGTGTAGATGGTTTGTTTTGCTCCAAGCCGCTCCTGCCGTAGGCATCAGTAGTGATTTTAGTCACAGTTGATAGACTGATCCCCAACGCGGCTGCAACACGGTTTCGGACTTGCGTGATAGGTATAAGAGGTCCGCCATTTTGATTTTCTTGCTCAAAATACTCATGAAGTTTTAACACTAACTGTCTCGATTGTGCTTTCAACACACGTCCTTTCGGCATTTTCACGATCAATTAATATAAGTTTCACAAAAGTTTTTCCGAGGAATAAAGCTACTTAACTCAAGGTGTAACAGATGCGAGAGAACACTCAGCGAACGTAAATGCGTGTGACTATCACGGGCGTTTCGTTGAGAGTGACAGATCACGTCAAAATGGCGGCCGAGCGGAAGGTCTGTTGATGTTGCCAGTTGATGTATAATATATTTTTTATGATTATAATAAATACACACGGATTAACATTTATTTTCAAAAAAACTAAGGCAATATTAAATCAAAATGTTGATTTCTATATCTGTTATTAGTTTACGTAGGTTATCATTAATCGAATTACTTAGGTACGTAATTCGATTAATGATAGTAGGTACTATAATCGGAATGGTATCGCATACGAGAATCTTTAGGACATCACTAAATATGTAAATCGTCAATCTGTCAAAAGATGGTTAATATAATGGACAGTGTATAAGTTAAACGGTATAGTGTAGTTTTAGTTGTGGTTATTAAATCGTGTTCCGGTAACAAGGGCACGAAGGAAGGACAAAAAGAGGGGACTGAGATAAGTGTAGGCGGTCACTTCTTGTATCTCCTACGAGCGCTTCTCGCCCTCGCTGCCCTTTGTACCTCGCACGCGAGGACTAAGTTAAACGGTAAGCCTATAGTTTAGTTTGGTTGTGGTTATTTTCAGTACGAGCGGTCTAGTAATTCTGTATTTACGAGGTATGAAAATATTATATAATGTACATCATACATTTAACATTACATAGATTTTCTTTAATAATGGCTTATACCAAAATAATTTTATTATTAATTTGTGTTATATAAATCTGCATAGTAGTAACTATTCTATAAATTAGCACCAGGTGTTTTATTTGACGTCTTTTTATATTTACATAAAGACAAAAATATATTGTTACGAACATGGAAAAAGAGTTCGTAACACATAAGTCATAGAGTTGAAATAAGAAAGAGGCAATGACACGAACATGCAAAAAAAGTCCGTAAACTAAATGTTCATAGAGTCCAAATGCGTCAAGCGCGCTTATTCTCTGATCCTGTTCCGTATTCCCGCTACTACTCGCGAACAGTTGCGAACATTCTGTCAATCGGTTCGTTCACTATATAAGCGGTTGTATCCTGCATCTCAGCACTTCTCGGCGATGCTTCTGCGCTCGCCCGTCTTTTCGGTAACGCTGTCAAAGCCACTAGGGCTAACAGCATTAGTCATATTCGAAAAAAAAAAAGCATCTCAGCATTCAGTTTGCGAATAGCGATCAAGAGAAAATAAGAAGCGAAAATAATAGCGAGCTCGGCTTTGTTATTGAACAAAGGAATGCATGATAACTGTAAGTACTAATTTTGTAGTAAAAGGCTGGATAAAGTTTTTTAACGAGTCACCAGATCCACAAACACCCGTACGAAACAATATTATACATACATCAATATCCATACATAGTCTCTAACGCACCACGTCAGTAACACCAGAGCCGGCGGCGAGTGTGGACGTGTAGTGACATACATTAGTGCGTGTTTGAGCCTGTGCTAAACTCATACAAAACTCAGATACTACAGGTAAAAAACTTCACCAGAATAGTGTCTTACATACAAGATCTTACTCACTTCTTTGGCTCTTTGACAGGAAACTTTACCAGGAACGGCCTGGATCTTCCCTTACACCCGAGATGTATGGCGCGCGCCTTCAGCACAGTGACCGCATCAGGCGCGTCGCAACGTTTCTCATGCTTATACAAATTTGTTGTACTGAAATGTAAAAAATTAAAATAAAAACTATTCAGCTGAAACTTAAATCAAGTGCTAATAAAATAGAATATTTTTTTAGCTATATTTTGTATCATCAAAATAAATTGCCTATAAAACTAACCTAGGTAAAAAGTTGTAATTTGTTGTAACTTTGTAATTATTCATGCTTCAATACTAAATTTATAAACATGAAAGTTTACCTTTCTCGATCTATTTTACTTTCATGGCTAGACTATTAGACCATTATGGATAGCCTACTATACTGTTTGTTATATTCGTGTAGTGGCTATTTATTGAAACTGCATTAAGATTGACTTTCTTTATTAACTTGTACAAGACCATTCAGGACGACGTGCGAGGACAGAAGGGAGAACAGAAGGGAAGACCAAATATTACAATAGACAAGACATACATTGACATATAACATTATATGACACTGTTGAGGACTACTTACATGACAAGAAGTTGATACAAGAAGTTCATACAAGAAAGTAATGAGTAAATATAACTGTAACAAGAATTATATTTTGAATAGAGAAACTTCTCAGTAGGAACAGCTTTCCGAACCAGCAGTTGACGACTCAAAAGCACTTGTTTACAAGTTTACTTAAATAAAAAATATTTTGAATTTGAATAACATAAAGGAAAATTTCCTGAGGAATCCGAAAACACATGGTCCATGATTGAAGGAACTTTACAGCTTAAGTTGGTATTAATAAAAATGCGGGTAGTAGTGATAAATAAACTCACCTTCTAAAATTAACACCACAGGCGAGGCAATATAAATATCTACTGCCATGTTTATGCTGGTAATGTCTTCCTGCTGCTGGTATCGACTGGGATTGATAGCCACATATTATACACCTGCAATCAAATTTATATTATATGTCGTGTCTGAGTCGTTTGGCTAGGAATGTTGGCGCCATGGTGCCATGGTCAAGTGCAGTTCAATGGTGCAGATGTCAACACATTCCATTAGGACGGCCGAGAGGACGTCTGTCCCTTTTTTATGGAAACGTTAGCGCCCGGCTGGTGCTAGATGGCTTTAGGCCCGTCCACAAGGCCGGGGAGAGACTACACTTCTCTTCGGGCGGTCGTCGTGAGCGGTCAACACGTAAATTCATCTCGCGTTCCTTTGTGTGCCACCCAGTGGTAATGTAGCCATGCTTTCAGTAACTGTCACATTGTAACAGTTGATCTTTGTTGTTAAAGTCCATTTGTAATTATAACGAATTGTGCCACCGTTGTATTTTTAATGAACCAACCTTATACCCAACGACGCCCACCTAGAGATGAAATGGGTAATAAATAAGACGAAAACAACTAACTAATAACGTTACCACGTTAATAAATACAAGCAATTCTCCTTGGATTTGCTTGCAGCTCCTACTTTGCGCCTAGCAAAAGTACATAATTTGTTTGTGGGTTTGGGTATAAGATTCTAAAAAGTTCTGCAATCAATTTTAGCTTTGCCATTACAGCATTTTAAAAACACTGTAAAAAAGAGGGTGATACACAAAGCCTACTATACTCTTGAGTAAAGCCCACTATACTCCAATGATTTTCCTGAAATTCAGCATGTAGGGGGTTTTGGGAGAAAAAATCAATCTAGGTAAGATTTATTTTTAAAAAAATCGTTTTATCCCTGTTATTGGTCATTTAAAAATACTTAAGTTGACTTACATAAAACACTATTTTTTCCATAAAAAAAATTGAGTTAGCATTGCTTTTTTCTTATATAATAATTTTTTTCCAAAAAAGTGTCTGTCACCCAGATACTTGTATTTTAAAAGAGCAACTCTTATCTGTAGGAACAGGTTTCTCAACCAGCAGTACAGTTGACGAGGTGTCGTAAAAGGCGACTAAGGTAAGTTGACCCACCATGTGGTATCCGGTTGGGTAGAATACACAACCCTCTTCCTTACGAGGTGTCGTAAAATACATAGCCAAATCTTGTGACAACATGTTATAAACATCACATGATTTGGCTACATATATTGGTATGACATGTTATAAACATGTCATATCGACGTATGGACATATGACACGCCCACTTAGAGTGGGATATGGGCAGGAGGATGATGATGATGCAGATTATAGTAAATAATATCATTACATTTGTATTATAGACCTACACAAAATAACAATAAAATATGTCACTACTCACTCTAACATAATGCCATTCATTACATAATAGTCTAATGGCAAAGGTGGAGGTTTTATACTCTTCATCACTGCAACTATACAACTTAAAAGCAACTCTTTATCCTCTCTCAATTCCGGATAATTCTTCATTAAATCCTTAACATAAGATTTCCTATTGGGTGATTTAATAAGATAGGTCATTTTCTCAAATCTTTGAATGACATTGTCATCTTCTTTATCACTACTCCAGTCAGTTAACTTCTCTATATCTGGGATATCATGATTATAGTCATTCAGATCCCATCTATCACTACTGGCTTCACAATCAATAGGCTCGTCTTTTACTATAGATGTATCAAAACTTACATTATCTTCAATTTCATTAGCTTGCTCATAATCTACAGGTTCTTCCTTAATTGTGGTGCCATCATTCATTAGTACCCTACCATCACTAAGAAAATCTTTAAAAACAACCCCATTGTCTTCAGTGTGAACGTTGGAATTCACATCTTCATCCAAAACCTCCTGTTTAATTTGGAAGGGCGCGGGAATAACTGAATCGCCGACTATAATAAGGAAGGTGTCGTCGTCTTTATCCATGTTAAATTCCTGGAAATAACTTTTTTAAAAATGAAAAATTACATATACTAATAAATATGCAGTTAAAATATTTAATATACACTCATGAGCCACTTTTACTACCTATCAATAACAATCACATATAAGTTTTCAACAACGCAAAGAAATTGCGGCAAAATATAGAATGCTCAAATTATTTAGAAAAAAAAAACAAAACAAGCAAAGGTTTTGACTTTTGAGACATTCATAATGAAGTACCAAATTACCTGACCAAATGATATACACAAAGTAATATAAAATATTTTAATAAATACAAGTAATTCAATAAAATTAATAATATATAACGACTTTACATAGAAATAACCTTTTACTATAATTTGATATATTTATTTTAACTAGAATTTGATATAAACTAATATATGGTAACATCACATTTTAATTAGTTAGTAGTCTATGGTACAGATTACGGAATTGTCTGTTTGTTTCTGTTAAGTACTCTATGTTTAATTTATGCTCTATTTTGTGTCAAACTCAGAGTTTAAAAGTAATACTGCAAGTTTATTTTGTGTTTTTAAGGAATTACTTATCAATTATCATGGAAGTACTAATGGGTCCTTCTCAGGAAAACAATTGTGCTCTTTCTAAGACATTTCCAAGCCCAAAAATTACTGCAGTAGAACAAACTTTAACACAATCATTGATAAACTTTAAAGGTAAGTGTTATTAAGTTTAGCATTTAGATTTTAATAAAGTTTTAAATAAATATATATAACTTTTAACAAATCTTTTCAGAACTCGCCATAGAATTCGAGCAGCTATATTTAGAGAATATAAAATACAGAAAAAATGACAAAGTTGAAAGGTATACAGTGAAAAGTTATTTAATAAAATATCATACCAACATTGACTAATTTCGTATATGACAATATTTATTCATATTTAATTAGTCATATAAGTATAAATTCATGAGAGGACAGTGAGATTACATTTAATTTGTATATATTTTCTTTAACTCATTTAACTCAATTATGAAATCATTTTATTGCTACTCTACTAAAATGTAGCTGACATGTAATTTTTTTTTCAGTCAAACATGTTGCCATTGTGAGGAAATGAAAAAGGTTATTGACACTAAAGAACAAAATCTTAATTCTATAGGTAAGTGCCATATTGCCAGGATAACTGAATTATGATTACAAACACTCATAGTTTGCAAAGCTGCAGAAACATTTTGTTAACTTTCTTTTGCATGAAGAGATGAGGATAACATAACATAAGTAGCATTATAAAGTTTGAGTGTAGCTCAGAACTTGTAGTAGTTCTTGTATTCATTCAATTTATTTAAATATAGATTTACAACTGATCAAGTTTGAATTTGAGTTATATCATAGAAATATACAAACTTTGTTTAAAATTCTATTTGATGTTATAATTTATTCTATACTTTTCATTGTGGTAAAATTTTAAGTTCTGTTATATTATTGACTATCCTGTTGGCGCAGTGGGTAGTGATCCTGCCTTCAGCTCCGCGGGTTGCAAGTTTGATTCCCGCTGAGTGCCAGCATTTTCTATGAATGAATTTGTTGGTCTTCGAGTCTAGGTGTATATTTGTATTTAAGTATGTATTTAAAATTTATATAAATATATTTCACAAGTTTTCTGTCTACCATAAAACAAGTATTAAGTTTACTTACTTTGGGGACGGACGACCATGTGCGTAAGTGTCCCATATATTTATTTATTTATTTATTATGTATACTATATAAACAATGTTATATATTATGTTTAATTATATAAAAATCTTATTTCACTACTACATATATTTCATTCCTATAGCTAATTAAGTTTTTCAACACTCAGCTAATGGGAATAATAAAATAATGAGACCACAATTCCAATTAATAGTAAATTTCTTAATACTACTATTAACTAATTGACTATTCAATATACTTGACTAATCAAGGAATTTAGTTGAAAAAAGTATGTTTCCATTATATAAATAGTACCAACCTCATTTCTTACCAAGGTGTTGTAAAAGGTTACTAAGATAAGTCAACCCAGCGTAAGGTATCCGGCTGAGTGGAATAAACCCCTCCTTATTTCTTAACAAAGTGTCGTAAAAGGCAACTGAGGTAGGTTGACCTACTGTGTGATATCTGGTTAAGTACCTCTTTCTTAAAGAGGTGTCGTAAAATACAACTAAGGTAAGTTGATGTCAGGCATCATGTGTAATGTTTATAACATGTTGTGCTGAACCCACTTAGAGTGGGATAAGAGCAGGAAGATGATGATTATAACATATGATAACTTCTTTTCTAGTCTCAATATTGAAGAAGTTAATGCAAACAAAGGACTTCAGTTTGATTGATGCGATATTACTTCAGATACATAATGAAACATCCATGTTAACACCACCAAGGAGTGTTTCTCCGCAAAAAGAAATTACACCACACAAAGGTCACCAGGATTCACCACAATTAAAACAAAATATAAATGACACTGGTACTAAAAGCCCTAAGAAAATAGTAGAGGACATTTGCAAAGATGAATCTGTATCAGAAATCGAAGGAACACCGATAGGTCGAAAAAGTCCTATATTCGAAATGAGAAAGTCTAAAAGTAACATGACGCCTATAATGTTAAAAGACAAAAAGAAGTGTCCTGAATCATGGTAAGGCTAAATGTGATAAAAATTTATACTTTTGTATATAAAATATCTGAATCAAGAATAAAAATCCTAATTTTAAGCTATTAGACTTAGGGCCTGTTTTACAAGTTACTGATAAAGTGTTGAATAGTTGTCCGCTAAATAAACTAAGTAGCAATGTCTCTAAAAAGTAAAAAATAAAAAAAAAATAAAATCGCGGCCATTTTGAAATAGATATTTGCTATCCGATAAACAAAATAACAGCCACATGATCTACCTGTTAACTTATTAGGGACTTTAAATGCTGAATAAGCCTATCAGAAACCTGAGAAACGCAAAATTCCGAGATATGTTCCGAATTAGCTAACTAACAGTTTATTAGTAACTTGTGAACCTGTGTACCTTAAAAATTAGCCTATATGTTGCTCCACAAACACCTCTTACCACCTCTTAAAAATAATTTTGCACTAACAGTTCCATCAAAATCAGTTTAGCCGTTTTGGAGACTACGTCAGAAAGCTTTTGAGGACTTTGTTTTATAATTAGTATAGGTAGTCTGGTTATGGAACACCTGTATATATTAAATATATATATACAGGTATAAATATAATATGTTATATTGGTTTTATTCATTAGTTTATTTAATTCACCTGCACATTAACTTATTTTCAGCCCAATTAATTTCCAGGCACTAATAAGTATTTCATCATTGCAAACATACAATACCAGTTTTTGCTAAGCTACAAAATTACTTTAAATTCATGTTGTTGTTATTTTGCCTTCAAAAGTAATTAAAACAAAATTTCCTACTGTTTCTTATTTTTAACTTTACACAGGCCTACACCAGAAAAGAAGAGTATAAAACTCACATATCCCTCTCCAACAACAAGTAAATCAAAAGGCAGGTTGCGGCAAGGTAGACTTAATCTTGTCAAATTAAAAAGTTCTAACGTAGTTGACCTCACTTGCTCACCGGAGAATACCAAAGCAGGAAACTATCAGGAACCTATTTTGCAAGTATGTAATTTTTATATTACTAGCTTTTACTCGCGACTTCGTTCGCGTAAACTGTTGTAGCGTTATAGGTTGATAGATGGCGCTTTTTAGTGTCATTCTATTCCTGTAGAATTAACAGGATTTCTATAGCCTATATGTTATTCCGGTGTATAAGGAATAATTGTGTCATATTTCATAGATATTGGTGCAGTCGATTCGCCGTGAAAGAGTAACAAACATACATCATAATTAAATAAACATACATTCATATTAATAGCATTATATTATTTGTAATATGGGGCTTAAATAAGACCTCAAAATTAAGTTTCAAATTTTTAGGAACTCTTGAGTAATTTTTGCTTGAGAATTATTTACAAAATTCATTTAAGCTTAATTACCAAATAGTTATACACTATTGTTTCCAGAATATTTTTGGTCCTTTAAGCCGGATATTATCAAACAAAATATTATATTTGCTTTTACATAAATGAAAAATAGTTATACATTATTATTTTTATTCTAAACATTTTTGGTCCTTTAAGCCGGATATTATCAAATAGAATAATATATTTATTTTTACAGAATTAAAATTTTGAATACATAAAATATTCCTATTCTAATTCCTATTGTTTTAGTGCAATGTGAAGAGTGAGATTATAGATAACGACGAGACAATACTACCATCGCCCACAAGCGGACCTGTTAAGTTTTCGCCACTGTAAGTACTAAATAGTTAGTGATAGACTCATTTTGGCTCTGTCACAAATATTTTCCAAATTGTCCTAAATAGCATTCTTACCTAGGTGTTGTAAAATACGACTAAGGTAAGTTGATGTCAGGTAGGCGGCCGGTCGTAAAATACATAGCCAAATCATGTGAAAACATGTTAAAAACATGTTATGCCAACCTCACTTAGAGTGGGATAAGGGCAGGAAAATGATGAGCAAGCATAAATAAATTTTCTAACCTGGCAAGTTTTATCATTTGGAATTTTTGAATAAATATTTATATTTTTTGTTCAAAAGTCATTTAGTATAGTTAATTATTGAATATTGAAACTAAAAATTTAGCCGCGTGGTATCCGGCTAACTAGAATAGACCATCCTCATTTCTTACCGAGGTTTCGTAAAAGTCGAATAAGGTAAGTCGACCCACCGTGTGGTATCTGGTGGAGATTCTACTCCACCGCCGCCTTCTTTCTTACCCAGGTTTTGTAAAATACGATTAAGGTAAGCTGACCCAACGTATGGTATCCGGTTTAGTAGAATAGATCACCCTCTTTCTTACCGAGGTGTCGTAAAATACGACTAAGGTAAGTTGACGGCAGAGCGGCTGGTCGTATAATTCGTAGTAAACCATGTGACAACATGTTTATAACATGTTGTGCTGACCCCACTTAGAGTGGGATAAGGGCAGGAGAATGATTAACAGATGAGCCCTGGACAAACATCGAAGGAATTATACGGATTTTCATTAGAACGGACATTCATTTCATCATTTCTTACCGAAGTGTCGAAAAGGTGACTAAGGTAAATTAACGTCAGACAGATAGCCGCAAAATAATTCGCTAAAACTGTTTGAAACATGTTGTGCCTACCCCACTTTAATAATTTAAGGGCAGGAGAATGACGTTGTTAATCCGTAGAATGTATTTTGTTTAAATAGTTTTATATATTTACAGGCACAAAATCATGTTAAAAAATAGTCCGACTAAATTGAAAAAACCTCTAACACTCACAGGAAATATTAAAATAGAATCAAATAACAGAGATTGGAATATAGAGAACAAATTGCCTATAGCTGAAGATATCAAAGGAATTGAAGATTCCATCAACCTACTTAACCAATTTCCAAATAGGTAAGTAAGGTTTTTTTGTTTGCGGACTATGAGCATCATAATCACAACAAATCCGTATGACAAAAGTAATAATAAAATCATTTTGCAATTATGCTACTAATATTAAAAATGCGAAAGTTTGTGAGTATAAATAAATAAATATATGAGACACACACACACAGTCGTCCGTCCCCAAAGTAAGTTAATACTTGTGTTATGGTAGACAGACAACTGGTGAATATATACTTATATATTTTTAAATACATACTTAAATACAAATATACACCCAGGCTCAAAGACCAACAAATTCATTTATAGAAAATGTTGGCCCTCGGCGGGAATCAAACCCGCTGAAGGCAGGATCACTACCCACTGCCCCAACGGGCCAGTCCGTTTAGTTTTTTAGTGCACACCTGTAAGTAAGTATGTACTTGTAGCAGGATACAATATTTAATATTTAAATGAGTTAATCTTGTATATATATATATATATATATATATATATATATATATATATATATATATATATATATATATATATATATATATATATATTCCGAATCTCGGAAACGGCTCCAACGATTTTCCTAAAATTCAGTATGTAGGAGGTTTTGGGGAAGAAAAATTGATCTAGCTAGGTTTTATGTAAAAAAATTTGTTTTATCCCTTTTTATGGGCATTAAAAAACACTAACATTTATATTGAATTGAATTTTCGTCTTAGCTGTCAAGTCGACGTAGCTTATTCGGGTAACGGGCAGCCTCGAGAAATGTGTATGCCAAGGATCGATCCTCATTGTTTTTTTTTTTTGTTTTTTTTTTTTTTGCAAAAAATTACCAGATATAATTGTTTATTGTATACAATATTGTTTTTATGATTTAAGCTAATTATCTTGTTGGTGTTCCAATAAAGAAAAAAAAAATGTTCCATCAATAAATAACTTTCATTCATTTCAATCTGTGATAATTTAATTAATTGCTATTTAATATATTTAAGATATAAATCGCCGATAAAACGGGAAATTATGGACGAAACGCATTGTGAAAATGAAAGTATATCACTTTTGGACAATTTAAAGAGAGTTGAAGCGAAAAGTAACAGACCGTCTAGGTGAGATCTTTTTTTTAATTTATTTAATTAATTTATTTAAAAAAAAACAATTTTAACATAAACATGTTCATAAAACTTAATCTAATGATTAGCTTTTTAGCTTTTCTAGTTATAAGCTCCATTTAAGCGAGTAATGCCTGTATTTTTATTTTTGTGTATTACTATTGTATATTATACTGTAGTACTAGGTTGTCATTTTTTTACAAAAGAAAAGAACAATATGGTAGTTGGGCATCCTCTGTATTTTCATTTCTCGAGACTGCCCGTTCCCCGAATAAGCTACGCTGACTTGACAGTTTATGGCAAGAATAATGTATTAATATAAAAGTAATAATAAAAATTATTTTGCTATAATCCGCGATGAAGTAAAATAGAAAATATATATAATGCTAAATGTAGAGTGGACAATCGGTTATCATACCTGATACATGCAGGGGTCGTAAAAAATACATGCACAAACCTCCACCACCGCCACCACAATACACAAGCACTATATACGTTCACTATCACAAACTCGACAATCATTTCGCCGCGCAACCGAAGCATCATCAGGAGATAGACTCCAAAGAGATCAGGAGATAGACTCACGACCAAAATCGCAAAGCTTTGCGATTTTGGTCGTGGAGTCTATCTCCTGATTTCCTTCTATTTTACTTCATCGCGGATTATAGCAAAATAATTTTTATTATTACTTTTGTATTATGGATCTCCGCAAAGTAACGCCTAATTCTATAAAGTAATAATATAAATTTTACTATTTTTGAAATTTCCAAAAACAGTTATAAAACCAATTTTTTTTTACATAAAACCTAGCTAGATCGATTTTTATTGTCCCCCAAAATCCCCCATATGCTGAAATTCAGGAAAATCGTTGGAGCCGATTCCGAAAATATATATATACATACATGATTAACCCATTTAAATATTAAAGATATTGTATTTTGCTGTATATCATATTTGTGATACAGATTACCGCCGTGTGGTATCCCGCTAGATAGAATAGTATCACCCTCATTTCTTACCGAGGTGTAATAAAAGGCGACTTAGGTAAGTTGACCCACCGTGTGGTATCCGGTTGAGTAGAATAGACCACCTTCATTTCTTACCGAGGTGTCGTAAAATACGACTAAGGTAAGTTGACATCAGACAGGCGGCCGGTCGTAAAATACGTAACCAAATCATGTTTATAACATGTTGTGCTGACCCCACTTAGAATGGGATAATAGACAAAGATCGAAGGAATTACATACGGACTTTCATTAGAAAGGTTCCAGTGTATAGTTTATTAAGGTTTAGCGCTTTAAAAAAAATGTTTTAAGGAAGTCTTACAGTTCTCATTTCTTTCAGTCCGAGCAAGCGACTCCTTATCGAGAACGTTAACATAACAAACGTGAATCATCAAAACGAGTCCAGCATGTCAATATTGCAAAAGGATACCTTTTGTAAGGCGTCAAAAATAAACAATATTCCGAAGAGGTAATATATATTTGGATTATGTAAACAACTTCTTAGTGTTCGTAAAAAGTTTTGTATCCTTATTTAATACAATACTGTCTTATTGACGTGACAACGTCTTAAATTAGGTTGCGGCTTGGAGTCACTCATGAAAAAGTGTAACGCCCGCTCACGTCTGTTACGATGAGTCACCGAACGAAAGAGAGGCCCGCGGGACTGGTAAAAGCCTTGCATCTCTCTCCCACTCCAATCCATCACATTTAAAAAGACGTTGTCACGTAAAATCTTTGCCCGTAAAACCGACTGTACAGGCAACCGTTTTTTTATTATTTTTTTTATCACAAGCAATAATAGCAAATAATAATAATAGCAATAACAATAACGTAATATAGTATTTTGATAACTGTTTAAAATTGTGGTTAGGGCGAAGGAGGTAGGACCGGTGTACCGGGAACCGGCGCCCAGGACAAAGGCTGAGAAGCGGGCCCTACCCGGCTGGAGCTGTGACGATTGCAAAAATGTAGGTATTTCACTTATTTTTACGATTTCAGAAAGTTCGATGATTGGACAAAACTCGGTACTCCGATTAAAAAAATATTCATCCTCCTGCCCTTATCCCACTCTAGGTGGGGTCACACCATGTTATAAACATGTTGTGACATGATTTGGCTACGTATTTTACGACCAGCCGCCTGCCTGACGTCAACTGAACGTCAACGTCAATAAAAAATTTAAAAATCTAAACATACCTTAGCCAAAATTTACGACTCCGTAAGAAAGAGTGTGGTCTATTCTACTCAACCGGTTACCACACACTGTGTCAATTTACCTTAGTCGCGTTTTACGACACCGGTAAGAAATGAGGGTGGCCTATTCAATTCAGTCTATTCTACTATATAATTTATAATTATTTTAATTACCCCCAAAAAAAATGATGTTAATGTTTTATTATTTACGAACAGTTTTTCGACGAACTCTACAAAGACAATCTGGAGATGTTGGCACAGAAAATGAACGAGTGCTCAAAACATCGCGGACAGTTTAACCCCTTGAGGCCGAAAACCCCAGAAGGCTTCTGGAACCCCCGTTGGGACGTGCCTGAAGATACAGAAGAGTTCAACAGAAGAAATAACGTATGAAATTCATAGAGTTACAGAGTAGGGGCGCCATAGACAAGCCTACGAGTACATGTGTCCAACAAATAATGAGAAAAAAAACCAATGAGAATATTATTTTGGTATAATCCGCGATAAAAGGAAAATATATGTAATGCTAAATGTATAGTGTTCTATTCGTTCTCATACCTGATACATGCAGAATTTGTCAAAACTCATGCACTACCCCGACACCGTTTTTATAATAACTTAAAGTCTATTTGTTGTACAAAAGTATTAATAAAATATTTTGTTATAATCCGCGATGAAGTAAAATAGATGTATATAATGCTAAATGTAAGTGGATCCGTTTTCATACCTGATACATGCAGGATTCGAAAAACACATGAACCAACCTCCACAACCGCCACCACACAAGCACTACATACGTTCACTATCACAAACTCAACAATCGTTTCATAACACAACAATACACAAGCACTGCACACATTCACCACCACAACCTCAACAATTGTTTCGCCCCGTAACCGATGCATCGTCAGGAGATAGTCTCGACGACAAAATTGCAAAGTAAAGCAAAACTCAAGCAACCAGAGTTATATAGTAACGAGTTAAACCTCCACCATTTAGTTGAGTTTGCCTTTGAACATGTGCAGCAAACTGGAACTTGTAACCTACTTATCTTTTTCTAATCATACATAAAAACCACCGATAGCTTTATTTTTCTTCTTTCCACGGACCATTTTAGGCTGACTCCCCTACTTTAGTGTCATAACTTTGCTTAATTACCTTGAGTCCAATTGATTCATAAATACATATTGTTGATTTAGTTTTAATAATTCTTAGGTCTGTGAATTGTAGAAAGATTTTAATAAAATATATAAATTTTAACTTGAAGTTATTTTTGCCATCCTTCACAAGAGCAACATTACGAACCAATTGTAGCTTCATTTAAATCGAATTGATCTATGACGATTCAAAAGTGCTTGTGAAAAGCTTATTTCGAAAAATAATAAATCAAAAATTACGTTAATTGGCTGTAGTTCCAACTTTATGGCAATTGACATGCAGCTAAATTGTAATATTGCACTCGAAACTTTGTAGTTGAAGCAGTTAATTTATATGTAGAAAAATAATTATCAATAATTCAAATTCTAAAATAGATAAATTGCTAACAGATGTAACTAAAAATAATTTAATAAGTCCACACATAATGTAAAACCACCTTTTATTAAACAGCTTTTCAGTAGACCTTACATAGATAAATACAATATATAGGATACCAACTTCAATCAACGTAAATTCAAATTCAAAATATTCTTTATTCAAATAAACTTGTAAACAAGTGCTTTTGAATAGTCAACTCTACTGCTGGTTCGGAAAGCTGTTCCTAGATTGAATACCCCAATGGCCCAGGTGGCAGCGACCCTGTCTTCAGCTTCCGTGGACGCTGGATCGATTCCCGCCTGAGCTAAAATATTCTCAAAACAATTTGTTGGTTCTTCAAGTCTAATTTTATAATTAAATTCTTGTAAGTAGTATATTAACCAGTCAATTGTCGCTCATATAACTTGTAACTTATTTTTGGGACCAAACACTGTCATTCATTCAGTCAGTCAGTCAGTTATGTGCCATATATTTATTTAGTTAGTCACTTAGTCATATCTAGCTGTGAAACTTTTAGAGTCAACTTAAAAATTATTAAATAAGATGGCACTAAACATCTTTTTAGAAAAAATATCTGAACCTAGCTTTTTTTACTTACATAGTCCTCAACTGTATTATGATTAAGGTATTCTATAAGGTATGATATAAACAAGCACACTTTTTTATAGACATATTTTCAAATAAGGAATATAATTGAACATATCTGTGTAAACAGTTAGACTCATTACAAAAGTTATTTAGCATTTTAGGTCACATTGTTAAAATGCAGTAAACCTAACGATTCACACAATTTGGGATGCTGTACATGTGCCAAGACTTAAAATAAAATGACTTGCATATGTTAAATTGTGGGTGGGTGTGACATAAACAACAATCTTTAGAGAACATTTTAATCCTCAAGTAAAACAGAATATTACAATTTAGTACTAGTTCAAGTTAAAAAAAAAGTAGAAATCAAATTAGATAATATTGTTATACATATAAGTAACAGTTTTTAGATTTAATAAAAAGAAAGGCAATATTTTATTATATAAATCTATTGTTAGATCCAATCAACTTACACTTCATTTGTAATTTACATTGTTATTAAAGAAATATATTTAGAGAATAGCATTAATTTACAATCCTTCAACTGAAAAATTCAAGATTATTTGATATATATTTTATATTTTTAATGCTACAACGATTTACACTGACCTATGAGAGTTTCTTAGCTTTCTGATAAAGAGTGTCAACAACCTTACTCATATGGTGGATGGTTTCTAAGACAGTCTCGTAAGTTTTCTCCAATGGGGACTCATCAAAAACAATTAATACACCTTCACCTTGATCCAGTATGCCATTTAATTTTTTATCAAGTATCATTTGAGACAATTTTTTCTCTACTTGAACGACTGGCAAACGAATGCATTTAGCTACATGATCAACTTGGACTCGCATATAAGGTTCAACAATACGACATAAGTTCTGTTCCAACATGGTATCATATAAGGCACCAAGGTGAGCTCTTACAACAGCATCCTCCTCCAACTCTCGCTTATAAGTTTTCAACGCAGCCTGAAAATCAGCAAGTGATCTTTTGTGGGATGCAGTTGCAACCGCACGCATCGCTTCAAGCTCCTTTCCTGCATATTTTAAAGCTGCTTTACTACTGCACACCGAACCAACTTCTTCGGCTTGATTGAGCATAATCTTGGACAATAACATGTATTTTAATGCAGTTAGTGCTTTTGGACTATCAGCACCGTCATAACCTTCGAAAGCTTCATAAAAGTATGAGTATGCTGTTTTGAAATCTCTCTCATCGGCTGCATGAAGAATTCCGGATTGTAAGTCGAGTGCGGCTTGCATTTTAGGAGGACAATAGATCGCGTTAGCTGTAGTTCTTGCTGACGTCAGGGATGCACGCGCCTTGGGTAAATTACTTAAAGCATGGTAAGTTTTGCTCTCCAAAAGAAGCACTTCTACAAGCAAATTTTTATCATCTAACTTCTTTAGTTCCTTTAATAATGCAGTGGCTAAATCTAAGGCCTCTGTGTACATACCAGTGTCGAAGTAGAGCGCGATCAGTCTCGCTTCGAGCGATTGTCTCAAAAACGTGCGACGTTCTTCCTTTGCCCATTCTATACACTCTTTGCACAACTGAACCTCTATACCGATACCAGCTTCTAAATCCAAGAAGAAATCAACAAGGGATCGCACCAACTTGGCTGCCTTAGCCTTACTTATGAGACTCAGAAACGGTCGCGTAGCTTTTATCAATTCCGCCAATTCTTTTGCTTTTCCTTCCTTCTTATATTTTTCGCCAAGATTTAGAATGCCCTGTTCTTTCGCTCTGATGTTCTCTTCGTCATCCTCGGGCACCTCTCCCGTGCTAACCATTTTGTCAGTCATGCGTACGTCTTCGTCTCTGTTCGACGATGAAACGCGTGATCTCTCAAATAGCATTGCGCCAGCCATCGTGTATATGTTTACTATTTAAATAACGTTATATAAAATTAACAAACAGCCACACTTTTTTTATAATTTTGTATAATCGCAAAGTCATCGACGACCTTTTCGGAAACAAATCGTAGACGCGAACAGGGTTGCCATTATAAATGTCAAAATATTACTTTTTTTCTTAATATTATTCATCTATGTTTACATTTAACAAAGGTTTTTAATATTTATTTCAATCATTCTTTATTTGTCAATCCTCACTTCATTGGTCCTTACAAATAACAATATTTAAAAACTAATCAATTCGCAAGTGACAATATTGACATTTTAAGAATATTTACAACGCTATATGTGATATAAATTTGTTAAAAAGGAAATTTAATGAAACCTTAAAAGAATATAAGATTCCTTTTATATCAGCTTGACGCCAATTAGATTATTATTTTGAACGACTTAAAAATATTGTAAGTGTCAGCAATGGCTACACAACCGGTCAAAGACATGATGGATATTCAAACAAATACTGATTTTCTGTTTGATATATCAAAAACAATTAAATATTTTTACGAAACTCCAGTAATATTTCTGACTCATAAAGATTATTCGGACATTATATTTGATACTATGTGTTATATGCGTACGGCTCTTGAAGAAGGATCGAAACCTAAAATTATAGACATCATTGTAGATTTTCATTTGTCATGGCTACATGCAATAAAAGATGTTGAAGCCTTTTCGAACCGATTAGATATAATTTCTCGAGAGGAAATGTGCCAGGCAATTAGTTATACGCTGGACGCTATTTGCAATCGCTTAAAATATTATCAAAGGTATATGTCCAAATACCGGCCAACACTTACAAACGAAAATCAAGCCTATCTTTTAGCTGATATAGAAATAATAGAAGACATGCATAAAGAAGTTGCCCAAGCGCTTTTAGAAAAATTGAAATGTTTCAAAAGTTTTGATACTGATGACGAATTTAAAATTAAAGTAAGAGATGCAACCTCAGAATTATTTTCATGGATCGATAATATCCACGATGAATTTGCAAATAATTTAACCAAAAATATAAATGACAATGCATCTCATCTCAGTGATGATTTACCAAAAACTTTACAACAAATAGTAAGTGGCTTGCAAAAATCTAAGTATACATCGGTTCAAAAATTACTAGAGAATCTGAAGGAAAAGCAAAAAGATATAAATACTATGATATGGTGCACTGCTGTTCATAATTTGGAAATTGATATAACAATGAGTAAGATAAACATTATAAATAAAAAAAAAATTGCATTACAAAGTGAACCGACATCTGTTGCTTTAATGGCTTTACAGCGAACAAAAGATTACCTCGAGAAAAAACTTGATGATTTAGAAAGTATGAAAATTACATTAAAAGAATTGTTTAGCTTAAATAATATTGAACTTGAAATAGATGAAAAGCAACTATGCATCTGTAAAGATTTTTTTCAGTTAAAAATATTTAATCACGCTTTGCCACCACAAGAACGTGAACGTTTGATTACTGAATTATGCTATGTATGGGATTTGGCGGTTTTCGGAGAACGTAGCCATAAGTCAATAATATCCATACTCAGTGCAGCAGATATGAAAGAGGAGTTTACTGATGACCTTGGTATCTTTTTTATTGATCAACATAGTCGAAAAATTTATAAGTTACCAGACGATGAAACGCTCTACCAACCAAATGAACGCAATGAACTAGTACCTCTGACTGATGATGCAGATCATATCTATTTTTATGACGAATGTGGTCGTTACTTCTTGGACTCAAAAACTCGACAAAGAGTGTACAAAGCCCATGAAACTGCTAGTGAATACATGATGGATAGTTCTGGCATTTTATTAAAAGTAAAGGAACTGAGGGAAGGAATTACTTATTATTATGATAATTATGGGCGATATTATATAAATGAAAACGGAAAACATATTTATAGAGAGGCAGATTCTACCAGTGAATATGAAAATGATGGTTTAGGGAATTTAGTTAGGATTCAAAGTCAGGTAGATATGTTCAAACTTTGTCCAGATGATGTGCATGTCACCGAGGAATTTAAATACCTTAAATTAAATGTAGGTAGAGCATTACGCGAATGTATTGCTGATGTAATTAAGTATCAACCGGCGGATCCTATTAAATATCTGGCAGCGCGATTAGTAAAGTACAGAGAAAATATGGAAATAAAAGAAAAAAACCTGAAAGAAAAAGAAAATTTACAGATCGAAAGAGAAATAAGAATAGCTGAAGAACGTGCTGCAGCCGAGCTTGCAGCTATGGAAGCAGCACGATTTGAGCAAGGAGGAAGTGAAGCAAGCTATGATTCGAATCTTTTGAAATATACTTCGATGCATCCAAATGATGATGGTTCAGTAGCTGCTAGTTCTTTGCATTAAAGTTATACCATATATTTATATGCCTACTACAAATTAGTATTACAGACCGGAATGCGTGGAGGTCCATGATGTTAAAATATGCACTTAATAAGTTTTTTTTTAAATAAACCAATGCAAATAAAATAATTTTGTTTCTTTTAATTAATATATATTTTTTATACTTAAACATAGATACTTCATAACGAAGGCTAAGTATTAAAAATGTAAAAGTTACAAGGTTTAAGTATTGGTTTTTCAAATTTAGATTAAAATTAGTAGTACGTAATTTTTTTTAAATAAAAATCTACCATTTGCGATTTTTTTATTATTTAGCAACACTATCATTGACAGCTGGTCTCGGCCATGTTGCATTTTCTGAATTTGATGGATTTTGTTCAATCAGATCCAGTTTATAGAGTCGAGATAGGATCGTTGTAAATATAAAACAGTTCGCTTAATTATCACTATTATAAGATAGTTATATAAAGCAAGCTTATAGTGATATGAAGTAATGTTAAAATGTGAAACAATATGCGGTGATACAAGTCAAAAACAATTTCTATTGCCTACGTACTTCCTACAATGATTAATCTTTCGGGCAAGGCTCCTGTTTTATGTAAATTAGTATGGCTCGGTGCAGAGTGACGTATTGTCTATTGAATGTTATTATCACGCGTCAGTATCGTCGAGCGTTGTGAACACTCCGGGCGTAGTTGAAAGTGAATAAGTAACGACTGATGGCATATTGTATATAGTTTTATTCAGTGTATAGATATGGCACCACCAAGACCTCCTCCTCCTCCAGGCCCACCGCCACCACCAGGGCCACCACCACCACCTACGCCAGTCTTCGGCAGCTCCAAGGGTGGAAGCGCTGATAATCGAAATGCTTTACTAAGCTCTATTAGGCAAGGGGCTAAATTGAAAAAGACTGTTACAGTTGATAAAAGTGGACCTTTTGTATCAGGCAAAGTGGCTAATGTGTCGAACAATGGTTCACCTGTTGGTAATGGGGTAAGGAATGCTGCCCCAGTGACAAATGGTGGTGCCGGATCTATGCCTGGTCTGGGAGGACTGTTTGCTGGTGGCATGCCCAAGTTGAGGCCTACTGGGAAATTGGCTGGTAAGAGTTTCGTCTCTTTCTACTTTTTTACTAGTGTTATACATGTACAAAATAACACTTAAATCCATATAATATAAAATATTACTATGTAAGTCAATTAAATACTATTTAAATTGATATATTGATACAGACACTGGAAATAAATGTATTAGAAATGGGTCTTATAAATAATATTATCATAAACTCTTCATTATGATAGTTATAAGAAAAAAAACTTAAATTAATTTAGACAGGCAATTGCTGTATAATGATCTTTTCTATTACTTCTTAAATACATGTGCAAAATGAATATTTTTTGAGAATCCATATCTATATGCACATGGATTCTCAATTAATATTTGTTAAGTTAAAATTATTTAATAAACATCTAAGGATATATTGTTAGAATGAATATCTCCTGATACTGAGTAATATACCAGGTGTGTAATTTATTGTAGTATATATAGTATAATTTTAGGCAATATCTTACTTTTAAATTAACAGGTTAAGTTTTTCAATATTGGTGAAGTTATATATAATTGCCTTACATGCTGGAGTCAGATTGGTGAAATTCTATATGACAGAAGAATTATTTTATAAAGAAATAGTTCACCTATTTGATCATTAAGGGATATAGGTTTCAGTACATTTGAAT
Source organism: Morpho achilles (assembly GCA_947086495.1). NCBI lineage: Eukaryota > Metazoa > Arthropoda > Insecta > Lepidoptera > Nymphalidae > Morpho > Morpho achilles. Next base: position 14,033,519 of record CAMTZB010000015.1, read on the forward strand.
TTTTACAACTATCTGTAATCTCCACTTTGAATTCATCCTTACCTAGTATCTCTTATATTACTGATAATTAACTAGGCACCCCTGTAGTTTTGTACTAAACCAATCAATAATACAAAGACATTTTTTGTAACTTGATGTAAATTCTTAAAAATGTTATTTAGGTCTTTATTAAAATGAAGATTATAATTCATTTTAAGTATTTAAATAAATAAATACAAAGAACTTTATTTAACAACATATTAATTACATACATTTAACATTTCAACGAAATCAATAGATTATTTAAAACATTTTTATATACATATGTGAACATATGCTGAAGAAAAGGTGGTAGAGTCAGTTGAAGTAATATATTCATACACTAAAGATCTCTACATAGAACTTGCACAACATATCTTATGTTCTTTTAATAATTTTGACTTTTGATTGTGAGGATGGCATATGCACACAGTTTTATACTATTACAATGCCATCCTTGCAAATGTAGCATATATGTATATAAAAATAAATAAATAAATAATATATCTTTTTCTGGTGTCTGATAAAGTCTGTCTAATAAAGTGCTGTCACTTATACATTTTGAATAATTAAGCATATTAAAAAATGTATCCAACAATTATTTCTAGTAAGATTGCAAATAAACAATAAATTATCATAGAATGTAAATAACTTTCCAGTTATGAAATAAAGAATATGACCAAAACACTAATTAATTTTATCATTAGTACGACAATAAAAAGAGCCTCATGAATATGCTTATTATAATTGTATATACTGTTAGTTTTGCTTTGTAAAGATATTAGATTGTGGATAATTGTTCATAACAGATATCCGATAGTGGTATCTTTGTAACAATATGTTGGTTTTATCGAGTGTTATCAAAATCTTGCATTTATCAACTATGTACTTTATCGATTTTCCCAGTTGAAATCAATATTATTTGCTATAATAACTTAATTGAATAGAAGTAAGCCTTACTTGAATTTCTTATTAAAATAAGATAGAATTATTTTGCTAAGTAATGATAGAAACATAGCAAAATAATTCTACTATTACTTGAAAAGAAAAAGATTGTGTGCCATAATAATTCATATATTAAAGTATGTCATAAAATTATAATTTATTGGGTTGCCTTTATTTTGTATTTTGAAAATTCTTCAGTAGTTTTTTAGTTTATCTCAAATAGAGAGCCAGATGTGACAGCCAACCAGTCTAAAATTAAAAAAGCGGTAATAATATTTACCGCTTTTTTAATGTATAAAGTGAAGTAAAATAAAAAATAAACTTGTCATGTCTGTAGTATGTCTATAGTAGTCTAGTCTATAGTAGTATGGTTATATTTTTGGTAAATGAAATGAAATAAAAATTGTTTTATTCCACAAGAGTGCTAACACGACATAAAAAAAAAAATAGAAAATTGAACTAAAGCTGAATAAAGGATCTAATAAGTTAATATTAAATAAATAAATACATGTCCTTAGCACAATGCAGAATATTCTTTAGACTCAGCATAATACTGTATGCCCAAAAAGGAAGCACACAGAACTTATTTTCAGCTAAAGCCTATTGAGTTATGTCACGGACGACTGATTAAACACATTACTTACAAATATAAATATATAGCCGTATAAAATCTATAAATAAGTAATTATTCTATTTTTCATTATATATACACACAAAATAACAATACAATAATGTAACATATACAATATTGACGAATCCCGAATGTACAAGTCAAAGAAAAGTAAAATGAAAATCCAATGTATTTTCCAAAATATTTATTTATAATTTTTTTTCACCTCGTAGGTACAACGCCCAATGGTCAAATCAGAAACGAGGCACCGCGATTTCCTTCCGTTCAGCAAGTGCAAAGGTCACCGGAAAAGACTCGACCTCACCCCGCTGCTAGCGGGAATATTGTCGCCGCTATATCAGAGGCGTTAGCTTCGCGAGAGACGTCTAGGGAGTCACCTCGAGAGTCGCCGAAGGAGCCTCCTTCGCGGCACATGATCAGGAGACAGCCTAGCGAAGCTAAGGCAAGAGGGCCGCCTCCCGAACCGCCTGTCCAGAAACCTGTAATGCCTTTGGTAAGTTTTATATATTGTTATTTACACGGTCTAATACGGTGATCGTGGATCAAACACCTGGTGACTTAAAACTGGTTTATTTTAGCTTTTCAGTACTTACTATCACAGAAAAGGTCTATCTGTTGTAATCTTTCTGCCCTTGTTGTCACACGATTTGGCTAGTTATTTTACGGCTGGCTGCATGCCTGACTTCAACTTATCTTAGTCGCCTTATACGACACGGTTAGAAATGAGCTGGATACCACACGGCTTTTTGGTAAGTTTTGTATATTGTTACTTATAGGGTCCATGGATTGGATCAAAACATTTCAGTACTAACAATCGCAGAGCAGGTCTGTTGTACATTAACGTAGTAATATCTTTGTTTAAATAAATGGTCTTAGCTCCAATCATTCTCTCCAAAAACGGAGAGAAAAGGCCTATTGCCAGCAGTGCGAGAGTAACAGGCCGCTACTTACTTAAGAGAAGTTGCTTAATCGTACTATTTGTATCTTGAAAACATTTTTTATATATAAATTAGCCCACCGATTAAAGTAATCGGCAATCAGCAATAAATAATAAATTATACTCAGGCGGACGGGTCACATTATCAAATCAGCTGCTAACGGATAAGAAGCCAATGACACTGTACACCGCGTGTATAACTCGTCATACATATAGCACTTGTGGGGGATTATATAATTCAAAAAGGCACTAATGAGTTTTTCTACTAAAACTTATGTACCCAATTATATTAGCAATTTATCAAATGCTTTTCGGTGAAATATAAAATCGTGAGGAAACCAGCACATCGCGGGAGAATTGTGAGGCTATTTGTAAATTACCAATTCCCAGTGGAGTAGCTTGGTTTCTCTAAGCTCCTACCCTTCTATGCAAAAAGGAGAGAGTAGGCCTTTGCCTTGCAGTAGGATAATACCAGACTCTTACTACATAATATAAAGAAGTAATGGGCTTTGTTGTAGTTAGGTTTGACTCAAAAATCGCTGACTTAAATCTCTTAATAAAAAAACTATATGCAGTAGACGATAGATCGATCAAAAAAAAGTATTCTCAAAGCAGAATTATTGAACGATACAGTGTTACAGAAAATATATAAACATATAGTTGGACAATTACCAGTTATCATATCACTAGCTTTTACCCGCGGATTCGTTCGCGTCGACAGTTGTCGTGGGATAGATCGATAATAGATGGCGCTTTTCAATGTCATCGTATGCCTGTTGAATCAACAGGATTTCTATAGCCTATATGTTATTTCGGTATATAAGGAATAATTGTGCCAAATTTTATCGATATTGGTTCAGCGGATTCGCCGTGAAAGAGTAACGACCATACATCCATACTCACAAACTTTTGCATCTATTATATTAGTAGGAAGTAGGATATCATAGTATCATTATGTGACCAAACGAATGTTAAATATTAATGTGATTGAATATGTGACTAGAGGGAGGCCGAAAATGACATGAATCTTAAAGTAAAAGGCGTACTTGAGTTGCTTTTAAAACTTTTATTGCGTATTCTATAATCTTATAGCGAGACTTATTTACAGTGTTGCTAAAAGTATATCGTATTTGTCAAATTTGAATTTGAATTTTTGAAACTGGCGGTTCGAGATTCCGTCTTATCGTTTCACGCAGAATTGCTTGAACACATGCATATAAAATTAGTAGCGCCAGAGTTGACGAATGATAGGAGAGAATAGAAGAGAATGGATTATTAGGCAATAAATGATTATGAATTACTATTTAAACTCGATATCATCTCAATAATATATCTTCACACCATCGAGATAGTAGTGAAGGGCAAACTTATCGATAAAGACACTTATAACTAATCTTCGATATCGCTTTCCCTTTAACCTCGATATGTTTCGGTGAGTCATTGTTGACGCACTGTTGAGTGATGTGTCAGAGTTATCGATATCTTTATAATTGTTTTATGGGAGCCTTTACGGTGCCTGTTAAGTGTTCTCTGTTGTTGAAATTATATTGTTTATTAATTGGTAGTTCACGCGTAATTTTGTGATACAATGAATTTTTTTGACGCAATCAGTTCTGCCATTTAAGATCGTCAGCCTATTCGCTCGGTGAAATTTATATATATCATCCTCCTGCCTTTATCCCACTCTAAGTGTGGTCTGCACAACATGTTATAAACATGTTGTCATGTGATTTGGCTACGTATGTTACGACCGACCGCGTGCCTGACGTCAACTTACCTTATTCGTATTTTACGACACTTAGAGAAAACTAAGTTGTTCTAGATATTGGTCAAATAATTCTTTATTCAAATTGGCCTTTACAGGCACTTTCGAATCGTCAAATTACAATGAAGCTACCACTGGTTCCGAAAGGTGCTCTTACCGAGAAGAACCAGCAAGAAACTCGGCGGTCACTCTTTTCAAAATTGAGTTCTACAATAATGGCTTAATTAAGAAAAAATTAAAAAATTTACAATATAATCTAGTGCGTAGCTGGACGCAATTTAAAACCAAGCTTTCTTATCATCAATATAGTCCTCAACAGTATAATAAGCTTTATCAATCAGTGTCTTTTTAATTGCTATTTTGAACTTGTGTAAAGGCAAGTCCAAAATAGACTGTGGAATTTTATTATAAAAATGTATACCGAGGCCCACAAACGATCTACGAACTTTCTGAAGCCGTATCCTGGGTATTATTAATTTATTTCGGTTCCTGGTTTGCCTATTACTAATATCATTTTTTTTATTAAAAAGATGTATATTTTGTCTCACAAACACTATATTATTATAAATGTATTGCGAATCTACAGTGACAATACCTATTTCTTTAAATTTATCACGGAGCGAGTCACGTAGTTTCATGTTATAAATCGCACGTACAGCTCGCTTTTGCAAAACGAATATTTTTTGGATATCAGCTGCCTTACCCCACAGCAAGATACCGTACGCCATAATGCTATGGAAATAAGAAAAATAGACAAGTCTTGCTGTTTCAATATCAGCTAATTGCCTAATCTTCCTAACGGCATAAGCAGCTGAACTAAGTTTGCTACAAAGATTAGTAATGTGGGGTCCCCATTGCAGCTTTGCATCCAAGGTTACTCCCAGAAAAACAGCTAAGTCAAACAAAGAGTGAAGCGTTTTTATATAGGAGTTATTATGATATATTACGGCATATGTCTCGTCTTAACTATCGGTTTACCTTTTATATCTATACAAAAATAACGGCCTGTTATTATTCCACTGCTAGGCATAGGCCTCCTCTCTCCGTTTTTGGAGAAAAGAATTGGAGCTAAGACCTACCACTCCAACACGGATTGGTAGGTTATACATATCCCTAGAATTCTCTAGAGAAATGCAGGTTTCCTTGCGATGTTTTCCTTCATAGCTTATATTCTTCTTCTTTACGTGCCATCTTCTCGTGAAGTTCGGCGATCATTAAGGCAATTTTAACTTTCGATACCGCTGCTTTGAATAGGGAACGAGTAATTCCGATACAATGGCGTAGATTTTTTAGCCAAGATATCCTTCGTCGGCCCACACTCCGTTTTCCTCGATTTTGCCTTGTATGAGCCGCAGCAATTCATATTTATCGTTTCTCATGATGTGGCCAAAGTACTCGAGGTCTCTTTTTTCCAATAAACATAGGACTTCTGCTTTTTTGTTCATGCGATTTAACACGGTCATATTTTTTTGCTTTATCTCTCCAGGATATCCTTAACATTCTCCTGTACTTGAAATAGCTTATATACCTATGTTTAAATCTGCCATGAAGCATCCAGATGGTTGTTGAACGAAACAAGCTATTTCGAACGAAACATCGCCCACACGCGCTACAATAAAAGCAGAAATAGCCCCAGCGTGTGATAAACCAAATATCGGCCGTAGGTGGGGTCGATTTTGTAACGAGGTATATTTATATTCAAAATCGTTCACCTCGCCACCGCGGTGCAATCGTTTTCGTAACATGTCTTCACGTACACCATATTCGGTGTACATATAAATTATTGTATTATAGATTAATCGATATGGAAACGATTTTTGATTCGATTATTCGTGCCGGCCCTAGTTTGCTTTTTTTGGTTATAGTACGTGCATTAAGTCGTGATAGCTTATTATAGAACGATGAGAGCTTTAGCTGTAGACGCCGTGTGGTATCCGGTGGAATAGAATAGTACCACCATCATTTCTTGCCGAGGTGTCGTAAAAGACGACTAAGGTAACTCGACCAGCCGTGTTGTGTCCGGCTGAGTAGAATAGACCACCCTCATTTCTTACCGAGGTGCCGTAAAATACGACTATGGTAAGTTGACGTCAGGCAGGCGGCCGGTCGTAAAATACGTAGCCAAATTATGTGACAACATGTTTATAACATGTTGTGCCGACCCCACTTCGAGTGGGATAAGGGCAGAAAGATGATGAGAGCTTTAGCTGTAGGGGATTTAAACTCCGGGTAAACTTTAGACATAGTACGTGATAGTCGGTTACAGAACAATAAGAGGTCAGTTGTTATAAGTAGCGGGTTTAAATTTTGGGCAAACATTGATTTATGAATACAAAATCTGCTTTTTTATAGCCTTTTATTTTGTCCTTAATAAATTATTTGTTTCCTTTTTTTAATTATTATTTTTAATTTTATTAATAGTTTATTTATTTTATTAATAGTTTATTATAGTATTATAATTATATGACAATTATCATAAAATTATATGTAAAAAAAAAATTGACAGTTCTGTAAGGAAAATGTCTATCTGCTTATCCGTAATTTTATAAAAGTAATCCATAAATTGGATCAACATGGGGACTTTATGTTGAATCGAAAATGGTGGGCTATAGACTGGCCTGTTTGCAATGACGCTGCATTCAGCTTCGTGGGTCGCGGGTTGTATTCCCGCCGAGGGCCAACATCCAACCAGTTGCCTGTCACCCATAAAACAAGTATTTAGATACTTTGGGGACGGACAGCCGTGTGTGTAAATGTCCCATATATATTAATAAGCGGTTACTTTTCTATTTACATGTCAGTGTGATGGATTCACAAAAAAATAATTAAAACATAAACAAATAATTTACAATTTGGTAAACAGATTCGTCTTTTTTGACGGATGGACATCTATTGGTAGAAATAACAGTGAATAATAATTATATACGTATAAAGCTCTTGAAATAGTTGATCTGTTAAAAATACTAAAGCATAGACAGTAAGACAGGCGCGGTAATACTTCGATAATAAGATTATATAAAATGCCTATTTCTTACATGTTTTGAAGCATCAATTAATAATGATAAACCGACAACCGATAACGACAAATGATTCACGTTGTAATTGATGCCAGTCCGTTAAATAAGTTTTATGATGGTAAACAAAAGAAAATTTTTACTATTTTTTTTTCACGTAGGTACGTTTGTACTTATACCAGACTAGTAATACCCCGCGGTTTTATCCGCGTACATACCGATCTCAAGGCAGTGGAAAGTTTATTAAGTCGGACTATTGATTTAATTTGTTAAATATATCAATTGACTGGCTCGTTTGAGCAGTGGGTAGTGACCCTGCCTTCAGCTCCGCGGGTCGCGGATTCGATTCCCGCCGAGGGCCAACATTTTCTATCAATGAAATTGTTGGTCTTTGAGCCTGGGTGTATATTTGTATTTACGTATGTATTTAAAAAAAAGTATATAAGTATATATTCACCAGTTGTCTGTCTACCATAACACAAGTATTAAGTTACTTACTTTGGGGACGGACGACCGTGTGTGTAAGTGTCCCATATATTTATTTATTTATTTATTTATTTATTTGCTCTTTATAATATTACTTTAGATGAAACGTACTTCAAAGTAGTAAAAACAGCAAGGGATTTTTTAAAATGGGTTTGAATAGTGCATTCTGTAAGATAAAAACGGCTAAAAACTCTCTTATTGTTTCAAAAAATTTTGAAACGTTACTGTGCGTATCAGATCACATATGTGTTAGAATTTAAATCTGTTGGTCAAATGAAGTTATTATTCTAGAGTAGCGAAGACAGCCTATGTTGCAAGTATGCCAGCATAATTAAAAAAAAATCAAAATTGATACATCCGTTTCGGAGATATGTTGCACACTCATGAAACTTATAAAAACTACCATTTTTAACGCCTAAAAATAATCGCCGAATATGTCTGAAAATTTCCGAGATATACTTATAAGTTTATAGCGTGAATATAGCTTGTTATATTTAACGCGGCAACGTAAACGTTGATGTTCCCTTAATAATGAAATATGTATTTTTTCCACTGTTACTAGAAGACAAACGGGATTTTAAAACCTATATGTTAACCCGGTGTAAAAATTTTAATAGTGCCTAATTTCATCAATATTGGTCTTGAGGATTTGTCGTACATACGTTACGCAATGACTCACACGTTTACGATATTAGTGTGGATTATAGAAGTGATGAAAATAAAACTTAAAATTTCCATTTCACCTACCATCATCTTGCAGCGTCTCAAGAGACACAAGGACGCGTCTGCAGCATATAATTTCCATATATTTTGAGTAGGTCTACTATGCGATCCTATTAAATCGGAATTATCTCGGTTAAACACAAATTCAAATTCAAATTCAAAATATTCTTTATTCAAATAAACTTGTAAACAAGTGCTTTTGAATCGTCAACTCTACTGCTGGTTCGGAAAGCTGTTCCTACCGAGAAGAGCCAGCAAGAAACTCGGCGGTTGCTCTTTTAAAAATATAATTCTTAATACTATTTACATTAAGTCGATACTGTCTTGTACAGGTTCAAAGAGAGCTATATCCACACATTCTTGTCTTCCAAATAATCTTCAAGAGTATAGTAGGCTTTCTGTATCAGCCACTTTTTAACAGTGTTTTTAAACTGATGTAATGGCAAAGCTGAAATTGATTGCGGAATTTTATTATAGTATCTTATACCAAAACCCACAAACGAATTACGTACTTTTGCAAGGCGCAAAGCAGGAGCCGCAAGCTTATGTCGGTTCCTGCTTTGTCTATTGTATACATCACCTATCGTTTTATAATTCTTTATATTTTTATGTACATAAATAAGATTGCTTAAAATATACTGTGAAGCAAATGTAAGAATACCTGTTTCCTTAAACTTCTCTCGCAGGGAATACATACACACATACGTCCAGAGTCCCAGCCGACTCAAGTAATTTGTGAGCGTTGTCTCACGTGATAAAATGACAACAGATTCATGAAAAAGAATGAATTATTTATGCTTTGTATGCAGTAATATTGTTATTTTCCGTAAACAGAAAATATGACTCGTCAAAGTCATGTAAAGACTTGGTTCTTCAGAATATTTAATTTATATTTTCTTTGATTTGAGAGAAGTAATAATAATTAGTTTTATTTGAATTTCCAATCGTTTCATACATACCTGTTAGTAAAAAAAGAACATAAAGACTACAAAAGTAATAAAGAAATTATTTTGATATAATCACGGATTGTAGCAAAATAATTTCATTTGTACTTTTGTATTATGGATCTCCGCAAAGTGACGCCTAATTCTATACAATTAACTTAATAACTATTATAGACTTAAACACTATCATATGTTTGTTTTAAATATATTTATCTTATTAAATTAGTAAATTGTATTTACATGTAGTCCTCGCAAATGTAGTTCTAGTTAATTATAAGGTGTTATAAACATGTATTTAGAATTTTTTTATATTTGTTGTTGCTTTGCCGTATGAATCTAGTTCCGTTTCAGGGTTTTATGATTATGGTCATCCTACTCATATCCTATTGTTCTGTTGTAACATTTTTGTATATTTTATTATTACTTGCAGTTTTGTTCGTATTAAAAGGCGAAATTGCAGACGTCTCGCACCCTTACAAGGGTGTAGGGGACACCTGTTTTGGGTTCAATGCCCTTGTAAGATAGAATTTCCAACTCCAGTGATTCATGTTGGAATTTCTTTTGCACTGTAGATTAAGTTTTCTTTGTCTGAACTGCCAATTGAAAATAATGCCTGTTTGATTACTTCACTATACTTAGTTTATCATCAAAGCTTCGAGAATTACTCACCAGGTCCATCTGTCAGGTCAGATTGAGCGGAGTTTCCCACTCTAACCAGTTTAACTTATTATTTTTGCAGTGTCCCGTACAAGTTTCAATTGGTGATTACTTTTCAGGATACGATCGTTTGACCCAGTTTGATAATAGTATATGCAGTCCTCATATGCAAACAGACGACTGCAAAAACGATTGTCATTTGATTTTACTCTAGATCCTTTCAAATTTAGAAACAAAACATTTTAATTATTTTATGATTTAGTATTTGGGACCGACACTTGCTCGGTTATTTTTTTTTAATAACTAAAAAAAATTAAGATTTTATCTGGGATCGATCCTAGTATTCAGAAATTGAGACCGCCCGTTACCCAATTGAGCTATCATGACTTTGTAATTGACAGCGTAATTATCCTTTGCTCTCTCATAAAATTACAACATTTTTTTTGAGTACCCGATAAAACAATTTTGTTTTTTAATAAAACCTGGCTAGATCCATTTCTCCCCAAAACCTCTTATATGCTGAATTTCATGAAATCGTTGGAGCCGTTTCCAATGCATCTGTTACTTTAATTTAATTACGTAGAAATATTCTGCGCTGTCTTATGACGTTCCTAATTAGCGACCAAGTTTTGGATTCGTAAGCTATCAAAAGAACACAAAATATTTCAACACCTTCGTCTTCTAGCTCTAATGGGTTATGTCTAACATCATCAATGTCATATTTAGAACGCTTCAGGTCCATATTTTTTAGACTTGACTGAATTTGTTAAGACTTATTATTTGTATGTCGTTTGATTTCACTAAAAAGACTAATCTAGAAGACTAACAAGAGCTAAGCAATATTGTCTCCATGTTAATTAGATAAATTGTTGAGCTAGTCTAAATCGTATTTATGAGATTATTATTTAAGTCTAAATAATACCTAATTCACTGTCACATTTAACGTACCATAACGTAATTTGGGTTTAACAAATGTAACTTTATTACCAAAAACCCAAAAGTAGTTTGTGGTTTTAGCTCGCTACGTGAATCCATCTGTTTTCCCGTGTGAATTGATTTACAATCATATTTTGTCTTTAGGTGAGAGAGACGTTTTCTATTAACCAGTTTTTTTAACTATAAACTTATCTTTTTTGAATTCTCGCATTTAAACGGCAACTTGCGAACAGTATAAAACCAATGCTTGCCTAAGCGAGAGTATTCGAGTAACATAACATTCAAGCATATACTACTATAGTAAAATAGCTATATACTCAAGGTTAAAGCAACTGGCACAAAACTTAAAAATGCCATATGCTTAATCCCAAATGAATCATGAAGAAGAAATATTCATCGTTCTTATATGAGGTATCATAGAAAGCATTTCTATTGTCCGCTGGTTATATGCTAACATCATACTAAGCTCAGTTTATAAATCAAAAAGAAAGAATAATTGAGACACAGAAAAGAGTATATCTCTATTTTATCGTTGAGGATGACGCATCAAAAGCTTTGCGTGTAGAATTTATCAGTATAATCATAAAGATCCGTGAGACATGTGTTTTACGTTATATCTTTTGTTTTCCAATATGACTCTAACTATAAATATCAGCAAAATGTATTTTCAATTGAAGGTAAAATGATAAAAGTAATCAGCGATAAAGATAGGTGTACCGAAGATAAAACGGACTCGATATTAGTTGACAACTCGTGTACAAATGTTTGCGTTTTAATTCTTTGTATTCAACTTGTATTGGTTAATGCGCGTTTGCCGTCGAGTTTATGACATGATTTTGTCGTTGTTTGAAGTTTCGATTATCCGCTTTTACCCGTGACTTCTACCTGGACTTCAGTCAAATTGAAATCATTCTTTCTTCAAGTAAACTTGTACACTAGTAAGCAAGTGCTAAACTTGTAAACAAGTGCTTTTGTAACGTCAACTCTACTTCGTTCTGAAAGCTACTCCTACCGCGAAGAATCCGCAAGTAACTCGGCAGTTGCTCTTCTCAAAATATAATTCTTGTTCTAAATTTTCATTTTGCCACTACTGTCTTAACTGGTACTGTTACTGTGTCTGTGACTAAAGAGTCGCTATATCGTCGTAAAGTGGACTTTGTATATCAGTCTTCTTTTAGTTTCTATTAATTCATTAAAAATCTATATCTCATGCAACCGATAGAAGACCATTGCTTGACATAGGTCGCTTCAAGGGATATCCACTCATAAGGATCTTTCTCTTTTAGACCGCTAAACGAAAGGTCTCCGAACGTTACGTTTTCCAATGCGGAATGGCTACTTCTTCCCTTATGTACAATATACCTTGCTCATTGCCATTTCACTTTTATGAACCGTTGAGCGATTTTTTTATACATCTCTTCGTTTATGATGCTATCATGTAGACACTCCGAGCATAGTCTGCTTCCTTTCTGAGTGATTCTTCCTTCCTTCTTCTACTATCTTCATACCAAAAATACAAACTTAAAATAAATACAGAAACAGTTTACTTGATCATTATATAAGCATACATTTTTTTTGTTAAAGCTCACAGACCAAATTTCTATCAGAAATTTTTTATTCACATTTGTAAGTTCATCTTCATATTTAGAAGCAGTATACCAGATTTAATGGCTCTTAATTAACAAATGTCCAGAGTATAAAAAACGGTGTCAAGGGGTTAACACTCAAGATGTTAGAATATTTATACAAACGAAATCGTGGGAATTCTCTGTTTAATATTCAGCCTCGGACGTCAAGTACTTTAATTATAAAATTAGTGAGAATTGTTCGTTTGTGGAGGGTTCTTTTTACATCTTTGTTGGACTAAAATAGTGTAAATGTGTCTGCGGCTTCGTCCGCGTGATAATCACTGTGTCACAAAGTTTTCCCGCGTAAATCCTTATTAACCTCAATGTACTATTAAACCTAAATGTTCCTCAAGAAATGTAATCAGTTCGGAAAAAAAATCGGTTCTGTGCATTTTGAGAAAAACGATCACATAATGACAGACAGCTATTAGAGACTTTGTTTTATTATATGCTTAAATAAGTACTAGAATAGTTGACCTGAAGAGTCTCTTTGACTTTCTTTTATCTCTGTACTAAAATCCATGAACAGAATCGTGGACAAAAACCTGTATTTTTCTGAATTATAATTCCGCTTCCCGTATCTTTGTGTCTGCAGGTTTCAGAGAGTAGTCTAAGGATTGGATTTAAAAAAAAATTTATCGTTTAATTTTTATATTACAGTGATTTTGGGTTATTTCTATTCCTAAATTCCCATGGGAACGGGAATTTTTTAGCATATAAACTTAATAACTGTCGTAGAGTTAAGCTAGTATTTTATAAACTCATACGGTACCTATGCGCCGGTTAATCGTTTCACATCAGCGCGTTAGTCATCATGTAATGTTGACGATTACTTAATAGTAGGTTGTGGTATTCTTAACTACATAAAAATTTACCGCTTCACCTTTTATAAAGATTAGTCACAAGGCTGCGTCGTGGCCGCGAATATTAATTAGATTTAGGCGTTGCTTTTTTGTTTTTTTACCAATCTGTCTTGTTAAGGTCGGTATCAAATCATTGTATTTTATTTGTGCAACATTTTATTTCAAGGGAAATTTTCATGGAAACCAAAGAGCTAATAAGTGTAGTAAGTTTACGGACTCCCAATTAGTAAAAGCCCTTTTCTGTTGGATTGTTGTGTTGTCGCCCGTCTAGTTGGATGTTAACAGAACCACGTGTGTACGCTGCATAACGCCACAGCCTCGCCTAAGGTTGAAACTAAAAAAGTTGCTTAAAGTTCTCGTAACTTAGAAAAGACCTAAGTGAATTTAGGAATCACATCATATTTTCTTATGAGCTGACCTAAATAAACAATCAAATAATGCAATACAAAACTATTTAGTAGAATATATCAAATACACTACGAACAACGCCTTCTCTTATCGTACGAATAAAGACATTTAACACGTGCTTTGACCACTTGTTAAAATTTATATAGTCATAGGGACATGTATGGATCATAATCCTCCTGACCTTCTCTCTGTTGTGGCGGAACAATATGCTATAAATCAATATATGCAAATCATGTTGTCACATGATTTGGCTATTTTTTTGACTGTTTATTTTACGACCGGCGCCTACCTGATGTCAATTAACCTTAGTCTTATTTTACGACACCTCGGTAAGAAATGAGGATAGTCCATTCTACGCAGCAGGAAACCACACGTATGTTGATGTTGTTGTATAAGTACACTGTTAGAATAGTAGTGCAACTATATAAATAAAGAAATTTATTATTTTTTTATTCTTAGTAGTAAATAACTAGATCCGCTATCTATCTATTAAGATTCTATAATAAAATTTCGGAATCAATTTCAGCTTTGCCATTACAGCAGTTTAAAAACACTGTTAAAAAGAGGCTGTAACAGAAAGCCTACTATATTCTTGAAGATTACTTAGAAGATAGGAATGTGTGGATATAGCTCTCTTTGAACCTGTACAAGACAGTAACGACTTAATGTAAATAGTATTAAGAATTATATTTTTAAAAAGAGCAACCGCCGAATATCTTGCTGGCTCTTCTCGGCAGGAACAGCTTACCGAACCAGCAGATTGCCGATTCAAAAGCACTTGTTTACAAGTTTATTTGAATAAAGAATATTTTTAATTTGAATATCATCATCATCAATCAACTAAATATGTCTATAATCGAAGTATGTTAACTATTTTTACAATCTTATCTCATTTCAATTACTCAAAATGACGCCAAAGGTACGATTATATACTATAATAAATGGTAAATGAAAATATGTGAAATTCTGAATGGTTTGCTGAATATTTACTTGCGGGTTATACTGTTTATTCTTCCACGTATGAGGTTAGAAAAACTGCTTGCAAATATAGCACGAATGAGGTTAGGAGAACGCATTTAAGTTTTGTGTAGAGTGCTCTGCATCCAGTAAAACAAAGACTATCTTACACTGTGAGGAATAATTTGCTGTTCAAAATCATACCGACATTTCTTTTGAGTTTGATTGCAGCTAAGTGACATCTTCTTTTATAATCTATTCAATTTTAACAAAATAAATAATGTAAAAAGATTATATAAATGGAGTCTATAATTCAGTCTGGACCAAGCTTCCCCTTACATTCAAATTGTAATACAAATGAAATATATGTAGACGGGAAATTTTATATAGGAGGGTACCACAAAATTTTATACAGGCCATTCTGGCACGGAATTTAAGATCCGTTAATATATTTTATTCCCTATTATTTCTATTGTATTTAACGCCGTGTGGTATCCGTCTGAATAGAATAGCACCACCCTCATTTCTTACCGAGGTGTCGTAAAAGGCGACTAAGGTAAGACGACCCGCCATGTGGTATCCGGCTGAGTAGAATAGACAAACCTCATTTCTTACCGAGGTGTCGTAAAAAGCGACTAAGGTAATTCGACCCGCCGTGTGGTATCCGGTTTAGTAGAATAGACCACCCTCTTTCTTACCGAGGTGTCGTAAAATACGACAGAGGTAAGTTGAGTAAAAGGCGAATAACGACTAACTTAACGCAGCCAAATTATGTAATAACATGTTGTGCCGATCCCACTTAGAGTGGGATAAGGGCAGAAGGATGATGATGATGATATTTCTATTGTATTTACTTATGTTTTTATGAAAGTTAAAATGAATCACGTGGTACTATTTCTTCAATATGCACCCTCATTAAAATATGAATAAGACCTTTTTATATATTGTGACTGCGTTATTTCATTAAACATTCACCCATAGGATGGGTGTAAACCTGTTATTCCGGATTTGTTTGACTTTTGGAGGTTGATTCTATAGTAACTATTTTAAGATAAATACCTTTGTGAGGATGTTAGCATAATTTTCAGTTACTAGATTGTTTTAAATCATATTGTCATCATTGACAAACCTATGAGCTATGGAATGATTTACCAGTATCAATCCGGAAATCTCTTTCCCTTTCAGTATTTACGTTACAGATTAGAAAATATTTATCTTAAGTAATTATATATTAGTAGCATCCTTTTATCTATTTATTTTAGCAAAATTATTTAATAGATTAAATAGTTCAATTTATATAAACTTTTTTTTTTCTCTATATGACCCGCACTCTCTTTCTTCTTCAATTTTAGCCCTTTTTCTTCTATTACTCAAAGGTTGACTGGAAGAGATCCCTTTTAGGGATAAGTCCGCCTTTATACATGTGTTTTTTTTAATTTTTATTTTTTTCTTTCTCTTTTCTAAATATATGTGTAAAAAGAAAAATAAATATGAAATACTTTAACACAATATTCGATGTACTCGACTAATCAACTAATATAATGATCTTGAACAAGCATATTTTTAAAGCACATGTTCCGCTTTGCCCGATTATCATTGATAACTCCGATAATTGGTGACCGGAAGTTGCAGTGTGTATCCGCTAGTAGACGGATATAATACTTAAGTGTTTGCGGTTGTCCGCTGGATTTAATAACTGTGTTCATTGCATAATCATATGGCATTTTATCTTGAAGAGATATGTTCTAAACATACTAGCATCCTACTGCCCTTATCCCACTAAGTGGGGTCGTTACATGTTACAAACATGTTGTCACATGATTTGATTTGGCTACGTATTTTACGACCGGCCGCCTGCCTGACGTCAACTTACGTTAGCCGCCTTTTACGACACCTCGGTAAGAAATGAGGGTGGTCTATTCTATTCAGCCGGATACCACGCGGCGAGTCGAATTACCTTTATCGCTTTTTACGACACCTCGGTAAGAAATGAGGGTGATTCTATTCAGCCGGATGCCACACGGCGTGCCTTTTAGAGATATGTGTCCAACAGAAAAATCTAAATTTATCTTTTTGTGTAAACCTAAGTTTTATTTTGAAATTGTCTCTAAAATAATTACACGACAATGTGAATGGTAAGTTAACAATCTGTATTTGTTTTAAAAGCCGGTAGAAAGTAAAAACTTTTAAGCGACATCCGTTTCCAATTGATGTCAATTTGTTTTTATACAATGATTTCCCACGAACGGTTAATCGCAATTACTATATTATCTGGACATCGTTAAATGAAATCATACATAGATATAATAAGACAAATAATAATTTACTCAAACAACAGTTCTTAGTTTTAAATTTATTCAATCGATCGAATCTCCAGGATGTAATGAAAGATATTTAAATGCGGAAAGAATTGACAGAATTGTATTTATTAAGACATAGAATTTAATAATAAGCGGAAAAAGATAATTAAACAAGAACTAAGGGGGCAATACATTAAATAGTAAAGCTAGAAGAGACAATAATAAACCACAGTATTTTTACTGAATAGAAATCGTTACTATAAAACAATGCGGCGTTCTATCTCACCTCATGATGTCACGTACAGGAAGTTTCAAAAACACGAATGAAGCATGCTTAGCCCGACTTTTTTTAACCTGAAACAGCGCTCACTAGATGTCACTGTTGTAGTAACATACAAATTGGTGTTACGCTAACGCGATCGAGTAGGTTATAAAAATTCGCACTAAGAACATTTAAGAACCTTTAGAAGAGATATACGACTCCACGGTCAATCCTCCAATCATTCCTCAGGAGCATGTAACGTGATGCTGTTAACAACTATAGATCTGGTCAAAGGCAATCTATGACTTTTAACGAAATCAAAAATCGTTTAGTTTTAATAATAACACAGATCTACACTTATAACACACAAATGCGACTTTTAAACTAATACAAACTAAGTTAAAATAGAGTTAAATAATTCAAATTTAATTTGTATAGATCCTTTAACATAAATACATCCTCTGCTTATAACAAGCCTCATAACTGAATCTGTATACATTATGCAGTTTCATGCAGTTAAATGAATGATTGGTAATGCAGGTAATTTCGTTATGAAAGAGGTTTTTTTTATTCCATTATACACGTAGATGAATACGGATTATGTTTATCCGACTAAGGTTAATGTCTTTAGGGACTTTTGATTTCTTTTTTTAGATATTTACCAAATTATTAGTTTTACGTACTATGTAGTTCAGGGTTAAGGGATATCGCAGATTTTGACTCATATTACACTGTTCTGTCTACATGTTTATGTAGTCAGAATTTTTAAATAACTAATGTTTGAATTCGCCCTATTTAAACTAAAATCCGCTTTTGAAGGACTCAACAACGAGCATTGTTAAGCGTTGTTTGATTTTGAACACTTGCCAACTAATTTGCGGAATAACATTGCCAAAAGCTACGAAGAACCATTCTGTTACCCTTGTATGGGGGCAAATTTGTTCTCAGTTAAGAGTTTGAATGATTTGTTTAACTTTTATGATTCAGGTTTTTTTTCTTGGAGCGTTCTTAACCTTTGGGACTTCGTTTTTAATACGCGGAGATACAATTTTTGTTAGACATTTTCAGTTTTTGATATTTAAATTCAAATGCATATGACGTTTTGGTTATGTCTCAACTCTTTATCCTTACGAACAAGACGTCATAAATAACTGTAATTAAATTATTGTTGAAAATACTGCGTCATAATTATATCATTTTACGCAGTTAAAGAAATCAAGTGGTTTTCCCTGAGCACCATAGTCAAGACAGCCTGTGGTTATTTACATGGAAGTTTATCTACATTATTGAACTTAAATATTTCCAACTCTTAACTACAGTTTTACGGTAAGTATATTGTAACTTATCTTTGACAGGCTACCGAAACTCATTTAAGCTATCATATTCTTAAAAATACTTCACGTAAATTGTATATAATAATTATTTTGTTAACTCAGTGATGTTTTTTTAAACGCACCTTGCAAAGCATTCACTCATCACAATTTTGTACCAGTCATTCAGAATATCTTTGCTTGCTCAAACTTCTGTAACGATAAATATACAGCTCCGCCAAATATTTACAAAGAAAGTATTACCATGTGACCAGCTATGCGTATATTAATAGACAAACTCCCCCATACAAACTATATTGACGATTATTAAATACATGCTTAACCGTTAAGAGATATAGTCATTTATATCTCTTTCAACTTTATCTTCGACTACTTTTCCTGTTTCAACTTTGTGTTTTAATCTCCGCCTACTTTTCTTTACATTAAATAAATACCATATCTTAATTTTTAGGTTGAACTACCTTATTGTATGGTATTTTCCGATTAAAAAACTATGTCTTCCAAAAACTACACGTGAAATTATCGGAATCGAAATTCATTTGATATTACTTTGGATTATAAATTTGTAAAATTGGTTAAATTGCCGTATATGCGTTGTTACCTTGGAAATATCATTAACTACCCAGTTCTCGACATTAAGAAGGATTCCATGAGTCACGATTGTCATGATTCCGCCATTGTTTCCTGATTCACATTACCACACTAAACTTCGTCCTTTGGTTTTCTCTGCAAGCCACATAATAAATGATCATTTGAGTCATCGCAATGAGTCAATCGCTTATTCACGTAACCGCGAAACGTGCCTGATACGACTTCTTCGATTGGCATGATAGCTCTCACTTTGTTTATTATTTATTTATTTATTCAATAGAACTACCAACAGAATTACATGTGTAACTAAAGTAACATGGTTATATTACCTAGGGTTGCTAATAATATATAAATATAATTAAAGGTAGTCACAGAGTGCTTAAAAGGTAACAAACGTACAATAAATATTATAACTAAAATTAGAAGAAAAAATAGAAAATATGAAGTCTAAGGCTGGATTCAGACTATGATGCCGTTCTCGGTACGATCTCGCGCCGTTCTCGGTCCGGTCAAATCTCACTGTGTCTACACTACTCAATGCCGTTCTCGGTTCGATCTCGATTCATGGTCGACATACGATGTTTAAAAAAAGAATCATATTAATTTTATTCGCCAGAAAATGGAATTCAATTTTTCTATTGAAGAATTAGCAACAATAGCATTTTGGATAAACAAGATATAAATAAAAAAAAATTACAACAAAAAGAAAAGAAAAAAAGGGGACAAGAAAATATGGGTTTTAGTAAAAGTAAAAGTTTATTACCGAGAAAAGAGGAAGGCGAATATTATACTTTATTTCGTCATTTGGTAAATAATGAAGAATAATGTTCATTATATTGATTTAGGATTGTATTCAGGAATATTTGAAATGATTTTTAAAATAATTGAGCGCAAATTTTAAAAAGAAACACCTCTTTTCGTCATGTTACTAATGGTTTGGATAAGGTAAGTAATAAAATATCATATTTTATAAAATTTGTATATTTAAATTATAACAATCATTTACATGCATGAATATTACATAATATGTATATAGCGGTGATGGTGTTGGTTGATAATGCATTATCCTGTTGAGGTCCTGTTTTTTTTTCTGTTTATATTTTTTTGTTTATTCCAGTGGTACATTACTAGCGAACGTATTGACGGAATAAATTTCTAATTAAGCTCCTTCATTGACATCAATTTATCTTATCATAGTTGTTGGTTCATCTGTCTCTTCATTCTTCTATCCATATCACGAATATTGTAATTGTTAACTTCATCATCGGCAATAATGGATATTCGTAGTCTATTACAGCTATGTACTCATTAATAAATTACATTTGGTCATGATATCGCCATTTGCAAACTTTGTAAGCTGCTTGGCCACTTTTGGCCACTTTTTAATTTAGAGAGGTATTTTCGATATTGAGCTCTTAGTAGCTCCCATCGATTCCTTGCTTCTATAATAGAAATATAACGTTTATAAATAAGGATATGTAACAACATGCATTCTGCATAATATTATTAGAAATTCTGGAATTCGATGAATTTCGAGGGTAATTTGTATTACATTAATAATAATCACGTGCAAAATCTAAAAAGACAAAGAGGAAATGCATAGGCCTATAGGCATAAGTGAAATAAAAATCAACTCTCCTGAAGTATCAGTGCCATGGCAAGAAAAACTTGCGATATAATTACAATAAAGGAATTAAATGAATATCACTTTGTTACGTTTGTGTTTTACTCACCAGGTAATCCTATTGCGTCTTCAATCTCGTTCCATATTTTTATTTTGTAAATATAAACTGTAGTAGTGTGACTGCAAATCATACAGGCTGCGTCTACTTTTCACAAATTCAATATGTCTTTCATCTGCAAATAATAAATATTCAATTTATTTTTTATTTTTTGTAAAACAGTCGACCATTTATTTATTAATTTAACTCTATGCACTTTTCTCAAAAAAAAGGCACATAGAAAGACTGGTAAAATAATTATAGCAGAATTATTCTTTATCTAAACAGTTAACTTTTTCTGAACTCTACGATTTATTACCAGACATATCATCATCTTCCTGCCCTTATCCCACTCTAAGTGGGGTTGGCACAACATGTTATAAACTTGTTGTCACATGATATGGCTACGTATTTTACGACCGGCCACCTGCCTGACGTCAACTTATCTTAGTCGTATTTTACGACACCTCGATAAGAAAAAGGGTGGTCTATTCTACTTAACCGGATACCACACGGTGAGTCAACTTACCTTAGTCGCCTTTTACGACATCTCGGTAAGAAATGAGGGTGGTCTATTCTACTCAGCCGGATACCGCACGGCGGGTCGACTTACCTTAGTCGCCTTTTACGACACCTCGGTAAGAAATGAGGGTGGTCTATTCTACTCAGCCGGATACCACACGGCGGGTCGACTTACCTTAGTCGCCTTTTACGACACCTCGGTAAGAAAAGAGGGTGGTACTATTCTATTCAGCCGGATACCACTCGGCGGATTTATTACCAGACATAATTATTTAATTAATTTTATTTAACATAAATGCTAAACACATGCGGCGCGACTGATGAAAGACTGCAGTTGAAACAAAAGAAGCGAGTTCAGGTCGAGACAGGTCCGATCTCACTTCAGTCAAATTTTCTTGTCGACGAACCGACGCTCGACCGATATCGGATCGGTACTGGCCCGATACTATAGTGTGAATACTCTGATTCTTTTTTATTTAAGGATATTTTACCGGACCGAGAGCGGAGCGAGATCGAACCGAGAACGGCATCATAGTCTGAATCATGCCAAAAGTTCAATTCAGACTATGATGTCGTTCGCGGTTCGTTCTCGCTTTGTAGTTGACATAAGACGTTTTGGAAAATAACTATATAAATTTAATTCAACAGCATTTAGTATTTCAATATAAAAATCAGAAAAGAAAAGCAAGAAAAAATAAAAAGAAAAGAATAACCGAATAATAAAAAAGGCTAAAAGAAAATTAAAAGAAAAGTCAAGAAAAATCAAAAGAATAGCACAAAAAGAAAAAGAATCACAGAAAAGAAGATTCAAAAGAATAGAAGAAAAGGAATAAGAAAGAAAGAAAAGCTGATAAAAAATTATAATAATACAACCACTTATAACAAATTTTATAAAGTACATGATAAATACTTACCTAATTCAGATTCCCACTATTTATTACCTTTAACTAAATTTGATTTAATTAAAACACACTAGCGGCACGACTGATGAAAGTCTGGAGTTAAAACAGAAGCGTGTTCATATTGTCGATGTCGGTACAACGCCGAGACCGGTTCGATCTCGCTCCAGTCAAAATATTCTTTTTGACGAACCGGTGCTGGAGCGATATCGGACCGGGACCGGAGCGATACGATAGTGTGAACACTCTGACTGTTTGTTGTTTAACAATATTTTACCGGACCGAGAACGGAGCGAGATCGTACCGAGAACGGCATCATAGTCTGAATCCAGCCTAACACGCTTTGCATTGAGAATGGATGTATAAATTACGTCCATCCTCAATGCAAAGCTTTGTATAAGTGTTTCTTAAATAAATTTAATTTATCACTAATATCTATTGAGGTATACTTACTAACAAATTTATGAGGTTATAAAACAACATTACATTAACGCTAACTGTATTATTTTATTTTATTTTGTACTCGAGAATAAAAGTTAACAGTAGTTGTAACTAAGCTGAATATCCGCCTTAGTAAATCACCTTATCACTAACAGACTTAATTCCACCTGTCCTTTCATTCCTTTTCAATTAAATTGTCTAGCATCTAGGTGGTATAATGGAAAGTTCCGCTTTATTGAATCGCCTTGTGTATCGATCAGAAGAACAAAAAGAATATGGCGCGGTGTAGTAGAAGTAGATGAAAATTTACAGGCAATTTGTACTAACAACATCAGATTCTATTACTGGAGGATCTAACGTATTTAACACATACACCTTTTTAAAGGATATTAATGTATTTAAATTGCAAGCTTTCATCTTGAGAAAAGCACAAAAATTGTCGTCACTTCTGTTCTAAAAATTATTTTGTACTTAATGTCACCTTAGTTCTTGTGACGAAAACGAAAAAATCTTGTTTGTTTTAGATTGTCTTTTGTTCGTTTTTCATAAAAAAATATTCACGGTTAACGATTTTTATCGTATGTTGATCACAGCTAGAGTAACCCAATGTTTCTCTAAATCAATAAGTATGCAAAAATATGTCGTGGACTCCACGTGACTTCTAAAGTACTTATAACCGGATAAATTGTGTATTAATCTATTCTATTACATATAATAAAATCGTTGAGATGTCAAATCTTTCTGCGTTTGTTCCCGCTAATCCGATTTGGACGCTCTTTTTACTGATGTGTAGTAGAAAACCTCACTTAACATATAGAGTATGTTATATTACAAATATATGACAATTTTAAATTGAATACTACGACACTGCTATTTGCATGCTGTAATTTCGTGGCGATCGGAACATTATTGTTATGACTGTAATTAATATATCTTTAAATTAAGCCGGCAAAGCGGGCTTGACATACTAATTTATTATAAATCTTATAAGTAAACGCAAATACCGCCTTGGCTATACGCAACGTTTACGATATCCCCGTTCGTAATTTGCTCTCTAGCACTGACCCACACTGATAAAATATTTGCTTTGCCGTTTTTGTTAAACATTCGTACTTGTAACAGTTTGTACTAGTGACATGTACTTCCTACACGTATGACCTTTTTCATGAATGAAATGAATCACGCGTTTTGTTTATTCATCATTCAGCATCTTTTGCTGTTGACTGTAAGAATAAATCTTAATAGAATATCTTGAAATCATCATATTCACGGCGGTTTTTGCTTTAAATTTCACTATACTGAATCCATATAGGGATCTCAGGGCTGGCCTTCATGACTATTTATTCGATCTTTCGTTTATTCTCCTGCCCTTTTCTCACTCATAAGTGGGACACGTTTTAGCTTTTGACACAGTAAGAAATAGGGAGCTCTATTATACTCAGCCGGATACCACTCGGCGAGTCAACTTACCTTAGTCGCCGTTTACGACACCTCAGTAAGAAATAAGGGTGGTCAATTCTACTCAGATTGATACCACACGGCTTAGATCTTTATTTGCCGTATTGTGAGAATATGTAGGGAAGACGATATTATACAGAGTGGAACCGACCATACGACATTAAATGAATCCACTCAAATGATCACTTAAAGGTATAAGATAACTTTGACATAATTGAATCTTCACAAATATCGTTTAAAAAAATGTATTTTTGAAGAGAATAAATATAATTTAATAGAGATCTGTTAGTAATGGTCGAATGACCTGACGCAAGAAACCAATATCATTATAGTTTTGCTCCCTCAAACTTGTATTTAGTCACTGTCAAAGTTATGCATTACATACGAAATGGAATGGAATGGGGTACGGTCATTAACTTTTTTTTTTTTTTTAATATCATGTATCTATTATTCAAAATGTAAAATAATTCCTGTAACTGTGTGAAATAATTAATTTTACTAAATTAAGTGATTTTTTTTTACGTAGGCTGCTTAGGTGCGTACATCCCTGGAATTAAAAATAATGTCACATATGTTATTTTTCAGGATTTTTCCTGCTAACTTTTAAATGTACTCCATGATCAGATGTAGCATATTTCGACGTAATTTTAATCTGCAAGAACTATTTTACTACAAAATTGTTTTGGATTTCATTGTAATATACACCAACCAGATGTAAAATCAAATAGATGTAATACATTTGTGTTTTTATTTATTTCCAGAGTTCTTCAGACTCTGTGCTGACGACGGGCTCAATATCAGAACGTATAAGCACCTTGCAGCAATGTTCAGAACAGAACCTTCCTCCAAATGTCGCTTCAACACTCAAGCGAAACAGAAGCGCCTTACATTCAGGCTCACAGACTTCACTAGGTATGTTAACTATTCTTTTTTCTATTATTAATTGACTTTAAAGCGCAAATATTTAAATGAGTTAATCTTGTGTTTATATATATATTTTCCGAATCTCGGAAACGGCTCCAACGATTTTCCTGAAATTCAGCATGTAGGACGTTTTGGGGGAGAAAAATTGATCAAGCTAGGTTTTATGTAAAAAAAATATTGTTTTATCCCTGTTTTTGGGCATTAAAAACACTAACATTTATATTGAATTGAATTTTCGGCACTAACTGTCAAGTCGGCGTAGCTTATTCGGTTAACGGGCAGCCTCGAAAAATGTGAATGCCAAGGATCGATCCCGAACTAATTAATTGTTTTTTTTATTTTTTTGTAAAAAATTACCGAGCGAAGCTCGGTCACCCAGATATTTGACTTTAAAGCGCATTAAAATTTGAGACAAAACAATTTTATGAGCTCTATTAATTTGCTTGAATATCAGTCGACCAAATATAATAGCCGAGCGTAATATCCTAAAGAAGATTATTGCTGTCGCTCTGTAATATGCTAAAACATTAATTAAATAGGGATAAAATTAAAAATCCTTTTAATATTTATTTAAAACAACAAAAGTTGTATTCTACACTTTTACTTACCGAAGCAAAGATATATTGTCCATACAATAGATGTCATACCCGCCGTGTGGTATCTGGCTCAGTAGAATAGACCATCCTCTTTCTTACCGAGTTGCTGCCGGTTTTAAAATAAATGCCTAAGCACTGATTAAGCTTAGTTATAATGGTGAGATTGGATATTAATAGTGTAATTGTCCCGTATATTTACTTATTTGTAATTTTCTGACATATTTGAATTAAAATTAAACGCCGTATGGTATTCGGCTGAATAGAATAGTACCACACTCATTTCTTACCGAGGTGTCGTAAAAGGTGACTTAGGTTAATCGACCCGCCGTGTGGTATCCGACTGAATAGAATAGTACCACACTCATTTCTTACCGAGGTGTCGTAAAAGGCGACTAAGGTTAATCGACCCGCCGTGTGGTATCCGACTGAATAGAATAGACTTCCCTCATTCCTTACCGAGGTGTCGTAAAAGATGACTAAGGTAAGTTTACGTCAAGCAAGCTTACGACCGACTGGTCGTAAAATACCTAGCTAAAACATGTGACAACATGTTGTGCCGACCCAACTTAGAGTGGTATAAGTGCAGGAAAATGATAACAATCGATGCCATATTTTTCAGCTTTTAATGGAAAACTTTGGCAATATTATCTGTACTGATTGAGAAGAGATATTTGTCAAGGACACTTTTGAGCGCCTGACTCTGTATCTTGGGTTTTATATAATACTGATTATGACCTTTACAGGCGGTTCTATGACGTCACTGTCATCGGCACCTCCGACACCTGCGCCGCCATCGTCATCTTTGTCCACGTCAGATTTATCTGAGAGACCTCGCGTGAGCCATGGAAAGCCGAATTTAGCGCCAAAGCCACCGACATTGTCCCCGGCGCCGGAGAGGCCTTCGCCGCCACCGAAGAAGCTACTCGTCAATGGAAAATTGGCAGCACGAGCGCAAAGCATGAGAATGCCTAGGTAAGGCAAGCATACTTTTAACATGATCTGTTACATATTTGTTGAGAGTTTATTTCTTTTCATGTGGCCTTTGGTCTTCACGATCTAGAGCCGCCTGAATCCAGGCTCCCGGCGACTTATTTGTGGTGGATTTACAGGGACATTGATTCTAACTATATCAAGCATTATTTTTCACTTTTTAGTTTAATGTTGTATAAAAGGGTATTTTAAGTGATTTTTAAAACTATATTTATATTTGTTGTAATTAGTGTGCGAGTTTCGAGGCGTTCTAAGGTAGGCCTCTAAACTCTGGGTAAGCCCAGACTGTTGCTCATAGGCTTTACGGCTGATTTATATTTAGGTCGCTCTAACTTTGCTTTGCATTAAGAAAGAGCACCTTTCCGAACCAGTCGTAGCTTCATTGTAATTCGACGATTCGAAAGTGCTTTTAAAAGCCAATTGGAATAAAGAATTATTTGAATTTGAATCTCTTCATTTGGGAGGGAATATTTATTAGGTCCTCAACTTCAATTTCGTCCATTTATACTATCTCCTATCTTATCACAGAGTATATACGGCAGGTCATAAGGTGAAGACTTTTCTTTTCCACAATCTGGGCACGGGCAATTTTCTTTTATTCTCATTATTGAAAGGTGTCTGTGTAATAAATAATAAATCCTTTCGGTTTTAGCACTAACTAGGTAGCAGTGGGGATTTTTGACAGATCGCTAGTACCTTCCAGTTGCTGATACGAGGGTTGTCGTATCCTTGGAATATTATGCATAAAGTTATTATACTATAGTAGTCCTAGTAGCCTGATTTTTGTCCTTCAAGAAAAAAAAGAAAGCCTGTATCTATTATGTGTGACTAGTTTTAACCCGCAACTTTTGCGTGGACTGCTGTCGCGTGATAAGTTGATAAAAGATGGATTATAATGTCATCCTATTCCTATAGAATTAACAGGATTTCTATATCTTACCTATATGTTACACCGGTGTATAAGAAATACTTGTGCCAAATTTTATCGATAGTTTTCAATTAGCCATAATAAAGAGTAACAAAAATACATCCATACGCACAAACTTTGGCATTTTAAATATTAGTAGGTTGAGACAAATGATATGTACGGGTATCTCATCTTCCCTTGTTAATAGTCACTCGCATTTACAGGGCTATGGTTTCCTTTATAATATTGGGTTGTGATGTTATTTGTATTATGTATTGCAGATCGCCGCCGGTATCACCGCCATCGCCGGCTGGCGCCCTGGGCTCGCGACCTCCCCCACCCTGCAATCCTCCAGTCGTCGCTACCAAGAATCCAGCTTCGCATTTTGGTAAGCAATATTAGCTGGTATATATTTAAAAACCTGAAAAAGTAATTTTCTAATATATTTAAATATAAAAATGTTTTGAGTTACTCGACAATTTTATAAATCTTTTCGAGCGGCAAATAAAGTAATAGACGGACAGACAGACTTTCGCATTTATATACTAGCTATCCCAGCGGCTTTGTCCGCGTGGAAATCAGTGTCATACAATTTTTCCCGAACTGAAATTTTGGATCACACCCGGGTGATCTCTTCAACACAGTTTTTATAAAATGGTAACGTATTGTTAGTCATAACCTTCCGGAAGAATTGCACTACTTTTTTTTTATAAAAAACATAAAAAAAATCCGTTTGGTAGATTTTGAGCAAATGTATCACATACAGACAGATTTTGGGGACTTTGTTTTATAATATGTATAAAGGTATATATACGCCGTGTGGTATCCGGCTGAATAGAATAGTACCACCCTCATTTCTTACCGAGGTGTCGTAAAAGGCGACTAAGGTAAGCCGACCCGCAGTGTGGTATCCGGCTGAGTAGAATAGACCCACCTCATTTCTTACCGAGGTGTCGTAAAAGGCGACTAAGGTAAGCCTACCCGCCGTGTGGTATCCGGCTGAGTAGAATAGACCAACCTCATTTCTTACCGAGGTGTCGTAAAAGGCGACTAAGGTAAGCCTACCCGCCGTGTGGTATCCGGCTGAGTAGAATAGACCAACCTCATTTCTTACCGAGGTGTCGTAAAAGGCGACTAAGGTAAGCCTACCCGCCGTGTGGTATCCGGCTGAGTAGAATAGACCAACCTCATTTCTTACCGAGGTGTCGTAAAAAGCGACTAAGGTAATTCGATCCGCCGTGTGGTATCCGGTTTAGTAGAATAGACCACCCTCTTTCTTACCGAGGTGTCCCAAAATACGACAGAGGTAAGTTGACGTCATGCAGGCGGCCGGTCGTAAAAACGCAGCCAAATCATGTGACAGCATGTTTATAACATGGTGTGCCGACCCCACTTGGAGTGGGATAAGGGCAGGAAGATGATGATAAAGGTATGTATATAATATGCAGGTACTCTACGTGCGTCACGCGGCCTCCGCCCGCCGGGAGTGTGTCCGCCGCCGCCGCCGGGCGCTCCGCCGCCGCCGCCCGCGCCGCCCGCACCGCCCGCCCGCGCCGGCTCGCTGGCGCACCCGCCGCCGCCGCCGCCGCACTACCGTTTACAAGTAAGACAAACAAATAGTTGAACAACCCTATGGAGCCCACGAAGCCTTAAAAGCAGCAAGTGATCGCAAAACCTGGCGATCAGTCATCCGTAAAAAAGTGATCCGTGGTAAAGGTCACGACCCTCAGCACTGAGGAAAACGATGCAAGGAGGCAGGGAGCCCTAATATTCCCAACCTTTCTCTATGGAGTAGAGATTTGGACAATCCGAGCTAGGGAGAGACAGAGAATAGATGCATTCGAAATGTGGTGCTGGAGGAGAATGCTCCGAATGCCTTGGACGGCCAAACGCACAAATGTAACCTATTCTCTCTCAACTCGATATAAAAACCCGATTGTCCACAACCTGTCTTCAGCGCATTTGCTAGTACTTCGGCCATATAATGCGAAGAGGAGATGGCAACCTTGAAAAGCCGGTCATTGTTGGCAATTCAGAAGGCAAGAGACCACGAGGCCGGTCGCCAACACGATGGTCTGACCAAGTGAAGGAGGCCACCTCCTCATCAAAATTTTATCAGATGGTGAGGGCTACTCTAGACCAGAATAAATGGAGACAGGTCATACAAAAGAGAAGTTCAGGTAACCACGATCCTCAGTTATGAGGACCGATCAAGAAGAACCCTAGGGACCTAGTAATAGGGGACACAGTATTGAATAGAAAGTATCGTTACTATTCTCAGGAGTAGGGATGTGTTAGAGTTAAAATCGATTTAATCGATAATAAAAGCCGATTTCTCTCACTTCAAAATTATTTAAATCGACTTTTTGAATAGTTGGTTAATTTATTTTAATTATTAATTAAATTATAAATAAATTTAATTAAAGTGGATTAGTACGAAAAAATACATAGATTTTGGCTACATTGGTTTCATCCAACAACACGTATGTTATCTTTAAAAAAAAGAAAAAATATAGTAAAAAATAGGATAATAAATATCTTTTTCTAATAGATTTTTAACATTTAAAAATCGATTATAACAATAAAATAATCGATTAATATAAAAAACGATTATTTTTTGACATCCTTATTCAACAAGTAATATGTACTCATAAAAGTATCACAGTCGAGACGCAAGTTTCGATACTTCAAATAATCGAATAATTAGGGCCTAATACGCAATTGTCAGTACATCGATGTCAGTCAATAATAACGTTAGTAGTTTTTACGATTTACTATCGTAAATGTTTAGTCCCCTTAGTTTTCAAAGTGGTCCAGAAGTAAGTGGGAAAAAAAATGGAGGTTCACGATGAGTAACGTAATTTTATTAGCTACTCTAGAACTATCTAAATATTAAGTGAATGAAAAAAGTCTGGGAACTTCTGGTACATACAAATGTGTAAGAACGATCGTTAAATGACTTCAGACCTCGAATATAATATAATTAACAGAACAACACGAGCAATGAAGAGGCCCCCGCGCCCGCACCGCCCGTCCGCGGTTCTTCAATGCGCTCCGCGGACCTGGAGGCAAGATTTGCGGACTTGTTCAACCCCGCTGCAAGCTTCCCGATACCCGATCCCTTCCTACGCATCACCAAGGGCTACAGCAGTACAACCGTGGCCGGTAAGTACGCGTGACCTACCGCCGTGATATAGCAATTGGTATGTTTATCTGTATGGACCTACGAACTGTTTTAAGCTCAATCGTAAATAGCTATTCCATACAATGTAATAAAAAAATGAGGTTTTCAAATCCCAAACACGCTTGTTTGTGTGGTCCCTTGATAGACATAAAGTAATCCATATTTATCGCATTTGTATGCGTGTATTTATATAAAATAATACACGCATACATATACAATATAGTCCCAGCACAATGATAACATTAAAACTTCATTAATTCAATTATTTTACCAAAATATATCCCTACTTCAACCATAGCGGTTGAAGTAGGGATATATCAGTAAAACTGAATAATTGTATATTTAAAAGTAATGAAACAAAAAACGTGATGGACCCTATTTTGTTTTGAGTAGATTAGTTTAAATAAAACTAATACTTTTATAAACTACAAAGAAAAGTTGAAAATATATTTAGATTTGAAATAAAAGTATGGAGTGGCTATATCGATTGGACTTAAGTCAGAAATTTGGCATCATTACTTTTTACGCTCAGGTTTATGTTTGAACTCCACGAAAGAGCTTTTTAATTTGCTCAGGAGATCATCCGCACGTAATGCAAAATCTTGAAAAAAAAGATGAGCGTGGTACAAATAATTATAATTATTTCATTAAAATACATATCCTTCCAACATACAAAGTTAAATTACATAGAGTTAATGTTGGGTAGAGATATAGAAAGATTGGTATTTTTTTTATTAATGAGGAAAATATATTTAAAATGAAAATTCCAAGTGAATAGTGGATGGTCTCTTAGAGTTAAATAAATCAAGTTGCAAAACTTGCTTGCTTGTGGGGTTGTTATCTTTTACTTAGCTTGTTCTTGTAGAAGCATCATTTAGACATTAGTTTCTAGAAACAAAAAAGACAATAATAATATGTGTTATTTTATTATTTGATACAAATAGTGAAACAGATGATTGTAGAACTTCGCAATAAAATAGTTTACTATAAAAAATAAGGGACAAAATATATTCAATAACATTGATTCTAAGAAATTAAATGTTATGTTCATTTTATAAACATCCGACCATAAAGGGATCTCGCTTTGTTTTTTAATAGTGTGGCGACAAAATTATTTTGCCATATCACATTTTCCAGTATAAAAAGATTTTACTGGTATAAATGCAATATAAATTTTTGGGTAATGTCGAAATATATTCTTAATTAATGAAAGTTTATAATTTAATTAATATAAACTTATTTTAAGAGCGAAACGCACATAAACTTTGCTCTTTGTAGTCATAAACGGTATACAAATATTTTAGTTTTATTGTACATATTTATATGTTTGAGAGATAGTTAAGTGTGATAGGTACAAGTCAGGACAAGTTCGGCATAATATTTTATGATTAATTAGATTTATAGGAATTTGGGAAAATGTTATACTTAATAAAATATATATTATCTGTTATGGTGCATGATTGTATGCATGTGTGATGTCTTGTATCGTTTGCGTTATATTTTAGAAGGAACTCGTACCTGACGCCATCTTGAAATATGGAGTAGTATTCAAGATGGCGTCAAAATTATTTTATACACGCTCGTTATTGGAGTTCCACGAGTGAGATTAGCGTTTGTATTTTAATTGACGCAAATTATTACGGAGAATGTCAATTAGTAAATACTTTGATTTAGAAAGAATGTTACGTCCTTACTTAATTTTAGTTTTAATTTGTAGTTATATTTTATATACTGCTCACTTTCTACCATTTTAGTACATTTGGTTCTATTAAGTACAGAAATAGTGTTAAGAAACTCCCTAATGTAACTTACGTTTCGCTTAATAAAGACTGGTTAAATTTGAGATAAACATCCCTTTTTATATATGGCAATGTGTGTTTAATAATCATCCTCATTAGCCTTACACATTTTTCATTTTTGGAAAAATATCATGGGGATTGTTTCATTGATTTCATTCTGTGTAGAGTCCTGTTAGACCAAAATATATTTTAAACATAGTTATATTTTTAGTTTGTTTACTTATTAGTATATTCTTATGTTGAGTCATTATACTAATCAAATCATATGTCGGTAGTGAATTATATTTAAAATATTGGTGTAATTAACCTTTTCATTGGCTATGGCGGTGGTTATACGTATCTATGTATCTTTTAAGTAAATTTTTCTAAACTATTTGTTGATACGATCTTAAAAGTGTGATACGATCGTTGATACGATCTTAAAGGTGTTCCAATAAGGTCGTGTCGATGTTGGCGGGACTTTGGTCATTTTGATGTTAAATAAACTTTAATGTTTAATATATTATATCCAAAACATTATTGAGTTCTGCAACGAATTATTGACAAATTTGACATGACATTGGTAAAATATCGCCATCACCAGAACATTCTAAGAACATCAAATCAGGCTAAAACATCGCCGCTGTTTATGAATGCGTGAATGAACGATTTGAGGGGTAGAATTAGTACTGCAGGATTATTTCGAAGAGATGTGGTCGAGAAGAAAATTGACCTGAGTTGTTTTCTAGAATCGGAGATCTAAGACAATAAACTCAACATCATCAGACAATAGGCCTCAATTTTTTATTGCATTATTGCAATAATTGTCGTTGCATTAACTCAGACAGATTTACGCAGTCCTTAAAAAATTTAAATTCTCTAATTTCATTAAATTCTGATATTCGTGAACATTTCAAATAAAATTTTAAATTTGATAATAACTTAACTCAAATTATATTGTTTCAACATCGATTTGCTCTTAACCTTAAGAAAACCTTATGCAGTGAAAATTTATAATATTTGGTGATATCTATTCAGAAAAGGTTGCTTGGTCATCCCGCTGATCTCCAATTTGTTTATTAATTTTATGTTTTAAGAAATATTGAGTTAATTGAAAAAATTTCTTTAAATGAAATTAATTTATCAATACTTTGAGAAATCTTACTGCGCTAAAAGCTTAAATAGAATATAATCATATCCTAAGAATAAAGTAACATTTCCTATGCTTATAAATGGGACATATAGACAAAAGGATTATAAAGATATGGTGGATTTGGATATAACTTAGTTTGCATCTAAAACAGTTAGCACAAAGTTTACACCCGAACAAATAGTACCTACTCAGTTTTTAGTTGAATATCTTACTAATATGCTTTAA
This sequence comes from Morpho achilles, assembly GCA_947086495.1. Lineage (NCBI taxonomy): Eukaryota > Metazoa > Arthropoda > Insecta > Lepidoptera > Nymphalidae > Morpho > Morpho achilles. Next base: position 14,067,713 of record CAMTZB010000015.1, read on the forward strand.
AAACACTTTTTTTTAATCCATATGGTGAATACAGCTTTAGCTTGGATTTGCATCATCATGATTTATTGGTTCTTTTTTTTTGCGCTATGATACGTATAATTTGCGCCTAAAGCCTTGCACGTAGCAGTGTTGGACGCATATCAAATGTTATATGTAGAATGAAAAATTATTGTGATTCTATTGTTTAATCTAGTGAGGTGCCATTAATGCAAATGTTTTGTGACCGCGAACTCTGCTTGAATATTATTTTGTAACACAATTTAATTTTTCGACATTAAATTCGCTCAATCTCTTTGACTGTTTAATATAATGTTAAACAATTTTATACTTGTTAACGATTTTGTGTTATAACAGATATTAAATTTAAACTTTGCCACGTGCAAAACTTTTGTGTATTTCTTTAAACAGTCGAGATATTTAGTGCGAAAGCTTTTTGCATTGGAAATGCAACTGGTATTGTGATACAGTGATGTATGATGCTTAAATATTTATATAATATTTTTTAGAACAATAAAAGAGTAAATATTTTTTGAGTTTTTAAACATTTCATTGGTTACCTAACAATTGTTGTGCTTGTATGTGAATGTCTGGCGCTTTGGAGACATTATATATTTTTTGTAATGATCTTTTAGATTTTTATACTTTTACAACCACCCTTCTAGTCTGCAGTCTCCATTTTTGGTTTAAATATACCTTAGTTTTGTAGGTATTTAAAACATGTATGCTTAGATGCTATAGAGGTAGCTTTAAAAGTTTGTTATTAGCTGAATTAAGTTTGATACAGTTATAGTAAACATCTTCTGTAATTTTAGCATCTTGTGACCTTGCTCTAAGCAATGGACATTATCACTTCTTTACAAATACATCAGTCATGAAATAGTATTGAAAAAAACACATCTTTATAGATGATATTAAATACATTGTGGTAATTTTTTTTTTATTTACGTACTTATTTTAATGATCAAATGGATAGGTTTGTCTTACTAAATATAATTTCATATCATTATGGTGATAAAAAAGGATGTCATTGGTTACATTTACATCATTATAGTGCATTGACAAGAAATCCGCAAGGTAATGGGTAAGTATTATTTTACAATACTCAAAGCATGTGTATTGTTAATGGTGTTGTTTTGAGTTTTGTTCTATTAATAACTGTGACTTATTTTTATTTAAAATAATGCGCATATCGTGATGCTGTAAGAGCAAAGATGTCTCGTGCTGTAGCCATAGCCGACTAATAGTTCCAAAATCAAGTCGTTATGAGCCTCGTACGATTTTCGATATCACTTAAAAGTTAAATGCAAAAGTTAGATCAAGCATTAGAAGTTATTATAAAAATAACATTAGTAAGTTAAAAATCATAACCGAGCCACATTTTTTGTTAGCCACTGGCAAGTTTGAGCCATAGTTAATCAATATAAATGGAGTCCATATCATGCCGACCATTAACGAGAAAGAGGTCAATCACCGAATCGCTTTGATTTTCTGGACATCTTAAGAGGGATATTTTCATTTAAAATCCTTTAATCCCGTGTTTGAGGAGTGATACACCATACATTCTAAGACTTGGGTGCTTAATATAGATCGATAGAGAACGTATGCTCCAATCATAGATCTAAAACAACTGGTTCCACAACTTTCGCTTATAACCTCTTTAAATCTAACGTTTCGTTGTTGTTTGAGGTTTGTTTACCTAGTTTCCAATAGTCTAGTAGGTCTATTTAAACTGTATTCCGATGTTGCCAGTATTACCTTTTGAACCCAAAGATCATGTGTATTTTAAACTGTTTTAACAGTCACTTAAAATAGTCAACAATTGTTGCTAAAAATATTCATCTTTTTGTAGAACTATACCTTCAATTAATTATATAATATGGGTTGTATGATAAAACAAGACTCAAACCGACTCTTTCTGGGTAATACGTGATAAAATTATATTTTAATGATTTAAAAGCTTATCTCTTTAAATTAATGAGGAGATCTAACTCAGTTCACAGACCACCTAGACGCATGGTAATAATTCTATTGAAATTATTTATGATTTTCTTGTGCATGTGCTATTTATGTTTTCATTCATTGGGAATTGCAACCAGGGCATGTTTGCACTGCATTTGTGATCTAACCAGTAAAATCATAGTAATTATAGTAGGTATATATATTATATTATAATCATAGTATATTGATGAATATTAAAAATATCATGCTGATCATAAGAAACTTTTCAAAGACCTGTTGTAAAACTGTTTTCTGTTCAGCAAAGATTAAATCTAGAAATGTCAAAGCCGTGTTTGCTTTCTGGTCAATTTAGAAAGTACTGTTTCTTGTATCTTAAAAATTTGAACTCTGTTCTAACGCAATACAAAAGGCGAAGTGATGGATGACGACGAAACGCGTCGCTTTCGCGCTTTTAAAGTTTTATTACTTAGTAAGACTCATTTTATGCCATACTCTTCCTAATTTGTTTAGTTTATAAACAGAAAATGGTTCAATTAATGATTATTATAATAAAATATAAATAATGAAGTAACTATAATATTTAAAGCCACTTGGTGTTTAATGCAAGCCTTTAATGGTTTATATAGAGCCTTTATAATGAGACTTAAACGACGGTTTGGCGCACAGCTCGCTTTATATAACACATTATAAAAAGTAACCACACTGTCTTGATGCATGTAAAACTGATTTCCAGAACCATATAAATAATAATATGTATCTTACTTTCTGCTTTGAATTCAGTGTATTGCTTAAGTATAGAATTTCTTAAGAATGTACGCACTGAAGCGTATAAAATTTAATATAAATATTTCAGGTTCGGTAGCATATATTCTTAATATGATTTATATTAAAAAAATCGTTATTGATATGTGTGTGCAAATTTCTCATATTTGTCAGGATTATAATAATATAAGAAATTTTAATACTTCTTCGAGCTTAACACTTTTATTAGTTTGGTAAAGCTTTGTGGGGATGACCACATTCCAAACTGATCATATTTTCACAGATGACTAGCGTAATTTATCGTCTACTATGTAAAGTTAATCTGCTATCGACTGGCTCCGCTAAAGTTTATGTGACGAATGCACTGTTAGCTAGTTGGGTTGATTTGGTCTGATATTGAGCTTAAGTAAATTTTTTCCATAATATTTATAAACTAGATAATTTCCATTTGATATTGATGTTATAATTTATAATGCTAATGTTATGATAGTGAACAAGGCCCAGGCGCCGGCGCCCCCGCTGCGCCTGCCGCTGGCTGGATGGTCGGGCACTTCGAGCGCGTGCTAGCGAGCGCGGGGGGCGCCCGCACCACCCCCCGCGCCCCTCGCCGCCGCCACCAACCTCGCGACCCTCGCCCACCCCGCGCACGCACTGCTCTCCGTAGCGCACGCGCTCCTCGGGCCCGCGAACACTATCGCGAACATCACCAGACAGCACGACCCTACACCGCTGCCAATAGAGCAGGTCTCTATGCCGACAGAGGACGTCAGCGACCTACGGGACGTTGTTGATGCGATCAATAAACTCTGCGAAACGATGAAGACCTCTTACGACGAATACGAAGACTGTGAAGATATCCAAGACGACACTGAATCGGTGAGTGCTAATAATACTGTAGCTGAGAATATAAAATTTCATGGACCTGAAAAATGTGTGATGGCTGAAATAATGACCGAAGTTGAAACGAATGTAGCAGCAGAGAGATATGAATCGGTCGCAGAATTGGTAATCTCCGATCCAGTAGCAACATACGAAACTAATATTTCTGATGATATGTATATGGAACAAGTTACTTTGGTACCGGAAACTGATTCTAAAATAGGTGCACAAAACGCAGAAACTTCCTCCAATAATGAAGGGATGAATAATTATATTGTGCCCGATATATCGGTTTCAAAGCCAGTAACTGTTAAACCAGAACCACATCAGTATGCGCAAAGCATTACTGAAGAGTCGATGAAGGTGATGACGAGTAATGAATTTGATCCTGTCGTATACGATTCGGTTACCGTTGAATTGGTACCTGAAAAGGACAAATGGGGTGATAAGGCTGCAGAGATAGTTGTATCACTCACTAAAGAACTCGAAGCAGACATTAAAAATATTGATCTCACCGTTTCAGATTCAGGAGCAGAGCTAGTACCCTGCGAACCGACAAGCGAAATGTACTATACGGCATCGTCAGAGGTGTCTCTCCTTTCAGATATAGATTTACAGGATAAAGCTCAGAGCGAGGACTCTGATAAAGAAAAGGATGACAGAAACAGTGTGATTGCCGGTCACGTTGCAGCGATGAGGGAACGCTTTGAAAGCATGACCAGAACAAACACACCGTGTCCGGATTTAATACGATCGACGTCGCCTTCTTTTGAAGTGTTTAGAAACTTAAGTACCTCTCCGGATCACTTAGAATAAAATTTTTATACTGTTTTCATCAATTTGTATTCATAATTTAGTAAGGCGTAAGTAAAAAACTAAATATATATTGAATGCCGAGGTAGGTTCCTAGCTAATGTAGTTTCGAGTAATTTGGTAATTCGAGCAACAATGTACATAAATTTCCACGTTTGGGCCCATAATATCAAAATTTCATCCCTTTAGGTAGTATAACAACCAAATCTGGAGACAATATTTCGAGATATTAATTTTAACTGCCTATTATATGAATGATGAGCTGAAAATTTCCACACTTCTAATATTATAGTATTAGCATTACTTGTTGTTGTGTTGTACTTAATATAGCCTATATATATTTTAATTTAGAGTCTACATCTCAATATTGCACATAATTGTCAAGTCAAATCCACATCAAATCCTTACAAAGTTACCTTACTTCAATCAATTCTTACAGATATCAAGGATGAGTTTATGGAAATTGAATATTATGGGCCTAAGCGGTTACTATACTTGTTTCAAAGGTGATTGGTATTTTAATATACTTACGATGATTTACTTCGTTACTCCACTCTCCTGGTATGGTGCCATAGACTACGTTCCGGTTCTTTAGATTAGGTGAATTCTGTAATCTTTAAGTATATATTCCATTCATCTTGAACTATTGCTAGTCCTCTTTTTATAAGTACCACCTGTGCCCCGTGAACGTGCCAACAATGTTCATACTTACAATGGGTTGTGATTTTATTTTATTAATTAATCATTTCAGTCAAACGAACAGTTACATATCGAACAAGATTGGTTAGCATTAGTTTATATTTAGCCACAGTTTACATGCATTTTTTTGTAGGACTAGTGAATGTTTCATCTTTGTAAAAGCTGTATCGTATTGTGATCTTGGAAGCGCTCAAATTTTGTAGTTTTATAACAATATTAGACTTATACTATGTATCTGATATAACCAGACCAAATAGCGCATAAATTTAATAACTGGTAACTTGAAGCAAACTTATGGGTGGTGAAGACAAAGTATTTACGGATATTTATTAATCTTTCAAACTATAGAGAAGTTGCCATATATCTAGAATTTAATTCGTTGAAATGTTAGTTTTAATAGCAACATTTGTTTACTCGTGACATTTATCTGTTGTACCTATTTTACTGGAATATTTAATTCGGTTAACGTTGCTTTGATGGTGATACTAGTTGTTTAGAAATAATAATATTCATGTTAATCTCGGGTTTTGGTATCGGTATCCTGGAAAGTCTAGCGAATAGATGTTATGTATACAATTGAGACCTTTTATTGTAACAATTAAATATACTTCAGTACGATGTAAATGTTGTGTTTTATTAAAGGAGTAAACCTAGGTGATCTAGTTCGGAACATACAAAGTAAACAATTCTCTAAAACAAAATCCGTCATCGTCAACGTGTGTGCGTGTGTGGCGGCAACGGACCCGTAGGAAGCTCTAGGTGTCTAAGGTGCAGACGAACGTATAATTAGCCGGCCGGCTAACAAATAAAAAGCGCACATTCATGTCGAGAGCATTTATTGAGTAAAACGGTCAAAATTCTACAAGAATAGGCAAACGTCACAACTTCAGTGGAAACGCTTAAGAAAAAAATTTCAAGGCAATATACACGAACGCGTCGTCGTCATCGCACACGTCGGAACGGAACGGAGGTCGCGGAGCGGGGGCCGCCAATCCAACAACGCTCGTTGTGACGGCGCGCGCCGTCGCCTGCCGCCGCAGGGAACTGCCGGCCCCTCCCGCGCTTACCTGGACGGAGGCTACCGGTAGCGCGGCTGCATCATCATGCCGCCCATGCCGCCCACGCCGCCCATGGCGCCCATGCCGCCCGGGAACATGCCCATCGGCATCACTCCGCCCGGCAGCAGCATCCCTGCGCACGCAACAGTGTGAGCGCGGGCCGCGCGCGACGCAACAGGGGACCCGCGGTCCAACGCGCGGCGCACCGCGGTGACTGGACACAATCGCCTGTCGCGTGCCGCCCCGCCCGCCCCGTCGGCCGCCGCGCCCGCCCGCCCCCCGCCACACCCAGTACGGGCACTACACCCGCTACACCCAGCAGCAACACGCGCCCCGCACCCGCGCCGCGCCATGTCCCCGACCGCGTCATGACACGACACGAGATATGGCGGCCACACTGAGCCCGGTAGACGAATACTGTCATACAACATGAAAGAATTTCGATGGTTGGACATGGGTTCATTCAACACCATTGATAGTCACTTTGTGTATTACTTAATATCTTGACCCACACTATCCACTTGCCCCTTTTAGTTTAAAATCTCTAGACTAACTCTCTCTGTCTCTTCTAATTAAACAGCACGAAACTTAAATGATACCAAAAAATGATTTACGGATTGACACGTTTGAATAGGTCACAATCAAATAGGCTTCCTTTTTTGCCGTATCGTGTCGTGTCATTTCGTTATAATTTACGACAATATTTAATTAACATTAATATAATAACGATTCTATAATATACTGAAATAAAATAAACACTTATTGTTTGTAAATATTTCAAATAAATCGAACAAAAACTACGAAAATCGTATTTTAGTGAAAAGAGTGGTCTAAAATAGTACAAAACATTACAAACAACGGGGCTTCGTACAGCCATTTTACACATTCAGACTGGAGACATCCCGACGAAACCACGATGGCACTGTCGTCAGACAAAACTATTACGGTTGCAGGACATTTCGAGCTACCGATTTTTTATTATCGATTAGGACATAGCGTATGAACGTGTTTACCGGAAACGAAACGATATCAAAAATTTTATCCATCGTACTATAAACTATTTACTCGCATAAATCGTATATAAACTTCAGTTTGTGCCAGTTCGAATAAAATATCGCGCGATTTTAAAATATTATGTTAAATCCGATTAAAGGCAAACAAATTCATAAGCGAGATGGGCGCATTTTGCTGCTGAATCTTACACGAATGCAATCTACACAGTATAATCCCCTGGAGGGAGTCCCCGGGAGGGCGGGCGCTCGCGGCGTCCCAAAGCGAGGAACACAGGAGGTAGGATCGATAGTTCACATGAAAAAAGTCACACTTTGAAAGTAGTCGGCGATGCGATCGTTCGCACCCGCTCATGCACGTACCGTGCGGCGCCGCCTCCTCGACTCATGCACATCTCAAAGCGACAAAACTACTGTACGTAAATATTAATATTAGTGTACCCACCCGTGAACCGACAGTCATCTCGATACACTACGATAGAATCGAGACAATGAGGTAAGAGCTACTACAGTATAAGCGAGTCCAGTAAGGAATGTGAACAGTTACCGCTCGCATCCGGCGCCGGAACCGCCCGCGTCGAGTGCGGTCGGGGTGGGTTAGGTTAGGTGTTAAGTGGGGGGGAGAAGCTTGTTATTTATCGTTTCTTAGGTCGAAATGATTAATGAAAGGCGGCGACTCCACATGACTCCAGCGCAGCGACTGCGGCAATACACGTCCGCCGGCGAGCGCTCGACAAACTAAAGCAGCCCGCCCGCGCTCTCTAAGAGCAATCCATTATCACGTTAACGTATATTGTCTACTCGTTCGTGGCTGTCGTGGAAAACATAAATAAAATTACACGGAGTTGTATAATTTATTTGGAACTCGTTAATGCAAATATCACTTTCCATTTTCCACGCCGATATGTCAAGTTTACAATACATTCAGGTGTATTAAAGCAATTCGAGTAAATTCTATATTCTAACGTAACCTATACAAAACACCGACTGGATTATATCAAATATACGTACTTACATAGGATCTTGAACATTTAATTGTAACAAACATTATAGACATGATATAAAAAATATTTATGATTATATTTTGAAAATGCATTTCGGAATGTACCAATTTGCAGTCTCGTGATAGCCTACAATAGAAAAATTCAAAGACACAAGATGACACTTTGGCTCACTACATTATTATACTAATATGAAATTTAGAATACATCGAAATTACAATTTAATTTTGAATAACATTGATACGAATATCAAATAAAAAAATATCATATACAAACGCAATATCATTTAAAACCTATATCCTATTTTCCCTAAAGAAAAATGTATAGTTGGAATCGTGTAGAAATATCTTCTGGAATTCAATAATCATTTTGATTAGTTGAAATTTCCTATTAAGGAAATCCTTAAAATTTTTATAAGACATAATTCATCATACAGTCACAAACAAATAAGCCCTTATATTTGATTAAATTATCCTATGCAAAAATAGGCAAAATAAAACAAATCAAAGTAATGTAAAATTCAAAGTAAATCAAAAATTTTGTGTTTTTGGTAAGTATAAATCCAGACAATAAACAAAATATTTATTTACATTTATGTAATTGTAAGTGACAAGCCCGCGAAATATTTAAAAAAAAAAACATTTTGTCTATGTTTCTGAGTAGGTAGAAATATTCTACGAAATGCACAAAATTTTATCCCATACGTTTGAGATTTTGGGGAGCAATAACTCTTCCTTAAAATTAACTCCCAAATGTTGTCCTATGGGATCATGGAATATACTTGCATCATGCTGAATACTAAAAAGCTTAACCATAAACAAGATGATTTTCATGATGTCAAAATCAATGGTATAAATGTAAATTGACCTGTTAAAAATCATGAAGATCGAGTATTTCTTCAGAAAAGAAATTAAATAATACTAACATATTTATCACAAAACATATTAAACTAAAAATAATTACTTTAGTTTAAATACATTTTGTCCTAAACCATAAACTCAAGCAATCAGAGCAATTATAAAATTAATAAACGTAATAAATTGATTTTAATACTTAATATTACATTTCGATGGGCATATTTTAGCCAAAACCTAAATATTTTGTCAGATTTAGTGAAGACCATTTATTTATTATATTAATGAGATGATTAGTGAACTCCATTGTTTTTGTTTTGTGTATATTCATGTGCGTGTAGTATCTCTTGCGAATTGATACACGCGCGTACGATATGGGTAAGGTTGTCACTCGCAATTATAATAAAGTACTGAAGTTTTTTCAAATAATTGAACTCCATATTTTATAAACACATTAAAGTACTTTATTTAGCATGATTTGATATATTTATAATTTTGAAAAGTTTAGTCGTATTTCTTTGTTAGGCAAAATGTCACGATTGATGCTGAATGAATCAAGTGTTTTAAGTATAATAATAAAGAGTAATAAACTGTAATTTATTTTGGTACTTATTAGTTTTTCTTACCTATAATAACAGATGTACTTCAATCGCAACAAAAAAGTGGTAACCCTTAGTACGGGTGAGTATAGGGTAGATCGTGTATAATCGATTGAAGACAATGTGTGTGGAATGTTTGTGAGTGTATGTGTAAAATCGCTTTCGTATGTATACATGTACGTATCTGTACGATATAGTATTGGTTGTTTATGAGTGTGGGGTGCCTGTTTGTGTGTATAATCAATTCTGGACATTCATATTTGTGGAATGAATGTGGGCGTCTAGAATCGTTAGCGAATGTATCTGTACGATATCTCCGGGTTGGGTGTATTTGTTGGTAAAATAGATTGTTGATTTTCATATGTGTGGAATGAATGTGTGCGTGTAGAATCGTTGGCGAATGTATACATGTGTGTATCTGTATCCGTACGCTACAGTACGTGTCGCGTGTGGTGCGAGCGTGGGGTACGTGTGCGTGGTCGGTCAGCGGTAGAGAGCGTACTGACCGGGCTGCAGCGGGCGCACGAGGTTGAACTGCGGCATTACGGGCAGCATGCCCATGACGGGCGGCACGGACATGGGCACGCCCACCCGCATCTGCGGCAGCACCATCCCGGGCAGCATGGGCCGCCGCATGGCTGCCTGCGCGGCGGCCTGCTGGTGGCGCGCGGCCGCTACCGCCGCCGACATGTGCGCGGCCACCTGCATCATGTACGCCGACTGCTTCAATAACATTATTCAATCACTTTCTATATGAGGCGAACGGACCTCGTTTCATGGTCATATGTGATTTAAAGAAATAGTACCTGGGTAACAGAGCTTTGCTCGTTAATTTTTTTAAAGGTATAAAAAAAACAGTTAAAAAAGAAATAAAGCGCCGGTGACATGTCAGATTTTAATCTGGACTTTGAAATTATAACATTGAGTAATTTTTTAAGTGCCCAAAATTAGTATGTTGTCGCCATTGGAAGTCGCTTTGTATTTTATAGCAACAGTCATGAAACAAGAGTATTGCGCCCTTTTTGACTGAAATGGTGTCAACAACTTTTTATTGTTATTGTTTCCGGTAGAGTCTTTCTATTGATAAAACGTTTCAGTTACATAGTCTTTGTTCGTCATTCAAGAGAAGTGCATCTTGAAACGGGAATGGATCTCGGAACGGGTATTCCTATTTTATCGTGTTATTGTATATAGTGTTGCGCTAACAAGTACAAACTGCGCAGCTGTGTGCGTTCTTTTGTCGCTTTATTATCCTAGCCCCTAATAAACTCGACTATCGGCATTACACATACCAAATTTTCTAAGGAATCCATTCTTTTGTTTACAAATTGGAATTTCTTGAATGTATTAACTGTTTTTAGTAAAGGTCATGGATTATCATTACGTTGTCATATTTTTAGTTGCCCACGAATTTTCAAACTGTAAACATGGTAAGTAAGAAAAAATCACTGTATTGTAGAAAAAGTTTTACTGCTATGCACAATGGAGGCGGGAAAGAAGATAATGTTGGCTTTGGATTTGTGTGCTCTACAGTGTCTATACAGATTTTTCTTCTCTCCATTTAACGACAACTCTCTATAAAATATGCACAGTCTCTTGAGGGTCGTTATAGAGTTTGCACTGTATATCATATTGCAAAACATACCTCAGCTTGGCTCGTGCTGGGTGTAATCATTGCGGGTGCAGCGGTCGGCGCGGGCGCGTCCGGCTTGGGCTTCGGCCTGTACTTGGAGTGCCTCGCCCTTATCTCCTCCAAGGAGACGTCTTCAGGGGGATGTATGATCTTGGAGCCGGCGCCGGTAGCCGTCACGAGGGGACAAGAGTTCGCAGCCGGCGGCTTCACATCGCCGTTCTCTTTGGGATCAGATCCCGCTGCGGACGACGTTGTAGGCGGAGCGCTTATCGTCGCATTACTGAAAAATAATAAATAAATACATAAATAAGACAAAAACAACAATTTTGTTTTTTTTGAGTCCTTCGTCATGACTTGTTTACAGGAAATCAGTTTGCAAGATTCTACACCAATGAAAATGACTCTTAATAATAATATCATAGTAATAATTTAATTGAGCGCATATGTGCAGCACGGGATCATTCTGTTGCTCAGAATTTTTGACATCGATCTAGCTAGTTTTAATTTAAAAAAATCTTGCATATCCCTGTTTTCAGGAAAATGCTTAAATTTATGTTGACTTCAAGAGATAATTTTCGCCATTAAATGTCAAATCCCGACAGCTCATTTGGGGAACAGACGGTTTAGAGAGGTGCAAATATCTAGGTTCGAGCCTCAACAATTTTTTTATATCATTAAAAAACACCAAGAAAGGGTCGATTACCTACTTTATATTATTAGCATATGCGTATCATATGATTAGTATTTCACTCCATTTTCTTTGTTATAAAATTTACCTTTGAATACAACCAATCCTTTTAAATTAATTAAGTTACTTTTGTCTATGGTGCTTTGCTCATGTTTTTTTTTTGTAAAGTACATAAATAGAAATATATAGAACAATTACACACACACTTTTACTTTTTTTTTTAATCGTCCCTTCCCAAGGTAATTGATTTAATAATTGCGTTATGGGTGACTCAGTTTAATTGTAAATGTTAATTTATTTCGAGCACTTAACCATGATGAATAAATGATGAAATTTCACAGCAACCATGGAACCTTTACCATGTTGAAATATAAAAAATTAAACCAAATCAATAATTAAATTAATGTCGCCATTTTAAATTCGTTTCGTGCACTTAGTAACCATTTCCGAACCCTGTTTAAAGTGTAACTAGTAGTGTATTAATAAATGATGAAATTTACAGCATCAAATAACCATGGAACTTTGACCAGGTTGGAAAAAAAATGAGACGAGATTAAAGGTTTTATTAATACCAATGTAACAGTATCACGTTCACAACACTGTGATCACACAGGCAAACTCAAGTCATTTAGTGCAACAATACAATACCTATGAACACCTTGGGTGTGCAATCCAGAGAGATTCATAGCATAGATATTTGCTCTCGGCAAGTGTTTACAATAACTTGTCTGTAAACAATACAACCTTGTATTGTAATCTTTGGATTGATCATGTTATAGTATTTAGTATTTAAAATAAGTCTGGATTTCTAAGTAATTTTTTTTTAATATATGGCTTAATTACACACACTGTGTTTCCTAAAAGTAACTTAATACTAGTGGGTGACAGACAACTGGTAAATATATACATATATTGACAGGCCCGTTGGTGCAGTGGGTAGTGACCCTTCAGCTCCGCGGGTCGCGGGTTCGATTCTCGCCGAGGGCTAACATTTTCTATAAATGAATTTGTTTATGTTATATTTGTGTTTAAGTATGTATTTAAAATGTATAATATAATAAAATATAATTTCACCAGTTATCTGTCACCCGCAACACGTATTAGGTTACTTACTTTGGGCACAGACGACCGTGCGTGTAAGTGTCCCCATATATTTATTTATATATTTATAGTTTTAATACATCCAGATACGAAGAACCAGTAAATTGTTTATAGAAAATTTTGATCGGCGGAAATCGAACCCGCGACTGACGGACCTGAAGGCAGTGTCACTGCTACCTGAAAAAAAATATTAATATACCACTCACCTATAGGCGGGGAAGGTAGGTTTGCTCGGGGTTGATGTGGGCACACTCGCCGCCGGAAACAGTGGCCTCATGCCTGGCATCATCATTCTGTAGATATCATATACAAATATTTATAAACATGTCTTGTTACTTAATACAAATTCCGAGACTACTATAATGTTGCATGTTATGTTCAGCATTAACTACTTCTTCTTCTTCTTGCCCTTATACCACTCTAAGTGGGGTTGGCACAACATGTTTATAAACATGTTGTCACATGATTTGGCTACGTCCGCCGTGTGGTATCCGGCTGAGTAGAATAGACCAACCTCATTTCTTACCGAGGTGTCGTAAAAGGCGACTAAGGTAAGTTGACCCACCGTGTGGTATCCGGTTTAGTAGAATAGACCACCCTCTTTCTTACCGAGGTGTCGTAAAATACGACTGAGGTAAGTTGACGTCAGGCAGGCGGCCGGTCGTAAAAACGCAGCCAAATCATGTGACAGCATGTTTATAACATAGGGATAAGGACAGGAAGATGATGACATGATTTGGCTACGTATTTTACGACCGGCCGCCTGCCTGACATCAACTTAGCTTATTCGTATTTTACGACACTTAGAGAAAGCTAAGTAGGCGCCTTTTACGACACCTCGGTAAGAAATGAGGGTGGTCTATTCTATTCAGCCGGATACCACACGGCGAGTCGAATTACCTTAGTCGCCTTTCACGACACCTCGGTAAGAACTGAGGGTGGTCTATTCTACTCAGCCGGATACCACACGGCGGGTCGACTTACCTTAGTCGCCTTTTACGACACCTCGGTAAGAAATGAGGGTGGTACTATTCTATTCAGCCGGATACCACACGGCGTCAGTATTAACTACTTCCTTTTATTTTAACTCAAATCTTAGAAATAATAATAAAATTATTTCGCTGTAATCCGCGATGAAGTAAACCTGATACCCGCAAATTTCGCCCCGTAACCGAATCACAAACTATTGAGTTTGTGATAGTGAACGTGTGTAGTGCTTGTGTATTGTGGTGGCGGTGGTGGAGGTTTTTGCATGTGTTTTTATGAATCAGGCATGTATCAGGCATGTATCAGGTATGCTAATGCTAATACTGCTAATTGCCTCATATTGCTTCGTCTTAAATTTTTGACATATTAATTTTATCATATACAAGTATTACTTTACAATACTTAAAAAGTCGATAAAATAAAATAAATAAATAAAAATTGTTTATTTTAATAACAGCTTAGGCTCTTATACTAAGGTTTTTGAGATCATCTGGTATATGATATTCATAACAAAATAGAAAAATAAAAGAAAATGGTTGTCTATGTTATATAGAGTGGTACCGACGATATGGCATTAATTTTAATCCTAGATAGCTACGCACCTTAGCAGCCTACATAAAAAAAATTCAGTTAATTCAATGAATTACTTTAGCCACAGGATATTATTTTTCATTTTGAAATTAAACTTCATGATGTATATGGATCAATGACCGATGGCAGCATGCCATACAAAAATAAACCCTATAAACAATATTATACTCATCTGTATCAAAAATGTAAAATGGCCACCCGCCGCGTTCTTTGTATTTCACCGTTCCGTTAGATATTCGCGGCGATCGTCATATATTCACCGAGCGCCGTACGCGCGCACTACAAGGTGAGTGAACCCTAATTAATCAGCGTGTTTCGCAATTTAAACGTATTTAGTTTGTTAAAATATATATTTTTCTTAAATTATATTTAAATACATTGAATTATACCAAAGTAATGTAATACTTCCAAGTGAACAGTGAAGTTATTTAATGTTTTATCGTCGGTACCACTCTGTATATGTAGTTGTGAAAAAGCGTGTGTGTGTGATATGTAGGTATGCATAGGTATGTAGATTGTTGTTCTCACCTAGGTGCCTGCATAAAGTGTTGCATCATTGGATTCATTTGCATATGTCCAGGGTACATGGGCGGAACGGGGCCCATCGGTGTCGGCAGGATACCCGGATTCACCGACGACGGTCCAGCACCGAGCTATGGGAATACAAGCATAGAATATAACATCTATTTTATTACCATAGACACATTTAAATTTTGAATACAGGATATATTTTTGAAATCATGTGATATGCATTAAAATTCAAAATATTCTGCATTAAAATACTCCTCTGTTTCCAGTACTTTTGAATTGTCAAATGTTTTTAAAGAAGCTATCACTGATTCGGAAGTTTTATTTAATTTTTTTTTAAATCACTATACCAAAGAAGTTAAGTAACTGTCTGTTACCATTCCTGCCGGACAATTCTCACTCCTTTTTTGGATAGAAGGTTTGGAGTTTACCTACCATGCTGCTTGAATGTGGGTTAACGGGTTACACATATAACCAGAATTCTCTTGAAATATGAAGTTTCCTTAAGATATTTTCTTCATTGAAAGGTATGTGATAAATTGTAAATATAAATTGGGCATATAATTTAAAACAGAAATACTTTTTGATGCCTGCCAGGAAACACGTAACTCAATTGAAACAGTACAGCTTATCATTACAATACGCGACAAGTCACTGTCACTGAAACTTCGATGAATGTAGAGTGCAAAATATTTACTAACATCAACATCATAAAAGTATCCTGCGAGGTCAGACCAGTATTTACGCCGAAACGTAGTGGTAATGGGAGTATGCCCATGGCCAGTCACACCGGTATTGCACTAAAAGTCTAGACTGTGAAGAATCCGAACCTCACCTTTGATGAAGACTGGTGTTTTATTAAGCTTAGACTGTTCCATAATGTAGATATTATAACGTGTCCCACATTAGGGCAATTGGTTTACCTTTGAATGTTACACATTTTATAACAAGATGTGTAACATTTAAATAGTTTTTATTAATCTGTAGTCCTTAGGCCAAGGCCCATTAAGGTCAACAGGGGTCTGGGTGCAACACTCTAGCACCCCAAATTCCTTCTCTTAAATTACCCAAAAGGTATTAGCCTACTAACCTAAGGCGCCCGGATGAATTGCAACCCCTGTACCATGGGCCAAGATGGGCCTGCATAGATGATTGTAGGTCTCACAACATACTTAGAGGGGTCTCCTCTCAGGGAGTAAAATTTATGAACACTAGAAAGATTTATCATTTAGAGTGCTGCCTGTTTTATATACCACTAGCAGTAAGTACTCGTGTTGAATTGACTTTAGATATGACCTTGAATAAAACATACATTGACAGTTCAAAAATTCTCCAGTTGCCATCAAACTATAACATACATTGACTCTCCGTTTGCCACCAAAAGAAAGGATTATTCACTGGGTCAATCATCAAATTTACTTTTTTACTGAAGTGAAGTAATGTGTTAACAAGTACATACAGACAACAAAATTATTTAAATGATGCTATTACCAAGCATCCTTGTTAAACTTTTTGTTGTATCGTATATGAGATCTTTATTTCGACATCAACCTTGCTATTACAATTTTGAATGCATTACACAATTTCTTATAAACTGTAGTGATCTAGAAAATATTATATCCTAACGAAAATAGCATCATTAGAATAACATTTTTTTAAACACTAATATATATGGTTGTATAAGACTTCATTGGCTTTGTAATCAACATAAACAATTTGTTTAGAATTAACCATTAGAGCTATTAAATATGAAAAATCTGGGTGTAATTTTTTGCAAACAAAAAAACCTAAAAAAAAAACAATTCTTTCGTTGGGGATCGATCCTTGGCATTCACATTTCTCGAGGCTGCCTGTTACCTGAATAAGCTAAGTAGGTAATGGCGAAAATTCAATTCAATATAAATGTTAGTGTTTTTTAATGCCCAAAAACAGGGATAAAACAATATTTTTTTTACATAAAACCAAGCTAGATCAATTTTTCTCCCCCAAAACTCCTACATGCTGAATTTCAGGAAAATCGTTGGGAGCCGTTTTCGAGAATCAGAATATATATATATATACAAGATTAACTCATTTAAATATAAAGATGTAATTGACAAGTAGCATAATACAAACTGATATTGACAGATGTGACTTAATATATTTTGTTTACAACAAAGAAACCTCACAATGTGGTTTTCTTTTTTCTTTTTCTATCTAAGATCACTCTCAAGACTATAATTAGATAATGTCCTTATTTTGACGTTTGGATCTCATCCTGTGATGAAGAATTCCTCTATATTAATGAATTATATATTCCATTTTTTATACTTTTGCTAGCCATGCCCTTTTCAAGCAGTATTTGCTGGCATTTATGTTCAGTAGCATATGAGCCAAGTTGTTTTTGTACCATTCAAACCTTAGCTTATATAAATCACAAGATCTTATAATTTCTTCCCTATCAGTAGGAGTATCTAAATAGCTATGTAGTCAGTGTTTTTGCATAAACAAAGGTGCATTGCTTATAACTTTTAATGCATTGTTTTTCTATATCTTTGGTTTTCTATATCACTTTTCTCTATCACCATATATATATTTGACCAAACTGTTTTTTTTTTCAATTTTTGTCAATTGCAATCCAAATGGATGTCAATATGTTTAGTTCTTAACTAAAGATATTGACATCCATTTGTCTACAATCATCATATAGTCATCATACAATTAATAACTTATATTTGAAAAATATGGTGCAACTAGAAAGTTAGTTAACCATAAATTTAGGTCTCTATTAAAAAAAATGTATATAACATATTCATACATGTTATATATCTTTTTCTATTATTAAAATGCATTTATAGTAAGGTATTATTATTGCTGATTATTTAATTTTTAAATGAGTTTAATTAAAAAAATAGGAAGAGAAAACATTCAATAGAAATAATTCTAAAGCATGCTTAGTCTTAGTGCAAATGTATTATTCTGTAATCTTGATTTAAATATTAGGGCTATTCCCAATACTTTGTTGGTGATTATATTATCAGTCAGTGGATGAATAGAAGTATGTCTGTATTGCACTTTTTCTTGTACAATTTAGTCTATTTTGATCTGTTCCATACTCTGTCAAGATTCTCAGCAAATGTTTTTAGCATACAATTTTGATACCCAAAATTAAATAACTTTATTATTGATGAAACCTCTTTACATTGTACACTCCATAATTAGTAGCACAATTTTGTAAAGTTCATTTATAATAGTTACCATTAAAATAACAGGTTATAATATGAAATAAATTATATATACATAAACAGTGGTAATTGATATATTCAAAAACAATACATACAATGCAGTTACTTACTGGTTTCACTTTACCCTGTAATCCAATTTTCAAATAAGTTTTGAATTTAGAATGTAAGATATGTAAAAGAGTTCTTACCAATGCTGGAGTAGCTTTTTTCTTTGCTGCAGGCTCATCGTCATCACTTTCTGAACCTTTCCCCCCACCTAAAGGATTGACTTTCGGTAAAATTTGCACAGGAATATAGTTTCAAAAAAACCTACCTTGTGGGAACACTAACGCTACACATCAATTTACATCTATGGCTACAAGTGTCCCAAGCAAAAGAAATTCAAGATAAAATATGATTGTACATACTTTATGATCCAAAAACAGCCAAAGTCCTTAAAAATGTTTTTATACCTGTCTTTTGTTTCTCATGTTCCTTCACATCTTCAGGGGGTATACCTTCCATTCCATATATTTCTATCTCTATATTTGACCTATTTGGTAATGAATTGGGAACTTTGTCTATGGCTTCTTTGTGAACCTGGAAAAATGGCGTGAATACATACATCGCGGATTTTAAATTTCGATTCAGAGCTAAATTTTATGGACGGTTATTTACTCAGTAATATCGTAAAGCGTAATATGGCGCATGGACGTGCCAAAATATCTCAACCTATAAGCAGACGAGTTAAAAAAATACTGCAGTGAAGGCGTGGGCGGGCGGGGCCGTTGCCAAGAATATAGGGCGGACTTACCTGCATGCAGTGTATTGACAGTCCGGGTCCCGTGTACAATTTCTTGTGGCAAATATGACACTTGAAATGTTTTGCTTTTTGATGCTGTATTAAAATCTTTTCATCGTCAAATTCCCTATTACAATACCTGAATGAAATGCTGAGAAAATTATTGATACAATAATAAAAACTGATATGTCAATTATATTGAAAAAGCTTGAAGTAAGATGGATGTTGCAATCCATTCTACTCATCTGAAAAGGATACCAGCACCATGGTTTAGATGCCTTCTTCTTCTTCCTACCCATTCTTAAGCTAATATAAACACTTACTTACAATAGTCTACAAATAACACTTATCTACAACACAATAATTTCTAATTATCACAGTTAAATTTAAATTTATATACAATTATAATTCTAATAATTACAAAATTCTGGCGACGCAAAACGCTTAAGCAATGCAAGATGGCGGCGCGGCAGACCATAGATAATACACTATATAGGATATAGATAAGCAACTCTGTCATTTTATTGAAGTAATGATAAAGGACTGTATTCGCTTATCTGGTGGAGATGTCGCTGTAACGTTATCATAATAATCCACTAGATGGCGCTGTACTGCATTCATATAGTGACCCTTATATAAAAATAGCATTTACAAAAAAATAGTTTGGTTCGCTATACCACTTCAATTTGAACAGACTTGGCATCTCCAAATTCCAGTTCAAATCAAAGAGTAGCACCAAACTATTATTCTAAATAAGGGTAATAAACAAAAGATTAAAGCTATGTAATATTTAATAATTTTTATTTTTTACATCTTTTTAAATAGTATGTCAATTCAGGAAACACTTGAAAAAATATTTTTAAAACATTTTAAAAAATATCAAGCGTATACAAATAATAAATGTCCATCAGTTTACACGTTTATTTGTTGAAAACAACTAACTTTGCATACGTACTACACTCTATAATTAGTTTTCATAATCATAATCTTCATTTGCTGTAAACCTGAAATCACACATTTAAATTTTTGTAGCTATAGTCTAAATCAGACCAAATATTTAAAATGTGTACCAAAATAATGTAACCGAAAGTGTTAAAATATAATATTTATTACTAATAAACACATATTTTTTTTCTAAAAAACAAAGTTGAAGGTATTGTGGCACTTATAATAATTTTATTTAGTACATTTCAGCGAAATGGCTGCTTTAACCCTTTTGTGCCGAAAGCCGATAAGTTGCTTCTCACTGCGCTCTCATAAAAATTGCATACAGTCAGAAATAAAAAAAATACAAACAAATATAAACAGGTTTTCAAAAATCCACACGGCGCTTACTGTGTTATACCTTTATCTGTGTGTTACCTTCGAGTAACCTCTTTTTTTTGTTATGTAGGTATTAGGTAATAGGTATTATTTATCTTGTTGCAAACTCAATTTTTAATATTGTTTGTATTATTTGTCGTGAATTTTTACTCCGATATGCTGCATTTCTTATTATTCACCGTGTGGTATAGAATAGACCAACCTTATGTCTTATCAAGGTGTCGTGAAAGGTGACTAAGGTAAGTTGACGTCAGGCAGGCGGGTGCTCGTAAAATAACTAACATGCAACAAATTGTTTTAAACTCTACTTAGAATGGGTTAAGGAGGAGCAAACTTGTTCTTATTTTATTCTTAGTATATTACTTTTTGAATCGTGTAAATATTATTTATCGTTTGGTTTTAATTGCATAAGAATGTACATAAATAAAATTTAAAAAATTCGCCTGGTTATTCTCGTGTAGGCATTTCCTTTTCGCTCGGCACTAAAAGGGTTAAAAATTAAATTTCTGCAGTCAAAATTTCTATTATTAGGAAAAGGTATAAATGGTTTCAAAAACATTATAGTAGTTACTTACCAACGTTTTCACATCCAAAATAACACATAAAATAATTTTTGGACGGCATAATCTCCTAATTAGATTAGAATTTAAATAAGCAGTGATGCGTTTTTGGCAGAAAAATTTGAAAATTTATGACAAATACTTATATATATTACAGTGTATCATTTGCGACATCTAGTGAATAATGATATAAAACTATTTTTTGTTGTCCAATGCTTTCTGTGAGATGACGCTCTCGGCGACCTAAAGAGTGCTTCTAGAGAGTTTCACCCCCCTGCGGCAGACTCTATATCATAAATTACTCTATATAGTGTATTATCTATGCCGTATGCGGCAGACGATGGAAATTAAAAATTGATAATCACAGACAAATAGCATTAAAACATTTGACATGACACATCAAGTCACAGAGTAGTGAAACCATAAGCAGGCCTATGCGTAAGAGTGCCGCTAATAATAAAAAAAACACTCGCTTGAAAAGATGTAACTAATATATTTATCATTGTCTAATCACACAAAAATAAGACACAATAAATCACGTTTGCTGCTCTTTATTGTCGATGGTCATATTATAGATTGGCTACTTCTACTTTAGTATAACCATCATATATAACCATAGACTACATAATAACTCTTATATTAAACGCACTTTGAACCTTTGAAGGCTTCGCTTAACAAAAAGTTTATTATTTAAAATTTCATACAAAACGGCCAATTACTAGTGCTTACCTTAAAAACCAATTGTTTAAAAAACATTGTATTATTTACGATAAAAAGTAGATTGTGTCCAATCTTTTGTCTATGTCCATATCAGAAATGCCATCGATCAAACTTGTTTGATCTTTTACGTTGAATGGCTCAATCAATCAATCATCAATCAATATTGCTCCAACGCTAGTGCTGAGAAAGCATAACAAACAGACAGATGGACAGGAAGACAGAGTTTCGCGTTTAGTATCTGTGAACGTGATCTTAAGAAGGAGTGCTGCTAATCATCGCTAGATGTCGCTAATGGTCTTTCAGATGAGATACACTGCACAGATCTATAATTGACACGTTACATTGAGTTTAAAAAATTTAAGAAAAAGCATTCAAAGTGTGGAATGATATGATAAATATGAAACACGGAAAATAACTACATCTATAGTCTATACATACACTTGTATTTGGTATATATTTGTATTAAAATACTTTGAGTGTACTGTACTTAACCGCGTAGTATCCGGCTGAGTAGAATAGACCACCCTATTTATAGCAAGGTGTCGTAAAAGGCGATTAAGGTAACTTGACTCACTGTGTGGTATCCGGTAGTAGAATAGACCACCCTTATTTCTTACCGAGGTGTCGCAAAAGGCGGCTAGAGTAAGTGGACGTCAGGCAGGTGGCCCGTCGTAAAATACTATAGCCAAATCATGTGACATGTTTTATTTTTATTTTTATTTAATATACTTTATTACACAACAAAAATTTCAGAGTGCAAAAAAACTTATATCTAGAAGATATGCTGCACAATGAGGCGGTTTTATCGCTTAGCAGCGATTTCTACCAGACAACCTCGGAGAAAGAAATTATATTATAAAGAGTCGGGTAGGATTGGCATATGTTTGTAACATATGCCAATCCCACTTAGATTGGGATAGGGGCAGCAGAATGATGAATGCATTGAGTGCACTGCATTTCCCTAGGACAGTGGTTATCAAACTTTTTTGGTGACGGAACCTTTTTGGGAAGTATTTATACTTGATGGAACCCTACAGGAAAACGATAGTTTTTAAAAGTGTATTGTTTATTAATAAGCATAATAAAAGTACAATGCAACAGTTACTAATTATTACTTACTTTACCAATGGGACGTACAATAATAATTATTATATGGGTATGGGTAGTAAGTATTGAATAATAGAAGATTTAAAAAAAGAAAAAACTAATACACCAGCTATTGTAACATATGCTTATACAAATACAAATAAATAAATAAATAAATATACATACGCGCGGTCGTGGAGTCAAAAAAATCGACCATAGAGAGGTAATTTGATTTTTTTTTCTAAATTTTTGTGGAACCCCTACAGAGGTGTCGCTGAACCCTAGGGTTCCGCGGAACACACTTTGAGTAAAGCTGCCCTAGGACTTATATAAATATAAGTAAGTAACGGCCTGTTACTATCCCACTGCTGGGCATAGGCCTCCTCTCTCCATTTTTAGGAGAGAAGGGTTGGAGCTAAGACCTACCACGCTGCTCCAATGCGGATTGGTAGGTTACACATATCCCTAGGATTCTCTAGAGATATGCAGGTTTCCTCACGATGTTTTCCTTCACCGAAAAGCGTGTGATAAATTGCAATTATCAATTAGACACATAAGTTTTATTAGAAAAACTCATTGGTGTCTGCCCGGGTTTGAACCCATGATCGTCTCTAGAGATTCACACGGTCGCACCGCTAGGCCATCACAGCTTATATATAAATATAACTTATATATAATAGGACTTGTATAAAATACCCATCGGTTCCTTGTAACACTTACCCCGCCCAACGGTCATAATCGTATCAAAAGGGCTAAAGTACTTATACCGATGAAAAGTCGAATGCGTTAAAAGTAGAGAGATAAAAGCAAAAGAGCCATTACATGCGGATATCTATATAATCTTATCGGAAACCTGAAGACATGCGTGATCTTTTGTATTTCCCTTTGATATAGCCACTCGTATGCAGAGTCCATACTTCTATTTTTAGATATATTAATCATTAATTATACATTAATTAACTGGCTGGTTGGCGTAGTGGGTAGTAATCCTACCTTCAGCTCCGCGGATAGGGTTGGATTCCCGCCGAGGGCCGACATTTTCTATAAATTTTGTTGGCCTTTGAGCCTGGGTGTATAATAGTATTTAAGTATGTTTTTAAAAAATATATAAGTATATATTCACCAGTTGTCTGTCACCCATAACACAAGTATTTACTTACTTTGGGGACGGACGACCGTGTGTGTAAGTGTCCCATATATTTATTTATTTATTAATTACCTAATAAACCAATTATAAAAAAAACAATAATTGTCTATGTACATTTTTGGATTTTATAGTCATAATGTCATGGTTATATAAAAACAATTGTATTATAACTTTTGCAAAATATAACTAACTGTGCTTGCGGCTTCGCCCGCGTGGAAATCATTGCGTCACAAAAGTCACAAAAGTAGTTATTGTGAATTAACCATAAGAGATAGAGATATGATATCGCGGACTTTTTTGTAGTATTTTTATAGATCTACAATTCTCTACTATACTTTAGTGTGTCTCTGCTTGTTTAGGCAGCGCACGCGACTATAGCTTCTAACAGGAGAGTATTTTACACAACCGCGCGACCTCTTAACAGTATTTACATAAAACCGTTATGTAATATTTACTTAAATCTTCCGGAAGAATTGCATCTTTTAGTAAAAACCGTTCAAAAATCCATTAAATACATTTTGAGAATCAAATCAAATCAAATCAAAATAATCTTTATTCAAATAAGCTCTTTCAACCACTTTTGAATCGTCAAGGATTATTATGATTGATGAAGCTACAACTGGTTCGGAATGTTGCTCTTACCGAGAACAACCAGAAAGAAACTCGCCGGTCAATCTTTTAAACATTTTCCATTTTACATTATTAAACCGTAGTCCTATATGGAGCTGAAAGGATTTTCAACCACCAGGCTTTTTGTCGTCCAAATAGTCCTCAATTTTGTAATATGCTTTACGTATAAGTACATCTCTTATACTTAATTTAAATCGATCACATATAGTCAGACTAGGGTTGCCACATTTTTTTGAAGTATTTTTCTTCTTAAATAAAAAAAATATAGTACTTTTAGGAAATTCAGGAAAAAAAATATAGTATACATCTATTTTCAATCATTATTTATTTTTCCATGATTATTTTTTATTACATTTCGCTGTACATTGACAAAGTTGAAGTTACTAACTAACTAAGCCCCGTAAATTCATGGATGAGTTTCGTTCAAACATACCCTATGCAGTGCTGCGAATGCGTTCCATTCACAGTTGATTAAATAGCGCGACAATTGATTAGCGATAAAAATATAGTATTTTTCGTCCTATATTATTTTTTTATAATATATAGTACAATTGACTAAAATATAGTACGATACTATATATTATAGTAAGGGTGGCAACCCTAAGTCAGACATAGATGTACATACATATATACGCTGCAAAAAATCGTAAAGGCCGTAATCCAAACTATAAAGTCCGATTAAGTAAAGACTCAAATGTTTGCCAAGCCTTAACAGTCCTAGGTTTTAGTTTTACTGTGATATAAAATAAAAGTTGTGCAACTTTATTAGTATTAATCAAGCGGGTGTGTTTATAGGATTACCAAGGTATTTGTACGTCTTAAAGCGATCTTTTATCTTGTGACAAGTTTGTGAGAGGCATGCACAGCACATGGCATGATACTCATGAGCCGGGGGCGTGCTTGAATACGGCTCCAGGATTGGACAAGACGTTGAGCGTCACCAACGTACCTGATTGTCGTATCTTTGCGGATTAGTTTTATCATGTTTTGAAGTACTCTCGACTAACGCTAAGTTGGAAATCTTTAGGCATTATGTGTAAAGTGTGTAGTCTATATACAGATAGTACCTGGGTGAGCCTTGCTCGGTAATTTTTTAAGAGATATAAAAAAAATAATAAAAAACGATGGAAGGCGCCGATGGCTGAATGGATCGAGAGATTCGAACTCGGGTTGTGTTAACATTCAAAGCTGAAACCGCTTGATAGGCAAAGCAGACCCCTTATAATGGGATAAAGCGAGTACAATAATAGCTTTCATACGTTTTATTGTTATGGAATACAGATTATTAATTTTTGGATTAAGTATATTAAAATAGCTGTTCTTGCTACTACGCCTGCGTGGAAATTCGCGTCCCAGTTTTTTAGTGTAAATCCCGATACCGTGGGTATTCTAGGATAAAAAGTAGCCTATAAGTTTCTCCACAACCTGAATTTTAAAATCATGTCAATCTTAAATGAGAATACGAGCTATGCTCAAAGAGTTATTATACTAAAGTGGGGGAGCATATTTGCCTTCCTATGTAGGCCTAAGTGTCACAATAAAACAGAAGGAAGATGAAACTCTTATACTATCGTATCTTTGTATTTGTATCACATATAAAAAGGAGAGACAGATAGACACAGTCTTATTGCCTGTCTCTTTATTGTAATAGGGAACATTTTAGGCTGGCTACTCTAGTATAATAATAATAATGACTGGCCCGTTGGCGCAATGGGTAGTGATCCTGCCTTCAGCTCTGCGAGTCGCGGGTTCGATTCCCGCCGAGGGCCAACATTTTCTATAAAAAGAATTTGTCGGCCTTTGAGCCTGGGTGTATATTTGTATTTTAGTATGTATTTAAAAATATAAGTATATATTCACCAGTTTTCTGTCTACCATAACACACACACATATATATATATATATATATATATATATATATATATATATATATATATATATATATATATATATATATATATATATATATATATTAT
Organism: Morpho achilles; assembly: GCA_947086495.1. Classification (NCBI taxonomy): domain Eukaryota; kingdom Metazoa; phylum Arthropoda; class Insecta; order Lepidoptera; family Nymphalidae; genus Morpho; species Morpho achilles. The sequence continues at coordinate 14,094,322 of CAMTZB010000015.1, forward strand.
ATTTATAAAAAAAAAAATGATATGCCTATACTTGGTGAAATTTTATGTCCCATAGATATGAGACATGAAACGCCGTGTATCCGGCTGAATAGAATAGTACCACCCTCATTTCTTAGCGAGGTGTCGTAAAAGGCGACTAAGGTAAGTCGACCCGCCGTGTGGTATCCGGCTGAGTAGAATAGACCAACCTCATTTCTCACCGAGGTGTCGTAAAAGGCGACTAAGGTAAGTCGACCTGCCGTGTGGTATCAGTCTGAGTAGAATAGACCAACCTCATTTCTCACCGAGGTGTCGTAAAAGTCGACTAAGGTAAGTTGACCCACCGTGTGGTATCCGGATTAGTAGAATAGACCACCCTCTTTCTTAACGAGGTGTCGTAAAATACGACTGAGGTAAGTTGACGTCAGGCAGGCGGCCGGTCGTAAAAACGCAGCCAAATCATGTGACAGCATGTTTATAACATATTGTGCCGACCCCACTTAGAGTGGGATAAGGGCAGGAAGATGATGATGATGAGATATGAGACATAAAATTTCAATAGATATTGAAAAGTGAATAAGAACAACCTCTATCTTCCAGTGAGTCTCATTAAAATTTGTAAAGCCGTTCCAGAGAAAGTACTGTTAACCTAAACCTTCCTCAAAAATTGCACTGCAATTTAGTATAAACAGTACAAAAATCCATTTAGTAGATTTTGAGAAAATCGACCTCGTACAGACAGAATGCTTTTTGGGACTTTGTTTAATAATATTAAGTATCTGGGTGACCGAGCCTTGCTCGGTAATTTTTAAAATGATATAAAAAAAAATTAAAAGAAAAATTAAAAAACAATAGGGTAGGTGGGGCTGGTTCCTAGGTATTTTCACCTCTCTAGACCGCCCGTTCCCCAAATGGAAACCATGACTTTACGTTTGACAGCGAAAAGTTGTGATTGTATTCAACGTTAATTACAAAAAAATGAAAATAATATACATACAAGATTAACTCATTTAAAATACAACTACAACTACAATTAATGAAAACATAGCCCGTGACAGGATGTTCAGTGTGACTCACAGAGATATTTGTAAATAATTTTTTTAAACTGTGGGACGGAATGTTTATTCAATCACTTGTTTAAACAAAAAGAATAAGCGATAAGTAATTTGTTTTGGGATTTGCACATATCACCGCATTGCTGACTGCGATTGTTATGTGAACACAATTTTTTTAATATGTTACAACAAGATGTGCGTCTAAATTTTCGAGGCAAACGAAACTTTTAATATCATAATAATAATTTTATAGAATAAGGCGTTACTTTGCGGATGCCGTGTGGTATCCGGCTGAATAGAATAGTACCACCCTCATTTCTTACCGAGGTGTCGTAAAAGGCGACTAAGGTAAGTCGACCCGCCGTGTGGTATCCGGCTGAGTAGAATAGACCACCCTCATTTCTTACCGAGGTGTCGCAAAAGGCGACCCAGGTAAGTTGACCCACCGTGTGGTATCCGGTTGAGTAAAATAGACCACCCCCTTTCTTACCGAGGAGTCGTAAAATACGACTAAGGTATGTTGACGTCAGGCAGACGGCCGGTCGTAAAATACGTAGCCAAATCATATGACAATATGTTTGTAACATGTTGTGCCGACCCCACTTAGAGTGGGATAAGGGCAGGAGGACTAAGGCGTTACTTTGCGGAGGTCCATAATACAATACTAATTAGAATATTATTTTGCTATAATCCGCGATAAAAGTAAATATATGTAATGCTAAATGTAGAGTGTACTATTTATTCGTTCTCATAACTGATACATGCAGGATTTGTAAGAACTCATGCACTACCCGACACCGATACACACACACACACACACACACACACACACACACACACACACACACACACACACACACACACACACACACACACATATATATATATATATATATATAAGATTAACTCATTTTAATATTGAAGATTAAATCGTAACTGTTTTGAACTGACACTTTTTATAAAGGTTTACATGATGTTAAATGGTAAATTTTATGTACACTTGTTAAAGAAGGCATAACAGTATGTTTTTAAAGTTTGTATGTGTATATAATGGTTAATGTAATAATGTGTTTATTGTTAGTGTACTTATTAAACAAATAAATAAAAAAACGAATATAAAAACTAATTAATTAATAAACAAACTGTTCAAGCTGAGACAATAATTTGTAAGATTAAAATAATCTAGATTATAAATGCCACGGTCATTATTGAGAGTAGGACAATGTTTTTGATAAGAACTTGTTATTAAAATAAGAGGAATAAAATTGGGTTGCATATTTCTGTATCAGTTTAACTTAATAAGTCCAAAACGCACATTTTTCAGCTTAGTGCGAGTTAGTTTAACCTACTCGATCGCGTTAGCGTAACGCCAATTTGTATGACGCGTGACAGCGGTCACTAGATGTCGCTTTTGCAGCGTCATACAAATTGACGTTAAAGAAAAAAGCTCGCACTGAGCACGCAGGGCAGTCATAAATAGGTTTAGGTACGTTTAGTATACGTTTAAGAGAGTTATTTAAATATTCACAAATTTGCATGTGTCACTACATATTATTAAACAAAGTCGCATTCAATTTATAGAATTAGGCGTTACTTTGCGGAGATCCATAATACAAAAGTAATAATAAAATTATTTTGCTATACGAGATATACAATTGATTTATATCCTAAAAAAGTCTACTTCATCAAAATTCATAAAATAATTTGGCCGCTTTCGATAAAGTTTCGGTCTTCGACTTCTATTCACGTCAAAAACAGTGTCAATAGTTTTTATATTATCAAAAAAATCAAATAAAGCACTGACCAGTTTCGTATTGTAATTTCGCTTATAGTTGTGTGTCGGTAGGGGGTCGATAATCAACTCCTTAAATTTAAGAGTCCCCTAAGCGATTAAGTGACCCCTAAATGTTGGTAAAACGAAAACAGTCTCCTAAACGTCCCCTAAATATACATAGGGGTCTCTTAAATTGTAAGGGATGGAGGTGAAATCGGGCATTACTGATTTATTATGCAATTCCAACAATTACTTTGTACTGGTGCTAAGTTTCAATAAACTTGTTGAGTTATTTATTCATTGTTATATATGCCGTTTGGACTCTAGCTAAGAAGAATAGACTCGCCGCGTGGTATCCAGTTGAGTGGAATAGACCACCCTCATTTCTTACCGAGGTGTCGTGAAAGGCGATTAAAGTAAGTTGGTACACCAGCCGTGTGATATCCGTTTGAGTAGAATAGACCACCCTCATTTCTTACCGAGGTGCCGTAAAAGGCGACTAAAGTAAGTTGACCCGCCGTGTAGTATCCGGTTGGGTAGAATAGACCACCCTCATTTCTTAACGAGATACCGTAAAAGGCAACTAAATTCAGTTGACCCGCTGTGTGGTATCCAGTTGAGTAGAATAGACCACCCACCGACTTTCTCACCGAGGTGTCGTGAAAGGCGACTAAGGTAGGTAGGTTGGGAAGCATAGACCACCCTCATTTTTTAACGAGATACTGTAAAAGGCGACTAAAGTAAGTTGACCCATCGTGTGGTATCTAATTGAGTGGAATAGACCACCCACTTTCTTACCGAGGCGTCGTAGGGTACGAGTAAAGTAAGTTGACGTCATACAGGCGGCCGGTCGTAAAACACGTAATTAAATCATGTTACATCATGTTTATAACATGTGCCGACACGGCAAGAAAATGTTGTTATATTCAAGAAATCCAAGATTTATTAAGTCGATTGTCAGCTGGGTTTATATAGTTTATAGGTACTTAATGACAAGTATGATATTGTTGTTGACAAGCTGTGATGGCCCAGCGGTGCGACCGTGTGAGTCTCTAGAGACGATCACGGGTTCGAACCCGGCCAGACACCAATGAGTTTTTCTCTTAAAACTTATGTGTCTAATTGATAATTGCAATTTATCACACGCTTTTCGGTGAAGGAAAACATCGTGAGGAAACCTGCATATCTCTAGAGAATTCTGTAGGTATGTGTAACCTACCAATCCGCATTGGAGCAGCGTGGTAGGTCTTAGCTCCAATCCTTCTCTCCAAAAACGGAGAGAAGAGGCCTATTCTCAGCAGTGGGATAGTAACAGGCCATACATATAAAATTAATTGAATCTATGACTTCATTATCTTTTATAACTTAAAAAACCAAAACAAAACTTTGTTTTGTATGGTCATCATCATCTTCCTGCCCTTATCCTACTCTAAGTGGTGTCGGCACAACATGTTATAAACATGCTGTCACATGATTTGGCTGCGTTATTACGTTTGGCCGCCTGGCTGACGTCAACTTACCTCTCTCGTATTTCACGACACCTCGGTAAGAAAGAGGGTGGTCTATTCTACTAAACCGGATACAACACGGTGGATCAACTTACCTTAGTCGCCTTTTATGACACCTCGGTAAGAAATGAGGTTAGTCTATTCTACTCAGCCGGATACCACACGGCGGGTCGACTTACCATAGTCGCCTTTTACGACATCTCGTTAAGATATGAGGTTGGTCTATCCTACTCAGCCGGGTAACACACGGCTAAAATATTTTTTTATATATTCATTCTTTCTTCAATTCTCATTCGTTTAGAACTTTATAAACCCCAAACAAAAGTATGCTTTGTATGTTACGGTTGCATAAATATATCGAAACTTGTATGTTACATAATAAATTAAATGAAGCTAATATTCCAAAGCGGTTGTCTATATTCGGTTTCCGGATTTATAACACTAACATGTAGGGTTGCCATTTAATATATATTTGCATTAAGTAGAAATTGGTATTTATTAATGACATAAGGAAATCCATTATGGCCGATGCTTGAAAACCCCAACGATAAACTGGCAATATTGTTACCTTAGGATAAGTCACTTAATGATAAAGATAAAAAAAAATATTTTAAATTAACCGGGTTTTTGTTGCTTTGCTATATTATAATAATAAATAATTAATATAATATATAATGAGAATAAAATTAATATAATATATAATTAGAATAAAATTGAACGCAGTCAACTACTTTAAGCTTAACTTTAAATGACTTTGGACTTATTTAAATTTATTTAAAAAAATATAAAGAACTACAAAGCTGGCTATTATAGCCCAGCGGTGAGACCATGCAACTCTCTAGAGACTCTCTCTCGATCACGGGTTCAAACCCCGGGCAGATACGAAAGAGTTTTACGGTTAAAACTTGTGTCTAGTTAACAATTGCAATTTATCACACACTTTTAGGAGTAGGATAACATCGCGAGGAAACCTGTATATCTCTAAAAAATATGTGTAAACTACCAATCCGCATTGAAGGAGTGCGGTAGCTTCAATTATTCTCTCCAAAAACGGAGAGTAGAGACTTATAACCAGCACTGGGATAGTGATAGGCTGTTACTTTACCAAGCTGGCAACACTGGCGCTCATTTGGACCTAAACTTTATTCCATTCCTGATTGTGCTTGTTAACATAATGATTGCAAAAGCAAAATGATATGTGTCGTAAAACTTTACCAATAAGGATTCAATACAAAACAATATATTTACCCTGTATTAAACATCATTCTCAAAATGACGTATACCAGTTAATCGGGATAGCCACCACATATTTGTAAAACTATATTAACTTTTCCGATATAAATATTATAATGTTTAAAAAATATGTAAATATTATTAACTTGTAGATATAAATTATTATGTTTGAGTCAGAAGAATTTTCTCATAGTTGTAACAATGAAATTAAGGCTTTATGTAAGTACCTATATAGTACCTACAAATTAAGCTATTAATGTATTGCCTATGTTACCAATATGAATCTATTTTTAAACGGTTTTTACTCTTAAAATATACCCTACTCGTAAATATAAAAAAAACGAAGTAAAGTTATTTAGAAATATATCCTTATAGGCCGGTCGCTCCAAAATTTTTGGATTTCATGAAATTATTTATGTATTTATGTACCATTATAATAGAAAGATAGAAAAGTATTGAAAAACATCACTACATATTATAAAACAAAGTCCCTATATCCCTATGTACGCATAAAACTTTAAAACTACGCAACAGATTTTGATGCGGTTTTTTTTAATAGATAGAGTGATTCCAGAGGAAGGTTTGTACGTATAATAACATTCAATATGGAGTAGAGAAATACTGTAATTTTTGAGGTTTCTGTAAATAATTACATTTTTTTCCACTTACATTGCAAACGCAGCCTAAACCCTACGAGATTTATCAAAATAATGTACTAAGTATTTGTACATCTTAAAAAGGTCTATAGACAAGTCCGCGATAGTATAAGACTATCTCTTATGGATAACCCACTAAAGCATTTTTTGTCATTTACTTTTTACGAAAAATAATGCCATATTTTTGAAGCAATTTTTTTACAATACAGCATTAATCCTTATCCAATTAAGTACCTTAAATAAATAGTTGATTTAATATACATCAATATGGCCGTTTACAGTATGTAATTTAAGTGAACATTTTCGGAGATATTACAGATTTAAAATGCCGTGAGGACGCCGCGCTTCGCCCTATAACACTTCGACTTTAGCAGCTATGTCCCTCTTTCAAGAGTTTGTTTAAAGACATTCTGTGATTAATTGTAAAAATAAAATACATAGGGAAAATGTAAAAGTAAATAAGTAATAATGTACTATATGAATTTAGATATTCCAAAGATAGCAGGAAATCTTCTGGGTATAGGGAAAGGAAATTGTTTTTCTCCAAATTTAACGCGTGCGGGCCATGGGCAGTAATCAATAAATCAAAACTACTCGATTGATTTTAATCATTTTTTTACACTGACTGACATGGGATATATACTTTATACCCGTGCGCCCCGTGCCCCGCTAGTTATTGATTACTATTTATTACAACTATTTATTTAAGGTACTTAATTGTATAAGGATTAATGCTGTATTGTATCAAAATTGCTTCAAAAATAAAGCATTATTTTTCGTAAAAAGTAAATGACAAAAAATGCTATAGTGGGTTATCCATAAGAGATAGACATATACCATCGCGGACTTTTCTGTAGACCTTTTCTAGGTGTACAAATACTTAGTACATTATTTTGATAAATCTCGTAGGGTTTAGCCAGCGTTTGCAATGTAAGCGGAAAAAATGTAATTATTTACAGAAACCTCAAAAATTACAGTATTTCTCTACTCCGTATTGAATGTTATTATACGTACAAACCTTCCTCTGAAATCACTCTATCTATAAAAAAAACCGCATCAAAATCTGTTGAGTAGTTTTAAAGAAATAAGCATACATAGGGATATATGGACATACAAAGAATGTGACTTTGTTTTAAACTATGTAATGATTTACTAACTTTCCAATATTTTTTTTATAAATATAAACATTTTATATAATATACCACAAATATTATATATAAGATATTATATACAAAATATAATATATTAATGTCAACATTTACATTAAGCGAGTAAAGAAAAATGAGTGTAATGTTTATAACCATTATGAGTGTAATGTTTCTTTAATCTGACTTTAAAAGCGCTAGTTATTTCCTAATTACTTATTTTCTTAATTACAACGAATGCTATTTAAGATGATTTTTTTTTATCGTACTCGACCAAAATTCCACTGAAGAATACCGAAATCCAAGTCCGAAATCCAGTAAGCTGAATTTCAGAAGGTTTAAGATTTAGGTAATAAGAAAATAAAAGAAAAGGATAAAAGAAATGTCCATGCGAATGAGATGAGAATGTTAAGGTGGATGTGTGGTGTGACAAAACTTGATAGAATACGCAATGAGTATATTAGGGGAAGTCTGAAACTTGCGCCCATTACAGAAAAGATGAGAAGTGCGAGACTAAGTTGTTATGGTAATGTAATGACGAGGGATAAAAATCATGTGACCAAAAGAGTTTTAAATATGAATGTGGATATGTGGCTAGGGGGAGGCCGAAAAAAAGATGGATGGATTGTGTGAAAAATGATATGCATGTTAAAGGAGAGCACCAGAGTTGACGAATGATAGAGGAGAATGGAAGAAGAAGACATATTGTGCCGACCCCACTTAGAGTGGGATAAGAGATTGATGGTGATGATAATTATAAGTCATATTACGGTTTTTATCTTTCCACTCGGGCGGAGCCGCGAGCGATTCCTAGTAGAAAATAAAGCACCAAATGTGTCGAGTATTCACAATTTTTGAACCGACCCCACAAAAGATCAATCATCTAAGCTGCGTTGTTATATATACCATCATCATCCTCCTGCCCTTATCCCACTCGAAGTGGGGTCGGCACAACATGTTATAAACATGCTATCACATGATTTGGCTGCGTTTTTACGACCGTCCGCCTGCCTGACATCAACTTACCTCAGTCGTATTTTACGACACCTCGATAAGAAAGAGGGTGGTCTGTTCTGCTAAACCGGATACCACACGGTAGGTCAACTTACCTTAGCCACCTTTTACGACACCCCGGTAAGAAATGAGGTTGGTCTATTCTACTCAGCTGGATACCATACGGCGGGTCGACTTACCTTAGTCGCCTCTTACGACACCTCGGTAAGAAATGAGGGTTGTACTATTCTATTCAGCCGGAGACCACACGGCGCGCGTTGTTATATATACCAGGGCTTCTTAAACTTTTTTATATAGTGACTCCCTTCAAGCTTACGAAATTTTAAACGACCCCCTCCTCCATATAATGAAATATATATTAACCGTAGAAGTAGATGTATAATCGCACTATTTTACAATGTAAATAACAGTTTTGCATTGCCACTTTTTTCAAAAAATAGTTATAATAAAACTACAATAGTATTTTGTATGATTTTTATTTGTATTTATATTTGTACGTAGTTTGTATATTAATTTTAAAATTTTATTTATAATTGTTGTAAACTAACCAATCATAAATTTAATAAAATCATAAATTTAAATTTAATGAAAAGGGGTAATGAAAGAACTTAGGAGGAGAAAAATCAATAAATCTTTTTTAGAAAAGTTCTTTAAAGGACAGCTGCAGCCATGTAGTTGTATCAATAATGATTGAAAAATTGAAAAGTATCAGATCTTTGCGACGCCTTTTGCCTTCAGTAGTCTCCCGTCCCCTGGGGGTCGCGACCCACAGTTTAAGAAGTCCTGATATATACCATTGGACGAAAAAATTTAATTGATTATTTTTATAGTTATAAAAGCAATCAAAGTGTACTAAGACCCCCTTGACAACTCTTTGCATACCAAAGCCGTCAATCGTTGACCAAACAGTCGCACAATGCCTGATATGATAACTTTATCATTACGAGATGTGCTTGTTCAAGTTAATCCATCGTATAGTATAACGTAAACACTCTAAGATAACGATATGAACTTTGGATATGTTCTAGCTGCACTGAATTGCGAGTCTATTTTTTTTTAGGAAAAACCCCTTTTGGGTCGGTCGATTTAGTTGTTAAATAACGTGATTTCTTTTTTTAATCTAAAGGATTTAAGTCATGCAGAGATTCTGTCATTTTTCCTTTAAATCGTCAACTTAACTGCTGGTTCGGAAAGAGGTACCGAGAAGAGCAAAAAAACTCGGCAATTGGTCTTTTCAAAATATAATTTTTAATATCTGGGTGAACAAGCCCTGCTCGGTAATTTTTTACAAAAAAAAAGAAACTTAAAAAAGAAAAGAAATATAATTATTTGGATGGAGATATCATGGGTATTTACATTTCTAGTAAATGCCCGTTCCCCGAATAAGCTACGCTGACTTGACGGTTAATAGCAAAAATTCAATATAAATTTGAGTATTTTTTAATGCCCAAAAAACAGGGACAAATCGGTTTTTTTTACATAAAATCTAGCTAGATCGATTTTTCTCCCCCAAAACCCCTACATCTTGAATTTCAGGAAAATCGTTGGAGCCGTTTCCGAGATTCCGAAAATATATATATACATACAAGATTAACTCATTTATATATTAAAGATTACTATTTATATTAATCTTGTACAGGGTGGAACAGTAGCTATATTCACGCACTATTATCTTGTAAGTAATCCTTAACAATATATATAGTAGGCTTTGTGTATCAGCCTCTTTCTAACAGTTTTGAAACTGCGGTAATGGAAAAGCTAAAACTGATTGCATTATACATCATTACTCGCCCGCCCTTATCCCACTCTAAGTGGGGTCGGCACAACATGTTTTAAACATGTTGTTACATGCCTGCTGTCAATTAACCTTAGTTGCCTTTAAGGGCGCCTCGGTAAGGAATGAGAGTGGTCTATTCTATTCAGCCGCATTGCACACGGTGGGTCAACTTACCTTAGTAGTCTTTTACGACATCATAGTGAAAAATGAGAGTGGTCTATTCTACTCAGCCGGATACCACACGGCGGGTCAACTTACATTAGTCGCCTTTTACGACACCTCTGTAAGAAATGAGGGTAGTCTATTCTACTCAGCCGGATACCATTCGACGGGTCAACTTACCTTAGTCGCCCTTTACAACACCTCGGTAAGAAATGAGGGTGCTCGTTTCTACTCAGTCGGACGCATGTTTAGCACTACAAAAATGATAAAAATAGATTTATCTAATTTAGTTCACAATTGTCTCTTGAATGCACTTTCGCAAATTAAATTACTGTAGGATAATATATCACAAGTTGATACACGTTTAAAATAATCACAAGGGCACTTTAGAATCATATATCTAAAGTGCATAGAGAATTGTCTTTATTACTTAAGAAGCTATTATTATTAACCTACTGAATATTGTGTAACTCTTAAGGAGATTTATGGAAAGTTCGAGAGTTTTCGAGAAGAGGGGTAAATTTCCCCTTCAAATCTATAAGTAATTGCCTTCTTTATATCGAAATGTAAAGGCAAAACACACACACACACACATTATTTAAATAGAAAGAAATAAACATATAAACTACTAACGGTGCTGCGGCTTCGGCCTCGTGGTAATCAGTTTGTCACAAAGATTATCCCGCGTTAATCCTAAACCCTGTGAGAAGTCTACAACAAAAAGTATATGTTCGTCCCGAACCTTTTCTACCTTCCAGTGAAATTCCCGTCAAAATTGATATAAAGAATGCAGAATGTGCTACTAACACACCTTCATGAGTACAATGTGTACATGGGTACAATTTAAGTGAAATGTGTACATGTGTGCAAATTAAGTGTAATGTGTACAAATTAAGTGCAATGTGCACATGTGTACGAACTAAGTGTAATGTGTACGTGTGTACATGTTAAATGTAATGTGTACATGTATACAAATTAATTGTAATGTGCACGTCCGCACAAGTGAAGTGTAATATGTACAAATTAAGTGTAATGTATACATGTATACAAATTAGGTGAAATGTGTACATGTGTACATATTAAATGTAATGTGTACAAATTAAGTGTAATATGTACATGTATACAAATTAACTGTAATGTGTACATGTTAATAAATTAACCGAATTAAAATTATTAGATTTAAATGTAAACTTCACTAAATCACTTGACTACTTTAGAAAAGAACGTACGTAAAATGTTTATATATAAAGAATTGATCATGCGAACTCAATAGAAAACCTGTTTTATGCATTGGGTCCTAAATTAGGTAGCTCGTAAAGTTGGCCCGTTTCTTCACCTCCAAAGAGTCGCTCACGAGAATAAACAAACAGGACTCTGGTCTGTGGTTCTAAAACTCATATAACCTTATGCGACATGATTTTTATATTACTTTTTTTGGAAGATTTTCATCTCTGACATTTCGGGTTTCACTACTTAATTTTTACGAACGTAGTTATTTGTTATTTATTTAGTCAACATAATAGTAATTGAGATCAAATCAGTTTGTGTTCTATATCTATTTTATATATATTTTTATTTCTGGTTGCTTATTTTATCTCAGATTAAGTTTACCTATATATATTTTATATATATACCTGGGACATACGGTCCAGCTAGGTAGGTCCAATTTTGTGAAAGAGGTCAGTCGCCGAATCCAACTGGGATGGGCAGCGTTTGGGAAGCTACGCGAGATCTTTTCGTCCAAAATACCTCAGTGCTTGAAGACCAAGGTCTTCGAACAGTGCGTGTTGCCAGTGATGACTTACGGATCGGAAACGTGGTCGCTGACTATGGGCCGAACCAGAGTCACCGACATAGCTCATCGTATCGCGAATCTGAAGTGGCAATGGGCGGGGCACGTAGTACGTAGAACCGATGAGCGTTGGGGTCCTAAGGTGCTGGAATGGCGACCTCGCACTGGAAAGCGCAGCGTTGGTAGACCCCCAACGACCTCAAAAAGGTCGCGGGGAGCCGCTGGATCCAAACGGCACAAATTCGTGGATTGTGGCGATCCCTTAAGGAGACCTATGTTCAGCAGTGGACGGACGTCCGGTTGAGAAAGAAGAAGAAAAAGATATATATTCTTATTGCTTTGTCGCGGATTATAGCAAAACGACATGAATGATATGATGATTAAAAGTTGGTATATGTAAAATGATAGTGGGGACACCCACTATCATTTTTTGTAAAGTGAAATACTACTTGCGACATACGTTTTAGAAGTCTTATGATTTGATATTTTCCGGGTTGTATTCTCCTATAATAATATCGATTACTTATAAAGAATCAAATCACCTCTGTGTTCACAGAGTATGAAGGTTTATTGGTGTTATCCTTTACAACCAATATTATATTCAAAGTTGACCGAGAGTCAACTTTGAATATAAGAGAGTGGTATCCGGCTGAATAGAATAGTACCACCCTCATTTCTTACCGAGGTGTCGTAAAAGGCGACTAGGGTAAGTCGAAACGCCGTGTGGTGTCCGGCTGAGTAGAATAGACCACCCACTTTCTTACAGAGGTGTCGTAAAATACGACTAAGGTAAGTTGATGTCATGCTGGCCACCGGTCGTAAAAATGCAACCAAATCATGTGACAGCATGTTTATAATATGTTATGCCGACCCCACTTAGAGTGGGATAAGGACAGGAGAATGATGATTATATACAAAGTTAAATAATTTGAAATTTGAATAATTAGTTTTTTTTATTTTATTTACAGCAAGAATGTACAAGTTATATCTATCTTAAACTACTTACACGCTAGGACTATACAAATCATGCCCACGTAGAATGGCACCAAGAATGCTGGCAGCGTTTCCGCGCTGAATCGCTAAGCTGATTCTTAGTGCGAAAAATGAGCCAGCCCTCTTGTTACCTGAAGAGGCAATTAACCGAGGTGTCTCTTTGACTTGACTCCATGGCACTAGGGTCTCGACTGCAAACGGCACAAATATATAACTCTCGATGAGAGATGCCGTCGTTCCGTATTCGGCAATTTCCGCCGCAATAATTAGTTACACTTTATTTAGAAAATATGGGATCAATGAATTCTTAGACTTACTTTTTTACAGTTTTTTATAGTTTTTGTATTGACGAATCTTCTGTTTTGGTTTGATCAGCAATTAATTTTGTACTTTAGTATAGAATTAACTAACTTATTTACACATTAAATTAATATATAATTTGATATATTTTTAACGAGGTCGAAACCAATATTAATGGAATCAGTAATTATAAAATACGCTCAGGTGTTACGACAGCCGTGTGGTATCCGGCTGAATAGAATAGTACCACCCTCATTTCTCACCGAGGTGTCGTAAAAGGCGACTAAGGTAAATAATTTATAGAATTAGGCGTTACTTTGCGGAGATCCATAATACAAAAGTAATAATAAAATTATTTTGCTATAATCCGCGATGAAGTAAAATAGAAAAAATATATAATGCTAAATGTAGAGTGGACAATCGGTTATCATACCTGATACATGCAGGAGTCGTAAAAAACACATGCACAAACCTCCACCACCGCCACCATGATACACAAGCACTATATACGTTCACTATCACAAACTCAACAATTGTTTCGCCCCGCAACCGAAGCATCGTCAGGAGATAGACTCCACGACCAAAATCGCAAAGCGAAGCAATACCTTTTTTTTTTTTTCTAATATGACTAATGCTGTTAGCCCTAGTGGCTTTGACAGCGTCACCGATAAGACGGGCGAGCGCTGAAGCGTCGCCGAGAAGAAATGGATGATACATGCGGGTGCATTACAAGCACCCGCGCTACAGGGGGCGTCGCCTTAAGGGTGTCTCCTGCGAGACCGAACCTCGGCTTAAGGCGGCGCGTTTTTGGAGGGCTGCATCTAATAAATGACTTGGAAGAAGTCTGCGTCACGGCGGCCGCGGCAGAGGGCTGCGGCCGCTTGACACAAGCAAGCGGGGACCTCGTCTTCGCCGGCGAAGACGCTGTTTGTGTAAATGTAATGTGTGTATCTTGTTGGATGCTGTGATAGCATCATCGGGGTCGTTAAGGACGCTCTTCGGGCGCCTGTGAATCTTGTTGGGGTGCCTGAACGCCTTATAGTTGGACGCGGCCACTATAAGGGGGTTTGGGTGGATGGACGCTTTCTCGAAGTAAGTCGTCGAGAATCGTCTGAAAAGATCGGCTATCGTGGGTAGGTCGAGATCTCTATGGAGGTTCACGTTGCGCACGAACCACGGACAGCCAGTGGCTGTACGCATGAATCGATTTTGAAGTGTCTGCAACGGACACAGTCGTGATTTCGGGACGTGCGCGAACGTGACGCTCGCATATGTCATGATGGGTCTGATGCAAGTTTTGTAAAGTGTCACTTTGTTGCGAAGTGACAGTTTACTTGCCTTGCACAGTATCGGATAGAGGCGTCCCATGGCGAACGCTGCCCGGTTACGGACAACGCGGATGTGTCGGATAAAGGATAGGGTCGGTTGGAGGATGACACCTAAGTATTTGACTTCCTTTTGCCAATCTATGTATTTGTTGTATATGGAGACTCTAGGGGGCGTCCGGATGAAGTCCATGGCTCTCCTAGATCTCGCAAAGAACATTGCTGCGCTTTTATCGGGATTAATTTCGATTCTCCACCGGCGGAACCAGCTTCCGAGCTGGTTGGTTGCTCTTTGGAGCCTATCGTTAATAGTTATGGGATCTCTACAGGTAGTATAGATTGCGGTATCGTCCGCGAACATAGCTAAGTGGGTGACTGCACTAGTTTTAGTGGAGAATCGTGGGATGTCACTCGTATAGAGCGAGTAGAGGAACGGTGCGAGTACCGAACCTTGGGGGACTCCGGCGCTTAAGGTGCGTCTTGAGGAGAGCGCACCATCAATACGATATCTGAATGAGCGATTAGTAAGATAATCGCGAATGATAAGAACGAGTCTATCGGGGATTCCTAGGTTCGCGAGTTTGTATATTAAACCCGCATGCCATACCTTATCGAAGGCTTTGGCGACATCAAAGAAGACAGTACCGGTGTACCGTTTTTTGCCGAAGCCATTGAGGACGGCTTCGGTAAGTCGGTGTACTTGTTGTACCGCGGTGTGTTTGGCGCGGAAGCCGAATTGCTCATCCGGTATGAGCTTCATCGACTCCATGAACGTTATGAGTCTAGCGAGGATTACTCGCTCGTAGACTTTCCCTAAGCTGTTGAGCAGACTGATGGGTCGATAGCTGCTCGGGAGATTACTGGGTTTTCCCGGTTTGCGAATACCTATTACTATTGCTTCCTTCCATTCGTCGGGGAAGGAGCAACCTAACAGGAGGAAGCAATACCCAATTAAGTTTAGTTATATACTAATCGGTTCAACCCCACCATTTATTTTATTTTGCCTGCGAACAAGTGTAACAAGCTTGAGCTAGAAACATTTATCTGATCGTTAATGAGGGTGCCATTGTTATGTTTTATAATCTCGATTTGTTCGCAGATGTTTAACTTAAGCCCTTTGTTTACCGTGCATAATATTTCGTAACTATGGTCATTAGGAACTTTATGACCGCTTTCTATCAAATGTTTGGCGAAATGTGAATTTTGTGGTTTATTATTCCTGAAAGCTGCCATATGTTCTTTAAAACGGGTTTCAAAATTACGACCAGTCTGACCCACATATGTATCATTGCATTCAGGACATTTTATTTTATAAACACCACACTTTTTCGCGCTTTCTAATTTATCTTTATTATTGCAAAGAATCTTCTTTAAAGAGTTACTACTTTTAAAACCTAATTTTATATTTGATTTTGATTTAAATATAGTTGAAATTCGTTCTGACAATGCTCCAAAATAGGTCAGACTGGCTTTGTACTTATTATCTTTGTAATGTGGCACCGCGTACAAATGTTTTGTCAATTGCAATTTCTGTTTATTTTTTAATATATTATGTACTAATTGCTTATCATAGCCATTGGAATGCGCCATCTGGTTGATTATTTGAAGTTCTTTGTTAAAATTCTTCTCACAAAGGGGGACGGATAAGAGTCTATGTATATGACTGTGAAAGGCGGCAAGTTTGTGTTGCCATGGGTGAAAAGAAGAAGCAGGTATGATCGTATCCGTATAGGTTGGTTTGCGAAAGATCTCAAAAGTATGTTTATTGTTAGACCGTGTAATAGTAAGGTCAAGAAAATTTAGCGAGTTATTCTGCTCTGATTCTAATTTGAAACTAATTTTGGGATGTTTGGAATTGATATTTTTAATAAAAATATCAAGTTGTCTATCCGTACCCGTCCAGCATATAATTATGTCATCCACATATCTATAATAGTAGAGGATGTTTTTATTTTGGACAATATTTTGATTTTCGAAGTGGTCCATGAAAATTTCAGCCATAAGTGGACTTAAAGGGGAGCCCATAGCTAAACCATCTTTTTGATGAAAGTAATGGTCATTAAATCGAAAATAATTTTGTTCCATACACAATTCTGTTAATTCTATTATTTCTGAAATCTCTCCAGGGTGTAAACATTTTTTCTCGAGTAGTGTGGTTAAAATGTTTATTGTTTCCTTGTATGGAACATTCGTGAATAAGCTATCAACATCAAGTGATACCAATTTACAAGTATTTGGTAATTTTATGTGTTTAATTTTATCGACCAGCTGGAGACTGTTTTTAAGGGCATGTATTGGCTGAAAGGATGTTTTTGACGGTATGATTGAATTTAAATATTTAGCTAGTTTATATGCTGGGGCGCCTATGTATGAGACAACTGGACGTATGGGGATATTATTTTTGTGGATTTTTGGCAAACCATACAACATCGGAGAGCGAGGATTCATCTCAGTGACCTTCAGTTTAGATGAGTTGTTGGGAAGTATATACTGAGTATTATTTACAATTTCTTTAAAAGACTGTGTAAATTTTTTGGTAGGATCTGAGGGTAACTTGACGAATTCTTCACATTGGATAACATCGTTAACTTTTTCCAAATAAATGTCACGTTTTAAAATGACTACGGTATTTCCTTTGTCGGCTTTAGAAATGACAAGGTTGTTGTTCGATATAGTTTTTTGAAGAGACTTAAGAGTTTTAGATTCAGCATTAAATGAGGGACAGATGGGGGTTGTTTTTATTTCTTGAGCAACTAAATTCCTAACAATGTTATCCTCTTTGTTTACGATCACTGCTAGTTCGGCATCAATAGCTAGGGTTTCTAACGATTTCTCACAGATGTTGTGGGGAATGTTATATTTTAAGCCTTTCTCTAAAAGTGTCATTTCAATGGCTGGGATGGAAACATCTGAGAGGTTCTTTACTCGGGGATAAAACGAATGTGGGTTAGTATTGACTGTGGAGGTAGATGTTTTATTATTATTGTTTGGGATATTACCGATTAAAGATTTTAACTTCTTACTTTGTGTAAGGTATTTTTTGTGAACTTCTACGGAAGCAAAGTCCCTAGCTTTCATGTCTAATAGGTCGAATTCTACATTGTGAAGTTTAAAAGAAAGTTCGGAATGAAGTATTTTAAGGTGGTCAGATAAATGTTTCTAGCTCAAGCTTGTTACACTTGTTCGCAGGCAAAATAAAATAAATGGTGGGGTTGAACCGATTAGTATATAACTAAACTTAATTGGGTATTGCTTCGCTTTGCGATTTTGGTCGTGGAGTCTATCTCCTGACGATGCTTCGGTTGCGGGGCGAAACAATTGTTGAGTTTGTGATAGTGAACGTATATAGTGCTTGTGTATCATGGTGGCGGTGGTGGAGGTTTGTGCATGTGTTTTTTACGACTCCTGCATGTATCAGGTATGATAACCGATTGTCCACTCTACATTTAGCATTATATATTTTTTCTATTTTACTTCATCGCGGATTATAGCAAAATAATTTTATTATTACTTTCGACTAAGGTAAGTCGACCCGCCTTGTGGTATCCGGGTGAGTAGAATAGACCAACCTCATTTCTTACCGAGGTTTCGTAAAAGGCGACTAAGGTAAGTTGACCCAGCGTATGGTATCCGGTTTTGTAGAATAGACCATCCTCTTTCTTACCGAGGTGTCGTAAAATACGACTAAAGTAAGTTGACGTCAGGCAGGCGGCCGGTCGTAAAAACGCAGCCAAATCATGTAACAGCGTGTTTATAACATGTTGTGCCGACCCCACTTAGAGTGGGATAAGGGCATGAAGATGATGCTCAGGTGTTACGACGAAAAATGATGACAATTTTGTTAATTGTGATACAAGTATATACATACCGTTATCCCATCCTATCCTACTTCACTACATATTATAAAACAAAGTCCATATTTCCGTATGTACGCATAAAACTTTAAAACTACGAAACCGATTTTGATGCGGTTTTTTTTAATAGATAGAGTGATTCCAGAGGAAGGTTTGTACGTATAATAACATTCAATACGAAGTAGAGAAATATTGTAATTTTTGAGGTTTCTGTAAATAATTACATTTTTTTCCGCTTACATTGCAAACGCAGGCTAAGCCCTACGAGATTTATCAAAATGATGTACTAAGTATTTGTACACCTTAAAAAGGTCTACAGAAAAGTCCGCGATGGTATATATCTATCTCTTATGGATAACCCACAATAGCAGTTTTTTTCATTTACTTTTTACGAAAAATGATGCCTTATGTTCAAAGCAATTTTTATACAATACAGCATTAATCCTTATCCAATTGAGTACCCTAAATAAATTGTTGATTTAATATAGATCAATATGGCCGTTTACAGCATGCAATTTAAGTGAATATTTTCAGAGATATTACAGATTTAAAATGCCGTGAGGACGCCGCGCTTCACCCTATAGCACTTCGAATCTTTTAGAGTTTGTTTAAAGACATTCTGTAATTAATTGTAAAAATAAAATACATTGGTAAAATGTAAAAGTAAATAAGTAGAAATGTACTATATGAGTTTAGATATTCCAAAGATAGCAGGAAATCGTCTTGGTATAGGGAGAGGAAATTGTTTTTCTCCAAATTTAACGCTTGCGAGCCACGGGCAGTAATGAATAAATCAAAACTACTGGATCGATTTTAATCATTTTTTTACACTGACTGACATGGGATATATATTTTATACCCGTGCGAAGCAAGGGCAGGCCGCTAGTATATTATAAATGCGAAAGTTTGTGAGTCTGGATGTGCGTTTTTACTGTTTAGTCGTGGAGTCTATCTCCTGACGATGCTTCAGTTACGGGGCTAAAGAATTGTTAAGATTGTGGTGGTGAATGTGTGCAGTGCTTGTGTATTGTTGTGTTATCGGTGGAGGGTAGCGCATGAGTTTAATCTTATTCTGCATGAATGAGAACGTATAGTACACTCTACATTTAGCATTACATATATTTTCTTCTATCGCGAATTACAGAAAAATAATATTTTCATTCGTTTTGGATGAATTTTGGCTCGATTATTCCTTACACTGGAATAACATATAGGCTATAGAAATCTTGTTAATTCTACAGGAATTAGATGGCAATAAAAAGCGCTATCTATTATCAACCTATCACGCTACAACAGTTCACGCGAATGAAGTCGCGGGAAGTAATTAGTTAGGTATATATAAAAATGTTATTACAAACTTCAGGACCTTGTAAATACGACGCAGTTTTGTTATGACAAGAAAATTATGCTTCTTATAAACTAAGTTAGTAAGTTAGTTGTAAGATGGGTGAATAAAATTGCTACAAATATTAGTGTTCAATAAGTAGGTATATACTTTGAGAAACACTGTTCATGCGTTGTACTATAAATCGGTGGCAATGTAGTTATTTTGAATGCAGATTTTTTCATGTAAACTTTTGTGGAATGTCAGCTCACTCTTTTTTAAAATGACTTACAAGATTGTATACAAGAATATTGTAAAAAAAAGAATTGGGCAGGTGGCTAGGTATTTTCAGATTTTTAGACCCTCCGTTCCCCAAATGAGCTACCATGACTTACAATTAATTGTCTTTTTTATTTAATGTAAATATTAGCATTTTTTTCTGTGCCCGAAAACAGGGATAAAACGACATTTATTTTTAATAAAACCTAACTAGATCGATTTTTTCCCCAAAAACCCTCTACATGCTGACTTTCATGAAAATCGATGTAAGTTTTTCCAAAATTCAGAAAAATATATACAAGATTAACTCATTTAGTAAAAATTATAATTTATTCTTTTTATATACGGACTTAATTTCTAATACATTTTATAATGAAAAATGTAAATAATATTTCGTGATAGTACATGTATTAAACATTATTATATTAAAGTAAATAATTGAGTCCGTATTGAAAATTAAACAACCCACAGTCAATTATTATAAAAAACAAAAATTGTCAAGTTTGAATTTTTGTGATATAGATAAAACATTAAAATCAAGTGCTGATCTTAAATCGCAATTTTTTTACAGGTTGTATTAATTTTCTTTTTTATTAATTCTTTCTTTTCTTTTAATTTAACGATTACATAAAATTAATATAGTTAAATTATATCTCTCAGTTGTCGTAACTTAATTTTGAAAGTTGTTATTACCTTTCATTAAAATACTACTTATTTTAAGTTGTTCAATGTATAATTTTAATATGTAGTGTGTATTTTGTTGGTGATCTAAAAATAAATAAATAAACTAAAAGCATCCACCACTAGATTGCATATATTGCGCTTTCCGTTTGATTACCAAATTAGATAAATAAATACGATATATCATCTAAGGATAAGATTCGGCGTGCGTCAATTTCACTGATCTCAGCACCTGACGGTTATCGGGCCTTTATAACAAGGTTAGACCATTCCGCCGTGACAGTCGCGCCGAACCTACCGTACTAAACGCGTCGCGCCAGAAGCCGGCATGACGGTTTAACGCGAACAAAACCGATAAAAAAACCTAGTTGTAAACAAATAAATGTTATATAAAATACCAATAAAAAATATAGGTCAGAAATAACCTGCGCCTTTAGTTTTAAAAGTGACCGTTGAGTTTTTTTTTTAATTTTTTGTTTTGTTGAACTGCATCTGTGAAAATGGGTTTGAAACCTGAAGATGATAAAAGACCTAGCAAGTTGGCGATTATGGATGACGACGATGACAGTGTACCACGTAAGTGTTTTTTAATTTATAATTAGTGAAATTATGGTATTCGGTGTTTTTTTTACGGAATTTAAAACTAAATTGTTTCTTATTAATAGTCTACTTTTTTTACGTAGGTGTTTTATTAGTCTCGTTTCAAATTGTAAGACTAAGTTATTCATTTTAAACCGACAATATTTTAGTTTAACTATAGCTATATCTTTTTTTAATAAGTATTGATATAATCCAATTAAATGAGTGTTTTTTCTATCTATACTTCTGTACTTTATAAAGCTAGAGTTTGTTTGATTTTTTGAACGCGTCAGGAACTACTGACCGATTTGAATAATTCCTTGAGTGTAAGATAGTCGATTTATTGAGGTAGGCTATAGAAGCTAAGATGAAAAGGAGAGGAACAGCTAGTCTTTTATAAAGTTACATGTAAGGTAACTTTAATGACTGTATAGTTGATGACAACGTACATTATTACCTTCGTTTGAAAAAAACATTGTTTTATT
Source organism: Morpho achilles (assembly GCA_947086495.1). NCBI lineage: Eukaryota > Metazoa > Arthropoda > Insecta > Lepidoptera > Nymphalidae > Morpho > Morpho achilles. Next base: position 14,116,237 of record CAMTZB010000015.1, read on the forward strand.
ATTTTATACCTTCGTAAAAAAAGATGACTTAACCGTTACATGTTGATGTGTGTTGTGTGGATGCAATATAATGTAACTTAGTAGATTTTTAATTTGACTTAGTTTTTATAAACGACTTATAATATATATGAAAAAAAATTTGTACGTATTGACCCTAAAATTAAGATTTATTAATAAGGAGATCCTAGTTAAAGACTGGAACATAATGTTCAAAAACTTAAAGTATATACAAAGTCCTTCTTTTCAAAAAGAGAGACATTTTTTGGGCGTCGTTTTTTTGTTCTGTTTACATTTTTTTAGCCATGATGGCTAAAAGTTAACCACATAAATTTAATCAGGGAGTCAATTAAAAAAAAAACGGTAATTTACATTTACAAATAATCATATTCTTTTCGGTAAAGGAAACTGTGTATCCGGTAACCTTACCATAAATATACTAAGTCAACCTTTCAAGTTTATTGTACTTTGCAAAAAATATTTTGTAAACATACGCTGCACTAGACTCGTTGTCACAGCTGTTTTGAAACAATACCCATGCAGATTGCAGATTATATTTATAGTATAAATAAAAATGCTAAAGTAATATGTTAGATTCCAAGCTAAATAATTATTGTATACAGATTTGTTAAAGTCGTTACACTGAAATATTGTCTTTGGTTAATTATTATTTTTATAATGTTGGTAGTTCGGTATAGCATGCAACGTTCAGATATTGTAATTTTAAGCTAGTCGTTAATAAAAACACCAACAATAAAGTAAAACCTCAATTCGTTATCCTAATCCTCAAAACCTAGATCGTAGCCAGACTTTGGCCGTTATCATATTAAAAAAATGATTACTAATTAATTTTTTTAGTTGTTCAATACAAATCCTTTGATTTGAAAAATTTTAAGGCTCGTTTGTACGTATCAGCAATTGATTTCTGCTACATCTTTATTTTTATAAATAAAGATGTAGCAGAAATCAAGCAAAAATAATATAATGCTTATGCATTATATTATTTTTGATCGATGTTTCCGCAGTTTACGGATAAAATGCTTTTCCGGAAGAAATGTTGGTGTTTTTTTTCAATAGGCAGTATTCACAACTACACTTGCATTATTATAATGTTAAAATACCTTCAATTTTTTACTTGTTGATTTAATTCCCAAAGTAATTAAATTATTTCGCCATACCAACGTAAACTGTAATAGACATACAGACTTTCGCATTTATGATATTAGTATGGATATTTTGGAATTCCTAAATTAAAACACAATATATTAAATATCTACGCGAGCCAATCAAATGACGACATGTTTATAACATGTTGTGTTGACCCCTACTTAGAGTGGGTTAAGGGAAGGAAGCTATTAAATATCTACGCGGCTAATATGGCTATATTTATTATTTTTATCAATGGTAGACAACTGTAGCTTCATACGTACGTACATTATACGTTTAACGTTTTCATAATTTAAAATTTTGAATTGTCTAGTAAGTAATTGCAATAAAATATTGTCAGTTTTTTGCTAAAACTGCCAGCTGAATATGTGAAATTAATTCTACGCTGCCATTAAATTAAGTATTTTACTTTTTAATGGAATAATTAAAATAAATTAAATAAAAATTAGAAAGTGAAATGGTCCAAAATAAAAAAGAAATCGTTTTATATACAGTACAAAAATTTTGCACGCGATAACTGTATAATATTCTGAGGAAGATTGTCTATTTCAAAGATCGATTATTTACAATAAGAATAATATATTGTTCAGAATATTATTGTTAATGCCAGACTCTGTCTGTGTGTTACGCTTTCACGGCTTCCACTTGACTAATATTGATGAAATTTGGCATAATTAAAATTTATACACCGGGGCTGTGATAGCCAAGCGGTGCGACCGTGTGAATCTCTATGAGATTATCATGGGTTCAAACCCGAATGGACACTAATGAGTTTTTCTATTAAAAACTTATGTGTTTAATTGATAATTGCAATTTATCAATAGATATTCGGTGAAGGAAAACATCGTGAGGAAACCTGCATATCTCTACAGAAGCCTAGGGATATGTGAAACCTAGCAATCCGCATTGGAGCAGCGTGGTAGGTCTCAGCTCCAATCCTTCTCTCCAAAAACGGAGAGAGGAGGCCTATGCCCAGCAGTGGGATAGTAACAGGCCGTTATTTACACCGGGGCTAACATTTAGCCGTGTGGTATCCAGCTGAGTAGAATAGTAACACCCTCATTTCCTACCGAGGTTGTCGTAAAAGGCGACTTAGGTAAGTTGACCCAGCGTGTGGTATCCGGCTGAGTAGAATGGACCACCTTCATTTCTTACCGAGTTGTCGCAAGAGGCGACTAAGGTAAGACGTCAGATAGGCGGCGGATTGGGATTAGGGCAGGAGGATGTTGATTACAGTAGTAATTAATTAATATTCTTTTGATGAGCGAATAGAATTTTCCGTGTTTTTTTACATTATGAACTAGTCTATGAACAAATTAATATGTATACCTGTCAATCATCATCTTCCTGCCTTTATCCCACTCTAAGTGGGGTCGGCACAACATGTTATAAACATGCTGTCACATGATTTGGCTGCGTTTTTACGACCGGCCGCCAGCCTGACATCAACTTACCTCAGTCGTATTTTACGACACCTCGGTAAGAAAGTGGGTGGTCTATTCTACTAAACCGGATACCACACGGTGGGTCAACTTACCTTAGTCGCCTTTTACGACACCTCGATAAGAAATAAGTTTGGTCTATTCTACTCAGCAGGATACCACACGGCGGGTTGACTTACCTTAGGCACCTTTTACGACACCTCGGTAAGAAATCTGGGTGTTCTATTCTATTCAGCCGGATACCACACTGCGTATGTATGCCTGTCAATAAAGAAAATAATAACAATTTTTCGCTGTGAAATGTGATGTCATAGTAGCTCATTTGGGGAACGGGCTGTCTAGACAGGTGAAAATACGTCGTTCGAGCCCCATCTGCCCTATCCTATTACTTTTTCATTTTCTTTTTAATTTTTTTTTAATTTTTATTATATCCGATTATTTAATTTTTATAAAAATTCCGAGCGAGGCTTGGTCACTCAGGTACTCTGAATTTAATTTAGCAGATCCAGTTTCGTTGATATTATCTGTCATCTAAAAAACATTTACTATTCAAGTCATATAAATAAATAAATAAAATACATTGGTAATTACACTAAATACCTGTTTTATAATGGTTTATTAATTTATACGATATTACAAGAGGTGCGATGATTTTAACTACGAAAATTGGTTTAATTGCTAGTACAATTACTTATACTGCTGTAATGGCAAAACTAAAATTGATTGCGTAATTTTATCATAGAATCTTATATCCAAACCCACAAACGACTTACGTACTGTTACAAGGCGCAAAGGAACCGCAAGCTTACGTCGGTTCCTACTTTGTCTATACATGTATTATGTACAAAAATTAAATTACTTAAAATGTACTGTGAAACAAATGGAAGAATACCTATTTCCTTAAACTTCTCTCGCAGGGAAACACGCGGACTTAAATTGTAAATGCCACGTATGGCTCTTTTTTGCAACATTGTTTTTCTCTTTAAGTAAGTAACGGCCTGTTACTATCCCACTGCTGGGCATAGGCCTCTTTTCTCCGTTTTTTTTTTGGAGAGAAGGATTGGGGCTACGACCTACCACGCTGCTCCAATGCGGATTGGTAGGTTACACATATCCCCAGAATTCTCTAGAGATATGCAGGTTTCCTCACGATGTTTTCATTAACCGAAAAGCGTGTGATAAATTGCAACTATCAATTAGACACATAAGTTTTACTAGAAAACTCATTGGTGCCTGCCCGGGGTTTGAACCCTAGATCTCCTCGAAAGAGGCGCACTGTGATACCGCTGTGCTACCACAGCTTTCTCTTTAAATTTTGCCGTTTTTATATATTCTTATGCACAAGAATTAAATTACAAATAAAACCGAAGAACCGAATACCGAAGAATCTACGACCGAATCAGTTAATAGTAGTCACAGTACATTACTTTTCGCCTGCCATCCATATCCGTAGTCATTCTAGGAAGAATATGTTTAAACTTATCAGGAAGCGCCGCCTTATCAGGAAGTAAGGAGCGCCTTTTTATTTTCGTCTTATTAGATCCGTAGCCAGCTACTTAATTATTGCTGTTATTAATAAAATATATTAATTGATGATGGATAAATGAATGTTATTTTACGCATACATGGATTTACTTTGTTTAATAAAACTGTGGCGAGAATAGTTAACCTCAAAATAAATTACTCGAACTAATTTCATTATGATAAGGCATTGGTCGTGCTGATAAATTTTCCATTTAAATATGTTCTATTTTGTCTTAACCTAAATTGAATTTATTTATATTTTACATGTACATTGTTTTTCCCGCTTGTTTTGTCACGTCTTCTTACCGCCACCTTAACATTCTCATCTCATTCGCACTCTTCTTTCTTTCGTCTTATTCATTGCCGAACATTCTGGTCCATACAGTGACGACAAGTTTTATTATACAGATATTTATTATATAGTATTACTAGCGGCCTGCTCCGGATTTGCACGGGTTTAAAGTATATAGCCTATGTCACTTAGTGAAAAAATTATTAAAATCTATCCAGTAGTTTTGATTTATTCATTACTGCCCGTGGCAGCGCTATAAGGCGAAGCGCGGCCTCCTCGCGGCATTTTAAATCTGTAATATCTTCGAAAATGTTCATTTAAATTACATGTTGTAAACGCCCATATTAATATATATTAAATCAACAATATATTTAAGGTACTTAATTGGATAAGGATTAATGCTGTATTGTTAAAACTTGCTTTGAAATAAGTTTCTTCATTATTTTTCGTAAAAAAGTGACTAAAAAACGCTATTGTGGGTTATCCATTAGAGATAGACATATACCATCGTGGAGTTTTCTGTAGACCTTTTCAAGGTGAACTAATACTTAGTACATTATTTTGATAAATCTCACAGGGTTCAGCCTGCGTTTGCAATGTAAGCGGAAAAAAATATGATTATTTACGACATCACATTAGAAACTTCAAAAATTAAAGTATTTCTCTACTCCATATTGAATGTTATTATACATATAAACCTTCCTCTTCAATCTCTGCAAAAACCGCATCAAAATCTGTTGCGTAGTTTTAAAAATTTAAGCATACATAGGGATATAGGGACATAGGGACAGACACAGAAAGCGACTTCGTTTTATACTATATAGTGATACAGAATATTTTTTAAACATCTATTGCACCATAAAAATGCACTGACCTAATATTCCTACGTAATAATGAAGTGAAATTATAGCCTACTTTCGATAATGACTAATATTAGCTTATTAACATTATCAAATTAGTTATGGTGTTTAAAAGCACCTTAAATAATTGGCATCTAAGAAATTGTGATTCAGATGTTTATAGCAAGAGTGAGTCAAGTTAGAAATGTTGCTACACCTTTTGTGAAACAATCGATAGTGATAAGCGAGAGGTAATAATGTAATTTATTATTTTCCCAAGGTGCTATACTGAACAAAATGTATTAGAATCACTGATGTATTATATTTCTTATAACAATGATGTGTGATCGTGTTGAGACTGAATGTTAATTAAGTAATAACACAGGTTTTTAAGTATACTTAATACCAATAAGTGCTAACCAAACCAATAGATTTATGTTAGATATCATCATTCTCCTGCCCTTAGTTTACCATAAAACACTACGACACCTCGGTAAGAAATGAGAGTTTCTATTCTATACACGGCGTTGCATCCTTATTGCAGTGGATTCGATAATTTAGATTATATATATATATATATATATATATATATATATATATATATATATATATATATATATATATATATATATATATATATATATATATATATATATATATATATATTGCTGTAGCTGTAGGTAGCCGAGCGGTAACACCGTGCGACTCTTTCGAGGAGATCACGTGTTCAAATCCGGGCAGACACCAATGAGTTTTTCTGTTAAAATCTTGTGTATAATTGATAATTACAATTTATCAATCTTTTCGGTGAAGGAAAACATCGTGCATATCTCTAGAGAATTCAGGAGATATGTGTAACCTACCAATCCGCATTGGAGCAGCGTGGTAGGTCTTAGCTCCAAACTTTCTCTCCAAAAACGGAGAGAAGAGACCTATGCCCAGCCTATTTAAGTTTATCTAAAACAGACCGACAGACTCAGACTTTAATAATAAGCAGTGATAATAGCCAAAACATATTTGAAATATTCAGAGTACAAGGCCAAGGTAATATTTTCTTAGATAATAATGTAAATACTCAATTGTGTTTACACCTTTGTAAAGTTTACCTTGGTTTCGAGTTTAATCTGAACATGACAGTCTTGACAAAATAAATGTAGGCTCTTACAAATATTGTGTCACTTCGCTGAAAATTCGTATTTCTGACCGATTTGAGGCATTACAGTCAATTTGGATTACGCTTAAAGAAGTTGCTATCCCACTACAGTCTATTACTATCTCACTTCTGGGTAAAAATTAAGGAGAGGAAAAATCATTATTCTCCTGCCCTTATCCCACTCTATAAATAGGGTCGGCACATCATGTTTTAAACACGTTGTTACGTGATTTAGCTAGTTGTTACGACCGGCCTCCCTGACGTCATTTTACCTTAGTCGCCTTTTACGACACATCGGTAAGAAATAAGGGTGGTCTATTCTACTCAGACGGATACCACACGGCAGGTCAACTTACCTTAGTCGCCTCTTCTTACAACACCTCTGTAAGAAATGAGGGTGGTCTATTCTACTCAGCCGGATACCACACGGCGCGGCGGGTTAATTTACCTTAGTCGCCTTTTACGAGACCTCTGTAAGAAATTAGGTGTTTAATACGTTAGTTACGCTCCGTAAATATAACGATAGATCGTACTTTTATATATTGAAATTTTATTTACTTACTTTATGAAATTTATAACTGAAGCAAAAGGAACGGCGCGGAGGTTGTGGCAATTAGATGTGAGGAAGGAAGGTTGTTATGGGGACAGAAAAGACGCCTTTTAATTCAGTGGTAATTTATGCGTTAAGTTGATAAGTTGTTGAAAATTGAAGAACTTTTTGAGAGGATAGTTTTATTTAATTTAATAATTTACCTCCAGCGAATCCTTAACTTTAGACACATAGCTCGGAAACACGCAAACCTGGAGAACTTATTGATAAGATGCAAAGTAAAAGGCAAGAGACCCATGGGGTGGAGTTCAAAGACCCCCTACATAAATTTAGCTTCATAATACCTGTAATCCATAACATAAGTATTAAGTTACTTTTGTGACTGCCAACCGTGTGTATTATCCCATAGTATATCAAATCTATATATGATTTCTAACTGCTGAATTATCGAGAATCAATCATTCATTCCGCCACGTGCGGCCGTCTTGCGAAACAATTACAAATAACTTTATCGTCGATATTAACAATTGCCTCGATAACAACTTACGAAATGTCACCCGAGTACGAAATATTAGTTTATTTTCCAATATATTATGGAATTTCGTGTCAAGGATGTCAATTTCTCAAGTCGTTTTAAATGCGAACGGGACGTGCCACGTGTGTTGGTCACGCCGCCGAAACCCTAGATAAATATGGTTATAAATCAAATCAAAATCAAATCAAATCTTCTTTATTTGCAGATTATGGGTCATATAAAGGTCTTAAAATTAATTAAATACAGCCATAAACTGCCATAGGTGGCGTGCAAATGTCAAAAATATAAATTTATAAGTTGCATAAATTACAAAATCAGTCAAAATATAATAAAATATAAATAGTTCAGTCCAAATATTAAATTATAAAATTATGTAAATTCAAATAAAAATGTCAAAAAGAAAATCATTATATACTACAATTAACTAAAAATTCATTGATATCGTAACAACATAGTTCCAAAAGGTAATTAAACAATTTAATTTTAAATTGGGTAAAAGGCAGTTTCTTTAAATCGTCAGAGAGCTTATTATATAATGTTATTGTCATGCAGTAAACATTTTTTTGGAACAATGTTAGTCTTTGCGGGGGTAACACAAGTATTACTTTATTTCGGCGAGTTTTCTGCTTAAATAAATTAATATTTCTTTTTGCAAAAATACAAATTTCCAAGATATATAAGCTTGGTAAAGGTAATATCTTTTTTTTTTTAAACAAAGGCCGGCAAGGATCAATTACGCCACTACCACACAGCGATCTAATACATTTTTTTTGTACTTTAAAGGCTTTATCCATGTCAACAGAGTTACCCCATAGAATAAGTCCATATCTAAGTATGGAGGCCACATATCCGTGATATGCACTTGTAGCAACTTCCTCCGATATTGTATTACGGAGTCGATACAGTACATAGACAAACCTATTAATTTTACTACAAATTACCGTGATATGTTCCTTCCAGTTACAATGTTTGTCTACAATGATTCCTAAAAATTTAGCTGTAGGTATTTCCTGTATTATTTCATTATTGTACTGTATATGGAGATTTCTGGGTTTGCTTTTGTGGGTTTGAAATTCTATTAGTTTTGTTTTATTTAAGTTTATAGAAAGATTATTTTCATCAAGCCAATTTATAATTTGTTTTAAGTCATCGTTTATTTCCTGTTCAAATAAATTATTATTATTGCCTTTGACAATAAGTGTAGTGTCATCAGCAAATAATATTGTTTCATGTTTTGTGACCTTGGATAGGTCGTTTATATAAAGTAGAAACAATAACGGACCTAATATACTACCCTGTGGCACACCAACTGTAGTAGGTTTATATGCTGATCTATATATTACTCTACGTTTATTGTGTAATGAAGTTATTTCTACGCATTGTTTTCGATTATGCAGATAGCTTTTAAACCAGTCATACCCTGGTCCTCGTATACCATATTTATATAATTTATCTAAAAGAATGCCATGATTGACACAGTCAAAGGCTTTAGACATATCTAGAAAAATGGCAACGACTGAATATTTATTGTTTAAAGCTTCAGTTACTTTCCAAATTAAATTAAAACACGCTAATGTAGTTGAACAGTTTTTTTGAAATCCAAATTGGTTCTTTTTTAAAATGTCATGTTTAACTATGTAGTCATTAACTTTTTGGAACATAGTTTTTTCAAAGATTTTAGAAATAATTGGCGTGAGAGTGATTGGTCTATAATTTGTAATGTCGTTGAGAGCATCCTTTTTGTGCAAGGGTTTAACGATAGAGTACTTTAACTTATCGGGAAATGTACCATCTTGAAAAGAAAGATTTATTACATAAGATAGTGGCTGGCTCAGAGCGGCTGCACATTTTTTTACAACTTTAGTTATGACACTGTCATAACCAGTAGAGTTAGTATTTTTAAGATTCATAATTATTTTATATATGTCACTTTCATTTATGGGAGTCAAGAAAATAGAGTTTTCATTTTGTGGAATATTTTTTAATGAATTAATTGTTTTAGTATTGTTTGTTTTAGTTTTAGTAATGTTAATAAAGTAGTCATTAAATTTTTTTACTATAGTATTAGGATTATTATATGTGATGGAGTCTATTTTAATTTCGTGTATGTCATTCAATTTCTGATTATCATTAAAACTATTTTTAATTAACGTCCATGATGCTTTACATGTATTTTTTGACTGTTTTATATAATTTAAACTTCTTAGTTTTTGTGATGTGAATATACAGTGTTTTAAGGTTTTTGTATATAAATTATATTTTTTATAATTATTTTTCTTTTCAGTTTTTGAATGAATATAATTAATGTATAAACGTCTTTTATTAACGCAGCATCTTTTAATGCCCTTTGTAAGCCAGCTTGTTTTAATACATTTTTTTACATTTTTAATTAAAATATTTGGGAAACACAAATCGTAAAAAAGAGTAAACAACTCATAGAACTTATTAAAAGCTGCATTTGTTTCTTTCTCTTCGTATACTTCATTAAAAGAAAGAGACGATATATATTTACAAAATTTTTCTAAGTTTTCATGACTGTAGTCTCTTCTTTGTTCGTACCAAAATTGATTCGGTTTAAATACTTTTCTTAAAACAAGTTCGCAGCGAACACTTTGACAAGTGTTATGATCGGACAATGCCATTTGGTGTACATCGGGAGAAACTATGCTAGTCGCTATATTACTCATAATAAGGTCTATGCATGTGTTCAGTCTTGTTGGTTTATTTATGTGATTACTAAAATTGTAGTTTGAAAGTATTGAAATCAATTCCGAAGTATATTTATTTTGTTTTAGAACATTGATATTTATGTCTCCACATATAATTGTCATTTTATAATTTTGTTTAGTGACTTTTTTTAGTAATATGTTTAGTCTGTAAAAAAAACTATTTATATCTGACGAGGGCGTCCTATACACGCATATTACATTTAAATTATACATAGGAATAAAAATACCACAGCATTCAAATTCATATTTTTTTTGTATATCGATAAGATTCATAGGAACATTTTTTATATAGTTTTTCGTAAGAATACAAGTACCTCCCCTTTTTTTATCTTGGCGGCAATAAGCTGCCGATACATTGTAATTAGTCAAATAAAGGTTTAAGATTGAATCGCTTCTAATGAATGTCTCACTAAGGCATACTATATCTATTGATCCTAGACTTGATTGTAATTCGAGAATAGCTGATTCTAATAGATCTTTTTTATTTAGTACCCCCGCAATATTTTGGTGTAGTATAGTTATTACACACTTATTATTCTTTACGAAAAAATGAGTTACCGTTCTTAGGTGAATTCAGACTGTCAGTTATTTTTTTAAAGTAATAAGGAATAGTGCCCTTTTTAAAAATTTTATTTTCCGTTTCTTTTTCAGGAATAACGTTTTTTTGGTCAATTTTAGGGAAATAGTACAGTATACTGCCTTTGTCATAAACTTCTTTAGAGTCAGATTTTTTATTAGGTAAATAGCGCTGTTTAGAAAAATTTAGAAATGTACTATAATAATCATTAACATCAATCTCATAATTTAGAGATTTTGCAAAATTTTTTATGGTGTTATCCGTTATTCCATTGTTATTATTGTAGTAAATAAATTTACAGTTAGGGTAATTTAGTAGAAGTGTTTTAATGTTATAATTTAATAAAGAAGTATTGAGATGTGGATTATAAAGGACTTGTAATATATATACATTTGTTTGTTTTAAGATATTCAATGTCGTTGTCAAATTTTTTAATAGTAAAATGGGGTTTCTGTCATTTGTGCCGAGCGATAGGATAACTCTGTCATTATTGTTAAGAGGCTGGCTACGTGATTGAATCGTTTTAAGTATATCAAATGACTGTGCGTTAGGTTTTATAAAGCCTGTGATGTCGTAGGTATTATTCCATTTTCCTTTCCTCGAATTCCATAGTTCTATTGAAAGACCAGAAGCCTGTTGATCTCCGAAAATTCGAATTTTTTTCCTTTCAATACTTTTAGTAGTTAAGATGCTATCAAAGTTTTCTTTTGTGATTTTAGAAGGTTTGGACTTTTTTATATTCAAATCTGGTGTATCTCTTTCTAAAGTTAGTTTTTTCCTACATGTGGATTTTTCTGTACCCCCCGATTTTATTTTATTTTCTGAGCTTAAATTAATATTCTTTTCTAAAATTCCACTTTTGTCTTTTAATTTCATGTTTGTTTCTGTGATATTCATTTCCAAAGATTTTCTATTTTTTTTAGATGTCAAAGGGGTTCCATGTGGACTATAATTAACAGATTTTAACAATCTTATTGTCTTTCCATGTTGCTCTAATAGATTTTTTAGTTTCTTGTTCTCAAAATTCAGGTTTTCTATTTCTTCGTGGGCAGACATTAGCTCCATGTTCAGATTTTCTATTTGGATACGTAAATCTCTTATTAAATCAGGATCTTCTATTGATATATTTGGTAAACTATTCATAGTGGAATTCATTTGTGATGAGGTGGAAATATCTACAAGCGAATTCGCTCTTCTTCTACGTGTATTTATGAACGACATAATTGTTTTATTGAATTCACTCGTTACGTATACATAAATAAGATGTTAATTAAGTAATATAGTAATAATTTACAGAATTAACCGTTACTTTGCGGAGATCCATAATACAAAAGTAATAATAAAATTATTTTGCTATAAGCCGCGATGAGGTAAAATATCTTTGCGATTTTGTCGTGGAGTCTACTGATGAGGCTCCTGATGATGCTTTGGTTGCGGGCGAAACGATTTAGTTTGTGATAGTGAACGTGTGTAGTGCTAGTGTATTGTGGTGGAGGTGGAGATGGTTTGTTCATGTGTTTTTACCAATTCCTGTATGTATCAGGTATGAAAACGGATTGTCCACTCTACGTTTAGCATTATATATATTTTCTATTTTACTTCATCGCGGATTACAGCAATATTATTTTATTATTAGTTTGGTTTTATGGATATCCGCAGAGTAATGCCTAATTCTATAAATTATAAATTAGCGTATACTCATTAAAAATTATTGTAATTTTTTAAACGTTGTCTATTTTTGATTCGTAAATATTAAATACTGATAAATATTTCACGAAGCGATTGCAGTTCGACCTTCATCCCATTATGGAAGTTTGTCCTCTGGCATTGATGCATTCTCAACGAATATCATATTGGACAATCTTTGCTTATTTATTGGACATCACATAGAAAACTCTAGTTCTGTCCTCATAAAAAAACATGCATCAAGTTAAAGTTAAAATACCTTTTAAAAAAACTTGTGACTCATGAAATATATTTCATTCTACAAAAGTAAAAGTAAAATTATTTTGCTGAAATCCAATCCGTTCAAATACCTTATACATGCAGGAATCGAAAAACACACAAACTTCCACCACTGCCCCAACAGTACACACGTTCGCTATCACAAACTCAACAATCGTTTCGCCCCGCAACCGAAGCATCATCAAGCCATATACTCCACGACAAAATCGCAAAGCCTTTCATTCTGTAATGACTCTGCTATTGGTTCGCATTTACACGAAATTATGCGGTAAAAACATGATAATCTGATATCCTACTGAAACAAAATAATTAGTTAAAAATATGTTCATACAATATTTTTTTATATATAATATTAAAGTACATTTCTCATTCATAAATAAAAGAGTTGATATCATTTAAACTTGCCTAATTACGTTCTATGTAAGGAGACAGGTGGCCAAAGCTGTGTTGTAACATTGGTATTTAAAGATTGAATTATTATAGAAAAATGTCTTTTTGGGAAATTTTCTTTTTACGTTCATTAAACAAAAGTAATTATTAGAGCTTATGAAAGAGCTAAAGTACAAAATTGAATTCAACGAATTTTTGAAGCGTTTGATGAGGGCTTGTATTGTAGATATTTTTTTAACATATTACAATTATTATATTCCCATTTATATAATATTCCCCGCATTAACTACGTTGACTTGACAGTTTATGGCAAATATAGTGTTTTATATTTAATATAAATTTTATTATTTTTTTAATGCCTAAAAACAGGAATAAAACGAAATTTCTTTATACATTACATATATATTTCAATATTAAAGATTTAAATAATAAATATATATGGGACACTTACACACACGGTCGTCCGTCCCCAAAGTAAGTAACTTAATACTTGTGCTATGGGTGACAGACAACTGGTGAATATATACTTATATATTTTTTAAATACATACTTAAATACAAATATAGTTGTAAACAAATATTGTGACTACTGAGGCATGCAGTCTTTTGTATTAATTTAGCATAACGTAATATTTATGTGTGCTAAGCGAATAATGAGGCATCTACACAAATAATGATTCATTTGACCGTATGTTTGTCACCGGCTTAGCTTTGTCAAAGGATGCTATGGCATGTGCACAAGTAGGTAAACACGCCTATTTCTAACAATACACACAATAGATAGCAACGTAGTATTCCGATATTAGAGGCAATTTTGGGTAAAGGTGCGTTAGGGCTGAGATCAGTTGCCTTTTACGACATGATTAAATAGATTAAATACATAGTTAAATTGATATAAACTTTTTCCTTTTCTCTATATTACCCGTATTCTCTTTCTTCTTCAATTCTTGTCCTTTTCCTTCTGTTACTCAAAGGTTGACTAGAAGAGATCCCTTTTAGGGTTAAGTCCGCCTTTATACATGTGATTTTTATTACTTTTTCTTTCTCTTTTCTGACTATATGTATAAAAAGAAATAAATAAATAAAATAAATAAAGTTGACCCAACGTTTGGTATTCGGCTGACTAGAATAGACCTCCCACTGTAAGCGGGCTAGGCACAACATGTTATAAGCATATTGTCACATGATTTGGCTACGAATTCTACGACCGGCCGCATGCCTGACATCAACTTACATTAGTCGTATTTTACGACACCTCGGTAAGAAAGAGGGTGGTCTATTCTACTAAACCGGATACCACACGGTGGGTCAACTTACCTTAGTCGCCTTACACGACACCTCAGTAAGAAATGAAGTTGGTCTATTCTACTCAGCCGGATACCACACGGCGAGTCGGCTTACCTTAGTCGCCTTTTACGACATCTCGGTAAAAATTAGGGTGGTACTATTCTATTCAGCCGGATACCACACGGCGTAAATACTTTTATGTTCAAAATTAGAATTTGGGAAAAAAATTGTGTCATACTGAATTCCATGCAGGCAAAGTTGCTCGCACAGCTAGTTTCTCATCAATAAAAACTGGTCCTAATAATGACGCAATTAAGACAAATACATAAGTATAACAGGTTAAATTGCGCTAAAATATTTTCGTATCGTTTTCTTTATATTCTGCTAAACGTATTTGTTGATATGAAACGGACGCTGTACATATGGCTTGTAACAGACTCGTAATGGTATGGGTTAACGATTTCACAACTTAATTGCTGATTGTCTTCGAGTTACGTAGTTATTTGTTAAGTATACATCCGTTCGTCCTTCTTAAACCTTTGTTTATGTGTATAATGTGAAATCCATAAGTGACACTGCACCCTGCATAAAGATTTAAATCTATATCCTACTACATAATAACGAAAAAAAGAAAATAACTAGAATTATTCTAAGAAAGGATTTAAATAATAATATCTGGGTGACCGAGCTTCGCTCGGTAATTTTTTACAAAAAAAAACTTTAAAAAAACAATTATTTAGCTGGGATCGATCCTTGGCACTCACATGTCTCGAGGCTGCCCGCTAACCGAATAAGCTACGTCGACTTGACAGATAATGGCGAAAATTCAATTCAATATAAATGTTAGTGTTTTTTAATGCCCAAAAATAGGGATAAAACAATATTTTTTTACATAAAACCTAGCTAGATCAATTTTTCTCCCCCAGAACCTCCTACATGCTGGAAAATCGTTGGAGCTGTTTCCGAGATTCGGAAAATATATATATATACAAGATTAACTAATTCAAATATTAAGAAAGATAAAGGCACCTCTATTAATGCAGTTTTGAAATTGAAATCTAGGTTCAAAAAGAGACAAATGTCAGAGTCAGGATTTTTAAATCTAAATAAAAGTGCTTCGATAACGCCGGTATACATCAATATTGATCCAGCGAATCAACTTACCGATATCAACTAATTGAACAGAAATCTTGCTTGTCGTAATGAAGGAAGAGCAAGAATGCTATAACAAATTCCAACAGCAATGACATTGAGGTTGAATTTAGCCATTTAGATCTTCCAACTTCATTCCGAAATAATTTAATGCAGCACTCTTCTGGAATATTTTTATATTCAGACTAGCAGCCTGCCCCTGCTTCGCACGGGTATAAAATATATATCCCATGTCAGTCAGTGTAAGAAAAATGATTAAAATCGATTCAGTAGTTTTGATTTATTCATTACTACCCGTGGCCCGCACGCGTTAAATTTGGAGAAAAACAATTTCCTCTCCCTATACCAAGACGATTTCCTGCTATCTTTGGAATATCTATACTCATATAGTACATTTTTACTTATTTACTTTTACATTTTACCTATGTATTTTATTTTTACAATTAATTACAGAATGTCTTTAAACAAACTCTAAAAGATTCGAAGTGCTATAGGGTGAAGCGCGGCGTCCTCACGCATTTTAAATCTGTAATATCTCCGAAAATGTTCACTTAAATTGCATGCTGTAAACAGCCATATTGATCTATATTAAATCAACAATTTATTTAAGGTACTCAATTGGATAAGGATTAATGCTGTATTGTATAAAAATTGCTTTGAACATAAGGCATCATTTTTCGTAAAAAGTAAATGAAAAAAACTGCTATTGTGGGTTATCCATAAGAGATAGATATATACCATCGCGGACTTTTCTCTAGACCTTTTCAAGGTGTACAAATACTTAGTACATCACTTTGATAAATCTCATAGGGTTTAGCCAGCGTTTGCAATGTAAGCGGAAAAAAATGTAATTATTTAGAGAAACCTCAAAAATTACAGTATTTCTCTACTCCGTATTAAATGTTATTATACGTACAAACCTTCCTCTGGAATCACTCTATCTATTAAAAAAAACCGCATCAAAATCGATTGCGTAGTTTTAAAGTTTTATGCGTACTACGGAAATATGGACTTTGTTTTATAATATGTAGTGATATGTTAAGCACGTGGTTACCTACTTGCTTTATATTCAGAGGTTTCCAGCAAACGCGTGCGGCAAATCATTAGGCTATCGACTTAAATGTTTCACGCCATATGTCACTGATCTCTGACCTGGCCTTGTTAATGGATTTAAAAAATAATATGATTTACTTCTACTTTTACCTAACTTGTACAGGTTGATATATTATAAATGGAGACAGCGATTGACCGAAATCTTTATTATGTAGAACATTCGAGACAGAAAAATCATCATTTAAAGTTAACCAAATCCTGGAGCGAAACAAAAAGAACAAATTCCTATAGTCATTTCTAGGTTATCCTATGTACACCTAATATACGCAAACAAACTCAATTCATATTTTATGTTTAATATTAATATTTATTATTTTCAACATATATTGTTTAAACATAAACAGTAAACCTAAATTAATTACCTGAAATTATTTTTATCAGAGTTATTGACAATAAATTCGAAACCTATGCGTCAAATTTTCGACATTCACGCAATATACCGTATATTGCGTGAATGTCGAAAATTTGACGCATTTCGTTTGTACTAAAGGTTATTGAATTTTAGCCCAAAAGAAAACAAACAACGATAAAGATAAGGTATTTTTTAATATAACAAAAAAATACGGTATTTCTAGGTAGGTAGGGAAAAAAATACATATTACATTATTAAAAAAGAGTTCTTATTCGAACAGTACAATACATAGATGTGATTCTTTGGATAGATATAGTAAAATACTTTCTAATATACATATCAAGATATATCTCGATACCATAGACAAGTTCGTTAGTGTTAAACAGTTTTTTTGTTAATCGCCAATTGCCTTTTTAATACTTCCGACTTGTTAGAGTTCGACAAGCATAATTTCGCGCCAATTTTCCCGTAATACCGTTTCGTGTCACTGTAATTATGATTCACAATGCAAATAGTTGTTTATTTAACAAGATGCGGATCAGAGAGCCGCTGCAGTCACGTGTTTTTGTTAATAGAATACGTTTACTTTCAAAGTGATGTAATGTAATGCTGCACGGTGCGCACGCGCATTCGTACCATTCACGTGTATTATCTATGACAGGGACACGCACGTGTTTGTGTCCGTTACGGAATCTGTGCCGCCAATATAGAAATTATAATTTAAAAAATCTACAGTACTTTTTATTCGCTGGCCAGTTGGCGCAACTCCGCGGATCGCGGGTTCTATTCCCGCCGAGGGCGAACATTTTCTATAAAAAATTGCTCTTCGAACCTGAGTGTGTATTTGTATTTAAGTATGTATTTAAAAATTATATATGTATATATTCACCAGTTGTCTGTGACACATAACTCAAGTTTTAAGTTATTTACTTTGGGGACAGACTACCGTGTTTTTGACACTTATTTAGTAGGTGTAACAGCAACTTAGTTTGCGTCAAATTTAGTGTTCAAATATACGTATACTTTTTGCAGTACCAAAGGGAATACTACTGTATTGAATTAGGCGTTACTTTGCGGAGATCCATATTACAAAAGTTATAATAAAATTATGTTATCCGCGATAAAGTAATAAAATAAATATACATATATAATGCTAAATGTAGAGTGGAGTATCTGTTTTCATACATGATATACGCAGGATTCGTAAAATCACATGCACAAACCTCCACCCCAATACACAATACACTACACACGTTCACTATCATAAACTCAACAATCGTTTCGCCCCGCAATCGAAGCATCAGGAAATTGACCCCACGATAAAATCGCAAATCTTATTAAGCAAAGTCTATCTCCTGATGACTCCTGATGACTTGTGGTCAGAATGGATAACGACAACCTGCAAAATGGAAAAAGCCAAGAAAAGATCGTCTAAAACATGAGGAATATTAAGGGTTATTTACTTGAATAAAGTGTATTTTTAATTGAATTTATATGTCATTTATATGAATTTATATTTACATTTCTTTGTGTATCGTATAACTTTATGTTCTTTATATTTTCGTTAAGTTTGCTATCAACCCAGCCATCGTATTTCAGAAGCATAGTGTTTCAGTATTTGCGTTATTAACTTAATGAAAGTTTTCTTTGTAATTTATCGACATTTTCTATATATATTTTTTTAATGTTTAATGAGACTTAATTATTATATTCTTGAATATTGCAAGTGTTCCACCAGTCACACTGTATATGCATAACCGGATAAATTTAAGGAGTGCCTTCAAATTGCAGACACCTAAAGCTGCGCGTGACATTTCTGGCATCGTTGCCATGTTAAAATTACGAAATATGTCCATAAAAGTCTCCAGAGGCCACACTCCATTAATTATAACTTTATTCAATGAATTAAAGCAGGAAACGCAGTGTTGCTATGCAATACCTACATATTAAATATAATCTACGCGCAGCATGTACCAATCGAATATTTGAAATGACATAATCTGAACACTTGAGATTAACAAGGCTCGCGGATGGTAAAAGAGTGATGTTTTATCATTTATCTCATTGATCTGGATGATGATATTTATTGGTACATGATCTTATCACGCTGATTAAATCATTTGCGACAGAAGAAAGGATATGTCTGATAAGAGAATTCTGTGATTATTGTATCATCTGCTAACCCAATAAGTGCGTATAGAAACTTGTTGCGTATGAAACTATGTATTTTTTATTGTTCAAATTATAACGGAAGTTTAAGTAGTCTCATACAATACATTCTCCCATGATTCTGCTTCTCCCGCCTTGAAATCATAATGTCAAATACATTGTCCTGCGTTAATAACGTTTTTAGTTGAAATTTTGAACGTAAAAGACGTTTTCATAAATGTGAAGTTTGTCGTTTTTACTTTATTTAGATTAAGTTTTAGATTTAAGTAACAATGGTCGCCATTGAAAACCAGCGTTGAAGTACTCCTTAACTCTTTACTCTTAACTCTCCTTAATTTGTATTTAGGTATATATTTAATAAATATATAAGTATATATTCACAAGTTGTCTGTTAGACTGTTAACCATAACACAAGTATTAAGTTACTTACTTTGGGGACGGACGACCGTGTGTGTAAGTGTCCCATATATTTATTTATTTAATTTAAGCTGAATGGTGGCCCAATTCGTAACGTCACATTTCTGTATATTTGTCTTATTTTTACTGTTCTCTACTTTATTGTGACGTTATTAATAAAAGTTGTACTAGGCTATTTATACAGACAGTATTGGATTTGCCTAAACATTATACAAACTTTTACTTATGGTCAAATAGTTGGTCTAGATAAGTAATACGTTGAATTGAGTCCTAAATACTATATAATCAGACGTCTGCGTTTAGTTCACTTGAGTTCCATACAAACTTGATAAGATTTCGCAAGTACATATTAATCTATTAGTGAGAGATTCTTTTATTGGTACAAACACTTAGAACAAATGACTGGCCCGTTGGCGTAGTGGGTAGTGATCCTGCCTTCAGCTCCGCGGGTCGCGGGTTCGATTCCCGCCGAGGGCCAACATTTTCTATAAAAAGAATTTGTTGGCCTTTGAGCCTGGGTGTATATTTGTATTTAAGTATGTATTTAAAAATATAAAAGTATATATTCACCAGTTGTCTGTCACCCATAACACAAGTATTAAGTTACTTACTTTGGGGACGGACGACCGTGTGTGTAAGTGTCCTATATATTTATTTATTTATTTATAAATAGGTACTTTTGGGGTGTAGATAATTATCAAAGGTACCCATAAACGTTGATAAATAAATAATATATTATGTATACCATTTTAATTGTTCAATACTAGCTGTAGGCGATACGCCGTGTGGTATCCGGCTGAATAGAATAGTACCACCCTCATTTCTTACCGAGGTGTCGTAAAAGGCGACTAAGGTAAGTCGACCCGCCGTGTGGTATCCGGCTGAGTAGAATAGACCAACCTCATTTCTTACCGAGGTGTCGTAAAAGGCGACTAAGGTAAGTTGACCCACCGTGTGGTATCCGGTTGAGTAAAATAGACCACCCTCTTTCTTACCGAGGAGTCGTAAAATACGACTAAGGTAAGTTGACGTCAGACAGGCGGCCGGTCGTAAAATAAGTAGCCAAATCATATGACAACATGTTTGTAACATGTTGTGCCGACCCCACTTAGAGTGGGATAAGGGCAGGAGGATGATGACTAGCTGTAGGCGACAAATTTAGTTTTTTTTTTTTAGTCTATATAATCTTATAATCTATATATTCTTTAATTCTATAGAAAGCGGCTATACCCACGTCTTATTCTATCGGGCTAGCCCGATAGCTTTCTTACCCATCCGGGTCACTAATTCATGAGCTCTTTACACGACGTTATCGCGGCGGTAGCTCATGAATAAGTGCTCCGGATGGGTTCGAAACTAGTCGGGCTAACCCGATAGAATGAGACGTGAGTATACCCGGTTTCTATACATTAACTAGGAATACTACTCAAGATAGTTTAACTAATTTTTTTAAAATTAATTTCTAATGGATTAGTAGCAGATAAAGACATACACACATTTATAATGTTTGAATTTTGAATGTTGGTATCCGGCTGAGTAGAATAGACCAACCTCATTTCTTACCGAGGTGTCGTAAAAGGCGACTAAGGTAAGTTGACCCACCGTGTGGTATCCGGTTTAGTAGAATAGACCACCCTCTTTCTTACCGAGGTGTCGTAAAGTACGACATTGATAAGTTGACGTCAGGCAGGCGGCCGGTCGTAAAAACGCAGCCAAATCATATGACAGCATGTTTATTACATGTTGTGCCGACCCCACTAAAGTGGGAAAAGGGCAGGAAGATGATGATAATGTTTGAATTTGTTATTGTTTTATTTAATTGATAATATTTGATTTCTTCAGTCCTAAAAGTATACTTGTTCAATTAAAGGCAGATATTAGCATATTGTTTGTGGCAGAAAATGCGCATCTTGTCATCAAGTCCAACATGTTTATTTATTTCTTATTTGTGGTGTGGATTGTTCATTATTGTTGTTATTTCATTTTAAGTTTCATTATTTAGTTCTTTCATTTCATTTAGTATATATTGTTATTTAATTTATTTATTTATTTTCGGTAGAAAACGAACGCAATGCTAATCAGGTTAAAAGGATATTTATTTATTTATCTAAAGCATAGAATTTTTTACACAATTAATAATAATTTTTACGGACACTTAGAAATAGATATGAAGTAAATAATAATAAATAGCTATAAAATTATAATGCAACGATTTAGACGATTTGCTCGTCATGATAACGAATTCTTATAATTTGCATTTAATTCGCAATCAGCCTAAAAATTCAATTACTAAGCTATTGGACGTTTCTCTTATATTTTGCCTTACCTATATTTACCCTCAATTACTATATATTATTATTATTAGTGCTGTGATGGCCTAGCGGTGCGACCGTGTGAATCTCTAGAGACGATCATGGGTTCAAACCCGGGCAGACACCAATGAGTTTTTCTATTAAAACTTATGTGTCTAATTGATAATTGCAATTTATTACACGCTTTTCGGTGAAGAAAAACATCGCGAGGAAACCTGCATTTCTCCAGAGAATTCTGGAGATATGTGTAACCTACCAATCCGCATTGGAGCAGCGTGGTAGGTCTTAGCTCCAATCCTTCTCTCCAATAACGGAGAGAAGAGGCCTATGCCCAGCAGTGGGATAGTAACAGGCCGCTACTTACTATATATTGCCCTCATCCCAGCACCTAATTAATTCCTTCTTTTATGACCTTCTTGCGAGTTGTGGTAAAGCTTATATGATCATAGCTACTCGTGACAAGAATTAGCAACCTTTTCCGCATTCAACGCATTAAGGTCGTATGTGTTTTCTAGAAATTCTCACTTATAATTACTTCAACCTACTCCACCTAGGAATATTTATGGATATAAATATAATATTTTACATTACTTTTGTACAAAAGTTTATGATATAATTATTTTGCTATAATCCGCGTTTAAAGAATATCTATGTAATGCTATGTGTAGGAAGCAAAAACCGTTCTCATACCTTATTACATACAGGATATTTACATACAGGGTACCATACAGGATTACATACCGCAATTATTACAAACCACCAACAACACATCATACAAGCACTACACACATTCACTACGACCATCTCTACGATCGTTTCGCCCCGTAAGTTGAACTGACCTAAATTAAGTTTATTAAAGACAAAATGCAGAAAGGAAAATATAATTTTTTATATTATTTATTTTGTTTTAATCATTATTAATTTATTTAATCAACATTAATTAGCTTTATATTTTTTTATTTACAGGAAAAATGTACAAGTTATATTTATCTTAAATAAATTACGCGCGAGGGCTATACAATTAATTATATACATTTAAAACTGTATAATTAAATAAATTGATTAAAATTATAGATGGAATAATATCGCATTTTTATCATTCTAATGATCTTTTATTATAGTAAAATTGTAACAATTATAATAGACTAGATTTTACTCCTGACTTTGTTCGCGTAGACTGTTGTCGTGTGACATGTCGATAATAGATGGCGCTTTTCAATGTCATCCTATTCCTGCAGAATTAACAGGATGTATATAGTCTATATGTTATTCCGGTGTATGAGGAATAATTGTGCCAAATTTCATCGATATTGGTTCAGCGGATTCGCCGTGAAAGAGTAACAAACATACATCCATACTCACTTATAATATTAAGTAGGATTAGTCGGTAGGATAAAAATTGTCTTTTTTATCTTTAGTATTTAATAAACATGTGAATATTATATTGGCAATAGAATACTAAAATTCTACTCATATAAAACAATGGAAATAGACAATGGCGCTTGCTTTGTTTACTCATCTTAACTGTTTATAATAACTATATTCAATGCCATGTCACGGACTTTTCCTTCTAATAAATATATATATTTATGCCTTCTTATATTTATCATTATTTATATTATATTAATCATAAATATTATTATTCATTTATTTTTCTTAAACCTAACTTTTTACATTTTTAAATATTTCTAATTAAAAAAAAATTATAATAAAAAAAACATTTAAAAATATAAAAAATTGACGTCCGCCGGAAACGGGGAAATATCCCGAGTTGCCGGTGGTTAGGGGTCCAGAGAGAGGAACTTCCTCACAATGCGCGCCGTTTCAAGCAATACTGCCTTCCGCATCCGACACTTGATCCAACAGTTAAGCGAAAGCCTCTGAAGATGTTGGTCGAGGCTCTTCGCAATCAGACCGTTAACCGACACAACAATAGGAACAATTATTGTTGAGTCAACATTCCACATGGTGCTTATCTCATAAGAAAGGTCTAAATATTATATTATAAAATAAATATATTATTATGACCAGAATTTATAAATATATAACCTCCTAACATTGTTTAAGTTTATCGTTATTTGCTGACTTAAAAATAGTGCAATAGGTCCGTAAGTGTTAATAAAGTGATTAAACATTTTCTGCCATTTTCGGCGTACAAATCATATATAAATATAGGTAACATGTATTGAAAATTTATTTAAAGCTTAATTTATTGCCAGCGACACCACCCGCGTGGAAAGATATAGATCCGGTTTAGTAGAATAGACTACTCCATTTCTTACCGAGGAGTCGTAAAATACGACAAAGATAAGAAAATAAATAAATAAATATATGGGACTCTTACACACACGGTCGTCCGTCCCCAAAGTAAGTAACTTAATACTTGTGTTATGGTAGACAGACAACAGGTAAATATATTATATACATGTATATTTTTTAAATACATACTTAAACACAAATATACACCCAGGCTCAAAGGCCAAGAAATTTATTTATAGAAAATGTTGGCCCTCGGCAGGAATCGAACCCGCGACCCGTGGTGCTGAAGGCAGGGTCACTACTCACTGCTCCAACGGGCCATTCAAGTTGACGTCAGGCAGGCGGCCGATCGTAAAAACGCAGCCAAATCATCTGACAGCATGTATAAAACATGTGCCGACCCCACTTAGAGTGGGATAATGGCAGGATGAGAATGATTATTATAAGGTTTATGGATATTTTGCAGTTGTATAATATTAAGAGAAAAACGTTTTTTAATTAAACACCTTCTAAATAAAGCCTTATTTGGAGAGGAATAGTTTAGGCACACCACACAGCTCTAGTGTGGTTTGGTGGATCCACTAACATTCCATCAATATTTGGGTTATACAGGTTTCAGTGCGATGTATTTCTTTACTGTAATACACGTAATATGTACGAGGAAGAGCCTGCCCTAGTAATCTGTGATGGCCCAGCGGTAACACCGTTCGACTCTTTAAAGGAGGTCGCGGGTTCAAACCCGGGCAGACACCAATCAGTTTTTCTGTTAAAACTTAAGTATCTAATTTATAATTACAATTTATCACAGCCTTTTCGGTGAAGTAAAACATCGTGAGGAAACCTGCATATCTCTAGAGAATTCTGGAGATATGTGTTACCTACTAATCCACATTGTAACAGCGTGGTAAGTTTTAGCTCCAAACCGTCCTAAAACGGAAAGAAGAGGCCTATTCTCAGCAGTGGGATAGTAACAGGCCGCTACTTACTTAAAAACCTGCCCGGTTTCTAACACGGTTTCTAACATGGATTTTATATTCGACTAGCGGCCTGCCCTTGCTTCGCACGGGTATAAAATATATATCCCATGTCAGTCAGTGTAAAAAAAATGATTAAAATCGATCCAGTAGTTTTGATTTATTCATTACTGCCCGTGGCCCGCAAGCGTTAAATTTGGAGAAAAACAATTTCCTCTCCCTATACCAAGACGATTTCCTGCTATCTTTGGAATATCTAAACTCATATAGTACATTTTTACTTATTTACTTTTACATTTTACCTATGTATTTTATTTTTACAATTAATTACAGAATGTCTTTAAACAAACTCTAAAAGATTCGAAGTGCTATAGGGTGAAGCGCGGCGTCCTCACGGCATTTTAAATCTGTAATATCTCCGAAAATGTTCACTTAAATTGCATGCTGTAAACGGCCATATTGATCTATATTAAATCAACAATTTTTTTTTCGGTACTCAATTGGATAAGGATTAATACTGTATTGTATAAAAATTGTTTTGAACATAAGGCATAATTTTTCGTAAAAAGTAAATGAAAAAAACTGCTATTGTGGGTTATGCATAAGAGATAGACATATACCATCGCGGACTTTTCTGTAGACCTTTTTAAGGTGTACAAATACTTAGTACATCATTTTGATAAATCTCGTAGGGTTTAGCCTGCGTTTGCAATGTAAGCGGAAAAAAATGTAATTATTTACAGAAACCTCAAAAATTACAGTATTTCTCTACTTCGTATTGAATGTTATTATACGTACAAACCTTCCTCTGGGATCACTCTATCTATTAAAAAAAACCGCATCAAAATCGGTTGCGTAGTTTTAAAGTTTTATGCGTACATACGGAAATATGGACTTTGTTTTATAATATGTAGTGATTATATAACTTATCTGTCTGACTATATAATGTAGCTTGGCGAGAAATATTTTCACGTGTTAAAAGTTAATAAAAGAAGTCGTATTACACCATAAAACACCATAAATTGCCCAGCGAGTGCTATTTAGGGTGGATTCCTGAAAGCCTAGTCTTTATACATTATTTTATTATCATATTTGACTATAAACTAGACATTGCTTAATTTTGAAAAATAAGAGCCCCATTTTTGCTCACATAACAGATTACTTAGACAAAATGATATATTTTTTAATTTTCTGTATATACTCATCATTCTCCTGTCCTTATCCCACTTTAAGTGGGGTCGGCAAAATATGTTATAAACATGATTTGGCTAATTATTTTACGACCGGCCCTCTGTCTGAGGTCAACATACCTTAGTCGTATTTTACGACACCTCGGTAAAAAATGAGGGTAGTTTATTCTACTCGGCCGAATACCACACGGCCGGTTGACTTACCTTATTTGCGTTTTACGACACCTCGGTAAGAAATGAGGGTGGTCTCTTCTACTCAGCCGGATACCACACGGCAAGTTTATACCGTACAAAATTTATTTAATTTTGAAACAATTTTTTTGAATAGACCTAAAATTTTTAGTACCTTCTACTATATTCTGCGAATCTAAGTAATAATCATCTCTTCTACCCTTATCCCACTCTGAGTGGGGTCGGCGAAACATGTTTTTCGCTTCCATTTTCTCTTATCATTCGTCAACTTTGGCGCTACTCCTTTTAAAGGCATATCATACTTCACACAATCTCTTTTTACATCTAGTACATATTCATATTTAACACTCGTTTGGTCACACGGTTTCCTAAAAAGTAAGTAAAGTAGCGGCCTATTACTATCCCACTGCTGAGAATAGGCCTCTTCTCTCCGTTATTGGAGAGAAGGATTGGAGCTAAGACCTACCACGCTGCTCCAATCGTAGGTTAAACATATCCCTAGATATGCAGGTTTCCCCACGATGTTTTCCTTCACCGAAAAGCGTGTGATAAATTGCAATGATCAATTAGACACATAAGTTTTAACTCATTGGTGTCTGCCCGGGTTTGAACCCATGACCTTTTTGAAAGAGTTGCGCGGTGTTACAACTGGGCTACCACAGCTATTTTCATACCTCATTAATACAATTTTAATATTTGATTTCTCCTTTTTTCTATAATGGGTCTTCTGGAAAAAGATGAATGTATAATAATGATATAACATGCCATATCTACTCAGTTGGCAATAACAGGTTGATAGTAAAATTCTTAATAAGCACGTAACGGTAAATATAACATTGCATTAAAACTTATATTGTAATATTTCCTATCATTATGATAATTGTGTAAACCGTTGATTATATCAACTCACATCACATACAAAGCTGTTTTGCACGTTATTATATACTGAAGAGTCAATCCTTTCGTATCCTTAATCCTACTAAAAATATAAACGCGAAAGTATGGATGTATGTTTGTTACTCTTTCACGGCGAATTCGCTGAACCAATATCGATAAGATTTAGCACAATTATTCCTTATATACCGGGGTAACATATAGGCTATAGAAATCTTGTTAATTCTACAATAATAGGAGACATTGAAAAGCGCCATCTATTATCAACCTATCATGCTACAACAGTCCACGCGAACGAAGTTGCGGGTAAAAGCTAGTATTATTATATTTATTCTTGATGGATTATTTATAACTTATTCTCTTAATGGAAAATAAAATAATCGAAAATCTAAGGAAACAGCTCTCATTACTTACTAATTTTGATAAACGTTAGTCTATGATAACAATAAACCATAAAGTTACTATACATAGAGTATAGGAGCCATAGACAGGCCCGTGGCTCGAGTATCTAGCAAATAATAAATGAAGGAAGATAAGATATCCATACGAGTAGTTATCTTTGTCTAATCACACATAAAAAAGCGATACACATAGCTACCTGTCTCTAAACCTCATTTGCTTTCTCTTTTTTTTTATAGATACATTTTAGTCTAGCTCCTCTTGTCTAGTATCACTATCTATCCGTATATAGTCTAGTATCTCTATGATCAATCAGTACTGATTGACACCCAATGCCCTAATAAAACTAAATCTGTATTTAAAAAAAAACGATTGTCTATGAATTTAGAAAAGTACAGAGAAATACAATTACACAGAAACACGGAGCATTAATTAAGAGTAGGGATAATTAAACATGCATCACTCTGCATTGACTTTATAAAAATAATCATAATAAAATCAAGGAAGACAAGTTTGCATCTCAGCCTTTATGCAAGCAATAAACTATCAGAAATGATAAGTTATGACGAGCGACTTTGAGACGGTTATAAAATTTTACAACTGTTATTATATTAATTAAGCGTTGACTAAACATTTGTTCAACTGTTTTATGGAGGATTTAGCACGCGGCATAATTAAGATGAACACGCGTTTGCCTGAATTCCAAATATTTACACAGATTTTACTGGGATAAGGTGTTTGCTACACATATAGATAAATTCATACAATGATATACTATACTATATACCCAAATTAAACTACAAAATCCTTATTATACAGGCAATAGTCGTCCACTATTGGACATAGGCCTCTTTTAATTCCAGCGGCTCCCAGCAACATTTATGGGGGACGTCAGTCTACCTTGTGGCAGTTAGCGATGTGAAAAAATAATCGATTTATATTTCAAAATAATCGATTTTTAATAATCGATTATTTTTCATCAAAAATCGTTTTTTGCAAAATCGATTATTTATTAATCGATTTTTTCTACTCCATGTCACATCCCTAGTGGCAGTCTCCCAACTATTTCGTGCCACACCCCACTTTCGTCTTTCTTAAATCCTTATGGTCCCTATCTAACATAAATTACTTTTAATATAGGAATAACTGATGGCGTATCGTTAAATTTTTACCGCTTTTATCTGACTCAACCTTGCAAAAAAACCCGCACAGTCAAACCGGTTTGCATATCGGGTTACGCGAGTGAATAATTTGCGCTTCTTTAAAAATTTTCGGTATTATAAACCTTGTTTTTTGGCGGCTTTTGACATAAAGATTAAAACATTAGTATCTTTATTAAGTTTTAATAGCTAAATACTGATAATTCAAATTCACTTTCAAAATGTTCTGTGTTCAACATTTTAATCAAAATGTTAGCTTATTTGATAAGAACTTTTCAATCGTTTATTGTTCTTAAATATATTACCACTCATTCAGAAGGTTGCTCCTATCAGGAAGAATTAAAAACATACCTCCCAAAGAAGAGTTTTGCCTATTACATCCAGGTTTTCAAAACAGAATAACATAGTTTCTTGCACTCAACAAATTTTTCTCTAACGTTAATTATAATTACGGATTCCGACATGATTAATTTGTCGCATGTGGTATATTTATTTAACTGGACTGGACATCTATCTAAAAAGTAATATTAAGATCGGTGCCATGTTCGTGGCATTCACCGAACTGGCATCGTTTCATATTGGCATCCTTGGCTTATCGTAAGGAAAACTAGAAAAATAATTTCCTTGTTTAAATAGCAGGGGTTAAAGAGTTACAACGGGCGTTGAAAGATCATTTGTATATTAGAAGCTTTTTTTAATTCAGCCCAAATTAAATATCGAATTCATTTAACATACATATAGTGACAAACGATTATCAACGCCTCGATCTTGGCATATCGCCCTATCCGAAGAATAAAGTCACATTTCCTATGCCTATATATGAGAGATGGGACTTTATTCTTCGGAAAGAGCGATATGTCTTAGGTCTTTCAAGAGGCCAGATTAGCAGTCTTAACTGACCTTGAATAAATTCGACATCGACTTAAGGATACTGTTACTATCGGAACTCTCAATTTCGGATGGCATTCAAAACGATAAATTAAATTCAACGTCACACTAGTGTCATTCGCTGGACACGTTTCGTCATGTTTCCTTCTACATTAGTATGCTTTACTAATCTTAAGGAAAATCTAGAGAACGTTATATACTAAATTTAAATATTAAAAGGTTACATTATGCATAAAATAGTATTACAAATTAATATACATCATCACATGCGGGGGATTTCCCTTCTCTCGAACAGGCAATGTGAAAATACGTTTATTTTTAATTCGCCTTGAAACTTTATATTTAATTGGTTGGCATTTATTGTTTACTGAAACTGGTATTTTAATCCGTGGCCGGTTATAGCTAGATTTTACTTTACCTGATAGTTAAACGCGTTAAATAAAAACGCGTTAACCCATAAAGAAAAAAATGTAAGTAAGTATATTTTGTGAATCTCTCATTCTACGGAATAGCCTAATTGTCTGATTGCTCTTTTTTAATTTATACCCGGTTTAAATCAACATCTTTTTTCTACTGACGGTTTTCCATTGCTACATATGTGATTTTTTCAAAAGATACCCACGCTAAAACATCTTGCATCACTTGGATTGAAGTACCTTCTTTGACGATCTTGAAGTCAGAAGGTCTCTTAAGACTCGTACCAATGGCAATTTGTTCTTTGTACTATATATATGTTAACCCTTTGAACTCCAGCGTATACAGACGACATTGCATCCTTATACGGGTAGGATGATATTTCGCCACACGATTAGTGTAATCATTGATAGTGATAGATGATCTGGCGACCAAGCTTGCTCCATTTCTTTTGAAACGTCGTGTTAAAAAGTGCTCGGAGCGCAAAGGGTTTTTCTTTAAAACATAAACCACTAGAGAACCGCGCTGGCTTCGCCCAATGTAAATCAATGAGTCCCACAGTTTCACTGGCGTAAATCCTAACCCCGCGAGTATTTCACCATAATGAGTACGTTCTGGTTTAATGAAGGTGGTATTAAAAAAAATAATTTTGAATTATTATTTTTTTAATTATTTCGCCACCATGGTATGTTCTAAACGATGTTTTATATCCTAATAAAGTGATAAATTTTTTGACTTACTTAAAAAAGCGTTACAATGCTACGAGATAGTGAGGCTCATTAAGTACTGTATAAATAGTCATAATAGTAATGAAAAAGTAATTAAGATACTTAAAAAGACCTATGAAGTGAGGTTGATACTCCTGCGTGTGTTGGAGCCTAATCGTTACATAAAGCATATTGTAATATTCAATTACGCATAATCATATATCATATCTTTAATATTTTAAGGTCCAGTAGTTTTTGTGTCAGCTCGAGTCACCAAAATTTTCGATGTGTAAAAAAAAATTCGGTTAAACCCACCTTACCTCGTTTATACAGGATTCTGACACATTGTCGGTAGCTTTGACCAAAAGAAATCGTGGTGAAAGTTGAACAGTGGGATTTAGTGAAGTTTGCCCAGTATACAGGTCACAGGCGACTTAAAAGTTCTGCCCTTTCAAGCTTCAATGGCTTTGGATGCCTCAAGAATTGAGGATAACTTCTTTTTCTCTTAAATAATTTATAGAATTAGGCGTTACTTTTTGGAGATCCATAATACAAAAGTAATAATAAAATTATTTGGCTGTAATCCGTGATTAATCGATAATCGCGATGAATGAATAAATGAATGTTCATCTCGAATTATAGCAAAATAATTTTAATAATTCTTTTTCTCTTTCATATCTTATTTAACATTATAAAAATTAAAATGGATAAAATTAATAGCTGTAATAGCCACAAGGTGCGACCTCAGGGTAACTCTATAAAATATTTCAGGGTAATATATAGAATACAGAATCTTTCACTTTTTACTTATTGTCACTTAGGAATTTTTATTTAATTTAAATTGCGGATTTCACGTACTTTATATGGCGGCCTGCCGGCTTGTCCAATCGTGATTTGTTTAATTTATAAATAAGAATTAATACCAGACGCAATTTTTGTGCATTATTAAATAAAAACAGTATATAAAGAAATGTAAGAGTTTTCCTCAGGTTGTCCTCAATGCGACCTCGAAACAACTAACTGTTGCATAACAAAACAACTATAAATGAATCACGGCCAATGTTTGTAACAAACATTGTTATGTTGCGATATCCACAAGTTGCATAAATGTTTATCAGCGAAAATTTAAAATTCCTTATGTAGGTATATCGTAATTTTTAAATTTTATAACTGCCTGTTTCACAAGTTACTAATAAAGTGTCGGATAGTTAATCGACAAATAAACTAAGTAGCAGATAAATGTCTCTAAAAGAGACTCTAAAAAGACAAAAAAAAAAAAAAAAATCGACGCCATTTTGAAATAGACATTTGCTATCTAGCAGATAGCAAACGAATAACAGCTACCTGTTAACTTATTAAGTTATTAGGGACTTTAAGTGCTGAATAAGCCTATCAGAAACCTGAGAAACGCAAAATTCCGAGATATGTGTCAGATATGTTTCGAATAATAAATAATAATAAAATAATAATAATAATAAGCTAACTGACAGTTTATTGGTATCATGTGAAACAGAGTTTTAATTTTCGAAACTAGTATCGCGCACATTTCGCCTTATTAGAAGAATAAAGTTACATTTCCCGTGTATATATGCATAGGAAATGTGATTTTTTTCTTCGGTTTTTACACTTTTTTATCAAAAACGTAGATTAAGGTATTAGAAACTTACCTACTTTTTGTCTTTCTTTCAAGTTACAAAAAGACTCTTTCTCTCTTTCTTAAACCGATGGATTCCCACTGTTGTACATAGTTCTCTTCAAGAGATTTTTATAATATACGATCTCCTGCGATAGATCCTTCGACCTTAGAAGGTTGAGATTAAGATCCTTACTAATGTATGAAAAATAAATCCATACCAAAATTAAATCAGAAAGTCTATCTGTCCGTAGGTATGTAACGTTTTAACTAACTAATATTAATTTTGATACGAACGAATTGATATGAAATTTAATACAATTTAACCTATGCCGTGCGGATCGAGTTTTTCCTTCGGGTACAGGAAAAAACGACAAAGCATATAAATGAGGGTATTTTAACACTTAAGTTGACGTGAGCGAAGTCGCGTATAAAGCTTGTAATATATATAAGGCATATGAAAATCTATAGTTGAGGAGTAGACTTTAATAAAAGAAAAGTTAACTTACTCTTAAGTAATCTAAGAAAATTCCAATTAAAGTATATTAAAACTGAACGTTATAATAACAATGTATTATATATATGTTGGCATATAATAAACGTATTATCGTGAGAACGTAAAACGTGTTTATAACCACGATTGTTTCTGCCGTATACTTTAATGTGAACCTGTTCTGATAAGTTTTTAACTGTATAGACACTTATTGTCGAAAAATTCTTGTCGAAATTCCTTCTTACCAGATGTTTTGTTTTCCTATCATTTTTCTTTAATCGATATCCTTCGACTGCTTAGTTAGTAAGCAGTCGAAGGCTATTGTAAGTAAGTTAAGTGTTTATGTATATGATAATGGCGTTGGGGTCCTAAGATCCTCCGCCGAGTAACTCCGCATCTAACGAAGCGTTAGCAAATCTCTACTAAGTGAGCTGATGATTTCAAAAAGATCCTGGAGATTTGCTAAATCCAATCGGCATAGGATCGTGTAATACGATCGTGGCGGTGATCGCTTGAAGAGCTATATATCGAATGGGAATCTATGGGAATCCATCAGTTGAATAGGAAGAAGAAAAA
Organism: Morpho achilles; assembly: GCA_947086495.1. Lineage (NCBI taxonomy): Eukaryota > Metazoa > Arthropoda > Insecta > Lepidoptera > Nymphalidae > Morpho > Morpho achilles. Next base: position 14,149,977 of record CAMTZB010000015.1, read on the forward strand.
TGCTTTCAATCCTCTCCGTAGAAAGAAGAAACCTTTGCACTGCAGTTGGATGGTAACCAACCCCTGTTACACTCGACAGTGTGTCACAACGTCCACGCCCCACACGTAGGCAATTTGATTGCTAAAGGCAGGGAGGGATTGTTAATAACCAGTTCGAAAATGGACTCGACACTTAATGCGATGCTAGACTCCAGTGCCAATTTTAACGAAAAAAGCAAATTCTTCCCAAAATCTATCTGTTAAGTTTCTGAAGTTTATTTTAATTTAAGTTTTGTTTCATTGGCATAAGTCTTTTCGTTTTGACGAGACAAGTTCCATATGTGGAAAGTTTCCACATATGAAACTCGAAACTTCCTTGACCAAGGTGAGATGTCGATTGGTAACAGGAAATTGTGGTGTCACACTGTTTCATTATCATGCTGGCGGCTATTAGAAGCCTGGCCTAAAATACAAAACTATTCCCGTGAACGAATTCATGGTTTTGAAGAAATACGTGCGTTTGAAATCTCACTCTGACATATTGAGTGCAGAAGCGAAATGAAAAGTCTTACTTTAGGGCTACTCGACTAATTCGGTTAAGATTTATTTAAGGAATTCTGCAACTTTATTCTACCACTAGACAGAGTTAAGATAGAAATAGAGGTCTATTGATGGACATGTGTCTCTTCACGGGATCCCTTCAATCATACAACGACCTCTGGTGCTGAAGACAAGGCCAGTTTGAACCACATACTTTGCGTTTAGCCACTCGATCCAATAATTAAAGGATCATATGAAGTTAAAATATATTAAAACTTTCTTGAGATAAAGACTCTATATATTAGAACAATTATTTTGTAAATAGCAACCGCCGAGTTTCTTGCTGACTCTTCTCGGTAGAAGCAGCTTTTAGAACCAGCAGTAGAGTTGACAATATAAAAGCACTAGTTGTCTATAAGTTTAAAAAGAAAAAGAAAACGGTAGTTTTTCGCGTGACAGTACTATGTCCACGAGTAGGCCGTGTGAACTCCAAAGTCCAAAAAGCAAATTATTAACAGAAATATAAATCGGTGACAGATCTATTAGTATAAACTTGATACATTTGTTAGAATAATTGATTATCCACGACAAAATCTAAATATGTGAGATGTGGATAAGCTATTAGTGTGAAGTATTTGCAACGATTATCGAGATCTAGCGACATCAACTTGTTAATTTGTGTATAACAGAATTTGTTTATTTAATTCACAGTTAATAGAAATGAAAAATGATTGACGTCGCGTGCGTAGGCAATTTTATTGCCACGACATCGTTAATTGATTATATTTTATTTTTTACTTATAATTTACGATGGTGGAGCCATCTATGATGATCTATGTGACTTAAGATGATCGATAAAACGTCATCAATGTCTACGCCTCTCAATCAAACGCCTACCCCCCAACCGGGGAGTAAGCGAGATGACCCTGCTGCCTGTCAATGCAAATGAACTTAAAGATACCTAAAAATTATTTTACTTTAAAATACTTTTTATGAATTATATATTAAAATAAAATTTCTGTAAAATAAATCGTAACATAGAAACTTATTTTATAATTACATATTCTATATTCAAATGTTTGCGCATTTAAATAATAATGGGAAATAAAGCGGTATTTATATTTCGAATCACGTTTAAAGACAATTAAAATGTCACTAATACCGGTATTTATGTAACTATCGATAATACGAGGAAAACCCGTTCTCACGTATAAGTTATTGTTTACTCATTGTTTTTGAGTAATGCCTTATTTTTTTTAAGTTAGCGCGCAATAATTTTATTATATACCAGCTGACTTGCTTAAATTCTTACCAACGTTGAACAAGTTTTGTTTAAGTAAAAATAAGTGTTAAAAAAAACTGGGAAATTGCAATAAACATAGGACGAATATATTTATTTCAATTTCACAGTTTTTTCGCCATCAGAACCCTTAAATATAAAAAAAGCCACTTAATTGGTAATTTCTTTAGTTTAGAACCACATTTAGTTATTACTTTTATGTTTACATTTTTCTTTTGCTTAACGAAATAAATAAGCAAACTTCATTATATTTGGATATTTATTATTGACCTGTCAGGTCAATTATGAATTTAACTTACATTTACATTTCACAATAAGTTACCTTACTAAACACATATACACTTTCCGTTTTGTAGGTGTCTATAGTCTATGGTCGTCGTAAGGGTTAACCGTTTTTAAATAGTAGTCATCTTTTATGATAAAGAAGACAGTAAATAACTTTCGGTTTAAGTTTCTCCTTCGTTTTCGCTAAAATTACCAGCTGACTGTTAATAAACGAATAATTTTTGTGTAGAGGGCGGTTTTCTTTCGGTCATAGACTAATTCTTAATGCTTCTACACAAAATTTTATTACAAAATAAAAGCTAAATATAGAGAAGTCATTGTTTATTTTTGTCGATAAATCAAATTACTGTAGGCTCTATTTATGTACAAAAGATATTTTTTATTGTAAACTGCGAACCTAGATGCAGAATTTGGTAGACATTATCACTTCGGATATAAGGTTGATAGTCAAACGACTGACTAATTCCGTTCTCTCGTAAATTTTTGCCATAGTAAAATATTTATTTTAGACTGATGCATTCAGTTTCATGACTGATGTATTTCTTTGTATAGATTAGTAAAAATTTCAAATAAAAAAAATATTTAAATAATCAAAAACTTTTTGAGTATTATATCATTATTTAGTATTATTTTAAACTGTATATTATAGTATTTATACACCAAAACAAAAATAAAGTCGGTTATGCAATACATTTCATCCCTGTTCTCGAAGGAATATTGGGAATTTATTTATATTATAATTTAACTAAATATTGCTCCAGAGGATTAGCCGTGAAACTGAAATAGACATACAGACATACTTTCGCATTTACAATAATATTATATTTTTATCGATTCATTTATTCTTTTTGATCGTAGTTTAAATGACTTTGTTATACATATTTTTAATCACAGACAATTTTTTTGTTATTAAAAGATTAAAATACGAATCCTTATACCTTGTTTACGAAAAAAATAGTAAACTCAGTGGTCGGTGAAGGCTTAAGGCGTCTTCCATGGTTTTTCTACGGCGAGGAATGGCGTGTTCGACAAGGTTATTAATTCGCTGCGCACGCGCGGTTAAATTAGTACAATGATTAGAATTTGTTTCATTATTATATGATTAGAAAAAGCATGGAGTTTTTCTATTAAGTATAGAGTTCTTTAAATTACTTCGTATATAAAAAACAGGGCCCTTAAATTCAGATATACTCGTAGAAGATTTATATAATTAGGCGCTACTTTGCGGAAATACATAATATAAAAGTAATCGTAACATTGTTGTGCTATAATCCGCGATAAAGTAATAAAGAAAATATGTTTAATGCAAATCAATTTTATTATTACTTTAGTGTATAGCTGGTTATTTGTCTTTGGAATTGACAGTTTTTGTTATGCCAAAGAGGTTAGACCACTTGGCTACAATCATGCCTGATGAAAAAGAGCCGTACGTGGCATTTAAAATTTAAGACCGCGGGATTCCCTGCGAGAGAAGTTTAAGGAAATAGGTATTCTTACATTTGCTTCACAGTATATGTTAAGTAATTTAATTTTTGTATATAAAAATATAAAGAATTATAAAACAATAGGCGATGTATATAATAGACAAAGTAGGAACCGACATAAGCTTGCGGCTCCTGCTTTGCGCCTTGAAAAAGTACGTAAGTCATTTGTGGGTTTGGGTGTAAGATTCTATAATAAGATTCCACAATCAATTTTAACTTTAACAGCAGTTTAAAAACACTATTAAGGAGAGGCTGATACGGAAAGCCTACTATACTGTTGAGGATTATTTAGACGATAAAAATGCGTGGATATAAATATTGTTCGACCCTGTACAAGATAGAAACACTAAATGTAACTAGCATTAAGAATTGTATTTTTAAAAAAAAGAGCAACCGCAGAGTTTCTTGCTGGCTCTTCTCGGTAGGAACAGCTTTCCGAACCAGCAGTAGAATTGACGATTCAAAAGCACTTGTTTACAAGTTTATTTGAATAAAGAATATTTTGAATTGATGGAAAGTAACTATGCAATATTAAGAAAATATTATACGAGATTAAGACTGAGCTTAGCATAGCTCCCTATTACTATACCATAGAGCACCTTTCCGAATCAGTGGTAGCTTCATTGTAATGTTACGATTCGAAAGTGCTTGTAAAGGCCAATTTGAATAAAGAATTATTTTAATTTGAATTTGAATATACCTCAACTCTTTTATTATTGTTAAAATGTGCGCTTATTAGCTATTCCATTCCAAATATGTTCGCTCGCATAAGAAAAACCTTCATTTTAATCATAAAAACTAACATTTGTTTTGTTTTTCAGGTAAGTTTACATTATTTTTAACAACAAGAGAAAACAAAGATGATAACTGTACAAGATAAATGGAATCTGCCCGTTTATTTCACGGTAAGTAATGATGTAGACTAAAATATATCACGACTAGCATAGACAAGGTAGACGTTTACAGAATCATTTATTTCTATTCAATTGAATACTGGTGATTGGTAAATGAAATAGGAAATTTGGATTTATAACCCTATAAATTCACAAGAAACTTTCACTTTCACGGAAGTGACAATTCTTCCGTGTTTATCGTTCGATATAAACCTTGTTACTTATCCTTTTTTTAATATTTTATTACTTGTGCCCGTGGCTTCGCACGCACAGACATCAGTGTATTAAAAGTAGCCTGAGTCTTGCTCTTCACTCCTCTATCATTCCTATCACTCTTCTAACGTTCCATCAAAATCGGTTCAGCCGTTTCGGAGAATGTGCTATTAACTTAAACCGTCCTCAACAATTGCATCTTTTATTAAAAATTCTACAAATATCATTTCAGTAGATTTTAGAAAGTCAACCACATTCAAACAGCTTTTGAGGACTTTGTTTTATTAAATGTATAAATATAAGAATATAACACACGCAAACTTTTGCAAACTTTTTCCTACTATATTGTCTATGGATGTTACTCGTGGCAATTAATTCGCTACTAGATGGTAAAATTTATACAAAAACAATTTTATTATACTCTTGTCCTCCTTTCCTTCCAATACTTATTCCTTATATACCGCGGTAACATATAGGCTATAGAAATCTTGTTAATTCTACAATAATAGGATGACATTGAAAAGCGCCATCTATTATCAACCTATCACACGACAACAGTCCACGCGAACGAAGTGGCGGGTAAAAGCTAGTATTAATATATTTACTGCTAATGGATTATTTATAAATTACTCTCTTAATGGAAAACGAAATGATCGAAACTCCGAGGATACAGCTATCATTACTTATTAATTTTGATAAATGTTAGTCTATGATAATAACAAAACCATAATGTTACTATACATAGAGTACTTCATAATTTCATATAGAAAGATTATTGCTTTGATTAAAATTTAAAAAAAAAACTTATTTTCCGTTCTAAACTAACATACACTCATATTCTTCAAAACAAACAACTCCATATGTCCGTCAAAGCAAACGGAAGTAATCTAATATACGAAACATTCCAGACAAAGTCTTCAGTAAATAAAAAAATATGTTTATAAATGAAACGCCTATTATCTTTAACAAGACAAACTACATACTGACACAGTTTTAAATGCAAAACAAATACAAACCGTGAATCCTTATCATACTAGGAAGAACTGTCGTGAAGGCGGAAAGAAATTAAAACATAACTTACCTGTTTGTATTTAAATGACAAAGACACGATAAGTTCCTAACTAGTCGCGACTGTAGCCATTGCCACGATTGTAGTATAGATTAAAAAACATAATATAGACTGACATAGGCTGACTTACACATGTAGTGTAAAAGCCCTTTAATTACAGAATAAAAAATAAAAAAAATACAAATTCGTACTTATAAATTTGTGCGTTAGAGTGTGCATATGTTGAAATAAGGGATTTCCAATTTCAAAAGTCGAGTTTTCCAATTTCAAAAAGCCGAAGAATACCATAGATTATAATCGTTTATTATGGCTGTGGCCTTAGTATTGCGTTTTCGTCTCAATAAAGAAAAAAGGTTATCTAAGCCGTGTAGTATCCGGTTGAGCAGAATAGAACACCCTCATTTCTTACCGAGGTGTCATAAAAGGCGACTAAGGTAAGTTAACCCACCGTGTGATTGCGGTTGAGTAGAAAAGACTACCATCTTACTTAACTTACTTACCCTACCTGCCTTTTACGACATCTTGGTAACAAATTAGGGTGGTCTACTCTACTCAGCCGGATACTACACGGCTTAAATATTTTTTAATCTATATTGAGATAAAAACGCAATACTAAGGCCACAGCCATAATAAAATAAACGATTGCAATCTATGTTATTCTTTGACTTTTTGAAATTTGAAAACTCTTATTCCTACATATACACGCACTTACGCACACATTTAAAAGTATGTATTTGTATTTTTTTATTAAGTTTTTTAATCTGTTTTATGGCCACAATTGTATAATACTAGTAATATACCTAAAGCTAATAATACAAAATACAAAGGTAAATGTGTATACAAATGAATGTGCCGAAATAATGCCGGTTCAACCGTTTGCGAAAAGCGAGGCTTACTATGCAAGCTATCAAATACCCAAGAAAACTATTTTAAAAGGACCTCACTTGCTCTTCAACCTTTACGACTTCAACTACCAGTCGGTTTACGTCATAAAAACAACCGCATTAAGTTCATTGAACTTGCGGTCTTTGTAAAAGTTGGCGAGTCAACATGTCGAGAGATTTTAATCTGCATTCGAATAAATTAATCTGGGCTAATCCACAATTAATGGAATCCCTTTTAATTATTAATAATTATATTATACTAGCTAAACTCCAACCGTGTGGTATCTGGCTGAGTGAATAGGCTACCCTCATTTCTTACCGTGGTGTAAAAGGCGACTTAGGTAAGTCGACCCGCTGTATGGTGTGCGGCTGAGTAGAATAGATCATCCTCAATCCTTACTGAGGTGCCGTAAAAGGCGACCAAGGTAAGTTGAACCATCGTGTGGTATCCGCTTAGGTAGAGTAGACCACCCTCTTTCATACCAAGGTGTCGTAAAATACAATTAAGGTACGTTCACGTCATATATTGTGCCGACCCCACTTAGAGCGGGATAAGGGCAGGAGAATGATGATCATACTAGCTAAACTCGGCAATGGTGCATTATAGTTCAGTAGTATTTCATATAATTTATAGAAGTAGGCGATACTTTCGAAACGCTTAGGGTTATACACCATTACCGTTTTATATAAATTGTCTTTAAAATGTCGGGTGGGTGTATTAAAACTTGATTCCTGGGAGCTTTAGTCGAATTCGCTGCCTAAATCAGCAGAGATCCATTAAAGTAATGTACTAGAGAGTTGTAGATCTACAAAAACACAACAAAAAAGTCCACGATAGCATGTCTCTATTTCTTATGGTTGACTCGCAAAATTTACTTTTATGTTCAAAATTTCGTCGAATTCGTGAGTAGATCTACTCGTAGTTGTATAAATTAAACTTATTAAGGTCTATTTATTAAATACAAACAAACTAATTTCTAAATATATTGAATAGAAACGTACAGTTACGCTTTAATTCGGTCTAGAATAGCCTTTATCTAATTTTGAACCGGCATGACGGCTCGAGCAAAAAATTGTGTAAACAAAATTAAACGAATTAAGTAATGCGGTGTTTCTTTTGCAGTTAGGTCATTCTTTTTAAAACCTAGCATATTTTTAATCCACAACGCAAAATCAGATAATTACAGTCTTTAAAGAAGAGCAATGGAGAAATCATGTCTAAGTCACTTTAGTAAAAGTCATCAAATAGAAAATCCTATTCAAATTCTACTAATATCATAAATGCGTAAGTTTGTGAGTATGGACGTATGTTTGTTACTCTTTCACGGCGAATTCACTGAACCAATATCGATGAAATTTGTCACAATTATGCCTTATGCACCGGAATAACATAGGCTATAGAAAGCCCATTAACTCTAAAGGAATAGGATGACATTGAAAAGCGCCATCTATTATCGACCTATCACACAACAACAATCAACGCAAACGAAGTCGCGAGTTAAAGCTAGTTTAAAATAAAGCTAGTTTCTTTATTAGCTGTACTACCTACATGTTATAGGCTAGCCGTTTAACTCAGACTTCGCCTGCAGCGTGATATACAAGAGGTGACCGCCCGCACCTACTTAAGTCCCCATTCTCGTCCTACCTCCGCGCCCTTGTATCTCGCACGAGGACTGAGTTAAACAGTTAGCCTTTAGTAGTAAGTTAGACGCATCAACATCCTCCTGCCCTTATCCCAATCTAAGTGGGGTCGCCACAACATGTTAGAAACATGTCGTCACATGATTCCGCAACGTTTTTAACGACCGGCTGCGTCGCTAACGTCAACTTACCTTTTTCGCCTTTTACAACACCTCTGTAAGAAATGAGGGTGGCCTATTCTACTCAGCCGGATACCACACAGTGGGTCGACTTACCTTAGCCGAAAGTAATAATAAAATTATTTTTCTATAATTCGCGATGCAAATCAAGTTGTAGCAAAATAATTTTATTATTACTTTTGTATTATGGATCTCCGCAAAGTAACGCCTAATTCTATAAATTATTTACCTTAGTCGCTTTTTACGACACCTCGGTAAGAAATGAGTTAGGTCTATTTTACTCAGCCGGATACAACACGGCATTTACATCACTGAATATTATCGTTTGGATAGTTGTTAATATTTATTCCTTTCCTTTCATTACGTTTCTATTTCAATAAATTAGATTTATGTCGGATAACTATTGGGAGTTCAGTTAAACCAGTTATCATGGTTGTGCTAAGATAAACTTTGCATCTAGATGCTAATTGTTACAGCTTTCCCCTTTACTTTCTAATAGTTATTGTCTTACAGCCTAGATTAAAGATTTAAATACCATTTATATGACGATAATATAACGGTGAGTCGATTTACCTTAGTTGCCTTTTACGACACCTCAGTAGGAAATAAGGTCGGTCTATTCTACTCAGCCGGATATCACACGGCTTTTATAGTTAAGGATATGTTTAAGAAATACTTAAAAAGTCAAATATTAAATATCTACGTGACCGAGACTTGCACGATAATTTTTAAAATGATGTAAAAAAAATTTAAAAGAAAAATGACAAAATAATAGGGCAGGTGGGACTCGATCGTAGGTATTTTCGTTTCTCGCGACCACCCTTTCCCCGAATAAGCTACGCTGACTTGACAGTTAATGGCAAAAATTCAATTCAATATAAATTTAAGTATTTTTTTAATACCCAAAAACAGGGACTAAACGATTTTTTAAATAAAACGTATCTAGATCGATTTTGCTCCCCAAAAACCTCCTGCATGCTGAATTTCAGGAAAATCGTTGGAGCCGTTTCCGAGATTCCGAAAAAATATATATATACAAGATTAACTCATTTAAATATTAAAGATACATCACCATCTTCCTGCCATTATCCCACTCAAAGTGGGGTCGGCACAACATGTTATAAACACGCAGTCACATGATTTGACTGCGTTTTTACGACCGGCCGCCTGCCTGACGTCAACTTACATCAGTCGTATTTTACGAATCCTCGGTAAGAAAGAGGGTGGTCTATTCTACTAAACCGGATACCACACGGTGGGTCGACTTACCTTAGTTGCCTTTTACGACACCATGGTAAGAAATGAGGTTGGTCTATTCTACTCAGCCGGATACCACACGGCGGGTCGACTTACCTTAGTCGCCTTTTACGACACCTCGGTAAGAAATGAAGGTTGTAATATTCTATTCTGCCGGATACAACACGGCGTTAATATTAAAGATACATATAACATCGATATCGTATGAAGAAGAGGTATTTCGCGTGCTCCGTTAGTATGACAAAGGATCTGAAGCGACGTTTTGTCAAATGGAAGCCATTGTCATGTACGATGATTCATTTTAGTGTAATTTTAACGGTTGTTTCATGTTCAAATTACTACATTGTTCGGGTTAAAAAAACTGCCAACATAATAAATAGCAACGTACTGCTTCTTACAGTTAAGTGAAAAATGTATTAAACGGTCATTAGACCTATGGTATTGTCATCATCTTCCTGCCCTTATCCCACTCTAAGTGGGGTCGGCACATGTTATAAACATGCTGTCACATGATTTGACTGCGCTTTTACGACCGGCCGCCTGCCTAACGTCAACTTACCTCTGTCGTATTTTACGACACCTCGGTAAGAAATGAGGTTGGGAGACCTATCGTATTGTATGTTGGTCTATGAATAAGACGGACGAAAGAAGAGTGCCTGCAAATGAGATGAGAATGTTAAGGTGGATGCGTTGGTGTGACAAGACTTGATAAATACAAAATTAGTATAAAAGGAGAAGTTTGTAATTTTTGAATTTAAACTATCGTGAGTGGTATTAATAATTAATGTATAGAAACCGGCTATATTCACGTGTTAATTATTCGGATGAGCCCGTCTTGCGAGCTGCTACACGCAGTTCCGCCGCGATAACGCGATGAATAAGAGCCCCGTATGGACTTGAAACTAGTCGGGCTCATCCGATAAAATAAAACATGAGTATAGCCGGTTTCTATACAGAAGTCTATAAGTTGTGCAAAATATAAAAAGAGAAAAACAAGGATAAGATGGTATACACATTTAATGAGGGATGGAAAATCATATGACCAAACGAGTGTTAAATATGAACGTAAAAGAATTTTTTTGAGATATGTAACTAAAGCTAACTAAAACTCAACTAAAACTAAAGCTGTGATGGCCTAGCGGTGCGACCGTGTGAATCTCTAGAGACGATCATGGGTTCAAACCCGGGCAGACACCAATGAGTTTTTCTAATAAAACTTATGTGTCTAATTGATAATTGCAATTTATCACAAGCTTTTCGGTGAAGGAAAACATCGTGAGGAAACCTGCATATCTCTAGAGAATCCTAGGGATATGTGTAACTTACCAATCCGCATTGGAGCAGCGTGGTAGGTCTTAGCTCCAACCCTTCTCTCCAAAAAATGGAGAGAGGAGGCCTATGCCCAGCAGTGGGATAGTAACAGGCCGTTACTATGTAACTAAAGGGAACCCTAAAGAGAGATGGTTGGATTATGTGAAGTATGAGATGCATATAAAAGGAGTAGTGCCAGATTTGATGAATGATAAGACAGAATACAAGAGAAAAACATGTTCTGCCCCACTAAGACTGGGATAATGGCAGTAAAATCATCATCTTCCTGCCCTTATCCCACACTAAGTGGGGTCGGCAGAACATGTTATAAACATGCTGTCACATGATTTGGCTGCGTTTTTACGACCGGCCGCCTGCCTGAAGTCAACTTACCTCAGTCGTGAAAGAAAGAGGGTGGTCTATTCTACTCAGTCGGATACCAAACGGCGGGTCGACTTACCTTAGTCGCCCTTTACGACATCTCGGTAAGAAATGTGGGTGGTACTATTCTATTTAGCCGGATACCACACGGTTAATGAATGATAAGAGAGAATAGACGAGAAAAACATGTTCTATTCCACTGAGACTGGGATAAAGGCAGTAAAATGATGATAATAAATAACAGTGCACGTTATAGCATATGGTTATGTGCATAAATAAAAGTTGTTGTATAAAATATGAGTGTTAAGGATTTAATAACGACCTTTGGGCTGCAATAGTTGATTTGAAAAGAAAAGAAATGAATTTGATTGAAAAGAAAAATGAAAAAATAATAGAGCGGGTGGGGCTCGATCCTAGGTATTTTCACCTCTCTAGACCGCCCGTTCACCAAATGAACTACCATGACTTTACGTTTAACAGCGAAAAATTGTGATTGTAATCAACGTAAATTTAAGAAAAAAATTGTAAATTTAAAAAACAGGGATATTTTTTTTTTTAAATTAAACTTATCTAGATCGGTTTCTCCCCCCAAAACCACCTACATGTTGAATTTCAGGAAAATCGTTGGAGCCGTTTCCGAGATCAACATACATACAAGATTAAACCATTCAAATATTAAAGATTTTTATTTAGCGGTGAAAGTTTTACATCATTTCATGCTTTATTTGTTTTTCTTGTTTATACGGATTTACGGACTCAATATATTCAATCGTTAAAAATATTTAGCAAATATAAAATATCCGAGACCCCTGTGGTACCTCATACAAGGAAAATACTACAAAACAGGTCCAATATTAAAAATGTCTTACGTGCTTCGTCACGGACCAAAACGTTTTAAATTAGACAAAGAAGTATAAAAAAAGCTTTATTGCGACTTAATGCAATGAATATTGAAATTAATTAGCTAGCGAAACAATTAATTTTCCTTCTCTATGACGTTATAGTATGACCAATGTTGGATTTTTCTCAAGGGATTTGAATTCTGTAAGTTAATTCCAGCGATAATTCCACTTTTTTGTTAGATCTATACTAATATTATAAAGAGGAAATATTTGTATGTATGTTTGTAATGTTTTCGCACAAAAACTGCTGGAACGATTTCAAATTCTTTCACCATTGGAAAGCTGCATCATTACTGAGCGACTTAGGCTATATTAAATTAAAAAAATAGGGATAATAAAAATGTAAAAAATGAAGCTCAAATGGTTGTCAGGGATCAATTTACCGCAAAGACAACTAACCTAAAGAGGGGAAAAATACCCTCTTAATCGTGCAATCTCAATCGTAAATGTAGCTTTTGTTTAGCGTTAACGACGGCGACGACGAGGACGACGCGACGGGCGAAAGGGCAAAAACACCGGACATGACACCACCCGAACGAGGACTACCAGAAGACGACTTTGAGGTCTGGGAGCTACCATTCCCAGACCTCCCCACCGAACAAGTCATCCATTAGGTCACCTAGGTGACCTGGGCTTACGACCCAATTACCGACACCGTTAGGTCACCTAGGTGACCTCGGCCCACGGCCGGAACACATACCGGGCTTAAGTGCCCGCGAGGAGATTCCCGGGTAGAGAGGATTTCCTCGAGGCCCGCACCCCGCTTACCCCCACCCGGGGAGTAAGCGAGAAGACCCTGCTGCTGCTGTTTAGCGTTTTGTTTGTTTTATTTTTTTTATTAAATAAATTAATAAAGAAAATAAAACAAACAAAAAAAACGCTTATTATTTCAAAATAGTAATATCTCGGTTTCACCTGTGTAATTTTTATTTTTTTACATCCTTATTCCATTTTTATAACTGATCGAATGGATAAAAGAATTTTTGAAATCCCTTCAGTAGTTTTTGTGTGAAAACATTACAAACATACATACAAATTTTTCCTATTTATAACATTGGGATAGATTTCATACAAAACGGTCAATTACTAGTGCCTTTACCTTATACTCGTTCCGCATTTCATCCACTTTTTTTGTTATATATATATTCATCCGTGGATCGTAACTTCGAAACTAATTCTATGGTTTGTAGTATTAATACACAACATGCCTGGACACGTCATGTTACAGTTAGGTGTCATTTAGGTCTCGGGTCATGTTCTACACATTGTTCGCGGTACGCCTTCAAAGCGATCGCATGCAGAAATTTATTTACCGTTGCTTTACTTGCGATTTCAATTTGACTATCTCTAGTAGCAATAACTCATTATAACAGCAAAGGCTTTTTGGGTTGAATTACCTACCATTTTGGGAGAAGGCAAATCCTTTCGGACATAAATCCACTTTCACTTTTAATATGCCTTTCACCACGCACCACACAAACTGACCACCATCGTCGTGGTTATGACTTGTGGTACGCAAGTTCTGCACACATTCACTGAGACAATTTTGACTCGTAACGAAACCATCATGAGATAGACTCCGCGACAAAATCGCAAAAATCTTTGCGAGTTTGACATATAGCATTGTATATATTTTCTTTTTACTTCCTCGCGGATTCTAGCAAATAATTTAATCATTACTTTTGTATTACGGATCTCAGCAAAGTAACGCTTATCTTAATATTTAAATGAGTTAATCTTGTATATATATATATATATTTTCCGAATCTCGGAAACGACTCCAACGATTTTCCTGAAATTTTGCATGTAGGACGTTTTGGGGGAGAAAAATTGATCTAGCTAGGTTTTATATGAAAAAAATATTGTTTTATCCCTATTTTTGGGCATTAAAAAACACTAACATTTATATTGAATTGAATTTTCGTCATTAACTGTCAAGTCGACGTAGCTTATTCGGTTAGCGGGCAGCCTCGAGAAATGTGAGTGCCAAGGATCGATCCCAACTAAATAATTGTTTTTTTTCTTTTTTTAAAGTTTTTTTTTGTAAAAAATAAGCTCGGTCACCCAGATATTTCTATATATTATCACAATAACTACTTTTGTGTTCTAAGTTACAATTCGGAAAAGGGCAAAGCTGCTAGCTAGTATACATATGTATAAACCGAAACAACATTCACTTTTATTTGGCGTATTTATCACTTAATCTTAATTTCCGTGTGGAATACATGAATCACTTCTTTTGTATAAAGCTAATGCTTAGTCACATTTAAAGCAAAATCGTTTTTCCCTCATTAAGTATGGCACATCTAAAACTCTTACGCTGTGTGGTATCCGGCTGAATAGAATAGTACCACCCTCTTTTCTTACCGAGGTGGCGTAAAAGGTGACTAAGGTAAGTCGACCCGCCGTTTGGTATCCGGCTGAGTAGAATAGATCAACCTCATTTCTTACCGAGGTGTCGTAAAAGGCGACTAAGGTAAGTTGACCCACCGTGTGGTATCCGGTTTAGTAGAATAGACCACCCTCATTCTTACCGAGGTGTCGTAAAATACGACAGAGGTAAGTTGACGTCAGGCAGGCGGCCGGTCGTAAAAACGCAGCCAAATCATGTAACAGCGTGTTTATAACATGTTGTGCCGACCCCACTTAGAGTGGGATAAGGGCAGGAGGATGATGATCTAAAACTCTTTAGACTCCTTTTCTTTAACCCTGGATTAAATTTAAACGCATCTTTAAGAATTTTAATTTTCATTTTGTAAATGCTTCCATCATTAAGATTGTTGGTTTGATTCGTAATTTAATTCAGGAAGCGTAGGATTTGACAAAAAAGTACGTTTAATTGTAATACTTTTTCTAACGGAAGTTAAATCGGAACCATGACATTTGTCATATTGAAGGCGACAATTTAAAAAATACACTTTAAATTCTTAAGTACATACTTATATCATAAGTAATTTAAACATTTATTAGTTATGATGTAAGAACAATCTCTAATTAACATTCTCTGATCAAGCATGCATTTATATCTCCAAATTATCTAAGTCGACATACAAATAATATTGTGAACTACATATGTGAACAGTATATAGGTATTCAATATTGGGAACTACATATGTGAACAGTATATAGGTATTCAATATTGTGAACAGTATATAGGTATTCAATATTGGGAAATACATATGTGAACAGTATATAGGTATTCAATATTGGGAACTACATATGTGAACAGTATATAGGTATTCAATATTGGGAACTACATATGTGAACAGTATATAGGTATTCAATATTGTGAACAGTATATAGGTATTCAATATTGTGAACTACATATGTGAACAGTATATAGGTATTCAATATTGGGAACTACATATGTGAACAGTATATAGGTATTCAATATTGGGAACTACATATGTGAACAGTATATAGGTATTCAATATTGTGAACAGTATATAGGTATTCAATATTGGGAACTACATATGTGAACAGTATATAGGTATTCAATATTGGGAACTACATATGTGAACAGTATATAGGTATTCAATATTGTGAACAGTATATAGGTATTCAATATTGTGAACTACATATGTGAACAGTATATAGGTATTCAATATTGGGAACTACATATGTGAACAGTATATAGGTATTCAATATTGGGAACTACATATGTGAACAGTATATAGGTATTCAATATTGGGAACTACATATGTGAACAGTATATAGGTATTCAATATTGGGAACTACATATGTGAACAGTATATAGGTATTCAATATTGGGAACTACATTTATGAATTCACGGAAATATAACCTCAAAAATTTAGTAAAGTAATAAGTATATATTTTTTTACACAGGATATATTTCGGAGAGTGTGCCACAGATCTTTTTGATCTGATTCCTCCCTCACCATTCTACGATCGAACAACCAGACGCCATGAGGGGCTCCACCGGTATACCATAAATATCCCGAAAACTCGCACAAAGCGATTCGGTTCATCTTTCCTTATGCGTACAGCAAAGGCTTGGAATTCCCTTCCCGCATTTATCTTCCCGGACTCCTCCGATTTGGGAAAGTTTAAAAAAAGAGTGAATAGGCACTACACTGGCAAGCGCGGTCCATCTTAGGCTACATCTTTGCCTTTCCATCAGGCAAGATCGTAGCCAGGCGCTAGCCTTATCGTAAAAAAAAAAAGTAGATAGAAATGAAAATATGTATATAATTTTCTGTTTTCCACTAATAGATAGAGCTACTTTAGGATGTGATTTCTGGTATGGATTGAACATGATTATGTTTATTTTTCTTCGATCTATATCTACCTATACCTATCCTAAATGTCTAACCTATATGTCGTAAAAGACGACTATGGTAAGTCGAGCTACCTGTGGTATCCGGTAGAGAAGAATAGACCACCCTCTTTCTTACCGAGGTGTCGTAAAACACGACTAAGATAAGTTGACGTCAGGCAGGCGGTCGATCGCAAAATACGAAACCAAATCATGCGATTGCATGTTTATAATGCTGTGCCGTCCCCACTAAGAGTGGGATAAGGGCAGGAGGATGATGAGATCAAGAAAAACAGCATTGATATAGAAATTTTTATGATGTGTGATAAAAATCATTGCAACATTGGTAATATGTAAAAATAGTGTAAACTTATTATTTGAACTTATATTCAACTAATAAGTTTACAATATTTTATTAAAGATAAAGAAACATTGTCATAGTGAAATATAATGTTGGTATAACTCAATATAAGACCCACATGCCGGGGTTTTGTTTAGTTGATTCAAGAGTTAGGTCAAATCCACGTAACATTATACTAGCAGATTGGATAACAAGCACTTTGGCTCATCCTAAGCCGGATGCGCGCTATTGTGAAGTGCCCACACCTACCGAGTTCCCAGCATGATTCTTTTGTGTACTGTTGCATTTTATAGGTATTTAGAGTGCCAAGATTTAAAGAACACACCTCTGAAATGCCTATAAAATGAGATCAACAAAAGAAAGATGGCGTCTCGCTGAATATTCGAATAAAGCCTTTTTAAAAACACTTTCGAATACGTGCATATGTTATAATGTAATTATGAATGAATGACAACTCCTTTTATATGCATGTCATACTTCCCAAAAACTCGCCATCACTTTTTCGAGAAATAAACGTACTTTAATTCAACCCTATGCAAATCGCCAATATTTAACGTTGCTAAATGGCCAAAATCAAAACCTTAAAGAAATCAATGTGGTCTTTAAGTTCTTAACTTAAGTATAGAATAGAATTTAATGAATCATTGGCTTAGTAAATAAAGTATATTATAATAAAAGGTAGATCTCGTAAAATTTAAAAAATAATGGACCATGAAAAATTCTTATAATAAAGCTTATTATACCTACACTCATTTTGAAAATAATTAAAAAAGTATCGCGAATCCGTTGATTACAAACCGTTCACGTAATTTAATTTAAATGTAAAAAAATATCAAAATTAGCTTTTAAAAAAACAATATCTCAGACACTATTTAATATATATACGTGCTATGAAACAAAATATTTTTTTAAACATATTTCACAAAAGAGAGAGAGATATTTCACAAAATGTGATGATGAATATTAGTTATATCTTACAAATACAGTGCTGCCATCTACTTATAAAGTCGCGCGCTTCTTATAAAGTCTCCATTAAGTTTGTAATAACGTCATAAGATGGCTCTGCTCATTTCCGATGTTCTTAAATAGATGTCGCTACGTGTATCTTTAAAATATTTCATCATAATTATTATACCTTGGCACAAACAGACGACCTTGCCTTATCACCATCGCACGTCATTAGTCTACGTAAATAGGAGGCTTGGCAATGATTAATACTACACGTGTTTATCTCTCGTTATTTAGTCAATGACAAGTCCTATATCTAATTTGAGTCATATTATTTGTTTAAATTAAAAGGAAAGTGTTAAGTAATTTCTGTGACACTGAATATCCTTTTTTTTATTTTGAACCCTTGCTTTTGACAGTCGTTATGCTTTAACAATTTCTATTAATTAAATTATATAGCATTTGTAGTGATTAAAATTAATATAATTAATCGATGTTATAAATACATCACATGTAGAACTAAGTGCAGTGGTATCTTAACATAGGAGTTTAATTTGTTCCGTAAACTTGCTCGTATGTCAAGTTGCTATCTCAAAGCAATTTTCCCCATTGAATTCAATAGAAATGCCATTAATTTGTTCCAGATCCCAAAAATCACCTCAGTTATTTGCTTGTTGTAATGGGCCCGTACATTCTCGCAAAGTCAAATACTCGTGCATTTTGCTCATGTGCAAATGTGTCATAAACCTACTTCTTCTACTTTTTGTGCCATCTCCTATCGGAGGTTGGCAACCATCAGGGCAATTTTTATTTTTGAAGCCGCTGCCCGAAATAACGAGCGGGTACTCCTGCTGTACCATTGTCTTAAATTTTTAAGCCAGGATATTGCGCATTATGTGACCGAGATATTGGAGCTTACGAGTTTTAACTGTTTTTAAGATCTCTGTGCCTTTGTCTAGTCTCGAAAGTATAGTTGTGTTTCACACTTTCTGTGTCCAAGATATTTTTAGCATAAACCTACTAAAAGCAATAAACACAAACCTAACTTATCAAAACTACTAAAAAAAAGGGAAACAAGTACACAGACTGAGGTCTTGTATAAGGTCGTGTGCGATTCCTCGTATGTCAAGTCTTGCTCAAATCTCAAAGCTAAATATCGCTCGCTCCATGACTCGTATCTTCAAACACTAGGGCTACTACTAACACTATTTCGAGGTACCACTGTATATCTAGTAACATTAAGGTAAATTAGCACCTAATAATGTAAGTTAGAACATTTAACCTATTAACAGGAATGTGATGAATCTTTTTGCCTGAATCACATTTCTTAGTATTAAAGGTGAATAACCTTTGTTTTTATACTCCACTGTAAATTTATACGAGTGTTGGTATATTGTCCTTTAATGAGACTATTCTACGTATGATAAATTTCGTTTTTATTTGAAGTATAGGTATATATTTTATAGAAGAAGCCTGATTGATTGATTACTTAATGAAAATTATTTTAACTAACGATGGACCTTTGCTTGAGCTTTAAAACAACAAGAAAGCTCATTAAGACACTCTTAATGAGCTTTAAGAAGAAGATGACATTTATTGAATTAAAGCGCAAAATCATAGAGTTACTTAAGCAAGGCTTGTGGAAAATTCCCTTGAGCTAGGTAACGGAACGAATTAAGCTGGTATGTCCATGTACCATTATACATATATATCGTCATCAATACTAATATATCTGTACTAAAATATAAAGCTGAAGAGTTTGTTTTGTTTGAACGCTCTAATCTCAGGAACTACTGGACCGATTTGAAAAATTATTTCAGTGTAAAATAGTCCATTTATTGAGGAAGGCTATATGCTATATAACATCACGCTAAGATGAAAAGGAGAGGAGCAGCAATAAATGGTCCACTTAATCTATCCACGCGGGCGGAGCCGCTGGCAACTGATAGTAGGTAAATAAATGTCGTATATTAACAGTATCCAAACAATCCTGTTCTCAGTATCGGATCATTACAGAACTTTGAGATGCATATTCATTGAGTACATAACATTTGCTATGACGTATCTTTACTAATATATAAAGCTGAAGAGTTTGTTTGTTTGATCTGGACGCGCTAATCTCAGGAACTACTGGACTGATTTGGAAAATTCTTTCAGTGTAAGATAGTCCATTTATCGACGAAAGCTATAGGCTATATAATATCACGTTAAGATAAACAGGAGAGGAGCAGGGATAAAAAATATTAGTAAAACGGCAAAATTTAAAGCTTTTCTTGCGTGTTCTAAGTAAACGGTGATAGTTATTCAAAAATCATGTGTTACTAAATTGTTATCCTCTAAAAGTTCTACATAAAAGTCCGCGACAGCATATGTCTAGCTTTTAAGGTTAACCCACTTTAACTATTTTTATGGTTATCAAAATACTATCATCATCATCTTCATCATCCTGCCCTTATCCCACTTTAAGTGGAATCGGCACAACATGTTATGGACATGCTGTCATATGATTTTTCTGCGTTTTTACAACCGGCCGCCTGCCTGACGTCAACTTACTTTAGTCGTATTTTACGACAACTTGATAAGAAAGAAGGCGATCTATTCTACTAAACCGGATACCATCGGTGGGTCAACTTACTTTAGTCGCCTTTTACGACACCTTGTTAAGAAATGAAGATGGTCTATTCTACTCAGCCGGATACCACACGGCGGGTAACCACATGGTTATCAAAATACTATATTACTGTTTTAATCTTTCCACGCGGGCGGTGCTGCTGGCGATTGCTAGTATTATATTATCGTAATAAACGTTACCGATATTATTGTAATTTGTACACTTTGGCGCAATTAGATCTGACCTCACGGTTGGACAACCGTAAGAGCAATAAATTGGCAATAAAAAAATCGATGATAAACTAAAACTATCGACGTTCGATAGTCTCGCTTATTAGTTACTAGCTAAGCGCCCCGTCTTTATACGGGTATTAGGCATATTATACCTTACGTGATTTCCACGCTTGAATTTATTTTATTGACGTGACAACGTCTTAAATTAGGTTGCGGCTTGAAGTCACTCATGAAAAAGTGTAACGCCCGCTCACGTCTGTTACGATGAGTCACCGAACGAAAGAGAGGCCCGCCGGCCTGGCGAATGCCTTGCGTCTCTCTCCCACTCAAACATGATTGGTCCGCCGCGCGCGCAGCACTAGAGAATTGATTAGTGCATTCAATTCCTTGTTACTATTGTGCAATTTAATAATATTCATATCAATAAATATTCTACTCATCAAATAAGAAAAACTAATTAAAAATTGGAAATTGAACAAAGTAGAAATTGTTTTGTACAATTTTTATGGTGCAAAATTTCATCAATATTGATCCAGCGGATAAGCCATTAAAGCGTGACAGACAGGCAAACTTTCGCATTTTTAATATTAGTATGGTACTTATGAAGCTGTGATAGCCCAGCGGTAACACCGTGCAACTCTTTCGAGACGGTCACGAGGTCGATTCCGGACAGACACCAATGAGTTTTTCTGTTAAAACTTATGTGTCTAATTGATTATTGCAATTTATCACACGCTTTTCGGTGAAGGAAAACATTGTGAGGAAACCAGCATGTCTTAGAGAATTCTGGGGATATGTGTAACCTACCAATCCGCATTGGAGCAGCGTGGTAGGTCCCAGCTCCAATCCTTCTCTCCTAAATAGAGAGAGGCCTATTCCCAGCAGTGGGAGAGTAATAGGCCGGTACTTTTATGGTATTTATACCAACCACTTAATCAGGGGATGATGTCAAGGGGATAAATGTTATTTTCGATTATCGCGCCATGTTAGTACGGTAAAACGAGGCCAAATGATAGCTTTATCGGTTATAGTATCTGCGATAGTGTAATGAAAACAGAGACGATGTTTCACGGTCTGGATATAGAATGTTATATAGATAACTAGTAATATCCCGCGGTTTCACCCGCGTACATTCCGACCATTTGTTTTATAATAATATTGTAGGACATTTTTGTTCTATCATCAATAGTTTTCGCGCACGCGATGACAGCTTTTTATGACTAATTTTTTACCTTATTACATTTTTATTACTGATCCCTATTTTTTTAATAATATATTGCTTATGTAAGTAAAGTAAGTATGTAGCTCAGTAAAGATACAGCTACATAATGGTGAAAGAATTATTGAAATCCAATATTCCTATAGATTTATAGAGTGGTATCCGGCTTAGTAGAATAGACCACCCTCTTTCTGAGGTGACGTAAAAAGCGGCTAAGATAAGTTGACTCGCCGTGTTGTATCCGGTTGAGTAGAATATACATCCCTCATGCTTTCTGAGGTGACGTAAAAAGCGGCTCAGATAAGTTGATCGGTCGTGAGATATCCGGCTGCGTAGAATAGCACCGTCTGTTATTAATGAGGTGTCGTAAAAGGCGACTAAGGTAAATTGACTCGCCGTGTGGTATCCGGCTGAGTAGAATAGACCACCCTTATTTCTTAGCGAGGTGTCGTAAGAGGCGACTCAGGTAAGTTGACCCGTCGTGTGGTATCCAGCTGAGTCGAATAAACCACCTTATTTCTTACCGAGGTGTCGTAGAAGGCGACTAAGGTAAGTTGACCGGTCGTGTGGTATTCGGTTGAGTAGAATAGACCACCGTCTGTTATTAATGACGTGACGTAAAAAGCCTACTAAGGTAAGTTGACGTCACGCAGGCGGCCGCTCGTAAAGAACGTAGCCAAATAACATGACAACATGTTTAACATGTTGTGCCGACCCCACTTAGAGTGGGATAAACGCAGATGAAGAGCAAATGGCAGTGATGAGTATCTGCGATAGTGTAATAACAAAAGAAGTAATGTTTCACAGTTTGGATATAGAATGTTACATCATCCTCCTGCCCTTATACTACTATGAGTGGGGTCGGCACAACATGTTACAAACATGTTGTTACATGATTTGGCTATGTATTTTACGACCGGCCGCCTGCCTGACGTCAACTTACCTTAGTAGTATTTTACGACTCCTCGGTAAGAAAGAGGGTGGTCTATTTTACTGAACCGGATACCACACGGTGGGTCAACTTACCTTAGTCGCCTTTTACGACACCTCGGTAAGAAATGAGGTTGGTCTATTCTACTCAGCCGGATACCAAACGGCGGATCGACTTACCTTAGTCGCCTTTTACGACACCTCGGTAAGAAAAGAGGGTGGTACTATTCTATTCAGCCGGATACCACACGGCGTAGTATCTGCGATAGTATAATAACAAATTAAGTAATGTTTCGGTTTGGATATAGAATGTTACATAGATAATTTATAGAAGTAGATGTTATCTCTCTCTCCCTCTGTCTCTATCTATCTATTCAATCTACATATCTATTCTAAGATACGCCTGTCGGTAAAGGACGGGTGGTCAGTTTATATTTCAATATCTGGGTGACCGAGCTTGGCTCGGTAATTTTTTACAAAAAAAAACTTTAAAAAAAGAAAAAAAACAATTATTTAGTTGGGATTGATCCTTGGCACTCACATTTCTCGAGGCTGCCCGCTAACCGAATAAGCTACGTCGACTTGATAGTTAATGGCGAAAATTCAATTCAATATAAATGTTAGTGTTTTTAAATGCCCAAAAATAAGGATAAAACAATATTTTTTTTACATAAAACCTCAATTTTTCTCCCCCAAAACGTCCTACATGCTGAATTTCAGGAAAATCGTTGGAGCCGTTTCCGAGATTCGGAATATATATATATATATATACAAGACTAACTCATTTAAATATTAAGATACTATTCCCATTTGCCCATGTCCCAACATGGGCTTTTCACTGCTCTCCCGACAGTGTAACCTCTAACTACCCGCTTTTTATAAACCTGATAATATCCCTGAAGGCGATATTTTTTAGTTCCTCAACTTAAATTTCATCCCTACCTAGTATCTCCCATCTTACAAGCGATTATATAGTGCACTTAGCTATAAGGTGAAGACTCGTTTCTTCCTCTCCACATTCGGGCGCGTTTTATAATTGTCATATTCTCCTAGCTGTGAGGATTAGCATTAGTATTCGTTCTGTCGAAAGATTTGAAGAACAGCTTTGGTTGTCGAAACTCGATCTCTTTTTCTCTTCTTTCTCCTCTCTCTATCTCTTTCTCTCTTCTTTGTCTGTCTCTTTTATTCTTCTTCAATCGATGGACTCTTCTTGATGGTCTCTTCAAGAGATCTTCACAACACGATTTTTTTAATACCCTGAATATTGACGGCTATTATACAGTATTATAATATAATTGATAAAATTGCATAAAATTACTACTTTAATAATATTTTGACCCAGTAAAAGATCGCAACGAGAAAATGTCACTAGAAATAAGAAGTTGTAAGGTGTGATTATCTAAATTCTATTGGAATTTCGAATGAAGCAATCCTTTTTAATGTAATTTTGAGTTTGAAATTATTTTTATGAATATCACGTTACATAATACACCACAAACCAGGAAAAAATGCAAGTAAACGTAAAGTACATTTTCTTAATCATTATAAATAATTCACTAGAAAATTCTTACTATTATTTTCCCCATGCACCTCCGAACTTATTGAGTCATAAACAACTCACGAGTTCATCTCATAAGCATAACTTTTAATATGATGAATTTTATTGCTTTATTGTACATATTGTTAGAAAAGGGAAAAAAATAAATAGTAAGTATAAGGCTTCCTCCAGTCAACTTTTGAGTATCTGAAGGAATAAGACAAGAAGTGAAATAGGGGTGATATAGAAAGAAAGAAAGAAAAAGCTACGAAAAAATATGTACTTAGATGCATATTTTCACTAGAGAACACAAAAGGAAAAGTAAAAAGAATGATGCAATATAAATAATAGAAACTATAACTAGGTATTTCATTTATAAATTATTTTTTGTTGATTATATACATGCTTAAAGATGCTACTAATATCGTCATCCTCCTGACCTTATTTCAATCTAAGTGGGATCGGCACAACATGTTTAAACATGTTGTCACATGATTTGGCTACGTACTTTACAACTGGCCGCCTGTCTGCCGTATTTTATGTTATTGACGCGGTAAGAAAGAGGGTCTATTTTTCTCAACCGGATGCCACACGGTGGGTCAAATTACCTTAGCCGTTTTTTAAGACACCTCGGTAAGAAATTAGGGTGGTCTATTCTATCCAACCGGATACCACACGGCGGATGTAACAACTGCTTATCATGTTTAAAATGATTTATCCCGTCTAATTCTATAGAAACAGGCAGTGTTGCCATAATACGCTATCAATCGAGTCAATCAAATTTATCAGCCCGACACTTATATTCAACTTTCAAAATTACAATTCAGTTTGTATTCGTAACATTACTCGCATAATTAAAGAGTTGAGGTGAGGCGTTATCTCGCCGTCTTGAATACATGAAGAACAACGGTATAATTTCCTACAATCGCTTTTCAGCGGAGTTCAGTAAAAACTTAAACCGGATGGCGTCATGGCACGCCGCGAGCGCGTGCTCGCCCCGCGCGTCCCTCGCTAGTGTATTTACGAATCGCCGCGCGCGACCGCCGGCGACTCCAGTCCTGTTCCGAACATCAATAGAACACGTTCAACCCTCGCGATGACTAACAACCCCGCAAAATCCGTTGGTTCACACACCAGCGTTACGTAAATTAAGTATTAGTTGTATTTAACTGCCTTTTCTACTGTGTTCTATTCGGTTATTTTTTTTAACACGCGTCAATATGGTTTCGAATCGCGGTACCCACGTGCTTGTTTGGGAGCAGCCTGGCTTCGAGGACCAGAGGCCTAAAAAATATAGTGGTGAGTCGAATGACGTCACTGGGAAACACCAAACCCATGTTGTTTGACTAATTTTCATTCGTAACTTGATGCATTTACAACTTTCTTTCCGTTATTGTTTCTCTTTCCGCGTATGAACGCCGGCGCTGACGTATGCAGGCATTAGAACAGTAAAATGATATTTTTATGCTTTATTTAAAACTATTGCACTATTTTCTTAGAATAACAGATAGATCACAGAATATTTAAAATTAGAGTACACTATTTACAACGTGTTATAATCGCTATCTCATACGGTTTTTTTACACTGATTTTGAGTTAATTTATTTATCGTTATTTCCTCTTTAGTAAATTTAATCCATTTCAAGCAGTTATGGTTAAATATTAAAATTAGGTCGCCATTTACGTGTGCCGATCATTTTATGTTTTTAGATTGGGAAGCGTGATGTATTGTTTGTGCTGTAAATAAATCAGTTTGCTTATCTAATAATCATGTAGTGTCTTCATGGTTTTTTTTGGTTAGCAGTAATGTTTCGAATCAAGCAGAAGCTTTTATCTGCCTATTCGAATGCGCTTGTAAAAGTCAGTGATTTGCAAACGTAACTTTCTATTATCTATTGAACATCGTTACACTTTATTATATTTAGTATATCTTTAAAAGTTGAAATGTGTTGTATCCTTGATACTTTTTTAAATCGCTAATTAATTAAATGGTGTTAATTTATTTTACATGAATGAAAAAGGTAAAGTTTACAGCATAATTACTCACTTACATGCGTAAGTGAGTAATTGAAGTACGCAAGAATGATATACGAGTATGTATACCACGGAATTATATATGAAGTATAAAGTATGTCAATTTAAAAGGATGAGAGCATATCTAAAGCCATTTTATTCCTAACTACATACTTCGGCGAGTAAATAAATAGAAATTAAATGGTTTTGCTTTGCGGCGTTTCGATAAATGTACGGTCTTATTCATAAAAGTTATAACATGCTTATAGACTCGTTATAGTACGTTTTACTAAAAGTGTTATTCATAAACGCATTTTAGCACTAAACCATTCTACAAGTCTACTATAACTTTATAGAGCCCAGGACCCTACTATAACAGTGTTATAAGGTAAAAGATGGCCGACTTTCTACAGCTGATTATTACGAAAACAACATTTGACGTATTTACGGATTGAAATTGAAGTGTGTCAGTTGTCGTTTGTTTTATCAGGGATGTGAAAAATTCGATTTTTTACATTAATCGATAATTTCAGTAAAATGATCGATTTTTAATAATCGTTTTTTTCTTATAAATCAACTTAAAAAAGAACGATTCTTTTAATTATATATTATTATATCTTCTTATTTAAGTCTTTTTTTTAATTTTTTAAGATAAGATTTGCATTAATGGATCAAAACAATTTAGCCAAATGTAGACATTTTAATTAAATTTCACAAACAGTGCATCTGTTATTATTTATTGGTAGTTGTCCACTTTAACTAGTCTTTATTCTTATTAATTATTAATATTAAAAAAGACAACTTTTCAAATATTCAGAAAAAAACGATTATTTTGATACGAATATATTAAATTAAAGGGGAAAACTGATTATTTATTAATCGATTTTTCTACTCCAAGTTACATCCCTATGTGAAAGGCGACCCCGTGACGTAGACAATAAAATATTTTTTAATCCGTAATAATGTCTATGGTTATACTTATTCGGTATGTAGACGCATATTATCTGTGGCGAATTCGGTGTGATCGGCCAATCGGAAGCCAGTATTCCTTACAATGGCAACATTCGGATTTATAACCGCATTTTAGTTATAGATCAGTTATAGAAGGTTTATGAATAAACAATTTTATGGAACGTCTTATAAGCTTATAGAGCATTTTAACTAAAGCGTCTCTAAAACCTTCTATAAGCTGTTTTTATGAATAAGACCAGTAGAGTTTAACCGTTTATTCTATTTCGCTCAAACGCCACGTTTTAGTAGTAAATCGAACGGGTTTTTGACCGGTGCAATAAACAATGTGAAGCGCTTCGATCAACAATTGTTTTGTTATTGATTGTCCTATTAGTTAACACATTTTATATATATATCCCGCCGTGTAGTCTCCGGCTGAATAGAATAGACCACCCTCTTTCCTACCGTGTCATAACATAAAACGCGACTAAGGTAAGTTGACCCGTCGTATGGAATCCGGCAGAGTAGTATAGACCACCCATATTTCTTACAGAGGGGTCATAAAAGGCGACTAAGATAAGTTGACCCGTTGTGTGGTATCCGGCAGAGTAGAATAGACCACCCTCATTTCTTATCGAGGTGTCATAAAAAGCGATTAAGGTAAGTTGACCCGGTGTGTGGTATCCGGCAGAGTAGAATATTCTACTCTCGTTCTTACTGAAGTATCATCGTATAAGGCGATTAAGGTAAGTTGACTCCAGGCAAGCGGCCGGTCGTAAAATACATAGCCGGATCATGAGACAGCATGTTTATAACATGTTTTGCCGACCTCACTTAGAGTCGGAAAGGGGAAGGAGGATAAAATTTTAACATACACAGCCTACTCGTTACAAAATTTTGTGGTGTGGAGATCCCTTAGACCTATTCCCACAGTGGAAAGGTAAATTCTCCATTCTCCGGAACGGCTAAACCGATTTTCATGCTACATGCTACTGAAAGATGGATTAGTTCGAGGAGCATTTAATAGGCAACTTTTTATCCTGGTATTTCCCCCGTGGGAATTCTTTACGCAGGCAAAAGTTTTGGCGGGAAGCTAGTTTTTTTATACGTTGAAATGTTAAGCAAGACAAGTTGCGCCATTTTGAATTATTATCCTCAATAAATAAAGCTTAGTTTCTGTAAGGTACTCTCACCGGAAAGGACCAACAAGAAATTCGGCAAGCTTTAAATATATATATATATATATATATATATATATATATATATATATATATATATATATATATATATATATATATATATATATATATATATATTATATATTATATTATATATTATATACTAATATATAGAGCTGAAGAATGTTTTTGTTTGTTTCTTTGATTTGATTGTTTGAACGCGCTAATCTCAGGAACTACTGGATTGATATTAAAAATGCTTTCAGTGTAAGATAGTCCATTTATCGAGGAAAACTATAAGCTATATACATATAGTATCACGCTAAGATGAATAGAAGAGGAGCAGCGATAAGAAATATTGCAAAAACGGCAAAATTTAAAGCTTTCCTTGCGTGCGCTAAGTAAACGATGACAGTTATTAAAAAACATGATTACATGATTACAAAATTGTTTCCCTCTAAAAGTTCTAAATAAAAGTCCGTGACAGTATATGTCTAGCTTTTAAGATTAACCCACTTTAACCATATCTTATGATAATCAAAAGACTATCATCATCTTCCTGCCCTTATCCCACTCTAAGTGGGGTCGGCACAACATGCTATAA
The DNA here is from genome assembly GCA_947086495.1 of Morpho achilles. Taxonomy (NCBI): domain Eukaryota; kingdom Metazoa; phylum Arthropoda; class Insecta; order Lepidoptera; family Nymphalidae; genus Morpho; species Morpho achilles. The sequence continues at coordinate 14,179,157 of CAMTZB010000015.1, forward strand.
ACATGCTGTAACATGATTTGGCTGCGTTTTTACAACCGGCCGCTTGCCTCTTACCTCTGTCGTATTTCACGACACCTCGGTATGAAAGAGGGTGGTCTATTCTACTCAGCCGGATACCACACGGCGGGTCGAATTACCTTAGTCGCCTTTTACGACACCTCGGTAAGAAAAGAGGATGGTACTATTCTACCTAGCCGGATACCACACGGCTAGATAATCAAAAGACTATATTACGGTTTTAATATTTCCACGCGGGCGGGGCCGCTGGAGATTGCTAGTGCTACTATAAACCTCCAAAAATAGTTTTATGAATGTGTAACAATCGCGTACACCCATGAGGAAGTATCAAAGTAAATATTGTTCATGGAAAAAATATAGTGACAGATTGGTATCGCTTTGTTTATGTCCGCACAGTCATAGTATGTTGTGATTGCGATAAGATAATTTTGGACTCATCCAATCATTGCGTCGAGTGCAGCACGGTACTTGACGTAAATGTAAGCCTATGGCACGCATTTTGCACCATCTGGCGTAATTGTGCAATGTTCAGCTGACTGAATCTAAGGTTTGATTTTAGTTTAGGTTGTGTGTTTCTAAAAAATTAGTATCAAAAATACCGAGTGGTATTTATAAAATCAATAAAACAAGATGCAATATGTAAAAAAAACCCTGGTGAGATCTGGACTTGATCCGGGTTACTTTCACTTCTTTAGTCGCCTTTTATGACACCTCAGTAAGATGAGAGGGTGGTCTATTCTACTCAGCTGGATGACATACGGCGGGTCAACTTAGCTTGGTCACCTTCTTCGATAAATCAGTAAGAAATAAGGGTGGTCTATTCTACTCAGCCGAATACTACACGGCGGGTCCACTTACCTTAGTCGCCTTTTACGATACCTCATTAAGAAGAGAGGGTGGTCTATTCTACTAAGCCGGACACCACACGGCGGCTCAATTTACCTTAGTCGCCTTTTACGACAGGAAATAAGGTGGTCTATTCTACTCAGCTGTATACCACACGGCATATCACAGGTACAAATATCTTTAATATTTAAATGAGTTAATCTTGTATGTTTGTATATATAAATATATTTTCTGAATCTCCGAAACGGCTCCAATGATTTTCCTGAAATTCGGCATGTAGGGGGTTTAGGGGGAGAAAAAAAGATCTAGCTAGGTTTTATTATTAAAAAAAAAGTTTTATATCTGTTTTTGGGTATTAAAAATATGGTATAATGTAGAACTGAAAGCTAAGGATTTTTTAGTTGTCAAGAATAGAATAGAATACACTTTATTGCACACCAAAACAGTACATGAAATAACAAAAAAAAGTATTAGTACAATAGGCGGCCTTATCGCTAAAAGCGATCTCTTCCAGGCAACCTTAGGGTAGAGGATTTAATGAAATATCAGCGGTGGGGGTGTACAAAATAATTTCTAAATATATACTATAGTAACGGCCTGTTACTATCCCACTGCTGGGCATAGGCCTCCTCTCTCCATTTTTGGAGAGAAGGGTTGGAGCTAAGACCTACCACGCTGCTCCAATGCGGATTGGTAGGTTACACATATCCCTAGGATTGTCTAGAGATATGCAGGTTTCCTCACGATGTTTTCCTTCACCGAAAAGCGTGTGATAAATTGCAATTATCAATTAGACACATAAGTTTTAATAGAAAAACTCATTGGTGTCTGCCCGGGTTTGAACCCACGATCGTCTCTAGAGATTCACACGGTCGCACCGCTAGGCCATCACAGCTCTCGTCACACTATATATACTACAATATATACTATACTAAAACATAATAATTGAACAAATTTATAAGTAAAGGCTGTCAAGCATAATATTGCGACAGCCGATGGTTAACGGGCGGACCGAGAAATTTTCAAAATCCGAGATCGAATCCCACATGTCATCAGTGCCTTTTTTCTTTTTTAAATATTTTTTTTATATCTTTAAAAAATTACTATTTTTTTAAAGATATAAAAAAAAAACTTTTTTTGTATAAGCAAATGTTACTGGGTGTCGTTAAATACGACTATGGTAAGTTGATGTCAGGCAGGCGGCGGGTCGTAAAATACGTAGCCAAATCATGTGACAACATGTTTATAACATGTTGTGCCGACCCCACTTAGAGTGGGATAAGGGCAGGCAGATGAACACGGCACATATAAGCACGGAAAATGCCTCTAGTATAATGTTGTTGTCTGTCAGTGTAATACAATTATCTGTAAAGGCCCAAGGACACATAGAGCGCAGTTATTGTCCATGTTTATTAACTGTGACGATTTTTTTTCTCGATCATCCACTTCCCCTCCATTGAATGTGATAGGGCCGTCACAAATCTGAAGGTCACAATTTAGAATCATCGGTTGTTGTTGTATCAATTTATTGTAAATAATTTAAAAAAAAAACCACTGTAGTACATTTGACAACTCGTAGCTAAAGTCTGCATTTATTTCTCTGGAAGAGACTCGAAAGTTCTGATTTTTTTTTCTTTTCATAGACATTGCTGTATTTTGTTGTAGTTAGCCGTGTAGTAACCGGCTGAATAGAATAGATCAGCCTCATTTCTTACCGAGGTGTCGTAAAAAGCGACTAAGGTAAGTTACCCGCCGTGTGGTATCCGGCTGAGTAGAATAGATCAGCCTCATTTCTTACCGAGTTGTCTTAAAAGGCGACTAAGGTAAGTTGACCCACCGTGTGGTATCCGGTTTAGTAGAATCGACCACCCTCTTTCTTACCGAGGTGTCGTAAAATACGACTGAGGTAAGTTGAAGTCAGGCAGGCGGCCGGTCGTGAAAACACAGCCAAATCATGTGACAGCATGTTTATAACATGTTGTGCCGACCCCACTTAGAGTGGGATAAGGGCAGGAAGATGATGACGAAGTAGAAAGTAAAAACAATACTAGCTTGTAAAAAAAGCGCACAAAGGCGGACTGGGACTTAAAACTTTATGGGACATAAAAGGATCTCTTCCAGTCAACCTTTGAGAGTCTCTCAGGATAGGAAGGAATATATATATAATAAATAAAAATAATAATAAATATACTTAGATGAATAATTTATAGAATTAGGCGTTACTTTGCGGAGATCCATAATACAAAAGTAATAATAAAATTATTTTGCTATAATCCGCGATGAAGTAAAATAGAACATATATATATAATGCTTAATGCAGAGTGGACAATCGGTTATCATACCTGATACATGCAGGAGTCGTAAGAAACACATGCACACACCTCCACCACCGCCACCGTGATACACAAGCACTATATACGTTCACTATCACAAACTCAACAATCGTTTCGCCCCGCAACCGAAGCATCGTCAGGAGATAGACTCCACGACCAAAATCGCAAAGCGAAGCAATATCTTTTTTTTTTTCTTTCGAATATGACTAATGCTGTTAGCCCTAATGGCTTTGACAGCGTCACCGATAAGACGGGCGAGCGCGGAAGCATCGCCGAGAATAGATGGTTAATACAAGCGGGTGCATTACAAGCACCCGCCCTACAGGGGGCGTCGCCTTAAGGGTGTCTCCTGCGAGACCGAACCTCGGCTTAAGGCGGCGCGTTTTTGGAGGGCTGCATCTAATAATTGACTTGGATGAAGTCTGCGTCACGGCGGCCGCGGCAGAGGGCTGCGGCCGCTTGACACAAGCAAGCGGGGACCTCGTCTTCGCCGGCGAAGACGCTGTTTGTGTGCGTGTTGTGTGTATAACTTGTTGGATGCTGTTATAGCATCGTCGGGGTCGTTAAGGACGCTCTTCGGGCGCCTGTGAATCTTATTGGGGTGCCTGAACGCCTTATAGTTGGACGCGGCCACTATAAGGGGGTTTGGGTGGATGGACGCTTTCTCGAAGTAAGTCGTCGAGAATCGTCTGAAAAGATCGGCTATCGTGGGTAGGTCGAGATCTCTATGGAGGTTCACGTTGCACACGAACCACGGACAGCCAGTGGCTGTACGCATGAATCGATTTTAAAGTGTCTGCAACGGACTCAGTCGTGATTTCGGAACGTGCGCGAACGCGACGCTCGCATAGGTCATAATGGGTCTGATGCAAGTTTTGTAAAGTGTCACTTTGTTGCGAAGTGACAGTTTACTTGTCTTGCACAGTATCGGATAGAGGCGTCCCATGGCGAACGCTGCCCGGTTACGGACAACGCGGATGTGTCGGATAAAGGATAGGGTCGGTTGGAGGATGACACCTAAGTATTTGACTTCCTTTTGCCAATCTATGTATTTGTTGTAAATAGAGACTCTAGGAGGCGTCCGGATGAAGTCCATGGCTCTCCTAGATCTCGCAAAGAACATTGCTGCGCTTTTATCGGGATTAATTTCGATTCTCCACCGGCGGAACCAGCTTCCGAGCTGGTTGGTTGCTCTTTGGAGCCTATCATTTATGGTTATGGGATCTCTACAGGTGGTATAGATTGCGGTATCGTCCGCGAACATGGCTAAGTGGGTGACTGCACTAGTTTTAGTGGAGAATCGTGGGATGTCACTCGTATAGAGCGAGTAGAAGAACGGTGCGAGTACCGAACCTTGGGGGACTCCGGCGCGTAAGGTACGTCTTGAGGAGAGCGCACCATCAATACGATATCTAAATGAGCGATTAGTAAGGTAATCGCGAATGATAAGAACGAGTCTATCGGGGATTCCTAGGTTCGCGAGTTTGTATATTAGACCCGCATGCCAAACCTTGTCGAAGGCTTTGGCGACACCGAAGAAGACAGTACCAGTGTACCGTTTTTTGCCGAAGCCATTTAGGACGGCTTCGGTAAGTCGGTGTACTTGTTGTTCCGCGGTGTGTTTGGCGCGGAAGCCGAATTGCTCATCCGGTATGAGCTTCATCGACTCCATGAACGTTATGAGTCTAGCGAGGATTACTCGCTCGTAGACTTTTCCTAAACTGTTGAGCAGACTGATGGGTCGATAGCTGCTCGGGAGATTACTGGGTTTTCCCGGTTTACGAATACCTATTACTATTGCTTCCTTCCATTCGTCGGGGAAGGAGCAACCTAACAGGAGGGCATTGAAAATCAATACTAATAGGTTTATCAGTTGGTCGGGGAGGCACTTGAGTGCTTTGTTGGATATGGAAGAAGCAATATCCAAATAAGTTTAGTTATATACTAATCGGTTCAACCCCACCCTTTATTTTATTTGCGAACAAGTGTAACAAGCTTGAACTAGAAACATTTATCTGCTCGTTAATGAGGGTGCCATTGTTATGTTTAATAATCTCAAGGTTTTCCAATAGGCTGAGCTTCAGTCCTTTATTGGAACACGTGTGCAATACTTCGAAACTATGGTCATTAGGGACTTTATGACCGCTTTCTATCAGATGTTTGGCGAAATGTGAATTTTGTGGTTTATTATTCCTGAAGGCAGCCATATGTTCTTTAAAACGTAAAAATAAACCACAAAATTCACATTTCGCCAAACATCTGATAGAAAGCGGTCATAAAGTCCCTAATGACCATAGTTTCGAAGTATTGCACAAGTGTTCCAATAAAGGACTGAAGCTCAGCCTATTGGAAAACCTTGAGATTATTAAACATAACAATGGCACCCTCATTAACGAGCAGATAAATGTTTCTAGTTCAAGCTTGTTACACTTGTTCGCAAATAAAATAAAGGGTGGGGTTGAACCGATTAGTATATAACTAAACTTATTTGGATATTGCTTCGCGATTCCATCGATCGCCGCCGTAGCGTGCGGATGTCTCGGTCGAGCGCAATCCAGTTGCCGCTCCCCCCGCCTGACTCACGCCCCTGCCGCGTTAGATTGTGAAAGTGCTCAAGGACTCTGGACTGTCAGTGTTGTTCGTTCCCGTGCAAGTGGATTGTGTTAGTGTCACTGTGCTTCGACTAGGTAGTGTGGTGCTTCACGCATAACACTTGCCGTAGGTGGTTCCGTCCGTGCGTAAGTACACTAATTTTTAATTTAGGTACTCACCTCTTTCCCCCGAAGGGAGAGAGACTAAGACCTAGATTTTTTCTTAGGTACACACCTCCCTGCCCTCCGGCAGGGAGGCCACCCCCACACTAGCGGGCCAATATGGCCCCACCCCTGCGCCCCACGGGGCAACCGTTACTAGACGCAATTTTCGCGTTCCTCCAGGCGCACCACCCCGCCATTTTGCAGGAACTCGCCAAAGCCCTCCCGCCCTCTCAGGGCCAGAGTGGCATCCCGGTGGCACCTTCTCCCCCCTCTGCGGAGAAGGCCAAAGATCGTTCCCGCTCCGTGTCTCCTGACATGGAAGTGGAGGAACAGACTGACTCGGAATCCGAGTCCGGTGAGGAAGCCGAAGCATCCGATGCTTCGCAGTCCCCGTCCCCGTCCCCCTCGGCGTCATCCGCCTCAGACGAGGACGACGGCTTCACCGCCGTCCTATCCAAGAGCCAGAAGCGTAAGCTGAAGGCTCCCAAGACCGTCCCGCCCAAAAGGGCCACAAACGACGCAGGTGCACCTGCCCCGCGTCCCACCCCCAAATCCCAGCCTGCCTCACAGGCCAATACAAAACAGACTGACTCCCCACAAGACTCGCCTATGACGGAGAGGAAGGAGAAGGTGCCGCCCCTATTTGTTAGGGAAAAAGACGCGTGGAACCGGTTAATCCCGCGCATGGACAGTTCGTCCATCCCATTCACCTCTGCCCGGTCCACAAGCCAGGGCATAATGGTGCAATGTCCGTCTTCAACGGACCACCGTCGCCTCACGACGCTCCTGGATGCCGAAAAGATCGGCTATCACACGTACGCCTTAGAAGACGAGCGCGAACTTCGCGTCGTCATCCGCGGACTCCCAGTAGAGATAGATTGCGACCTTATTAAGAAGGACCTCCTCAGCCAGGGCCTTCCAGTAAGACAGGTACACCGCATGTACCACCACAGGACCAAAGTTCCTTATGAACTTTGTCTCGCGGTCCTCGACCTCAGTCCTGAAGGCAAACGTGTCTTCAACGTTCAAACAATATGCAGACTGTCGGGTCTGCGTATAGAAACGCCGCGTACGCGTGGGGTAATGGGGCAGTGCCATGGCTGCCAGCTTTACGGCCACTCACAGCGCAACTGCACCGCACGACCTAGGTGCGTCAAGTGCCTGGGCGATCACGGCACTGCCGATTGCCCCAGAACGGTTCCGTCCGAGGAACCTCCCAGCTGCGTTCTCTGCAGGACCCAAGGGCACCCCGCGAGCTATCGCGGCTGCCCGAAAGTCCCGCTTAGGGCAAAACGAGGGGGCAGAAGGGCCACCCGTAAAAAGGCGGACCGTACCGCCCCCAAACCAGCTGAGAGGTTCGTCCCCGCGCCTCTCCCCACCTCAAACCCCTGGCACAGGAAACCGGCATCCGAGCCGGCTGTGCCAGCTAAACCGGCTCAAGAGACGGTAGCAAAACCCGCTACCGCCATCTTGAGCTCCAATATAAGAGCTGCCGCTCCTAAAGCGACAGCCGCCCCCCCAGCAACGAGTTTCATTGACGACATGAAACTCGTTTGCGACATAGTGACCAAGATTGACACTACGGAGCTGTCAATTTTGGCAAACAAGCTGAGGAGTAATCCTCAAAACAGATTAATGGCCTTGCTCGAACACTCTAGTTTGGTGCAGGCCATCTCTAGGCTTTAAGCTCAAACCATCACTGGGTAGGGCCAAGCCCCACTCCCTCAAGCTCGTCACGTACAACGCAGACGGGCTTATCAGACACATGGACGAAGTCCGCGATTTCGTAGTTGCACACGATATAGATATTCTTCTAATACAAGAATCCTTCTTAAAACCCCAATTTCGCAATCCCAATATTGCGAACTACTGTTTGATTAGAAATGACCGTCTGTCATCCAAAAAAGGCGGCACGCTCATTTACTACAAAAGAGCCCTCCTATGCTCCCCCCTTGATTCCCCAAAGCTCACTAACATGGAGGCTTCAGTCTGTCAGGTGGGTATGACCGGCCATCAGCCGATCATACTAGCATCAGTATACCTCAGTCCGACCAAACGGGTACTCGAAAGAGACGTCCGCACTCTTCTCGCACTAGGCGACTCTGTAATACTGGCCGGAGACTTCAACTCCAAACATGGCCAATGGAACTCTCGCCGAACCAACCGGAACGGCACAATACTCCAAGGCCTCAACGGCCTTCCAAACCTCGCTTTTGAGGTGATAGCCCCTAACGAGCCCACCAGATACCCGCCTAACGGGGATCCAAACAGAGCAGATGTGTTAGATATATACATTTTCAAAAATGTAGCTCTCCAGTTACATTCTATAGAAGTCCTGCATGAATTAGACTCGGACCACCGTCCGGTTCTAATTCAGTTAGGGCAATCTACCTCCACGACCCCTCCCACAAAAACGATAATCGACTGGAGTAAATTAGGCGGGAAACTCCAGTCCCTTAACTCAGACAACCTAGATCAAATTCCTGACAAGATAGACTCCGTAGATAGTGCCAAGTTCGCTGTTACCCACCTTACGAAACATATAACAGACTCACTCGAGCGTTGCTCCAAGGAAGTCCCCGACGACCTCGGTCGTGGGAGACTACCGGACGACCTGCGCGACCTACTTAGACGTAAACGTGCCGCCACTAGGGCCCATGACGCATACCCGACAGACGATAACCGGAGAACACTCCGGCGACTTCAAAGAGAGGTTAGAGAAAAACTCAGCCTCAACCGTCAGTCCGCCTGGGACAACAAACTCTCAGAGATCTCGCCGAGTCACCTGGCTTTCTGGAAACTGGCGAAATCCCTGAGAGGAGACCAGTGTGCAGCTACACCTCCATTGATACGTTTAAACCGTCCGGTCGCTTTTGACGACATCGATAAGGCCGAATGCTTGGCTGACAGTCTTGAGGGACAATGTTCAAATAACCCCAGTCATCCTGAACACGCCAAATTCCACTCGGAAGTGGAAATGGCGGCGGCTAGGATATCCGCGAAGGCTCCTGAAAGCGAGCCGCTCACTCCCACTACCGGAGAGGAAGTCCGTTCCATTATCCAAAACCTGAAGACCCGCAAGTCCCCAGGCCCCGACTCCATATCCAACAAAGCACTCAAGTGCCTCCCCGACCAACTCATAAACCTATTAGTATTGATTTTTAATGCCCTCCTGTTAGGTTGCTCCTTCCCCGACGAATGGAAGGAAGCAATAGTAATAGGTATTCGTAAACCGGGAAAACCCAGTAATCTCCCGAGCAGCTATCGACCCATCAGTCTGCTCAACAGCTTAGGGAAAGTCTACGAGCGAGTAATCCTCGCTAGACTCATAACGTTCATGGAGTCGATGAAGCTCATACCGGATGAGCAATTCGGCTTCCGTGCCAAACACACCGCGGTACAACAAGTACACCGACTTACCGAAGCCGTCCTCAATGGCTTCGCCAAAAAACGGTACACCGGTACTGTCTTCTTCGATGTCGCCAAAGCCTTCGATAAGGTATGGCATGCGGGTTTAATATACAAACTCGCGAACCTAGGAATCCCCGATAGACTCGTTCTTATCATTCGCGATTATCTTACTAATCGCTCATTTAGATATCGTATTGATGGTGCGCTCTCCTCAAGACGCACCTTAAGCGCCGGAGTCCCCCAAGGTTCGGTACTCGCACCGTTCCTCTACTCGCTCTACACGAGTGACATCCCACGATTCTCCACTAAAAATAGTGCAGTCACCCACTTAGCTATGTTCGCGGACGATACCGCAATCTATACCACCTGCAGAGATCCCATAACTATTAATGATAGGCTCCAAAGAGCAACCAACCAGCTCGGAAGCTGGTTCCGCCGGTGGAGAATCGAAATAAATCCCGATAAAAGCGCAGCAATGTTCTTTGCGAGATCTAGGAGAGCCATGGACTTCATCCGGACGCCCCCTAGAGTCTCCATATACAACAAATACATAGATTGGCAAAAGGAAGTCAAATACTTAGGTGTCATCCTCGAACCTACCCTATCCTTTATCCGACACATCCGCGTTGTCCGTAACCGGGCAGCGTTCGCCATGGGACGCCTCTATCCGATACTGTGCAAGACAAGTAAACTGTCACTTCGCAACAAAGTGACACTTTACAAAACTTGCATCAGACCCATCATGACATATGCGAGCGTCACGTTCGCGCACGTCCCGAAATCACGACTGTGTCCGTTGCAGACACTTCAAAATCGATTCATGCGTACAGCCACTGGCTGTCCGTGGTTCGTGCGCAACGTGAACCTCCATAGAGATCTCGACCTACCCACGATAGCCGATCTTTTCAGACGATTCTCGACGACTTACTTCGAGAAAGCGTCCATCCACCCAAACCCCCTTATAGTGGCCGCGTCCAACTATAAGGTGTTCAGGCACCCCAATAAGATTCACAGGCGCCCGAAGAGCGTCCTTAACGACCCCGACGATGCTATCACAGCATCCAACAAGATACACACATTACATTTACACAAACAGCGTCTTCGCCGGCGAAGACGAGGTCCCCGCTTGCTTGTGTCAAGCGGCCGCAGCCCTCTGCCGCGGCCGCCGTGACGCAGACTTCTTCCAAGTCATTTATTAGATGCAGCCCTCCAAAAACGCGCCGCCTTAAGCCGAGGTTCGGTCTCGCAGGAGACACCCTTAAGGCGACGCCCCCTGTAGGGCGGGTGCTTGTAATGCACCCGCTTGTATTATCCATCTCTTCTCGGCGATGCTTCTGCGCTCGCCCGTCTTATCGGTGACGCTGTCAAAGCCATTAGGGCTAACAGCATTAGTCATATTCGAAAAAAAAAAAAAAAAAAAATATTGCTTCGCTTTGCGATTTTGGTCGTGGAGTCTATCTCCTGACGATGCTTCGGTTGCGGGGCGAAACGATTGTTGAGTTTGTGATAGTGAACGTATATAGTGCTTGTGTATCACGGTGGCGGTGGTGGAGGTGTGTGCATGTGTTTCTTACGACTCCTGCATGTATCAGGTATGATAACCGATTGTCCACTCTGCATTAAGCATTATATATATTTTCTATTTTACTTCATCGCGGATTATAGCAAAATAATTTTATTATTACTTTTATACTTAGATGAAGCTTTGATGGCCCAGCGGTGCGACCGTGTGAATCTCTAGAGACGATCACGGGTTCGAACCCGGGCAGACACCAATGAGTTTTTCTCTTAAAACTTATGTGTCTAATTGATAATTGCAATTTATCACACGCTTTTCGGTGAAGGAAAACATCGTGAGGAAACCTGCATATCTCAGAATTCTGGAGGTATGTGTAACCTACCAATCCGCATTGGAGCAGCGTGGTAAGTCTTAGCTCCAATCCTTCACTCCCAAAACGGAGAGAAGAGGCCTATTCTCAGCAGTGGGATAGTAACAGGCCGTTACTTACCTTACTTATACTTAGATGATATTAAAGTACAAAATGAAATAATATAAAATATTCATGCAGGAGGTTTACTGAATCGATCTAGCTAGGTTTTATATATCCTTGTTTTTGGGCATTAAAAAAATACAATTGAATATACACAACACTATTTTTGCCGAAAACTGTCAAGTCAACGTATTTATCATCATCATCTTCATCATCTTCCTGCCCTTATCCCACTCCAAGTGGGGTCGGCACAACATGTTATAAACATGCTGTCACATGATTTGGCTGGGTTTTTACGACCGGCCGCCTGCCTGACGTCAACTTACCTCTGTCGTATTTTACGACACCTCGGTAAGATAGAGGGTGGTCTATTCTACTAAACCGGATACCACACGGTGGGTCAACTTACCTTAGTCGCCTTTTACGTCACCTCGGTAAGAAATGAGGTTGGTCTATTCTACTCAGCCGGATACCACACGGCGGGTCGACTTACCTTAGTCGCCTTTTACGACACCTCGGTAAGAAATGAGGGTGGTACTATTCTGTCCAGCCGGATACCACACGGCTTAAGTCAACGTATTTATATCAGCCAATATTTATATTTTTTTCCAGTTTTTTGTTATTTTATAAAAAAAATTACCTAGCAATACTCGCCTTTTACGATAACTCGGTATAAAATGAGATTAGTATTCTATTCAGCTTTTCGGTGATGGAAGACATCGTGAGGAAACCTGCATATCTCTAGAGAATTCTGGGGATATGTGTAACCTATTAATTTGTATTGGAGCAGCGTGGTAGGTCTTAGCTCCAACTCTTCTCTCTAAAAACGGTTGGAAACCTATGCCCAGCTGTGGGATAGTAACAGGCCTTTACTTTAACTAAACTGTACATCGGTTTCATTACAGTTATGGCAGTGAGTCATGTTTTAATTTAGTCCAGAAATAAAAGTTTTGTTGATAGAATGATAAACTGTGTAAATAAGAATTTAGTACTTCACGTTTCATAGCTTAAATTTTTTAGTTCAGGCAAATAGTAAAGCAATAAATCAACTTATGTATGTGTTAAAAATACTTACAGAGGATTTGAACGTTGATTTTAATTTTTGGAGGCAAAAACTAGTAACAATTTTGTTTAAATTTATTAGCCAGACCACCCTCATTTCTTACCGATGTGCCGTAAAGGGCAACTAAGTTAAGTTGACCCGCTGTGTGGTATCCGGCTAAGTTGAATATACCACCCTTATTTCTTACCGAGATGTCGTAAAGGGCATCTATATTAAGTTGACCCGCCGTGTGGTATCCGGTTGACTTGAGAGAACCCTCTTTCTTATTGAGGTGTCAACTTACCTTAGTCGCCTTTTACAAAATCTCGGCATGAAATGAGAGTGGTCTATTCTTCTCAGCCGGATACCACACGGCTTACTAGATAGACAGGCAGGTTTGCAATTATAATATAAGTATAGATTTAAAAGTCAGTCAAGTTGGTTAGTCCAAAAACAATTGTACCGTGACTTGTCTTGTCTAACACTAGATTTAATCCTACTAATATTATAAATGCAAAAGCTTGTGAGGATGTATGTTTGTTACTGTTTCACGGCGAATCCGCTGAATCAATATTGATGAAATTTGGTACAATAAATCTTTATTCACCGAGGTAACATATAGGCAATAGAATTCCTGTTAATTCTACAGTAATAGGATGACATTGAAAAGCGCCATCTATTATCAACCTATCATGACAACCGGTCACGCAAACGAGGATGCGGGTTGCACAACAAAGATCGCCAGAAGGACCACGACTACCTCTACCAAGAAACCTCCTCATTTCCTCCCTGGAGGAAGATGAGTTTGAAGATCCTGAGTAGCACCAAGAGCCCCGACCATAACTCGAACATAAGGCGTCTTAACCAGGGTCAACCCCCACCCTTTGGTCAAAAACAATCCGGGTGATACAAGCATCGCCCGAAAGGAAAAGCCCGGTTAAGGGGGCATAAACCTTGAGGCCCGTAGACCCTCCAGTTTCGGCTTAGGAGATAACCGAGAGAGGTTGCGGGTAAAAGTTAGTATAACTGTATTTTCCTGAAAGTAAAATACATTTGTAACGTTAATAGACGTTGAGTAGACATGCTGAACACGTGAATGTTATGCAATAAACATCAGTCAACGGGCGAACTGTAAGCGAAAATTATCAACCGCCTACGATATGGCGTCATACGTAAATGGGTAAAGCTTAGATGGAACTGTTTATAAAAAACTAGCGGCCTGCCCCTGCTTCGCACGGGTATAAAATATATATCCCAAGTCAGTCAGTGTAAAAAAATGATTAAAATTGATCCAGTTGTTTTGATTTATTCATTACTGCCCGTGGCCCGCAAGTGTTAAATTTGGAGAAAAACAATTTCCTCTCCCTATACCAAGAAGATTTCCTGCTATCTTTGGAATATATAAATTCATATAGTACATTATTACTTATTTACTTTTATATTTTCCCTATGTATTTTATTTTTACAATTAAATACAGAATGTCTTTAAACAAACTCTTGAAAGAGCGACATCGCTGCTAAAGCCGAAGTGTTATAGCGCGAAGCGCAGCCTCCTCGCGGGATTTTAAATCTGTAATATCTCCGAAAATGTTCACTTAAATTACATGCTGTAAACGGCAATATTGATCTATATTAAATCAACAATTTATTTAAGGTACTCAATTGGATAAGGATTAATGCTGTATTGTATAAAAATTGCTTTGAACATAAGGCATCATTTTTCGTAAAAAGTAAATGAAAAAAACTGCTATTGTGGGTTATCCATAAGAGATAGATATATACCATCGCGGACTTTTCTGTAGACCTTTTCAAGGTGTACAAATACTTAGTACATCATTTTGATAAATCTCGTAGGGTTTAGCCTGCGTTTGCAATGTAAGCGGAAAATATAATTATTTACAGAAACCTCAAAAATTACATTATTTCTCTACTTCGTATTGAATGTTATTATACGTACAAACCTTCCTCTGGAATCACTCTATCTATTAAAAAAAACCGCATCAAAATCGGTTGCGTAGTTTTAAAGTTTTATGCGTACATTGGACTTTGTTTTATAATATGTAGTGATGTGTGTGTATATAAATATATCTAAGTTGCCACTGAAAATCAGGGCTGACACGCTGCGCCGGCAGATGTCAGTACTATCCTGAGTGGCATACCTATTGGAAAAATTGCACCACTGACAGGTACGTGACAAGAGTGGAGGATTAGTGGTATGTAATCATATATACCACTACTAGTAGTAGTAGTTATAGTTAGTAATTAAAATAGTTATTTCGTTATTAGTTATGGCATGTTTAGTATAGTTTTGAGATTGTCAGCCTGTAAGTGATGCATTATTTCGAATAAATATCTTCTTTCTTTCTTTCTTTCTATATGTTCCGAATAAGCTAACTTACAGTTTATTGGTAACTTGTTAAACAGGCCCTTAATATCTAGTCCAGGAAGCCTTTAAAGATTGAAAAAATACAAATATTCTAGGAAGTGCACACACTGTATATGTATTATTATATTTACGCTGACATGAGTTTGGACTTTGTTCGAGTAAACAAGATGTGAAATATAGTATTTTGTTGACTTAAAGATTTATTTACACTTGAACGAATTACCTAAGACATGTACTTAAAAAGTAAATACATCATATTCGTGATCTAGTTTAATTTTTCAGATATACTCAATAAGCAACTTCATTTCCGCTTTCATTTCCTTGTAATAGGTCAAATTAATTTGATATGAAACAGTTTGTATTGTTCTGAGGGATTCTATTATTATAGGCTAAATGGTATTAAAGTCGTATGTTATATTATAAGAAATACAAGACTGCTTTTCCAACTTTACGTAAACGATTTATGCAACGATTTGTACAAACTCAAATAAAACAAAGATGGCGCTGTGTACAGAAAACGTATTCTTTAATACGCCGAAACTCCCATGTCATGTAGAAAACGTTCAATCTAGCATGATTACTCTATGATCATTCGCGTTGAAATTTTGGTGATTTTATAAATGGCTTTAAAGAACTCTATTCCAGGCTGTTAATAAACCAAAGAAAAGATAAAAAAAAGTTATTCGGTCCATCAGCAACTATGTTATTTTTCAAAAACCATGTATTAAGACAAAAAATTTTTGAAAACCTTATTAGTTAGTTCAGTATTACTAACTTACTGGCGATCCTACTTTCTTATTCTAAATTCCATTAAAATACATTTTTAATATTGTTTATTAGTCACAGATTAATAAACAATATTATACTATAGTTTTTGTCCGATCATAGAAATACAAAATTTTTGTAGACTGATGAAAACTAAGGTTTTATATAAGTTTCCTTAAAGTTAAAAATTAATGAATATTTCGCTTATATACAAGGTATAAATAAGCATTTATTGTAAACAGGTATTATTTTATATATATTATTATTATACAGTTTTTCCTTTAAAAAAAAGTAAAAATAATTGTAGATGATATCAGTTACCTGCAATAATGACATTCCAAACAGCGTTTATTGTACTTTTTTTCCTTTTGATTGTACGTTATAAGGAAACAATTTATGTTAGAGTACCTGGGTGACTGAGCCATTATATTATTTTAACACAATAATCGATTTTTAAATATCGATTATGTAAACATTATAAATCAATTTTTTTTAATTTGTCATATTAGGTAATTACCCTCTTTTTCTTTCTTTTTTTCGTTTAAGATATGTGTTTTTGGATGGAAACCAATGTAGCCAAATTACACATTTTAATCAAATTTCGCAAACAGCGCATATATTATTGTTTATTAGTACTTGGCCACTTTAATAAGTCTTTACTTTAATTAATTGTTAATAATATAAAAGGCCATTTTTTCAAATAGAAAAAGCCGTTTATTGTTAAATCTCCTTTATCGATTTTTTTAAAAATCGGTTTAATTTGAAGGGAGAAAAATCGGTTATTTATTAATCGATTTTTTTCATTTCAAGTTACATCCCTACTTACACAAAGGACGTCGCCTGAAACCTTTGAAATGCGGTTCCGTGTAATAAAATTTGTTGGCTTCCCTTATGGTCAGTGGGGTAGCTACCAGTTGGCTGTAGGGGGAAATGCTCCAGGGCCCCCAAGCTTAAGGTGTCCCCTGCAAAAGCCCCTTTCCCTTGGAGTACATCAAATTAAGAACACTTAAAATATTCAAATTCAGATATTCTTAATTCAAGTAAACTTGTAAACAAGTGCTTTTGAATCGTCAACTCTACTGCTGTTTCGGAAAGCTGTTTCTACCGAGAAGATCCGCAAGAAACTCGGCGGTTGCTCTTTTAAGTTTAATTCTTATCACTAGTTATATTTAGTAATTACTTGGTGTGTGGTTTGTTACTTGGTATGCCGTATGGTACCCGGCAGAGTAGAATAGACCTCCTCATTACTTACCGAAGTGTCGTAAAACTCGACTAAGTCGAGCCACCGTGTGGTATCCAGCTGAGTAGAATATGTTGTCACATGATTTGGGGACGTATTTTCGACCTGATGGTCAGCCTACATAAGTTTTTTTTTACGACACATCGGTTAGAAAAAGGATGGTCTATTCTACTCAACCAGATACCACACGGCGGGTCAACTTACCTTAGTCGACTTTTACCTTAAACACCTCGGTAAGAATGAGTGTGGTCTAGCGAAACAATAATTTATAAATTTTTGCACAACTACCGACATTTCATATTTCAGTTCTCATCATAAAATGTCGGTTGTTAAACTGGCCTTAATAATTAAAACGATTGATGTCAAATGTAGATAATATCTATGCTATGAAGTGATAAATCAAATATACATTGTATACAGTTCAGCTTCTGCGAATCTTCTCAAACTGTTTTTGACGTCACGTCCAAATGATATGGACTTTATTCTGGTGAAGTCTGTTTGCGGAATAAAGTGCGTTTACATGAAAACGACACGATGCCGATACGACATTGCATTTATTACTCAAATTATTCTTTATGGAAGTAGGTAAAACAAGAAATTTTAAATCGTTAAATGTATTTAAAGAAGGGTATAAACACTAGTGAGATATAAGAATAATGAATTCGGAGAGTTGTCTGTACCTAGAAGAGTAATCTAGAAATTGAGCTGATACTTTTTTCAGAAAGTAACATAATTGTCTAAAATGTAAGTTAATTAACAGTAACTTAATTCGCGCCAACTGAACCCTTAAAGTACCCTCAATATTGCAATAATTATATGTTTTTCCCCGTTCCCGAAATAAAAAAACCTTGATTTTTTAATTCTACCTTTACGTTACCCCAGCTAATAAGCCCAAATTATAAGTTTAAATCTGTGCTAAATTTCATCAATATTGCTTAAGATTACCCATGAAAGCGATAGACAGACAGACAAACAGACTTTCTCATTTCTAATATTAGTATAGATCTGTCTAGTATGTAGGTGACTATAATTTAAATTTTATTCATGCACTATATATTGTATATAGATGCTTTGTTTAATTACATAGTTTCTCTAAACTTATGTAATGGATATTCAAGGGATGCTTGTGGAATTTCGTCATAGAAGCATATTCTTATAAACAAGTTTCTAGGGATGTCTATTTAATTTATACCTTTCTTGGGGATTTGTGTGAGGAAAGTGTGACTTATATTATTCATTCTGTCCTTATCCCACTCTAAGTGGGGTCGGCACAACATGTTTTTCTCTTCCATTCTGTCCTATCTTTCGTCAACTCTGGCGCCACTCCTTTTATATGCATATCATACTTCACACAATCCAACCATCTCTTTTTAGGCCTCCCTCTAGGCACATATCCATCCACATTCAAATTTAACACACGTTTGGTCATATGATTTTCATCCCTCCTCATTACATGTCCATACCATCTCAATCTTGCACTTCTCGACTTTTCTATAATGGGCGCAACTTTCAGACTTCCCCTAATATACGATAAAATACGAAACGATTTTATCCAGTTTTGTCACACCACACATCCACCTTAACATTCTCATCTCATTTGCATGTACTCTTCTTTCATCCCTCCTTTTCATTGCCCAACATTCTGATCCATACAATACGACAGGTCTTATGACTGCTTTATAAATTTTTCCCTTAACTTATAGGGGCATTCGAGGGTCACATATTGTGCCTGAGACCTGCCGCCACTTCATCCATCCTGCATTCATTCTTTTACCCACATCTCGATCTATTTCACCGTCGTTTTGAAAAAGCGAACCAAGGTACCGAAAATCAGAGCAGACTGGCAAAATGTTCCCATCCAAACTGATCGGGGAGAAATTGGAGGTCCCACTAAAATCGTAGTACATATGTTCAGTTTTAGTACGACTGATTTTTAAACCGACTTTCTCCAACTGGTTGTGCCATTTCGCCAATCTGCTTTGGACCTCAGTTGCATTTTCTCCGACGAGTACAATGTCATCGGCGAATAACATACACCAAGGAGCCTCCTCTTGAATGTTAGCAGTAAGTGCATCCATTACTAGAAGGAATAAAAATGGACTTAAAGCTGATCCCTGGTGTAAGCCTACAGCCACATCGAAATCGTCAGTTACTCCGGCTGCAGACCGGACATGAGTACTAGCTCTGGCATACATAGAACATACAATCCGTACATACTTCCCAGGCAGTCTCTTTTCTTTCAAACTCCACCACAGAACGTCACGTGGAACACGATCGTACACTTTTTCTAGGTCTATAAAGACCATATGCAAGTCTCTACGCGCATGACGGTATTTCTCGCATAATTGACGCAAAGCGAAAATAGCGTCGGTCGTGCTCCGTCCTGGCATAAAACCGAACTGGTTCTGGGTTATCTTACATTCTTCTCGCATTCTTCGCTCTATTACTCTTTCCCAAATTTTCATGCTATGTGACATGAGCTTTATCCCTCGATAGTTGTTACATTCTTGTACATTGTTACATTCTTGTACACAGGAAAGTGTGACTTATGGCCCCGAAATTTATTTGAGGTTTGCAAACGTCATAATGAATTGACAATTGAGTTGAAAATCTTCACAAAGCAATCTACTTCCTACCTTGAAACAAAGATTAAACCCCATGTGTATACTATTTATTAAATATGCCGGACACGCTACTAAGTTCTATAGTTGAAGAAAATAAATAATCTAGTCCCTATACGAATTATTGTTATGTATATGAACATAATATACTACTGTGTATATTCTCATAGTGGTGAATAAAATTAAAAATACCATTTTTTTTCAAATTATAAATGGCCCACCATGTTTAAAGATCTCTCTCTACTTAAGTACGAGTTGCGTTTAAAGTTTGTCGTTGGTTGCTCACGGTGTAATTCGCTTATCCTCACTTTAGCTCTCTAAATCGTTTGGTTTTAACTTTTACTTTGATGAATAAATTATTTTAAACACAGTACTATACTGATTATTAAATAAACATACGGGTCACATCGCGTTATAATTGATTACCTTTGTATAAGGTTCTACGTTTCGGCAGAGTTGCATCCACCGTGGTCACGAACTGACCAGTCGTGACCACGTCACGTCGTGTTAGTCAGTTTGTGACCACGGTGGATGCAACTCTGCCGAAACGTAGAACCTTATACAAAGGTAATCAATTATAACGCGATGTGACCCGTATGTTTATTTAATAATCAGTATGAATCGCGAAAGTTTAAAATCTACTACAGTACTATACTGTTCATTGTTCGATAACTTTCGTAAAATCGTAAGTTCTATTTATCTCTTTTTGTCGCGTAATGTAAATTAGGATTATGTCTATCCATTTTAAAAGCAATATTATACTATACATATTTACCATACACTTTTTCTAACAGCAATTGCTAGAGCTAGATGTTTAATTTTTTGTGGTTACGATCTTATCGATGTATGATTTTCTGGCATTGCTTTTTTTACGTACACATCTGTTTTACTTTTTAACGCTTTTACGAAGCGAATCCGCTGATTTTTGGCACACTTAAAGCTTATAAATTTGGGGAAACATAAAAAATCCCGTTTTTTATGATAAAAAAAAATTGCATAGGGCTAACTACACTTAAATTAACGCAAATAAAGTCGCGGGTGTAACTAGGTAGAAATTAAGTCGAAAAGTATAAAGTTCTCTAGAATGCTATTTCGCTTCTTTTTGCAATTAATCCAGCGAGGCTAACTATGTCTTTTATAAAAGCTTTTATTTAACTTACCACGTTTGTATGTGAAGGTTCTTATAAGGTAAATTTGACCCATTTCTCGGGGTCCGATTAAGCTGAAATTTTATATATTGATCCAGTCCCGACGACAATGCATGTTTATGATAAGCATGACCTGATGCTGCCAGGATTAGCTCCAGACAAGGGAACTCCTCAACGGTTAACAGTAGGGACATGAAATTTGTTTAAAGCATTTATTTATTAAAAGATATTAATATGTTTACTTATTACTTTTATGTTATTACCAGTATTGAATCAGTCTACGTAATTCACAAATTAAATACTTATTTTTTACTTTCGTGCACTTACATTTTCTGTTGCTTTGTTTGGATACTTAATCACATAAAAACGGTAGACTGTTTTTGGACTGTTTTCGTATGATTTATAAACTTAAATATATTTTTTTAGTAAACTGGTTGACCTCATTGAGTCCAAGGGTTCCCAGACTTTGACACTCTGCAGCTACAGTTCTACCACATTCCCAATACTCGACAAAAAATTATAATACGAATGTAGGTTCCCATTTTTTGTCACGCCAACATAGATGCCCGTATACCTTTTTTGGGAACTAAGGTCGCAAAACAAAATTGCGAGCAGAAGATTTTTTGTTTGTTATGGCAACTTTTTGTAAGGTTAATTAATATTTCTAAATTTATAAACTTTATAAAGAACCGTTTGACGTAAACCGTTAGCTCGCCAAAGTTTTTTTTATTTATATTTAGGTTTTAATGTGGAAAACAAATATGACTGTTTTGTCATCTTTATTTTACATCGATGATTACGTAAACGGACAATATATATTGCACTATGCTCTGTTGAGGTATCTGGCTGCATAAAATAGACCACCTTCATTTCTTACAGACGTGTCATAAAAGGCGACTAGGGTTAGTTGACCCGTGGTGTGGTATCCGGCTTATAAAATAGAATAAAATAGACCACTCTCAATTCTTACCCAGGTATCGTAAAAGGCGACTAAGGTAAGTTGACTGACCCGTTGTGTTATATCCGGCTGAGTAGAATAGACCACCCTTATTACTTACCGAGGTGACGCTCTCCTGCCCTTATCCCTCTTATGTGGGATCGGCACAACACGTTATAAACATGTTGTCACATGAATTGCTATTTTACGACCCGCCGCCTGCCTGACATCAACTTACGATAGTCGTATTTTACGACACTTCGCTAAGAAAGAGCGTGGTCTATTCTACGTAACCGGATACCACACGATGGGTCGACTTACCTTAGTCTCTTTTTACGACTCCTCGGTAAGAAAGAGGGTGGTATATTCTACTCAGCCGGATACCAAACGGCGGGTCGACTTACCTTAGTCGCCTTTTACCACACCTCGGTAAGAAATGAGAGTGGTATATTCTACTCAGCCAGATACCACACGGCGGGTCCACTTACCTTAGTCCCCTTTTACGAGACCTCGATAAGAAATGAGGGCGGTACTATTCTATTCAGCCGGATACCACACGGCGTTGCAAGTAGCGTTAGACATTCGTTAAAAATAGACTGTAATCATGGTTAGCTAGCCAAAATGTCTATTATGGTAATTGACACTTAGACAAGGTAGTTTCAATATTGATTGCCTAAATTAATAAGATTGATAAATTTGAACCTTCAAATTTATTTAGGCTTTAGGCCACGAGTGATATTTAGCTAGTGTACCAACGTTTACAGAAAGGTTTAAATGAAGTGTAAGAGATTATAAGTGTAAGAGATATTACAAAATTGAAAATTATTTGGATGATATAAATGCCTGGATTTGAAAATCAGCTTCATACAAGACGTTGAATTAGAAGGCGCAATAAAAAGACGGTCTCGGTATTCGCTTCTACAATAAAATTCCGCAATCCATACTAGACCAGTCTATAGAAATGTTTAAATTAAGTATCATTCATTTTTCAATTTTTTAATATGCTTTACGCGTATAAGCATATCTAAATTGAAGATTATTTGGATGATATAAATGCCTGGATTTGAAAATCCTTTCAGCCTTATACAAGACTGCGGTTTAATAAAATAAAATTGAAAATGTTTAAAAGATTGACCGCAGAGTTTCTTTCTGGTTCTCGGTAAGAGCAACATTCCGAACCAGTTGTAGCTTCATTAATCTTATTGATCCTTGACGATTCGGAAGTGCTTGAAAGAGGTTATTTGAATATCTATATAACATCACGCTAAGATGAATAGGAGAGGAGCAGCAATAAAAAATAGTACGAAAACGGCAAAATTTAAAGCTCTCCTTGAGTGAAATAGTAATAGTTATGAAAAAAACATGTATTACAAAATTGTTCCCCTCTAAAAGTTTTAAATAAAAGTCCGCGACAGCATATGTCTAGCTTATAAGGTTAACCCACTCGTAACAATTTTTATGGTTGTCAAAAGACTATATTACGGTTTTAATCTTTTCAAGCGGGCGGACCCGCTGGCGAAAGTTAGTATATTATATACGCATTTATACCACCTGCTAGCTTATCACCGCGAAGGTTTGATTACAAAATCGTTATGAATGATTCGCGGAAACGCCGTGTTTGAATTTCATATATGGAGAGTTGTTTGCATTTTATTAATTAAAATATTAAATCCCTACCATTACCTGCAATTTATTTTGCAAGTTTTGAAATACCTTTGACTATGGGCTATATTGTTTTTCTCTAACTAGCTAAATAATAATAAACTGCTGTTATAACAAAGCTAAAATTGATCTTATACAAAAATAATGAAAATATTTATTACAGATTTATATCACTACATATTATAAAACAAAGTCCATATTTCCGTATGTACGCATAAAACTTTTAAACTACGCAACCGATTTTGATGCGGTTTTTTTTAATAGATAGAGTGATTCCAGAGGAAGGTTTGTACGTATAATAACATTCAATACGAAGTAGAGAAATAATGTAATTTTGAGGTTTCTGTAAATAATTACATTTTTATCCGCTTACATTGCAAACGCAGGCTAAACCCTACGAGATTTATCAAAATGATGTACTAAGTATTTGTACACCTTAAAAAGGTCTACAGAAAAGTCCGCGATGGTATATATCTATCTCTTATGGATAACCCACAATAGCAGTTTTTTTCATTTACTTTTTACGAAAAATGATGCCTTATGTTCAAAGCAATTTTTATACAATACAGCATTAATTCTTATCCAATTGAGTACCTTAAATAAATTGTTGATTTAATATAGATCAATATTGCCGTTTACAGCATGTAATTTAAGTGAACATTTTCTTAGATATTACAGATTTAAAATCCCGCGAGGAGGCCGCGCTTAGACCTATAAGCACTTCGAATTTAGCAGCGACCGGAGGCGCAACTAAATGTCCTGTTTTCAAGTTTATATTGTCTAATGATAAGAAAGCTATGAATGTTGTATGTAAAGACATTGTCTAATCAATTGTAAAAATAAATTATATCACTACATAGTATAAAACAAAGTCGCATTCTCTGTCTGTCCCTATGTCTGTATATCCCTATGTATGCTTTAATCTTTAAAACTATGCAACAGATTTTGATGCGGTTTTTTTTTAATAGATAGAGTGATTTTAGAGGAAGGTTTACATGTCCAATAATATTCAATATGGAGTAGAGAAATACTGTAATTTTTGAGGTTTCTAATGTGATGTCGTAAATAATTACATTTTTTTCCGCTTACATTGCAAACGCAGGCTAAACCCTACGAGATTTATCAAAATGATGTACTATTTACTAAGTATTTGTACACCATGAAAAGGTCTACTGAAAAGTCCGCGATAGTATATGTCTATCTCTTATGGATAACCCACAATAGCAGTTTTTGACATTTACTTTTTACGAAAAATGATGCCTTATGTTCAAAGCAATTTTTATACAATACAGCATTAATCCTTATCCAATTAAGAACCTTAAATATATTGTTTATTTAATATTGATCAATATGACCCTTTACAGCATGTAATTTAAATAAACAGTTTCGAAGATATTACAGATTTAAATTGCAGGGGCAGCCTATAAATAGCGCGTCGGAGGTCGCGGTTTGCCTCTCGGCGATGCTGCCGCGCTCACCCGTCTTATCGGTGACGTTCACGGTGACGTCAAAGCCATTAGGGCTAACAGCATTAGTCAAATTAAAAAAAAAAAAAAAAAAACGCGGTTCGCCCTTTAACCATTTCAATTTAGCAGCGATCGGACGCATTTATAATCGGAGCTCTCTAGCGAGGAAAATAACAATCACTATCACTACATATTATAAAACAAAGTCCATATTTCCCTATGTATGCATAAAACTTTAAAACTACGCAACAGATTTTGATGCGGTTTTTTTAAATAGATAGAGTGATTCCAGAGGAAGATTTGTACGTATAATAACATTCAATACGGAGTAGAGAAATACTGTAATTTTTGAGGTTTCTGTAAATAATTACATTTTTTTCCGCTTACATTGCAAACGCAGGCTAAACCCTTCGAGATTTATCAAAATAATGTACTAAGTATTTGTACACATTGAAAAGGTCTACAGAAAAGTCCGCGATGGTATATGTCTATCGCTTATGGATAACCCACTAAAGCATTTTTTGTTGTTTACTTTTTACGAAAAATAATGCCTTATTTTTGAAGCAATTCTTATACAATACAGCATTAATCCTTATCCAATTAAGTACCTTAAATAAATAGTTGATTTAATATAGATCAATATGGCCGTTTACAGCATGTAATTTAGGTGAACATTTTCGGAGATATTACAGATTTAAAATGCCGTGAGGAGGCCGCGCTTCGCCTTATAACACTTCGACTTTAGCAGCGATGTCGCTCTTTCAAGAGTTTGTTTAAAGACATTCTGTAATTAATTGTAAAAATAAAATATATAGGGAAAATATAAAAGTAAATAAGTAATAATGTACTATATGAATTTAGATATTCCAAAGTTAGCAGGAAATCTTCTTGGCATAGGGAAAGGAAATTGTTTTTCTTCAAATTTAACGCTACGGCCACGGGCAGTAATGAATAAATCAAAACAACTGGATCAATTTTAATCATTTTTTTACACTGACTGACATGGGATATATATTTTATACCCGTGCGAAGCAGGGGCAGGCCGCTAGTACGGAATATAGCAAAGTATTTTTTTATTAGTTTTACATTATGGACCTCCGCAAAGTAACGCCTAATTTTATAAAGAATCTTATACCCAAACCCACAAACGACTTACGAACTTTTATAAGCGCAAAGCAGGAGCCGCAAGCTTATATCGGTTCCTACTTTGTCTATTATATACATCGCCAATCTTTTTATAATTGTGTATATTCTTACATAATTACAATTATATATACACAGGACAAACTTGAATAAAGAATATTTTAAATAAAAAATGTACAAGTTATATTTATCTTAAATTGCTTACACGCTAGGACTATACAAATCATGCCCACGTGGAATGGTCCCAAGAATGCTGGCACAGTTTCCGCGCTGAATAAGCTGATTCTTTGTGCGAAAAAAGAGCCAGTTCTCTTGTTACATTGGAATTTGAATGTTGTTGTTCGTCCACAGGTGGGCTGGGCACGAGGCATTGGGTGACGTTCATGCTGTTCTTGGGTATGGCGAATGCTTACGTGATGCGAACAAACATGTCGGTAGCGATAGTGGCCATGGTGAACCACACCGCGCTGCCGGTGGACAAGGAGGCGGTGGACACCGAGTGTGGAAACGTCGACCCCAACAAGACCACAGTAAGTCTTAGTAAATACTTTGTGTACCTCAATTTATATTTCTATTGCTTTGTTTAGCTTTAGTTAGGTAGCCTGTAAGAGATTGCTATTAGTGATAAGGCCGCCTTTACACATCTTTTTGTTTCATTTTAAGTTTCATGTACCGAATTTGTTTTATATGCAATTAAGTATTTCAATATTATTATTAAGTATATATAAAACTCAAACGCATAGTAATTTTTTTGCTATCGTCTTGCCATTATCCAACACTAAGTGGGGTAGGGACAACATGTTATAAAAATGTCTCATGATTTGGATACGTATTTTACGTCCGGCTGCCTGCTTCACGACAACTACTTTATTCGTATTTTACGACCTCGATAAGAAAGAGGGGGGGGGGGGGGGGTCTATTCTACTCAGCCGGATACCACATGGCATCTACTTCCTTACCCACTTTGAGTTAAAAGTCAATTCTGTTATTTAAAAAATTGTTTTTATTCATTTTGTTATTTTCGAGAGAGTTATTTTAACCATGTTTTGATATATTTTGGTTCATGTTTACTTACTGGATAAATTTAACTGAGCTATTACAATGTTATATTGATATGAGTTATTTACTAAATTAAATAAGCTACTAAAATATATTATAAATGATAAAGTCTTTTTTTTCATGGCTAATCCGGTGAACCAGTTTAGATTAAATTGGAAATTATTGAAGCTTATATACCGGGCTAACAATTAAAATTAAAAAATCTCGACATTACTTGAGAAACAAGAATTAAACATAGTACAAATTAAGCCTAAGGGTGTTTTAATACTAGTTGAAACGAAGTCGGAGGCACGGCTTCCTCCTGCCATTATCCCACTCTAAGTTAGGTCGGCACAACATGTAAGAAACATGTTGTCACTTGGATTGGCTTCGTATTTTACGACCGGCCGCCTGCTAAGAAAGAGCGTGGTCTATTTTTCTCAACCGGATATCACACGGTGGGTCAACTTACCTTAGTCGCCTTTTACGACACTTCGGTAAGAAATGAGGATGGTCTATTTTTCTGAACCGGATACCACACAGTGGGTCAACTTACCTTAGTCGCCTTTTACGAAACTTCGTTAAGAAATGAGGATAGTCTATTTTACTCAGCCGGATACCGCACGCTGGGTCAACTTACCTTAGTCGCCTTTTACGAGGCCAGAAATGAGGATGGTATATTTTACTCAGCCGGATACCGCACGCTGGGTCGACTTACCTTATTCACCTTTTACGACACCTCGGTAAGAAATGAGGGTGGTACTATTCTATTCAGCTGAATACGGGGCGTTCGCAGGTACAGCTTGTATTTTATATTTAACAGGGAATTCTTTTCAGACTGCATCAACTCAAGACGGCTCGTTTGTTTGGACATCAACTCTGCAAGGATACATCCTGTCTTCCTTCTTCTATGGCTACGTTATAACGCAGATACCCTTCGGAATTCTTTCCAAAAGGTTTGTACCCATTAATCCAATCATAGAGTTTTACTAGAGTTTTTATCTATACTAAAATATAAAAAGCTGAAGAGTTTGTTTGTTTGATTGTTTTAACGCGCTGATCTTAGGAACTACTGGACCGATTTGTCCTCCTTTAAGTGTAAGATAGTCCATTTATTCAGGAAGGCTATATAACATCACGATAAGATGAATAGGAGAGGAGCAGCAATAAAAAATATTACGAAAACGGCAAAATTTAAAGCAAAGGAAAGCTTTAAATTTTGCCGTTTTCGTAATATTATGCGTGCGCTGAGTAAACGGTAATAGTTAATAAATAAATCATGTATTGCGAAATTGTTCCCCTTTAAAAGTTCTAAATAAAAGTCCGCGACAGCATATGTCTAGCTTTTAGGTTAACCTACTTTAATCATTTTTATGGTTATCAAAACACTGTGTTACGGTTTCAATCTTTCCACGCGAGCGGAGCCGCTGGCGATTGCTAGTAATTACACACACACACACACATACTCACACACACACACACACTCACACACACATACACATATATATGGGAGAATTTCACACAGTCGACGGTCTCCAAAGTAAACTAATACTTCGCGACTCAGTAGAGTTAGCAATTATTCATTTCTACAATAAAATTCCGCAATCCATACCAGACCAGTCTATTAGATTTTATTAATCGTTTTTTTATCAACTTTTAATACGATTATTAATAATTGTTTTTTTTAATCGATTATTTTTAAGGGAAAAAATCGATTATTTATTAATCGATTTTTTCTACTCCAAGTCACATCCTTACCAGGTACTGACTTTTTAAACCGTTGAAATAAAACGACGTTAAGGCATCGTGTTAAAATTCCAACACTGCAATTCTCGGTAACAGTATCGCATGCGTAACGAGTACGTTGTGCCAAAAATATTCAATTACACTGCAAATTTCAATCACCGTGATTGTTTTTTGATAAATGAGATAAATGGTGTCTTGAAAAAAAATTAATACAATTTTTTTTTACACATGCAAATTCCGTGAAAGGATATTTATGAATAACAATATCGTTATTTGAGAAATAGTCTGTGTAAGACCACACGGCAGAAGCGAAAATTCGCCTCAAGCCGACTTTACCCGAACGAGCGTTACATAGCCGAGCGTGACGGTTCTGTGCCCACAATTAACACAACGATAGATTTCACTTTATAACGAAAGATTTTAGATTAAATTTATAATACGTAAAAAATTTATTAAGTATTTCAAAACTAACTACTAAAATATTCTGTACTAGTAATATCCCGCAGTTACACCCGGGTAATTTTTAATTTTTTTACATCTTATTACATTATTACGGATCTCTATTTTTTTTTGAAAATGTAATATAGCCTGTGTTGCTCAGTAAAGATGTAGCTTTCTAATAGTGTAAGAATTTTTGAACTCAGTTCAGTAGTTTTTGTTTGAAAACATTACAAACATACATACAATTTTTTTCTTTTTATAATATTAGTATAGTTATAAAAGAAAATAACTGACCTTGGAGCTCTCTTGTACTATAATTTCTTAGTAAAGTAACGGCCTGTTACTATACCACTGCTGGACATAGGTCTCCTCTTTCCGTTTTTGGAGAGGATTAGAACTAAGATCTACCATCAACCTCCTGCCCTTATCCCACTCTAAGTGGGGTCGGCACAACATGTTATAAACATGCTGTCACATGATTTGGCTGCGTTTTTACGACTGGCCGCCTGCCTGACGTCAACTTACCTTAGCCGTATATTACGACACCGCGGTAAGAAAGAGGGAGGTCTATTTTACTAAACCAGATACCACACGGTGGTTCAACTTACCTAAGTCGCCTTTTACGACACCTCGGTAAGAAATGAGGTTGGTCAATTCTACTCAGCCTACATACCACGTGGCGGTCGACTTATCTTAGTCCCCTTTTACGACACCTTAGTAAGAGATGAGGGTGGTACTATTCTATTCAGCCGGATACCACACGGCCTTGGAACTAAGATCTACCACGATGTTCCAATGATAATTGGTTGGTTACACGTATCCCCAGAATTCTCTAGAGATAAGCAGGTTTCCTCACGATGTTTTCCTTCACCTTAAAGGATTTTAAGGAAAGTAAGGTAGAATCTTACACGCTGCTCCAAATCTGATTGGTAGGTTTCAAATACATTTCCATAGCTATAAATTGAAGCAATACCTTTATAGTTTGTTGTGGTATACAAACGCTTATTTTATCTTCGGCCATAAAATGCTGAAAGGTTTCTGTATGTAATAAAAACCTAATCCATACTCAATAAAACTAAATGGATGTTTTATATATGAATTTATTTAACAAAAGAAGCAAATATCTTAGATCAATTGTGACAGATGTATAAAATAATGACTAAGATTTAAAAAAAGCTTATTAACCAACTGTGCCTCGCGTAGAAATCAGTGTCACAAAATTTTTCCCGTGTAAATCCCGATTCCCGCGGGAATTCTACGATCATAAATAGTCATCTACACTAATATTATAAAGAGGAAAAATTTGTACATATGTTTTCACACAAAAACTACTGGACCGATTACAAAAATTCTTTCACCATTGGAAAGCTGCATCTTTACTGAGCAACATAGGATATATTAACTTGAATGAAAATAAAACTTTAATGTAAACAAAAAAAATCTATGACTCGACTTAGTAGACTTTCCACTGCTATGAGATCGGTATGTACGCGGGAGAAACCGCGGGATAGTACTAGTATATATTATCGTCACAACCTCCTGAATTTGCCAGTGAAAGTTACACCAAAATCGGTTTAGCCGTTCCGAAGAATCTACCATTAACAACATGCTTTCTCACTGATAGGTTGTAGAAACTTGTGCAATACATAAATTAAATTTTCTCACTTCGTAGGTTAGCTGGCAGAGATCTCTGTCATAGGGATAAGTTGACCTTTGTACTAATCAAATCAAATCAAAATAATCTTTATTCAAATAAGCTCTTACAAGCACTTTTGAATCGTCAAGGATCAATATGATTAATGAGGCTACAACTGGTTCGGAATGTTGCTCTTACCGAGAAGAACCAGAAAGAAACTCGGCTGTCAATCTTTCAAACATTTTCAATTTTACATAATAAAACCGCAATCCTGTATGAAGCTGAAAAGATTTTCAAATCCAGGCTTTTTTTATCATTCAATTAATCTTCAATTTTGTAATATGCTTTACGCACATCTCTTATACTTAACTTAAACCTTTCTGTAGACTGGTCTAGTATGGATTGCGGAATTTTATTGTGGAAGCGAATACCGAGACCATCGAATGAGTTGCTAACTCTGCTACTTTACACTTTTTTTTAACAATAATATTTTTTCGACATTTTTTAAGGTACATAAATAACTAAATTATAAGTTCACCATATATCTTACATTATTGCATATCATGTAAACGCTTCTTTATACACGTTGGGTTATATTGGCTTTAGAGAGTGCATTCAATTTGTGCCATTCCACTTATCAAATAATAGTCTGAATATCTCAAGATCAAAAGACCGTTGGATATCGTATTTGATGCTTGACATAAAGCAGGCGTCTCTATCAATCTGATGCAAAAACGATTTACTCCATACTTTTTAATATTTAGTGTATAATGCAGAAGAATATACATAATTATGGAAAAAGTAGCGATGTATATAATAGACAAAGCAGGAACCGACATAAGCTTGCGCCATCTGCTTTGCGCTTTGCAAAAGTATGTAAGACTTTTGTAGGTTTGGATATAAGATTCTATAATAAAATTCCGCAATCAATTTTAACTTTGCCATTACAGCAGTTCAAAAACACTGTTAAAAAGAGGCTGATACAGAAGCCTTCCATACTGTTGAGGATTACTTAGATGATAAAAATGCGTGGATATAGCTACTCTCCAAAACACAAAAACAAGTACAAAACAGTAATAATTAAGTGTAACAAGTAATAATAATTATATTTTGAATCAATATAATTGAAGAGCAATCGCCGAGTCTCTTGCTGGCTCTTCTCGGTAAGAACAGCTTTCCGAACCAGCAGTAGAGTTGACTGGCTCGTTTGCGCAGTGGGTAGTGACCATGCTTTCAGCTCTGCAGGTCGCGGGTTCGATTCCCGCCGAGAGCTAACATTTTTACAACACAATATTTTATATAAATGAATTTGTTGGTCTTCGAGTCTGGGTGTATATTTGTATTTAAGTATGTATTTAAAATTATAGTAGTACCTATATATTAACCAGTTGTCTGTCTACCATAACACAAGTATTAAGTTACTTATTAGAGGACTGATGACCGTGTGTGTAAGTGTCCCATATATAAAAATTTAAAAATTAAAAAATCAACATACTTGTTTATAAGTTTACTTCAATAGAGACAAATTTGAATACCACAGAGAGGAATATGACATAGAATAGTACCATCCTCATTTCTTACCGAGGTGTCGTAAAAGGCGACTAAGGTAAGTCGACCCGCCGTGTGGTGTCCGGCTGAGTAGAATAGACCAACCACTTTTCTTACCGAGGTATCGTAAAAGGCGACTTAGGTAAGTTGACCCACCGTGTGGTATCCGGTTGAGTAGAATAGACCACCCTCTTTCTTACCGAGGTGTCGTAAGATACGACAGAGGTGAGTTGACGTCAGGCAGGCGGCCGGTCGTAAAAACACAGCCAAATCATGTGACAGCATGTTTATAACATGCCGAACCCACTTAGAGTGGGATAAGGGTAGGAGGATGATGAAGATGATGAGAGAGGAATATGACATCTTAAATTTCTTCTCTTTTGTGTATTTATGGTATAATATTTTTCCCATAGGTATGGGGCTCGCCTGTTCCTCGGCGTCGGCATGCTGATAAACTCTGTATTCGGCCTGCTTGTCCCGGTAGCTGCTGAGGCCGGCTACGGATGGCTGATCTTTGTTCGGTTTATCCAGGGCTTGGGTGAAGTGAGTTGGATCTGAAATACTTTATATGTATGCAAAGTATTACCATAAGTTAATTACATATTAGTCTTAGTCATACTGAAAAACAGCTTCTTACCTGAGTCTACGACCTTTTCTTCAGCATACGTTCTTATATAGTACCTGGATTTTTAAGATAACGTAAAAAAATAAAATTAAAAAAAAATTGAAAAGAAAAGTTAAAAAATAACAGGGCAGATGCGGCTCGATCGATAGGTATTTCCACCTCTCTAGACCGCCCGTTCCCCAAATAAACCACCATGACTTTACATTTGACAGCGTAAAATTGTGATTGTATTCAACGTAAATTTAAAAAATATTTTTGAAAAATAAATAATAATTAAAAAATAAATAAAAAATAGATTATTTTAATAAAATAAAAAAAAACCCGAAAACAGGGATAAAACGACATTTTTTTAAAATAAAAGTTATTTAGATCGGCTTTTCTCCCCCAAAATTAAGGAAAATCGTTGAAGCCGTTTCCGAGATTAAAAACACACACACACACACACACACACACACACACACACACACACACACACACACACACACACACACACACACACACACACACACACACACACACACACACACACACACACACACACACATATATATATATATATATATATATATATATATATATATGTGTGTGTGTGTGTGTGTTATATTCATTCATTTTAATTACAGGTTAGATGTCACGGTTTGATATGACACCTACATATCTCTTGAGAATTCTGAGAATATATGTAACGTACCAGTCCACATCAGAACAGCATGGTGGCTCTTTGCCCTAGTTAGAGAGGAGGCCTATGTCCAGCTGTGGGATAGCATAGTCTAATCCATTCTCTCTCTCAAAGTTTCATTTTCTTAGTACTATTTTATCTTTTCTTTAATATGTAAATGAGCTATTTTCATGATATTAATTTGTGCGTGATTTCAGGGACAAATTTCATTTAAAAAGATGTCGTTTTACCCCTGTTTTCAGACATTGAAAATTCTGCTAAAATATAAATAGAATACAAAGGTTAATTTTGCTGTCATTTGTAAAGTTGTGGTAGTTCAGTTGGGAACGGGCGGACTGAAGAAGTGTAAAATACCCGAGGTGCCCTTCCAAATATCACCAGCCCTATTTTATTTTTTTAATTCCATTTTTTATTATTTAAAAATTACCGTGCAAAGTTCAGTCAGTCAGTTACTTTTAAATTTAAATTTTGTTAAATTAATTGCGTAATGCAGTTATTTCCAGCCTTTAGATATTTCTTAAGCTGTGGTAGCCCAGCGGTAACACCGTGCGACTCTCGAGTAGGTCACGGGTTCTAACCCGGGCAGACGCCAATAAGTTTTTCTGATAAAATGTTTCTAATTGATAATTGCAATTTATCATGCTTTGCATTTATAGTAACAGGCGGCTACTTTACTTTTTTTTAGATGTTTAAAATATTTGGTTTGTTATAGGGACCAATCGTGCCGTGTTCACACGCCATGCTTGCCAAATGGATTCCCCCTAACGAAAGGAGTAGGATGGGTGCAGCTGTATATGCCGGTAAGGAAGACTCATCCTCCTGCCCTTCTCCTACCTTGAGTGGGGTCGGCACAACATGTTATAAACATGCTGTCTCATGATTTGGCTGCATTTTTACGGCCGGCCACCTGCCTGACGTCAACTTACCCCACGTATTTTAAGACACCTCAGTAATAAAGAGGGTGGTATATTCTATTAAACTGGATACCAAACGTTGAGTCAACTTACCTTAGTCGCCTTTAACGACACCTCGGTAAGAAATGAGGTTGGTCTATTCTACTCAACCAAATACTACGAACGATAAACGAACGCGCTAATCTCAGGAATTAGTGGACCAATTTGAAAAATTATTTTAGTGTAAGTTAGTCCATTTATTAAGGAAAGCTATAGGCTATGTATAGCATTACGCTATAATGAATAGGAGAGGAGCAGCAATAAAAAATAGGAAGAAAACGGCAAAATTTAAAACTTTCCTTGCGTGCGCTGAGTAAACAGTCATAGCTATGAAAAAATCATGTATTACAAAATTATTCCCTCTAAAAGTTCTAAATAAAAGTCCGCGACAGCGTATGTCTAGCTTTTAAGGTTAGCCCACTTTAACCATTTTTATGGTTAAAGTGGGTTACGGGCGGAGCCGCTGGCGATCGCTAGTGTTTTATATAATCTCTGTTGATTTTGTTGAATAAAGTTCTTTTTATTCATATATTTAATATTATAAATGCCAAAGTTTGTCAGTCTGTCCGTTACGTTTTCACGGCGTATACGCTGAACCAATATCGATGTAATTTAGGACAATTATTCCTTATACATAATTTCATGGGTTTGTTCCAGGCGCACAGTTCGGCACAGTGATCTCGATGCCTCTCTCCGGGTTGCTATCAGCTTACGGTTTCGCCGGCGGTTGGCCCTCTATATTCTACGTGTTCGGGCTCATCGGCACGGTGTGGTGTCTGGCGTTCCTCTTCTTCGTCTCCGAGGACCCTGAAAACTGTCCGAGGATCAAGGAAACGGAGAAGAAATACATCCTGAGCTCGCTGTGGGGCGCTGCCGGCTCTAGCGTGAGTGTTCTTTGAAATTTCCTCAATAATATCACTATATTTTTGAACTAGATTTTACTCGCGACTTTGTTCGCGTAGAATGTTGTCGTGTGTCATGTCGATAATAAATGGCGCTTTTCAATGTCATCCTATTCCTGTAGAATTAACAGGATGTATATAGTCTATACTAGCGGCCTGCCCCTGCTTCGCACGGGTATAAAATATATATCCCATGTCAGTCAGTGTAAAAAAAATGATTAAAATTGATCCAGTTGTTTTGATTTATTCATTATTGCCCGTGGCCGTACCGTTTAATTTGGAGAAAAAAAATTTCCTTTCCCTATACCAAGAAGATTTCCTGCTATCTTTGGAATATCTAAATTCATATAGTACATTATTACTTATTTACTTTTATATTTTCCCCATGTATTTTATTTTTACAATTAATTACAGAATGTCTTAAAACAAACTCTTGAAACAGCGACATCGCTGCTAAAGTCGAAGTGTTATAGGGCGAAGCGCGGCCTCCTCACGGCATTTTAAATCTGTAATATCTCCGAAAATGTTCACTTAAATTACATGCTGTAAACGGCCATATTGATCTATATTAAATCAAGTATTTATTTAAGGTACTTAATTGGATAAGGATTAATGCTGTATTGTATAAGAATTGCTTCAAAAATAAGGCATTATTTTTCGTAAAAAGTAAACGACAAAAAATGCTTTAGTGGGTTATCCATAAGCGATAGACATATACCATCGCGGACTTTTCTGTAGACCTTTTCAATGTGTACAAATACTCACTACATTATTTTGATAAATCTCGTAGGGTTTAGCTTGCGTTTGCAATGTAAGCGGAAAAAAATGTAATTATTTACAGAAACCTCAAAAATTACAGTATTTCTCTACTCCGTATTGAATGTTATTATACGTACAAACCTTCCTCTGGAATCACTCTATCTATTAAAAAAAACCGCCTCAAAATCTGTTGCGTAGTTTTAAAGTTTTATGCATACATAGGGAAATATGGACTTTGTTTTATAATATATAGTGATTGTTATTTTCCTCGCTACAGAGCTCCGATCATAAATGCGTCCGATCGCTGCTAAATTCAAATGGTTAAAGGGCGAACCGCGTTTTTTTTTTCTCGAATTTGACTAATGCTGTTAGCCCTAATGGCTTTGACAGCGTCACCGATAAGACGGGCGAGCGCGGAAGCATAGCCGAGAGGCGAACCGCGACCTCCGACGCGCTATTTATAGGCTCGCGGCGCGGCCCCTGCATTTTAATTTTAAATCTGTAATATCTTCGAAACTGTTTATTTAAATTACCAGCTGTAAAGGATCATATTGATCAATATTAAATAAACAATATATTTAAGGTTGTTAGAAGGATTAATGCTGTATTGTATAAAAATTGCTTTGAACATAGGCATCATTTTTCGTAAAAAGTAAATGACAAAAACTGCTATTGTGGGTTATCCATAAGAGCTAGACATATACTGTCGCGGACTTTTCTGTAGACCTTCTCATGGTGTACAAATACTTAGTACATCATTTTGATAAATCTCGTAGGGTTTAGCCTGCGTTTGCAATGTTAGCGGAAAAAAATGTAATTATTTACGACATCACATTAGAAACCTCAAAAATTACAGTATTTCCCTACTCCATATTGAATGTTATTAGACATGTAAACCTTCCTCTAAAATCACTCTATCTATTAAAAAAAAACTGCATCAAAATCTGTTGCATAGTTTTAAAGATTGAAGCATACATAGGGATATACGGATATAGGGACAGACAGAGAATGCGACTTTGTTTTATACTATGTAGTGATATTATTTATTTTTACAATTGATTAGACAATGTCTTTACATACAACATTCATAGCTTTCTTATCATTAGACAATATAAACTTGAAAGAAGGACAAAGTTGCGCCTCCGGTCGCTGCTAAATTCGAAGTGCTTATAGGTCTAAGCGCGGCCTCCTCGCGGGATTTTAAATCTGTAATATCTCCGAAAATGTTCACCTAAATTACATGCTGTAAACGTCAATATTGATCTATATTAAATCAACAATTTATTTAAGGTACTCAATTGGATAAGGATTAATGCTGTATTGTATAAAAATTGCTTTGAACATAAGGCATCATTTTTCGTAAAAAGTAAATGAAAAAAACTGCTATTGTGGGTTATCCATAAGAGATAGATATATGGGTATATATCTATCTCTTATGGATCTCGCGGACTTTTCTATAGACCTTTTTAAGTTGTACAAATACTTAGTACATCATTTTGATAAATCTCGTAGGGTTTAGCCTGCGTTTGCAATGTAAGCGGAAAAAAATGTAATTATTTACAGAAATCTCAAAAATTACAGTATTTCTCTACTTCGTATTGAATGTTATTATACGTACAAACCTTCCTCTGGAATTACTCTATCTATTAAAAAAAACCGCATCAAAATCGGTTGCGTAGTTTTAAAGTTTTATGCGTACATACGGAAATATGGACTTTGTTTTATAATATGTAGTGATTTAATCTATCTTTGTAATATAACGTATTAGGGATTTGAAAAAATAATCGATTATTATTCTAAAATTATCGATCTATATTTCAGGAAAATCGATTTTTTATTAATCGATTATTTTATTTATTCTCCTTTATCTTGTTTTTTTAAGATTAACTGTGTATTGTTAGTTAACAATGTAGTCAAAATACACATTTAAATCGAATTTCACAAACAGCGCATCTGTTATTAATAATTGGTAGTTGTCCACTTTAATTAGCCTTTATTGTAATTATTTATATGAAACAGGCAACTATTCAAATAGTCAGAAAAAAACGATTATTATTAATCGATTATTTTGATAGGAAATTATCGTTTTTTTTAATCGATTAATTTTACAGGGGAAAAAAATCGATTATTTGTTAATAGATTTAATCTTAAAAAACAAGAAAAAAAGTTCGATTATAATAATCGATTATTAAAAAAACAATTTTTTATGAAAAAGAAATCGATTATTTTAGAATAATAATCGATTATTGTAAAAAATTATTATTTATTTTTCATTATTAAGCTTTTTGTATCAACCTCTCTTTAATAGTGTTTTTAAACTGCTGTAATGGCAAAAATTGATTGCGGAATTTTATTATAGAATGTTATACCAAAATCCACAAACGAGTTTCGTACCTTTGCAAGGCGCAAAGCAGGAGTCGCAAGCTTATGTCGGTTCCTACTTTGTATATTGTATAAATCATGTGACATGTTTGCAAAATGTTGTGCCGACCCCACTTAGAGTATTTACTTCCAACAGTCACCACCGGTTCCGTGGGTGAAGATCCTATCGTCCATGCCGTTCTGGGCGATCATGTTGGCGCACATGGGGCAGAACTACGGCTACGAGACCCTGATGACAGAGCTGCCGACATTCATGAGACAAGTGCTGCACTTCTCTATCAAGGATGTGAGTCATGTTTTTATTTATTTATTAGCTGTGCGACTTCACCGTGGATATCACTGTAAAGTAACGGCCTGTTACTATGCTGGGAATAGACTTCCTCTCTCCGTTTTTAAAGATTGTTGGACATAAGACCTAAGAAATATAACATAGAAGGGTCAATGACCGTACCCCATTCCATGTCGTATGTAATGCATAACCTTAACCGAGAGATTAAAGTGTGTTATAACAAATGCAAAGGAGACAAAACTATAAAGTTATTGTTTTATACTGTTTTCAGAACAAACGTCCCGCCAGGTTATTTAACCATTACTAAAAAAAGTCAGATAACAATTATATTTATTTTGATCGAAATTATTTTTTATTTAATCTGTCTGTCTGTCTCTCTGTAATATATATATATATATATATATATATATATATATATATATATATATATATATATATATATATATATATATATATATATTCGGAATCTCGGAAATGGCGCCAACTATTTTCCTGAAATACAGCATGTAGGTGGTTCTAGGGGAGAAAAATCGATCTAGCTAGGTTTTATTTAAAAAAAAGATCTTTTTATCCCTATTTTCCCTAGTTTTTAGTAAACGCGCATTTCAGGGTTTACAAATAGAATCCTTAATTGTAACATCAGTGTAATACAATTGAAATCTCGCATTCAAGAACGTGATTCAACGGTCAATTGGTAATTCAGCCTTTTGACCTGTTGTCAGCTCTGTTGATTAATGGTAATAAC
This sequence comes from Morpho achilles, assembly GCA_947086495.1. Taxonomy (NCBI): domain Eukaryota; kingdom Metazoa; phylum Arthropoda; class Insecta; order Lepidoptera; family Nymphalidae; genus Morpho; species Morpho achilles. The sequence goes on from CAMTZB010000015.1 coordinate 14,218,665, forward strand.
AACCGGTGGAGTTACTGGTTGCGTTCTAAAAATAGATTCATGCATCCACACTAATGTTCATCGTCTTCCTGCCCTTATCCCACTCCAAGTGGGGTTCGGCACAACATGTTACAAACATGTTGTCACATGACATGTTTGGGGAAAAATTCAATCTACCTAGATTGAATTTTTCTCCCAAAACCCCTTTCTTAACATGCCGAATTTCATGAAAATCGTTGGAGCCGATTCCGAGATTCGGAAAATATATTAATATACAAGATTAACTCATTTAAATATTAAAGATATAACAATTTACATGTAAAAGAGAGAGACGGATAGCTATTGTATTAAATGAGCTGAAGATATAAAGGATATATTACATAAAAATACATAAAAACATAAAGAATTATAAAACGATAGGTGATGTGTACAATAGACAAAGCAGGAACCGACATAAGCTTGCGGCTCCTGCTTTGCGCCTTGCAAAAGTGCGTAACTCGTTTGTGGGTTTTGGTATAAGATTCTATAATAAAGTTCCGCAATCAATTTCATCACTGCCATTACAGCAGTTTAAAAACACTGTTAAAAAGAGGCTGATACAGAAAGCCTACTATACTCTTGCGGTCTTATTAATAAAAATTGCTTATTCTTCTCTTACTCCAAAGTTACACCGGGAGTAGTTAATTCTAGATTAGTCACGGAATAGGTACGTGTTAATAACGGTATTAATAAATACGAAGTAGGTTCGGAGTAACAATACAATTTTTACACTGAGGTTAGGGTTTTTGTTATGGCAACCCACTGATATTACAAGTAAAAAGAATGAACAAAATGACCTGGTCGAATGAAAGACACTGACAGTCAGGTAAATTTTGAAGTTTGACACATTTATTTGACAGGACATTTGTGTGCGGACGAGGCTAATAAAAAGTCTAATATCGCATTCTGCATGTATCTTGGTGAAAATTGTGGTTTTAGAATTTGTACTATTTTTAAAATAAATCTATATTTATATTATTTATAACGCATCTTATTCAATATCTTCAAAAGGGTTATTGCGAGGTTTTGTTTTTTTTTTCTTTTTTTAATTCCTTATTAATGGTAATATTTCTTCAAATCCTATCTTTCAATCCTATCGTCAATGAAATAATATCTATTCGTTTTAATCCATAGTGAGTACTCGAACGAACACCAAACAAATATGAAAATTTATTTAGGTTATGTTTAGTATCACAATGGAAGTTGGAAATACCATACAAATCTATGCTTACTCAAGCGTTATACCATGGGACTAGGCGGAGTAACTTTTACTCCGAGAGTAAAATTCGATTAGTTAACTCGGTCCTTACTCCTAGTTTATTAATACCATAATTACCTTATCTTTGCGTAAGTCTTGGAGTAAAGTTATTCTGACGCTAATCTTAGTTTATTAATAAGGGTGTTGAAGATTATTTAGAAGATAAGAATGTGATATAGCTCTCTTTGAACCTGTACTAGACAGTAACGACTTAATGTAAATAATATTAAGAATTATATTTTTAAAAGAGCAACCGCCGAGTTTCTTGCTGGTTCTTCTCGGTAGGAACAGCTTTCCGAACCAGCAGTAGAGTTGACGATTCAAAAGCACTTGTTTACAAGTTTATTTGAATAAAGAATATTTTGAATTTGAATTTGAACTTGTAGTCTTAGCTGCCTTATTCGCTCTCTGAGCCGTACCGAGCTAAATAAGTTAAAGATATAAAAGAGTGATATATATCCCAAGATCTAGCCGTGTGGTATCCGGCTGAATAGAATAGTACCACCCTCTTTTCTTACTAAGGTGTCATAAAAGGCAACTAAGGTAAGTCGACCCACCATGTGGTCCGGTTAAGTATAATAGACCCACTCTCTTTCTTATCCATGTGTCGTAAAATACTATAACTTGACGTCAGGCAGGCGGTCGGTTGGAAAATACGTAGCCAAATCATGTGACAGCATGTTTATAACATGTTGTGCCGACACCACTTAAGGGATAAGGGCAGGAACATGATATATTCCAAGATAGAAAAGAGAATCACTTGTTTCTTGTCAGGGATACATTTTGCCCATATTATCGGGTCAACTGGTACCTTAATAAAGTTCTTTCTTTCAGAACGGCTTCGTGTCTGCCCTCCCTTACCTGTGCATGTGGCTTTTCTCCATGTTCATCTCAGTGGTGGCCGACTGGATGCTGTCGAGTGGCCGCTTCAACCACACCCAAGTCAGGAAGATCATCAACAGTATCGGTAAGTTTTGATAACGCCGCCGCGATAACGTCGTGTAAAGAGCTCATGAATAAGTAAGTGCCCCGGATGGGTTCGAAACTAGTCGGGCTAACCCGATAGAATAAGACGTGAGTATAGCCGGTTCTATACATTAACTATGAATACTACTCACGATAATATAAATTTTTTTAAAAAGTTTTGATGACTTAAATTTAGCATTACTGAGTGCCCTGTTATTGTTATTTTTGGATTGAGCTGCTAAACGTAACGTAATATATAATAACGTATATTATATATGTGGGGCCGTCTGGTATCCGGGTGAATGGAATTTTTTTTCCAATTTTAAGGAATTGGCCGGTCGTAAAATACGTAAACAAATCGTGTGACATGTTTGTAACAAATTGTGTCGACCCCACTTAGAGTGTATAAAGACAGGAGGATGATAATGTTATGTAATGTGTATAATGTAATGTATTATTTGATTGAGCTGGTTGGAATGGATCGATTGGAAAGTGCTCATCAAAACTTGAATGAAGAATTAAAATTTGAATATAATTTCGTTCCAGGTGAATACGGCCCAGCGATTGGTTTGTTCATCGCAGCTCATACCGGGTGCAACCCAGCCGCAACGGTGGCGGTCCTAGCCATCGGCGTTGGCCTCAACGGTGGCATCTACTCTGGCTTCAAGGTAACTGATCCTGACATTTTGAAGGCCCATACCTTCTTCTACCGTCAGGTGACCCAAAACATTCTTTCACTTTAGCAGTTGTTGTTTGGATATCTTCAGAGCTGTTGACACCGATAAGACACTTATGTGGCTAATTGATAATTGCAATTATCACACGCTTTTCGGTGAAGGAAAACATCGTTAGGAAACCTACATATCTCTAGAGAATTCTGGGGATATGTGTAACCTACCAATCCGCATTGGAGCAGCGTGGTAGGTCTTAGCTCCAATCCTTCTTTCCAAAAACGGAGAGTAGAGGCCTATTCTCAGCAGTGGGATAGTAAAGGCTGTTGCTACTTTACCATCTTCTTCTTCTGGGAGTAGCGGCTATGCAGGGCCTGAGGGCCCAGTAACACTTTGACCGTTGCTGATCTATAGTGATTATCAGTGGTTACAGTTATCCAAAAAAATGTAGGTATCCAAAAAAACCTTCTTGGCAGCGTTTTTCACCTCCTTTGGGGCGTAAAATGTGCGATCCTAGGAGATAGTAATGTGAATCAGCGCAGGGTACTCCGTCTCTGGGCAAAGTCTGCACGATCCAATGTCTGACATGATTTAAGATGTGTACGCGGGTGCAACCGCGGGATATTACTAGTACACTTATAATATAATTTATCGTTGGTCTCCAGGTGAACCACTTGGACATCTCGCCCCGTTTCGCCGGCATCCTGATGGCGTTCACCAACTGCCTCGCCAACCTCACGGGTCTGCTCGCGCCTATCGTCGCCGGATACATCATTGAGGGAAAGGTAAGGGAAATCATAGGAAATTATATAAATGGGATAGCTTCTCATACTAATACGTTCTTTTCGGAACGTTTCGTTCATCGCCATAATAAGATAATATCGGGATGGTCAAAGAACCTTAATTCAAACAGGCGTTCGAGCACACGAAGGTTAATCCGACTTATAAATTGCTTTTCCCTTTACAGCCAACGCAAGCCCAATGGCGGATAGTATTCTACATCGCAGCATGTGTATACATATTCTGCGCCACGTTCTACAACATCTTTGGCTCAGGCCGAAGGCAGGAATGGGACAATCCGGCCGAGGACGAGGCGATAGCGAAGAAAGCCGCCGCGAAAAAAGCAGACAAGTTGGAAAGGAAAACCGCGAATAACCAGAACACAGCGGAAACCGCGCAATAGCACGTTTAAATCACGCTCAGCACACACAACTGGCAATACCGAATTGTCTATGACTCGTGAGAGAGATAGCGCTATATAAAGGAAAGAGAGGGAAACTAAAGTTCTTATAGAATATACTCCCTATCTACTATACTCCATATAGGTACTTAACTAAATGTAAAACAAAACCTTATGACTATTATTTTAAATAAAGAAATTGAAATAAAACTCAATTTGACAAAATGATTTTCTGTAATTAAATATTTATGCCTTTAGTCTATCAAAAATATTCAGTTTTATAAAATAGATTCATCAGATACAAGATTATAGCCAATAAAAATATTATAATATGCAATTCTGGCATTAGTAATTATATTAAATTAGCCAAAGTAACCTTTTATAAAGTCACTCTATGGTACTGTAGTATTTTAGTATTATTAATACATAAATAAAAATAAATAATAAAAAATTAATATTTTCCATCGTTTTCTTGAAAAGATTTAAAATACGTGTTGCGGTTCTTAAAAGTACTCAGATTACAACATATTACATCAAATATTATTATATTTCATGTTTCACTTTTTATAGTTATTAATAGCAATTGCGCTATAATAAAAATGTCGCAAATATCAATAATTTTAAATTACAAACAAATATATATGAATGTTATTTCATGTAATATGTTGTAATTTGCCTACTAAAATAACTTTTTTACATGCTTACATTTAGTTAAGTAAAACATATGGAGTATGGCGTCAGAATTTTTTTTAAATGTCACATGTTTTTTTGTTAACCAATTATATTTAAGCGTTCTAAGATGTATTCTCATTAGGTATGTAACGAGTATATTTTTCAATATCCCAATAAACATATAAATCCATATAAAATTTAGTGTTACATCACTAATAAATATCAACATTCGTTACATCACTAATAAATATGAATTCATTTATTGTACTCGATATTTAAAATAACGTTTTTTCGAACGTGTTTCTAGTACAAATTATAGAATTCGATTACATTATTGTTACCCGTTTTTATAGTTAAGTTGTGTCTGCTTCGAGCTTTGGTTACGATTATGGATTCCAAGTTTTTAAATTTTAGATGAAACTTTTTTAATGTGCAAAATATTTTTATTTTCCGTTGGTATAACGAAGCGTAAATAATTTGCTTGTGATATAAAGCTAAATAGATAATTTTTTTTAAAGCAAACAATTTAAAAAAAATATAAAGGCCCCAATACAAAATACAGGTTTTTTTTTCATTTCACTAGAATAATCATTCATTCAGAAAAAAAAATTAAAATAAATGGCGTCTTCGTTATACTTTATATCGTTATTATTTTTAATCTGCTTATGTTATTTTTAATTTAAAAACATAAGACGCACATCAGTAAGGCTGTGATAGAATCTTGTGTACAACTTGGAAATCGTTATCGTAATTATTTAACTTGCTATTTATTTATTATCTATATTATATAAGTACCATACAAGTATTGTTCATAATTTTATAGTTTGAGAATAGAATAATAGAGACGCGTGAAAGGTGTAAATGACGATGGGTCCAAGATTTTTTGAAATGTGAATAACCGTTACCGTCCTTGCCAGTGATTTCAGAAAACCTCGCATCCGTACATGAAATTTCGCGAAAAAAAATTGACTTTTTAAGTACCGTTGGAAAGGTTTATTATGCAGATACTCGAATACGTTATAAAATGTCGAACTCCTAAATTTCAAAAAGTCATTTTATCACTTTGTCATTAAATAATTAATATGCGTAGTACATTTAAAACATTGTATTTTATGCTTAAAATGTAGTTTTTTTAACGCTACCTGTGCTATTCGCAACGATTTATGAAATTAAATTTGGTTTGCGTTAAGTTTTTCGCATTATTTTATTCATATAATGCTAAATATTGTTTTTTTACTAGCAAAAATTTTAAAATTTGGAAAAAAAAAAGAATATGCCACTTTTATTTTGAATGGTACAACTGTTTTGTTTGGATAAATATTATTGCACTTATTTTTGATAAATAAATAATTTACAAAATTTATTTAGTATCGCCATCTTTTTTTTATTATCGCGTTTATTTGTGACAGATTATAACAAAGCGCGACTTACATAGACTAATAACAGTACGAATATTTATTATTTTTTGTTATTGATTAATTTATTGTCCTTGTCCGATTCGCTCGAAGCGATAATTACCGCTGTTAGTTAAAATAAAAATGAAAATTATTTATGGATTTAGTACGTAGTACATGTGACGTCAAACGACGCAGAGCTTATGTGATCATTCTGTTATTAAGTAATATTAAGCAATTTTATATCGACATTATATGTATATTAGAGTATGAATTTTTGCAAATAACATTATAACACGAAACAGACCGCTTTTGTATAAGCAATGCAATTTGAACAAAAATAATTAATCCTATGTGTAAAGTTGTAATTAAAAAATAAACGTATACAATTTGAACAAAAATAATTTAAATAAATACATGAAGTGTACTTCTTTAATTTTGCAATATTGATACAGTATTTAAAAAAGACGTTTTAATAATCATCGGTTCTAAGTATTTGCAAATTTCATTGTATTTTGATTTTACATATATTGTTTATTTATTCAGTAAATATGAGCTTTCTATTAAATAAAAAGTATTACTGATATTTTATTAAATTATATATTATCAACTCAAAAAAACTAGATGAGGTGTTTAAATGCCTATGAAATTGTAATATTTAATATTTCTATACTCTACTTGTAAAGTGTTAGAGAAATACAAATGTTTTCAATTTACTTTTGTTTCATTTTTCCATATTGTACCCATGTCTAGAAGAATATCTACCTAAGGTAAAGTATATATCCTTTATTACAAAATCACAAAACGCCCTATTTTACAAGATAAACATAATTAATAATTAGGCGTTACTTTGCGGAGATCCATAATACAAAAGTAATAATAAAATAATAAAATAAATAAGATAAACATAATTTCCAAAAAATTCAATCTAATGTTACAAAAATGACATATTTTCAAAAATTCGCGTAATAATTAGGACGTAGAGAAAATAATTATATATTAGTTAACCGATAATAGTCGCAAGTATCTTAGTGAAATAAACTTCTTTTCATGTACTATACATACCCAAAAGATACATTTAAAGTTTATTCGCATATTTCTTTTAATGATTATGAATATAATGATTATATTACTTAAAAAATAAAGTCTTTGACTATGATAGTCTAAATAAAAAAATACTTTGCAATTTAAAAATTATTATTGTAACATACATAATTTTTAAAACAAGTATAATTGAACTTACATGATCACGAGTTACTATTTAATATCTAACTTAACGCTTCGCTAAAATGTTGCAAACTAAATGCACCAGTACCACTGCGACATGGCTGTCCAAGCATCAGGCAACTGGACGCCGATCTTATGAAGTCCTTCTTCGAATTCAACACTGCTTCCTTCAAAAATATCAGCGATGACTCGAATGACATCTGCTGGAGTGGCGAAGTTGAAGCCTCCATTCCCTTCCGGCTCATGGGCTCGAATATACCATTGTATGTCATATAATCTGCAACCAGAGTCAAATGTCGTGGATCAACAGTAATACCATAGACATTGAATACATTTTGTATCTCCTTTATTATAACTTTATTCGCCGCTTCTATACCATAAGTATTAGCAATTGCATGTATATCATTACTGTACAATTTATTCATATCTAATAGGTTATTGTATTTGAACATTTGGACTATATTGATTCCTTCTGTTTTCAAATACAGTACATCCTTTTCTCTGTTTGTTATGGCACGTTTTATATTCTTGATTTCGTAAATGACTGATCTCATAGCAGCATCGCGCAATGCTTGTGACATATCGACTCTTAGAAATGATATCGGGAAAAGCACTGTTAATTCACACCATTGATGCGTCTTTGTATCAAAAGTATAATTACTGGCATTGTTTATATTTTCAACGACTTCACTCATAGTTTTATTGTCTTTATCTGTTACTTCTTCCGTTATTTCCATAACATCATCACTTTCTTTTTCTACCTGTTCGTCACATTCTACTTCGTCGTCTGATTTCTCCTCTTCTTCAGATTCAGGATCTTCATATTCTTGTTCCTCTGCGTGCTTTTTACGATTTTTTACCTGTCACATTAAAAATAAGTTATGTTAATAAGAAATGGTATACACAGAATTACTATCTGGTATTGTATTGATTCTAATCGAGCTAAATACGTTAATTTCCCGTAAACACATCGGCCCTATCCGAAGAATTAAGTTGCATGTCCCATGTATAAGCATAGGAAATGTGACTTTATTCTTCGGATAGGGCAATATCATGCTTATCACCATGTAATTTCAATAAATATCGTGGAACTATTGCAAAATAAAAACTTAAATACGCGAAAATTAATCATATTTATCAATCACTAGCAATCGTCAGCGGCTGCGCCCGCGTGGAAAGATTAAAAGCGTAATATAGTATATTGATAACATCGTTTTCTTTACAATGTATATTGTAATTTTATGAGGTGCAATAAAGAATGTTCTATCTATCTATCTATCTATCTATATTGATAATAATAAAAATGGTTTAAGTGAAAAGTAAAACCTTAAAAGCTAGACATATGCTGCCGCGGACTTTTATTTAGGAACTTTAGAAGGGTACAATTTTGTGATACATGATTTTTCAATCAATTTCACCGTTTATTTAGCGCACGCAAGTAAATCTTTAAATTTTGCCATTTTCGTAATATTTTTTAATGCTGCTCCTCTCCTATTCACCTTAGCGTGATGTTATATATAGCCTTCCTTGATAAATGGACTATCTTGCAATCAAAGAATTTTTCAAATCGGTCCAGTAGTTCCTGAGATTAGCGCGTTAAAACAATCAAACAAACAAACTCTTCAGCTTTATATATTAGTATAGATAATGGATCGATTAAAATATACTTACATCTGTATTATCCTCGTCATCATTAGGTCCTTCTTCATCTGAACTATCTCCGTCTTGATCGGCAGCAACACGTTCTGATGCTTCAGTTGGACTGTCTTCTTCTGTTTCATCATCAGAAGCGACACGACGTTTCTTTTCCTTTTCTGCCGCCCAAAGAACACCGCAAGTAGCTTTAGCTTGTTTCCGGATAACTACAAACATCTCGTTAAAGAATTTATTTTGCATATGTTTTATTATTTGTTTAGGCTTCACTGCGTATTGAGTTTTGTATTGGGAATACGGCAAGAACACGAAACGCATAGTCGTTTTCAACTGCCTCTCTGGATTTAACACAATTTCATATTCAACATCAATCTTTTCAAGAACATCAGCCACTGTCACTTTATTCATTTTCTGCCTCAATCGTTCCGCTTTTTTATTTAAATCAGGTATGTTTTGTAGAAAGGGTATGTCCATGTTGGGCGTTTTTAATTTAGCTGAAGCGGTCATTAGGATTTCTCTTAAACGAGGTATACCTAAGGTTACGTTCATATCACCTCTTCCAGCAAAATGAAATGTGTTCAATGTCATCTGTGTGGACGGTTCGCCTATCGACTGAGCAGCTAATAGCCCCACAGGTTCACCAGGTGCTGCCAATGAAGCTAGATATTTTGCGTTCATTACTTCAACAAACTTTTCTTTATCCGTATACTGTTTGTCATCTCCTTCATAACGATTTTTCAAATAATTTTGAACAAGACCTTCCAGCTGTTCGTTGATTACACCAAGCTTGTATTCGGGTGAGTTTTTGCTTGGAATAGGATCAGGACACTGTTTTCTAACATATTGCTGTTTTTCCTCTTCGTCTAAGTCACGCCACAGTTTTTCTAACTCCCAGTAAAATGGATCTCTACTTTGGTCTGAAGGCTTATCATCAAGATCAATATCTCGTCTGGCTATCGTGGAAAACTGAGCGAAACCGCTGGTGCGTACTTTTTGTAAGGGACTACCATATTTCTTTTTCCATTTCTTTAACGATTTCTGGGCTTTTGTAATAGCTTTTGGATTAGCGTCTTCTTTAAGTTTTTTTATGACAGATTTTCCAATGACAGCATTGCAGTTCACATCTAAAAATCGCAACTGATCTTCTCTAAGGAATTGACATTTCAAAACATCTAAGCCATCTTCTCCATAAGCAAATTGTATAACACTGCTGTCCGCATCTCTAACTGTATGGTCGTAAGCTACACTCAGACCTTCTAAATGTTTTATCAAACATCTTTGCAAATAACCAGAACGACTTGTCTTTACAGCCGTATCAATAAGACCTTCTCTACCAGCCATACAGTGAAAGAAAAATTCTTGAGGTTGGATTCCCGTCATAAAGCGACCGTCAATAAAACCTCCAGCCCTTGGAGATATATCATATGGAGGAAAACTAGGCAGAGAACGTCCGGATATCATTAACGGAGGTCTTTTACCTTCTAGCTCAATTTGGCCCAATAAGCAAGATATTTGCATAGTATTGACTGTGGAACCTTTTGCTCCAGATTGTACCATAAGTTGTAAATTGTTTGATGGAAATTTTTCCAATAGACCTTTAGAAAGACAAACTGTGTTAATATCATTAGTATAAGAATCTAGCATATTTTTATATTGCCTGTCCAAGTTCGCACGAAATTTCTGATCTTTAATCAACATTTCTCCTATTGTGTCTTTAAGTTTGCTGTCATCAACATTGACCGGTTCTTCAGTAGCTTTTAATGCTGCTACTCTGCCAGCCTGTCGAACCAAACAGATTATTTCATCCCGTTTTTGATCAGCCTCCTCGACAACCAAAATATCCTTAACACCGAGAGTAAATCCAAACCATTGTAAATAAAAGGTAAAAACCTTAGAAAATGAACTCAAAAGTGCAGCTGAACTATCTCCTCCATACAACTCATACATACAGTGAACCAACCCATACGGTGTAGCTCCATAGTGAGTTTTATCTAGTACACCACACAGAAGCTCTCCATTTCTTATGATTACCTCTGCTTCAGTCATTGTGTTAAGGTTTGTGAACATGCTACCACCACCTTCCCATGGTCTTGGAGGTTCTTTCTGCCATGCTTTGGCATTAATCTTTGCCTTTCCATTTAAAGAAAGATATGGTTTTCCTTTAGGTATAGTATTAATTATTATAGTAGTTAACACCTGTTTACCAGACCAAAGACGAACCGGTTTTAATATAGCTGGACGTACTAATTTGATTTCACCTTTGTAATTTGATAATGCTTGAAAAACAAGCTGATGGTAATCAGACTTTGTAAAAAAGGTACCCCTCAATGACATTCGGACCCCAGAAATAACATGATCTTGAATTAATCCACTAAGTGGAGTACCATCTTTAGGTACAAGGTATTGTTTTCTAACAGACATAATATTGTATGCTTCACTTCTAGCAATTTCATTTTGAGGAAAATGTGCATTCATTTCATCACCATCAAAATCAGCATTGTATGACTTGCAATTGGCATAATGTAACCTAAGAGTCTTTTCTCCCTGAAGTATCCTTGCTCTGTGAGCCATCATACTTGGCTTGTGAAGCGATGGCTGTCTATTTAATATTAATATATCACCATTTACCAAATGCCTATGAACAATTTTTAAGCTTGAATTTTTAAATTCATCTGGTGTTAAGAGTTTCTTTGCTAGGGATCTCCTTTTTTGAATTGAGTCAGGTGGTATTCTGATAACTCTTCCATTCTGTACTTCCAGTTTTTCTGCTCCTGGATGTTTATTAGGTCCATTTATCACCATCTTCCTCAATTCATCTACATTCCATTCAGTTACAGGGACAGGATATGTGAGTTTTGTAGCAAATGCATCTGGGATTCCTATTTCATCTATATCGACATTAGGGTCAGGTGTAATAACAGATCTAGCTGCAAAGTTCACTCTTTTACCCATCATATTCATTCTTATTACACCAGTTTTCTTCTCTAGAATCTGTTTGAGTCCTTGACTTTCAACACCTTGAGCATCACAACTCAGTACTTGATTAATTTGTCTTTGTAAATCTTGCCAAACTGTATGTAATTTTTCTGGTGGAGACTTACCCATAACACTCTCATAAGCCTGTCTTGGATGTTGATCAAGGCTATCGATTGCTTTTTGTTGGTCTGATGCCATCAAAACTTGCAACACGACTCTGGCATTGTAAGCAGTATTCAGTATACCTTTATATACATTTGTTTGTGGATGTTCCAGTAACTCTCCATGTAGAACATTACAAGGCCTCACATTAGGGGGTAATACTGGCACTACTTGCATGAAAAAAATGTCAGTAACCGGTTTAATTTTTGTGTGTTTGAGTACTGGAATACAATGAGATAAAATATCTTCATCGTTTTGTTCAATAGCTTTACAGTAGCGTTTTAAGTCATCAGGCATTAATATTTTAATACCCTTTCCTCCACTTTCTGTACTAATATTATGCATGATTTTGTTATCAGATGTTGTTACCTTGATTAGCTTGCTTTTACAATAAAGACATACTTTGGAAATAGTAATAGCTCTAACATAATTATTTATGATTTTAGTACGCAGTTTATCAGTATTTTTATTTTGAAACATTTCATTAATAACGTCTCTTTTCTTAACAAGCTTTTGATATTTTTTTATAATCTTAGGTTTGTCCGGGGATAAGGCACTTCTGTAGTCTTTAACCTCGCCTATAAAATTTTCCAAGTCTAAGGCTGCAGTTATATGACCTGTGTCAAGTAGTTCTAATTGTAACTTTAATACACACTTCATTCTATCGTCCATTTGTATTTTGAAACATTTTAAGCACGTTATTCTGAATAATGTGTAGATATTTTTTATAAATAATGGGTTTACAACAATGAGTGGCAACTCTATATGCCCAAAATGTCCAGGGCAGTGTAGTAGGGTATTAGAACAGGTGGCACAAAAATCATTACGATCTCTTATAGGTCCTAAGGCGGGATCATAGAGACCTCTTTTCATAGGGTTTCCCATAGCATCGAAGGAAACTGTGTTTGTAATTTTCACTGTGCTAAGTTTTTTGACATCTTCATCAGTAAACATAAGGAATTGTATTGAATCTGGGTCGACGGATGTTAGTCCGGTCAGAGCCGAGCCAAATCTTGAGCTTACGTTCATATTTGTCAACTGTTGGTAAAAATTTTAAACATTAAATACATTTGTATACAAACTGTTTAGGTTATAAGGCCAAATGAATGAATTAATAATACAATTTTGAAGAATAAGACTTACAAGGCGTATCAAAATTGGTTGGGCAATAAAAATTGGTTTCTCGTAAATAATTATTTGTTTAGTTTTTCACATTTAACTATGTTAAATACACCATAAAAATCAAAAGTAAGGTTATGTTCGTTGTATTACATCGCTTCGTGATTTTTTTATACTTTGGCTGAGTTTGGTCTGTGACATGGTATTTATTTTAGAACTAAAGGTCCTGATTCGGTTATCAGCGACATCCAGAGTTCAGTTTTTGAAACTATGCAACAGTGTTTACATATTTTAAATTAAAGAGTGTAGTGTTAACATATTAAAAAAATAAAAATTTATAAATTTTATATTTGTAATTATTTTTTTTAATGTTATGTTGTTTTAATTAAATAATTTAACAAGAAAAAGTAATATTTTATATAATTTAAATAGAATAATTTTTCTACATAAAAAACTATAGCTAAACTTGTCTTTGACCATAGATAATACACTATAATGAGTGCTTGACAGATATCTGCTAAATTTGAAAAATTACGATGAATATATGTAATATATGGACTTTGATTTGAATATTATTAGTTTTTGTATGTTACGTAGAAAAAAATGTCGCAAAATGTCTTTTGTCCAACAGTCTTTGGTAAAGGTGAGTGCTTATTATTAAATTAATCAAAACTCCTGCCGCGTCTTTGGCAATGACGTTTATACTTAGATTATCGAATAGTATTAATTTATATCTGCTTAAAATAATTGTTGCAGATCATCTAAGAAGATGGATTTATTCCAAACTTGGATACAGATGATTGGAGGTCCGCTAAATATAATAATTTGGAAGCAGATTACGTGTTCAGAAACCGACGTGTTTTGGCGCAAACATGTTTACATATATCCGTTTTTATTTACTTAAAAAATTTCCATTTCATTTTAATTTGTTCGATTTGTTAATGTTGTTTTGGTGAGTTATTTAATACACAAGGCAAGTAGTAAAGCCAAGACTTTTCTATATGCATCATTGCTTCTAGGTGTAATAAACGATATAATATCAGATAATTTACGTATGACGTTCTTTTGTTAATGTTTAAAGTACATACTTTATTATTAACTGGACTGGCCCGTTGGCTCCGTGGGTCGCAGGTTCGATTTCCGCCGAGGGCAAACATTTTCTATAAATGAAGTTGTTGGTATTTGAGCCTGGGTGTATATTTGTATTTAAAATTATGTAAGCATATATTCACCAGTTGTCTGTCTACCATAACACAAGTATTAAAATTAAGTTTACTTACATTGGGGACGGACGACCGTGTGTGTAAGTGTCCCATATATTTATTTATATTTATAATGGCTTGATTTTTATTTATAACTTAAATTTATAATTTGTAGATATTACTTGTTTATTTTGTACATAAATAATATAATGAGCTTTATATTATAAAGTTAAGCTTTTCGCATATATATTTATAAGCCTGCAATACTAAAGTAATTGTAATTTTCGTTATATTCAAATCAAAAGTAATTTATTGTTAAAACGACTGTATTATTTATACAAAATAGATAACTTTTCAATAATTTTGTTTTTTCATTTCTTTTGTATTTATACCCCGCCCTACTGCAAAAATATTATATATATAGTATATATAGATATATATGACCCTTTTGACCTTTTTAGTACAGAAACTGATCTCTAGATGGCGCTATTACGGATCACAAAAACGACTGCGAGTTACCCATCTATTTCATTATGTACACTGTAATCTTTGGTCTGTGAGTTCTGTGACCGGTGCCGTTTATAGCAATAAGTTTTATCACATTAATCGATTTTAAACATTTGATATTGTTTAAATACAATATAAATCGATTTATAAAAAAAATATATAGGTATTAATTACCCTCTTTTTAAATTTATTCTCTTTTTTGTCTTTTAAGATATGCTTTTTTTTTAAATAAATCCAACGAAGCCAAACTGCACAATTTTATCAAATTTCACGAAACAGCGCATCTCATTCATTCTCCTACCCTTATCCCACTCTAAGTGGGGTCGGCACAATATGTCTTCTTTTTCCAATCTCCTCTATCATTCGTCAAATCTGGTGCCACTCCTCTAACATGTATATCATTTTTCACACAATCCATCCATCTTTTTTCGGCCTTCCCCTAGCCATACATGCATCCACCTTCATATTTAAAACTCTTTTGGGCACATGATTTTCATCCCTCTTCATTACATGACCGTACCAACTACCAACTTAGTCTCGCACTTCTCATCTTTTCTTTCATCGTTTTCTTTCTCATCGTTTCAACGGAACAGTGCATCTGTTATTCTTTATTCGTAGTTGTCCACTTTAATTAGTCTTATTTTAATTAATTAATTATTAAAATAAACAGCAAATTTTCAATAGACGGAAAAAATCGATTAGTAAGTAATCCTTTTTTTCATATGGAGTTAATAGATTTGTTATAAATCGATTTCTTTGAAAGGAGAACAAACAACAAAAAAAAATTTATTAATCGATTTTTTCCACTCCAAGTCACATCCTAAGTCTATATTATTATGATTTTATTCATTATGAATAACTATTATTTGTATTTAATGTAATCAAAACTGATTTTCATTGTACAAATGCTAAAGTATAGCATTTGTACAATGAAAATCAGTTTTTATTACATTAAAAAACATGTCTGTGATGTGCACAAACTATATATATCTCATCCTGTCCTTATCCCACTCTAAGTGGGGTCGGCACAACATGTTTTTCTCTTCCATTCTGTCCTATCTTTCGTCAACTCTGGCGCCACTCCTATTATATGCATATCATACTTCACACAATCCAACCATCACTTTTTAGGCCTCCCTCTAGGCACATATCCATCCACATTCAAATTTAACACACGTTTGGTCACATGATTTTCATCCCTCCTCATTACATGTCCATACCAACTCAATCTTGGACTTCTCGACTTTTCTATAATAGGCGCAACTTTCAGACTTCCCCTTATATACTCGTTTCGTATTTTATCCAGTTTTGTCACACCACACATCCACCTTAACATTCTCATCATCATTGCATGTACCTACTCTTCTTTCATCCGTCTTTTTCATTACCCAACATTCTGATCCATACAATACGACAGGTCTTATGACTGCTTTATAAATTTTTCCCTTAACTTTAAGGGGCATTCGAGGTCACATATTGTGCCTGAGACCTGCCGCCACTTCATCCATCCTGCATTCATTCTTTTACCCACATCTCGATCTATTTCACCGTCGTTGATGTGTACAAACTATTGACTAGAATATGTTTGTATTCTCATTAGTATTCTATATATTGGATTAAAAACCAAAATAGTCCGTAAAACTTAAGGCTATAATATTATTAATTAAAAAAAATTAAAAAGTTCTATGTATTTATTGGGCTTTTTAATTATTTTTTCAATTTGATTATTTCTTGTGGTCAATAAAATTTATTATAATTTACCTTTGTTTCAAAGTTGTGTTTACTATTATACCATAATTTAAGTATCAATTTTGTAGCTACGATATTTGCAAGTATTATTTACTGCAAGTATTCACTGTAAAGATCCTACTTGCCCATTGTATTTTGATGGCAGTTACAGTATGTATTTCAAAATTGAGTGAAAAGAAACCGGTTGGATTTATTTTAAACGTCATTAAATTTTGTTAATAATAGCAACATTGTAAACTATATCAAACAAACGGCAACATGGCGGCACAAGATGAAGTTGACGTATGTGAAAGCTGGGAGGATATGGACGAAATTGGTGTAAGTTTATCAGTGAAAACGGACTCCGAGTTGGAAAGACAATGACTGTATAACTGGTGCTATCGTATAGAAATGAGACTCTCTGTTTCAGCTCGATCGAAAGATCAAACTGATGTCCAGTGTGACGCCAGTAACTGCGCTGAAAGGTTGCAAGGTTACTAACGTAATTGTAGAGGAAAGCGCGTGCATAGGATCCCATTGCGTGATGCCTGAACCAGCGATTCGTATATTGAAGCGGCCGTCCTCACTGGCTAGTGGACAACTGAACGGTGAGAGTAGAGCGCGGCCTGTCAAAACCCTCCAACAAAGACAGAAGGAGTACGAAGAGGCACGGTTGCGAATCCTTGGTGAAGCAAGGAGTCCAGAAGACGTAATTGATGACAAGTATGTGTTAATTTTATATGAAATATGACGAGCATTTTCTTTAAAGACCTTTGGCAAAAGTTCTATGAAGGAAATGTTCCATTTATGTATGAAGTTCAATGAACTTAAGCATATTCACTGAGTTGATATATACTTAAATTGCATTTAGGACATTGTACTAATATAAATATATTAAGGCACCAATTAATGTACCTGAAACTTTCTTATGGTGGGCATAATATTTGATAATTATGCTTAATATTATGGGGATAGACTGATTTTTGATATACTTTAACAAAAAATAAGTAAAATCCTAATATAAAAATAGGGTGTAATGTGTAAATAAATCATTATATATTGTTATATTATAATGAATATGAATTTGTAGAAAAATACTTCATTTTTTGAAAGAACAACCTTTTTTTAAAAAGTTTACTAGCAATTTGTGTCACAAATTACTAATACACTTGTTAACCCCTCCAGCTTAGCTTAAATGCTTGTGTTAGTTGTGGGTTCACATCGGTTGTTCAACGGTCGGAATTGGAACCCACAACCTCTCAATTGCAAGTCTGTTACCTTTCTAACATTGTAACATCCTGCTACCGCCACTTCGTTTAATCCTGTATGCATACATGCACTACTCATTTTCAGGTCTAGCTTTGTTATATTACAAATATAAATAAAAAATCAAATCAAATGAAAAACCTTTTATTGATAACACACAGTAAATTAACAAACAGTAAAGTAGATAACAGTAAATTAATAGAAAGTAGTAAAATTAAGATAAATATACAGAAATGTGACGTTACAAATTAGACCACCATTCAGCTTAAGTTGAGGAGTACCTCAATATATATAAATGAACAAGCGTTTACTCTAGTTAAAATACACTCATCTGGAGCTAGATCTGTAATAATCACAAATCATCTAGTTGTTCCGTTAAAAATAGTTTTATTGCAATAAGTTATAACTGTTTTCAGCCTCAGTCGGTTGCAAGACAAGCTACAAGCAAACAATTTGAATGATAATCAGACTAGTGGTAAAACAAAAAACATTCATGACCACAATATTAAAAAAGAGCGGAAGGTTCTCTCGAGGCTACCACCAGGAGCCACTGCAGCTGGTGTGTTTCCATCGCCACCACCACCAGGAGTTCTTGTTGTAAGACCCCCTAGAGTTCCTGATGGCACCAAAGGCTTTTTAAGGAGATAGCATTACTGGAACACTTATTATTTTATCATTATAATCCATCCGATAGTTTCATTGTATTTATAACGAAAGACAATCTTATGGGAGTTGGTAAGCAAAAATATTATTTCACAATTTCTATGTAGCCACTTTGTAGTGGGTACACAGTGTTTTGTTATTGACATTATGTAGAAAAATGCTGTTGTATATATTATGTATGAGATCTTATATTTCGTCGCATTTCCAAACCTATGCTAAGAGTTTGACATATTAAGGATTTTAAAGTTGAATATATTTTATTTTATTAAAATACCAAGGGGACAGCAAGAAAGAAACAGCTGAAAGTTTATCATGAGCATTAATGAAAATTATAGTAATTTGTTTACTATACAGATTTAAGCAGGGAAGAAATTCAGTTTGTGAGAAGTCAACCTAGTAGTTTGTATGTGAGCACAAAGCAGCAATATACAGAGTGGTACCAAGGATCCAACATTAAATGAATACACTGATCACTAAATGTTAATTTATTCTTCTTAACTATCGTTTAAAATGTACCTTTGCAGAAAAAAATATCATTTCATTGCAATCTGGATTTGTTCATAATGGTTAACTGACCTAGCATGGTGTGTTTGTTTTGAAAACAGGAGAAAAGTAACATTTCGTTTATTTTTCAGTTAAATTTAGTCTCGGTCAAGGTTATGCATTACATATGAAATGGAATGGGGTACGGTCATTCATCCGTCACATCATGTATCTTTTGTTCATAACTTAATTCCTGTGGTAAAATTACTTACCAAAATTAACTGAATGTGCCTACATATAACATGCTAAAGTGTATAGGTATCTGGAATTAAAAGTAATGTTGTACAGTACCAGCCTGTATAATTGCAATATTTTTGATTATACTATGGTTGTGTAATGAGGAAGGTTACATGCAAATAACTTTTACATAATGTGTAAAGTTTTAAACTCAAAATATTGCAATGAATGTTAATGATTTTAACAGTTACATATTTGATTTATTTATAATATATTGGGCTTTTCAGTGTTTTCAATGAACTGCTCTTGATATATGCGTCAAGAATGCAAATACAAGTTTTAAGATATATGAAATAACTAAAGCGTGATATCTATATATAGATACAGGAAAAAGCAAGGCAATACAAATGTTATATTTTTAATTTAAGAGACAACATGATGTCTTTATGTATGGAAAGTATACATACAAACATGCATTATCTTTAATATTAAATGAGTTAATCTTGTATGTATATATATTTTCGGAATCTCGGAAACGGCTCCAATGATTTTCCTGAAATTCAGAATGTAGGGGTTTTGGGAGAGAAAAACCGATCTAGCTAGGTTTCATTTTAAAAAAATCGTTTTAACCCTGTTTTTGGGCATTAAAAAACACTAACATTTATATTGAATTGAATTTTCGCCATTAACTGTCGGGAACTGGGGAACAGGCAGCCTCAAGTAATGTAAATACCTAGGGTCGATCCCAAACAAGATTATTATTATCTTTTTTTTTTAATTACTAAGGCTCTGTCACCCAGATGTTTTTTTAATTTAAAAGACAATGCTCATGATGTCTTTATATATGAAAGTATACGTACAAACATGCATTATATTATTTAATCTATCAAACACTTATCATTAGGTGATCAGGAAATTTAATGCAGGTAAGAGAAGTTGTGAAATGATTTATAGTGTATGAGTGCTCATTTTAGGGAACAATATTTGTATCTAAGTGTTATGAAATTAGTGTTAACTATGAGATTGTGTCCACTCCCAAAATTCGATTGAAAGGGCTTAATTACATTATAGTATTTAACCCTTATACAGATAATGAAACATTCATAGGTTTTTATTGTATAAATATGAACTGTATCTCTATATAAGCGTATGTCATTAGTATTAAAGTGACTTAATTCATAAAAAGTCATCATCATCTTCATCTTTCTGCCCTCATGCCACTCTTAAGTGGGGTCGGCACATGATTTGGGTGCGTTTTTAGGACCGGCCGTCTGCCTGACGTCAACTTACCTCTGTCATATTTTACGACACCTCGGTAAGAAAGAGGTTGGTCTATTTTACTAAACCAGATACCACACGGTGGGTCAACTTACCTTAGTCGCCTCTTACGACACCTCTGTAAGAAATGAGAGTGGTACTATTCTATTCAGCCGGATACCACACAGCGTATTTAATTCAATAAAAGTATTGTGTCAAATCGGAATAAAGTGTTGTGTATCACCTATTGTGTTGAAGAGACTAGTTTTTTAATAGTTCATAGCATGATGACATAAAAATAAGGATTACAATGTTTGTAACTTAATTAAGCCTAATTTTGAATTCAGTCACTTTAATACAGTGTGTGATGTGATCAATTTTAATGCAAAATATTCTCAATATCCATTTGTATGATATATTCAGGAAAGGCATTTTAGGTATTAAAAATGATAATATAATTTTTACTTATGTTTATATCATATTTTGAACCCTGATAAAGTAATGTATGAATCTATAGTTGAATTATAGTAACACTAGCTTATACCTGCAACTTCCATCATGTGGACTGTAGTCTTGGAATAAACCATAGCTTCTGTCATTCTCCAACCCAGCAAATATCTCCATCGGTTGATAATAGATGGCGCTTTTCAATGTCATCCTATTCATGTATAATTAAACCTATATGTTACTCTGTGTGTAAGGAATAAATGTGCCAAATTTTATCTATATTAGTTCAACGGATTCGCCTTGAAAGAGTAACAAACATATATCCATACTCACAAACTTTTACATTTATAATATTAGTAGGATATAATAAGTATGAAGTGTCTTTTATCAGCAATTAGGCAAAATCGTAGTAGAGTGTATCATCATCATTCTCTTACCCTTATCCCACTCTAAGTGGGGTCGACACAATTTGTCTTCTTCCAATCTTCTCTATCATTCGTCAATTCTGGTGCCACTCCTTTAACATGCATATAATTTTTCACACAATCCATCCATCTTTTTTTTGGCCACCCCCTAGCCATATATCCATCCACATTCGTATTTAAAAACATGTTTATATTTAACACCTAGTTCATAAATTATGCATGCATGATACGTTAAATGCATGCACTATACCAGCATTAAATGTCATTAACTAAGAAATTTGTATTGTAGATTTCAAAAATCTAGATGACTAGATTATAAATATAAAGTGAATGCACTTATTTCACTTAAAATGATTTAAGTGAAATAAGTGCATTCACTTTTTATTTGGTTATCTTTTCAATATCAAAAGACCAGTAGTATATGAAGATGTGAATATTTTATATACTATTTGAAGTAGATAAAATTTTTAAAAGGGTTTAAAATTGATATAGCATAATTATTAATTAACTTATTTTTAATATATTGTTCCATTTAATGTAATAATACCTATTGTTTACTCAATTATTGATCTATTACTTGCTTTTATCAATCAACAGGTAATAAAAATTACGAAGAAACATTACACAGACTAATATCTGAATACCCCAAATCATTATGTTGATTAATGTTTAAGTATTTATTAGTGTATGTAATGTAATTATAACTTTTCTATAGTTAATGAAAAAAATTGCTGATTAATTCTCAGATATACGTCACAGACATTCTAAAAATATACCGCACGTTTAATATTATAGTGACCTAATTCAAAAAAGTTGTTGGCAAATTGCAATACCTACAAAACTCGTGAGGGAAGATACTTCGTAGCGTGATGTCATATGTGGCATTAAAATAAGGATTACAATATATCTTAATTTTGAAATAGGTCACTTTAATACTAAGTGTATGTGAGAAAATATAATTTGTATAAAAAGGAAGAATATATTACATTAAAAGTGACATTATAGTGGGATGTTTTAAATAGTTCTAATTTACATACGTTTTTATCTATTGCCTTGAATAAAAAAAAACTTGTGCTAAAATATTGGTCCTGAACTTTGTATATGTAAATTTTCTATGTAGATAATATTTAGATTAAGTTTAACGATAATTGTACATAGCTAGCTTATATTTCGTTACTCATATGTGCTTGATGCTTAGTTTGTTTTCTGTGGTTTTTGTTATTCTTAATATTGACCTTCAAGTGACCTTGGCTATAAGTTTTTAATTAAAACGATATTTTATAGTCGAGCGCTATTAGCAAAATTAAATACAACATTTTTGTTGTAAATAAAATGTTTAATAATTGTAAATAAACGATAAAAAAATTGACGTCCTATTTATGTGGTGCGTTATTTTGCGAATAATTTAACGGTATTTTGGTATTTCATTTTTTGAGTTGTAATGTTTATAATCGCTTTTTTTTAATTTTTATTGAGTATAGATAATGTGAAGAAATTTTATGTCCAATATTGCCAAGGAATTCAATTCAGTTTCTCGTGTAATTTGTGTTGTGTAAATAATTAAAGTTTCTTATCCAATTATTCATACTTGCATAAACATATTTTAACTTGTTTAGAATTGTCACGTTTCTTTGATAGAAAAAACCTTAAAATTCTTTTTGGTAAGAATAAATTATTGTCTTTGGTTCTAAATCGTACTGTTTTTCTACGTTTGTCAAATGATCGTAGCCTGGTCGTTTGGACGAGCGTATTAAAAAATTATATATCTATGATTCATCAAGTTAACTTTATGGTTGAGGATTTAACTGTGATAATCATCGTGTCGAAGTCTAAATCAACTAACGCACTAAATCTAAGCTAGGTAATCTATTTCTGAGGATTGTGATATAGAAATAATTGTCTATTGCAAGCCTTATTTTTGCCATCTTTATAGATATAAATTATTAGATTATGAGCTAGTTTCAAAGATAGTTATTTGCCAAAAACGAAGGCGTTCTAAGCGTATTAGGCTTGTATCTTTATATAAGGTTGACAAAGAAGATTTAGCAGAATGTTATCGCCTAATTTGGGGTTGAAAAACGTTTGCAAACCTTGACTAGTTTTTTTTTTTAGGTTTTGCTGTATAATTTAATTGTTTCAAAGAAATTTTTGTCTGTTCTATCCTATTTTCATCCTAATTTTTTTACCAAGTTTTTGCAAAAGGCGATTAAGGTATGTTTAACCGCCATGTATGGTTGAGTAGAATAGATCACTCTCTTTACGAGCTGTCGTTAAATACGACTAAAGTAAGTTGACGTGAGGCAGGCAGGCCGGTCGTAAAATAAGCAGCCAAATCATGTGACAACATGTTTGTAACATGTTGTGCTGACCCCAATATTAGGCCGGTCGTTTTAACAAAGTAAAGCATTTTTTATGCATTTTCATTAACAATGGAAACTTTAAACCCATTTATCTCAAAAAATGATTTTTTGTGTTACGCCACTATTCCCTAAAGAGATATTGTTTGCCCTATATTTATAAAAATGTATATTCTTTTATGTTAAAAGTTACTGGAAAATCTTGTATATAAAAAAATAGAGCTTAAAATGTAATTGAACAACATAACTCATTTATTTTTGTAACCATTACATTTTATCTTTATCGACTAGCCACTATATTTTTTAAGTATATAAAATTTTGAGAGGAAAGTACTTTTAAGTATACATTACGTTAAAGGAAAACGTAATTAAATTGCAGATACCTAGAGAATATCTATGATATATGCAATGGAACTACGTGGTCATTTTAAGCTCTCATTCTTTTGTCTAAGAAGAGTTTTTTCACCAGTCCGATAGCAAATTTCGCTACTTTTAAATCCTAATAAAATATAAACGAAACAGATGAATCTGTTCTTTTATAATGCATTTTGAAACTATTAAATTTTAAGGCTTGACTAGCTTGGTTTGATTCTATAGTTAATTTAAACAGTTAGGCGTTACTTTGCGAAGATCCATGATACAAAAGTTATAATAAAATTATTATGTTATCTGCGATAAAGTAAATAGAAAATATATATGTATGTGATGCTAAATGTAGAGTGGATTATCCATATTGCATGCAGGGTTCCCAAAAACACATGCACACATTCACTATTACAAACTCAATCGTTTCGCTCCACAACCGAAGCATCATCACGAGACAGACTCCACGATAAAATCACATTGCTATTTTGTCGTTTTACTTTGTGCAGATTATAGCAAAATAATTTTATAATTGCTTTTGGTTCTATAGTCTATGTTTTTTCTTAATCCATCTCAAGATATTATAAATATATTTCTAATGGAATTTGTAAATATTATTTTAATATTAAAAGTTAGTTAATATGTATTAGTGCCAATTAACATATTTATTGCTTGTTTTAGATTTTACGAGACGTTTCTTTCACGAACAAATAGCTACAATACCATCACAAAAGTGTTTATCACAAAGTGTATTTTTTGAATAAAACACCAGTGTAAAATACATCTTTTACGTTAAAGTGATTTATAAATTCAGGTCGTCTAGTTATAGATTAGGTGATTAATAAATACTCGATTGTTTTTTGATCCGTAATCAATTTTATATAATGAACCTTTTACTGAGCGAAATATGTACTTTTTTGTAAATTTAATTGAATAAAGTTATGATTTCTGAAAGTATTGGTGCTAAAATTAAACTCTTACGAAAAAATTACATTTCCTTTGTGGTTCATGTTTTTCTAAAATTGAGGGCAGACAAATATAAGTGGTTGCAAACGCTCCAATAAAAGGATGCAGAACTACCCAACCGGCGTATGCCGTATACACGATGTCTAATGCCGAGTTCACACGCAATGACCTTGATCGCCAGCGATTTTAGCTTATGCTTCCACATTAAAACGATTGTTCATTGTTCATTTAGCAGTAGATGTGAATGGACGTCTGCGACTTTTCAATAAAATTCTCCTGTTCTAGTGTTACAGTTGTAATGTCTTTAGAAACACAAATTTACTTTTAATCATCCACAATACCGGTAAAGTTCAATAAATTCAACTACAAACTCATGTGAATAATTACAAAAACCCACCATTTTGTTTTTTTCCAAAATTGTCACTAAGTAGCGGTGTGCCATATACACTATGTCCACACAGTTACATTTAGTTACATTTTAAGTAACTGTTAATATTCCCGACCACATACCAATTTTCCAGTCGTCGGTGATCAAAGTCGTTATTGTATAGACCCTACTTAAAAAAAGACTAATAACACACATCTCATCAAATCAATAATGACGCAACAAGACATGATCGTGTCTGCGAAAGACCAATGTCAACGATAAACATGGCCTACATTTTCGGCATCTAATAATGGATTGGGTCTATGTTCAGAACGATTCTAAATTATCGTGGCGACCGTGCGATGCGATGAATTTTGTTTGCGAAAACGCATATTTTCTGCACAATGTAATTGAAATTAAAACCGTAACAAATTCGTTTGTAACGGTTAAATGTATAAAAATATATGCGATTTATAAAACATTTTCGGCTAAAATATGTGACTTACACGAATATGTGATTAGGTTAATTTTTTTACCTAAATATTAAATTATTATTTTACTACGCCATTGCGGTACTCTCTTCATTATTTTTAAGTTTATAGATAGGTATATTAGTGTATAAAATTTATATTTTAACCAAAATAATTATTAAAATTGTTAAAAAATTGAATGTGTTTTATTCAATAATCGATTATTTTTCAACCGATGATCGTCGACTTCTCGATAACATCGTGTTTCGATTACATGACTATATAGAATAGAGCTCTTATAATAGCTGCATAAAGGACATGTTATTTTTAAAGGCATAACCTTAGTCGCCTTTAACGACACCGGTGAGAAATGAGGGTGGTCTATTCTACTCGTCCGGATACCACACGGTGGGTCAAGTTACCTTAGTCGCCATTTACGACACCTCAGTAAGAAATGAGGGTGGTCTATCCAATTAAGCCGGATACCAAACTGCATAAAATTATTATTATTTGGATTTACTTATAATTGTAACAAAGAATGATGTGATATCCTATAATTGGTACTAAATAATTAATTTAAAGATATTTATTATATAGGATATTTGTTAGACTATCTAATACTTGCTTTTACTTGCAACTTCGTTTGCGTGTGTCGTCGCGTGATATGTTGATAATAGATGGCGCTTTTCAATGTCATACTATTCCTGTAGAATTAACAGGATTTCTAAAGACTATGTTATTCCGGTGTATAATGAATAATTGTGCCAATATTGGTTTAGTGCATTCGTCTTGAAAGAGTAAGAAACATATATCCATACTTGCAAACTTTCGCATTTATAATATTAGTAGGACGGGATGTAATGCTGTTGGAGATCCGAATAAATAAATAAAATTATAATTAGATTCTTATCA
This sequence comes from Morpho achilles, assembly GCA_947086495.1. Lineage (NCBI taxonomy): Eukaryota > Metazoa > Arthropoda > Insecta > Lepidoptera > Nymphalidae > Morpho > Morpho achilles. Next base: position 14,245,611 of record CAMTZB010000015.1, read on the forward strand.
TCTAATATGATTTGGAAAACTTAGAGATAAACATCGTTTGCGCAATAAATATGCAACGATCACAAGTCGTTACTAGATTTGCATACTTGTTTAAAAATACTAGCTATCAAGTATATCGACATATTAATGAAACAACCAGTTCTAAGTGATAAGCTGTTCGAACTTGTCTCTGTTACTGGAATATTCTATTCTGAATTATAAGGAAGTTAAGCGATTGCGAATATTTTCTTATTGCAATTGACATATTAAAAATGGATGGTCTAGAGAATCTCAGTGAAAGAGATCGCGCTGTTTTAAGAAGTATTTTCGACCCTACCGCGACTATAGGAGATGTAGTCGATGACGGGGATAAATTCGTGACTGACGATGAAGGTAAGGTTTTCTATGATTCTTTATTTTTAAAAAGCTTTTCTTTAACTTGCTATGTATGTGAAGGTGCTACGAACTGCAAAGTTACTTGATAAATGTTTTAAGTACGATTTAAGTATTTTGAATAATTGAATTTACAATTATAATGATACACGACTATATAACTGTAAATAATGCGAGAAAATATTCTTGTATTACAAAAAAATATTAATGTTATTTTATCATTCTTATAAGGAATATTATTAGACATTTAGATCGCCAATCATATCAGTCGCAATTAAGGGAGACTGATTTTTATGAATAGATTACAATCTATTCATAAAAATCAGTCTCCCTTAATCGCTCCCTTAATCCCTTAAGACGAAATATATAACTACATTTAATCATCCTCATCATCCTCCTGCCCTTATCCCACTCTAAGTGGGGCTGGCACAACATGTTACAAACATATTATCATATGATTTGTACGTATTTTACGACCGGCCGCCTGCCTGACGTCAACTTACCTTAGTTGTTTTCTACGACTCCTCGATAAGAAAGAGGGTGGTCTATTTTACCAAACCGGATGCCACACGGTGGGTCAACTTACCTTAGTCGCCCTTTACGACACCTCGGTAAGAAATGAGGTTAGTCTATTCTACTCAGCCGGATACCACACAGCGGGTCGACTTACCTTAGTCGCCTTTTACGACACCGCGGTAAGTTATATAATTTTGCATACTAGTCCAGTCCAGATAATGAAAGTTTGTGATAAGCATGACCTGGTGCCAGGATTGGCTCCAGACGACAGAACTGCTTATTGGTTAGCAGTAGGACCACGAAATTTTGTTGAAAGCGTTTTTAAAATAAAATTGTTTAACTGCTAAGATTGTTAATGTACGGAGGTTACGAAGTTACTCGCCTTGAGTAACTGATTCAAATAGTTTGTCGGAAAATTCAAATTTATCTATATCCAATCCAATTAATTTTTAATATTTATAATAATTATTATATTTATAATATCATCATCCTGCAGTTGTAGCATGTAACATGTTGTCACATGATTTAACTACGTGCTTTACGATCGGCCGCCTGCCTGACGTTAACTTATATTAGTCGCCTTTTACGACACCTCGGTAAGAAATGAGGGTGGTACCTACTATTCTATTTAGCCAGATACCACGCGGCGTTATTATATTTATAACAATAATTTTAATTATAATAATCGATACCCACAACTTACTTCGCATCAACTTAAACGTTTAACTACCCTCAATAATTTTTTAAATAACTCGAAATTTAATTTAATATTTCGTATTTCGTTAATATTCGTTAAGCGGATTAACTGTCAAAGCGTCACAAACAAACACAAAGACTTTAGCATTAAAAATATTAGTATTGGTTTTAGATGTAACAGATTCTGACAAAGAATCCAAGTCACTTTGTCTGGAAGGTGTCAAATTGGCTGAAGCTGGTAAATTTGAAGAAGCTCTAGTGCTGTTAAATAAAGGTGTAGACGCGGCTCCAGAAAGTCCCTCGGGATACAACGACAGGGCGCAGCTTTACAGACTTATGCAGCGGGACGATGGTAAGATTTGTTCCTCCCTCCTTAATTGTGGCCGAGAACCTTACCAAAACCGAAATTATCAGAAACTAGCGACATCGGATGCAAGATTTTCCAGAATTGAAATTTTAAACACAAAAGTATTATTTATGAGTGAACCATAAGATATAGAGACATGTTTTTTTTTGTAGTATTTTGGTAGATCTACAGTTCTCTAGTAAATTCAAATTCAAATTAAAAATATTCTTTATTCAAATAAACTTGTAAACAAGTGCTTTTGAATCGTCAACTCTACTGCTGGTTCGGAAAGCTGTTCCTACCGAGAAGAGCCAGCGAGAAACTCGGCGGTTGCTCTTTTAAAAATATAATTCTTAATATTATTTACATTAAGTCGTTACTGTCTTGTACAGGTTCAAAGAGAGCTATATTCACACATTCTTATCTTCTAAATAATCTTCAAGAGTATAGTAGGCTTTCTGTAGCAGCCCTTTTTTAACAGTGTTTTTAAACTGCTGTAATAGCAGTGCTGAAATTGATTGCGGAATTTTATTATAGAATCTTATACCAAAACCCACAAACGAGTTACGCACTTTTGCAAGGCGCAAAGCAGGAACCGCAAGCTTATGTCGGTTCCTGCTTTGTCGATTGTACACATCACCTATCGTTTTATAATTATTTATATTTTTATGTACATAAATTAAATTGCTTTAAATATACTGTGAAGCAAACGTAAGAATACCTGTTTCCTTAAACATATACATCCTAGTACATTGTTTTAGTATATCTACGCTAGTTTACGCGGCGCACGCGAGTTAAACTCCCAGCAGGCGAGTTTCAAAAGCGCGCGCCACCTCTTCAAAATAATTTAGAAACGAATTCGACTGGCCCGTTGGCGTAGTGGGTAGTGACCCTACCTTCAACGCCGCGGGTCGCGGGTTCGATTCCCGCCGAAGGCCAACATGTTCTATAAATGAATTTTCTGGTCATTAAGCCTGGGTGTATATTTGTATTTGAGTATGTATTTAGAAATATATAAGTATATATTCACCAGTTGTCTGCCTACCATAACAAGTATTAAGTTACTTTGAGGACGGACGACCGTGTGTGTAAGTGTCCCATATATTTATTTATTATTTATTAATTTACATAAAACGGTAATGTACTATTAACTTAAACCTCAAAAGTATTGCACTATTTTTTATTAAAAACCGTATCCATTTAGTACATTTTGAGATTATCAATCACATACAGAGAGACAGCTTTAGGGTACTTTGTTTTATAAGAATAGAGTATAGAAAAAGTATGACCGTGTGACCCCTTATACCAGAAATTCAATTGGTGAATACATACTTATATAAGTTAAATACAAATATACACCCAGACTCGAAGACCAACAAATTCATTTATAGAAATGTTTGCGCTCGGCGGGAATTGCACCCGCAATCCGCGGAGCTGAAGGCAGGGTCACTACCCACTGCGCTAACGGGCCAGTTTAAATATAAATTCTAATATGAATTGTGATATGAAAATTCTATAATTTGATAAACATAATGAAGCGGAAAAAGCCTGTAATAATTATTTTAGATGCAGGACTCTTTTTTTTTAACAGAATACAAAAAAAAGATTATTTCCGATAGAGTTCCCTGATGATAATTACGGAGGAAAACAATTTTTGAGATTGTGGTAGTGTAAGTTTTATGAGGTGATAGACGCGTAAAGTACTTTTAAGTAGTAACTCTACTCTACTCTCTCTACTTTACTCTTTTAAGTAGTAAAGGTGGTTCCGCAAGGGGTTCCTACCGAGAACAACCAACAAGGCGGTTGCACTTTTCAAAATATAAAAATAGCAAATCCACGCATTATCATCTAATCATACAGACAAACAGACATACTTTCGCATTTCTGATATAAATATGGGTAAATATTTATAGTAGTTTATTAATTTAAGATGCCATCCGTGATTTGGAACGAGTGTTGGCTTTGACGGAGGGTAGGGGGTTCCGTTCCCGTGCGCTCGCTCTCTGCCAACGCGGCGTGCTGCTCCGAAAGCGCGGTTCAAACGACGAGGCTCGCATAATGTTCACCGAAGCCGCCAAACTAGGCAGCGGGTTCGCAAAGAAACAGGTGAAACTAATACTAGTTAGTTGAACTAGAGTCCATACTTAATTGAACTAGAATCCATACTTAATTGAACTAGAATCCATACTTAATTGAACTAGAATCCATACTCAATTGAACTAGAATCCATACTTAATTGAACTAGAATCCATACTTAATTGAACTAGAATCCATACTTAATTGAACTAGAATCCATACTTAATTGAACTAGAATCCATACTTAATTGAACTAGAATCCATACTTAATTGAACTAGAATCCATATTTAATTGAACTAGAATCCATACTTAATTGAACTAGAATCCATACTTAATTGAACTAGAATCCATACTTAATTGAACTAGAATCCATACTTAATTGAACTAGAATCCATACTTAATTGAACTAGAATCCATATTTAATTGAACTAGAATCCATATTTAATTGAACTAGAATCCATACTTAATTGAACTAGAATCTATACTTAATTGAACTAGAATCCATACTAATATTATAAACGCGAAACTCTGTCTGTCCTGTCCAGTCTGTGTTCTACGGTTTCACAGCCAATTTGGTTGGATTGGTTGGAAGAATATTGATGATATTTGGTTCAATTAAACCTTATATATAGAAATAAAAAAGTATATAAAATGTTATTTACCATACTTCTTTGAAACGACCGATTTGTATGAAATTTTCAGATAATCTCGAGATCAATCCAGCGCATAATCTTGTATAGTTTGCTTGGACCCTATATAATTGAGGGTATTTTAACACCAACGAACGAACGAACGAAGTCGCAAGTACCAGTATGTATGTGTAGTTTTCGGGCTTCCAAAGCAAAGTGAAACATTGTAGCTTATATTAAATTTATTTTATTCACTCAACACTTTCCTATTCATCCACTGTCCTATGTCGTCCCATTCTCCTTGCTCCCTCCCTCTTGTCATACCATCGCGCTCACACACCTGCAGTGCTGCCAACAGTTGAATAAGCTTCCCACCAGATTCAACTTTCAAAACCACCAGAAAACCACAATAAACGTACAGTTCCTTAAGGTTAGAAATTTCTAACCTTAAGGACTAAAGTCTGAATGCTATGGATGCGTATGTAAGCTAATGTATTGTTAATAATAATTACGAACTGTACGTATAATTAATATTTAAATTACGTTATTTATAATTTGTACAGGTGGTCGAGCTAAATCCATACGCTGCACTTTGCAATCAAATGCTCAGTCAAGTGATGAGAGGCGAAAAGGATATCAAATTGTAACCAAAACAAACGGAGATTCGTATACAGTTACTTTATTAAAAATCTTTAACGTAAACTTTGTAACTTGTAGTTAAGAACTGTAACTTTTTAAGAATATCATAGAGTTGCCATATGTAAATACATATTATAAAACAAAGTCCCCACAAGGAGTCTGCCTCTATGTGATTGATTTTCTCAAAGTTTACTGAACTGATTTTTATACAGTTTTATACAGTATTTACTTTTATACAGAAGGTAATAGTGTATTAAGAGCTTTAGTAGCTTGCATCGCGTAAACCGACAGTGATACACTAAAGTAATGTACTCAAGAATTGTAGATATACAAAAATACTACAAAAAAAGTCCGACAAAGTCCGAAAAAAGACAGCATGTTTCTATCTCTTATAGTTAACTCAAAATAGGGAAATTGAATTGTGTAGTCGTATTTTTTTGTAAAACGAAACGTATTGATTGGCGCCAAATCGATGTTGCTACTCCTTAGTGCGAATCGAATATGTTTTAAATATAATAATAAAGATTAATAAATTGTACTTTATTTTGATACTGTGAACTTTTCTTCTCACTTATAAAAACAAATGTTATATGGCAATAAAGGTGGCAATCCTTATCATATCTTTTATAATATCTTAAAATGAATAAAACAAATATGTAGTGAAACAAATATATAGTAATTAAATATCATATATTTATTTTTGGTAATTTTGTAATAAAAAATCTAGAATCATGAGTTTTAATATCTGAATCTGTTAAAATGACTGTATTACGTTAATTTTATAGTGACATTTCATATTTAGAATTATAAAGTTCGGAGACTTGATGGACTAAGATATTAAGACAATTATAGGTTGTGTAATTTTGTTTTTTTTTTTAAATATATTGAGAGTAGAGGGGTTCCTTAATAAAACACACATATCTAATGGATTAGAAATTTATATTATTGAGTACATTCCACGATCACATTCGAGAAAAACCACATTCTAACCTCCAACGGTCCATAAAGCTGAAAAATTTGCCGGACTTACATCACGAGATTATCGAAAATAACAATTTTATATTCGAAAATGGCAAATGTAACTACAAATTCGAAATTCACTACGCTATAATTATTAAATATATGCAATAAAATCTTAAAAATAAGGATCGTGCGCGACAATTTCTTACATATTAACGTTAAAAAATTTTCGCGCACACTCCCTTTACAAATGTTAAAATTCAAAAAATTTTAATATTAAAAAACTAGTGACAGGCGAAGACGGTAAATTATAACGCAGATCAAAAAGTGCAATTTATTAATATAAAGATCCATAGTAAAGTTTCGCGAATGGCAACAAATAATTGTAATTGGTATTAAAATTCACTTTTTCTTTCTCTTTTCTTTCTATATCTTTAAAAGAAATAAATAAACTAAAATTAATACGTAAATAAACTTTATCAAAGTTAAAGTTTGTAATAATAAATATATAACCTTCTTTTGGCACAAGTTTTGAAATAATTTTTAAAACATATGTGAATAGATTATGGCGCGAAACTTTTCTACTTAAGGGTGAAGGGATGAAAATATCACAGAGATAGTTATAGTAATGTGAGTTTAGTAATTTAGTTTAGGAAGCGTTAAAGTACAGTATAATAGTATATGTTGCTTAAGGACATTAAAAATAAAATTTTAACAATTTAGTTAAAATCCATTACTAACTTCATAATAAGATATTTGTCTGAATTGCGATAATTTATTGTTCTTTAAAGTTTTTATAATAATTATAAACTGTCATCGAATTAAGTGTTACATATATTTTTGCCTTTTAATTCTACTGATTGATAAGAATCTCTCAATTTTGAAATGAATTTTAAATTTTGTTGTTATTTTTGACATATTTTTTATTGGTGTCACATTTGCTTCATTGAAATGGTAACATTTTTCACTTTATAATAAAATGTATAAAAAACAAGAAAGATATCTCTAAATTTCCTGAATATGTAACGATAATTTTGATTGTTTTAATTCGTATAAGCTTTTCATAATACTAAAATACGAATTTACTTATTTGGTCTGAGATTTACTGTAGTAGCTTAGTTAGGTTAACTATAACCCGTATTGAATAAGTCGCACAACTTAGCAATGGATTTTAATCAATTTTGCTACGGCGTAGAATGTAAGGGCGACCACTCTAAACTGATATATATGTGGAAAAATTTTTAGGATTCCAACATACTAAATAAAATAAAATAAAAATATTCTTTATTTAAGTAAACTTGTAAAGTGCCTTTGAATCGTCAACTCTACTGAATGAATTGTGATCTCTGTACGACAAGGATAAATAACATTTGTCAATGAAAAATGTATCTATAAAAGAAAACAAAATAAATTTTATCGATATAAAACTTTTAGAAATTTATTATTAAAAAATATTTTTTTTTAATACCGAAAAAAAAAGGATTATTGTAACGATCGTAATAAATTTCTCAAATATTTATTCTTTGATATAACAGTACAGAGTTAAATATAGTTAGTTACTTAGTACTCACGGTACGTTACGGATTGATAGGTATTTTTTTATTCTAACATCAATTTTGGATTTTTTTGTACTCAATCATATGAAAGCTTGGTTCTTTAACAGTATATATATTATTTAAGGTATTAATAATCGCTTATTCTTCTTTTTCTTCTCCGTCTCTACTTTCTTATCTTTTCCCTCTTTTTAATCTTTACAAAAATTTGTAAGAATTTTTTAAAAATCCAACGAAATGGTTCGTAGTCAATAAAATTTTCGTCCTAATTCTGTTTATTTATTTATCGGATATTAAATTACATATATATAAATACGAGATATAAAATCTTAATTTTTTAATATTATCAAATTGTATAGTCAGCATTTAACAAAAATTAATCTATAAGAAAACTTATCAAGTAATAATAAATGTAAAAGTGAACATATAGTGATCGCAGCAGAAAAGATTTTGACATTAGAAAAGACAGTAGAGTTAAGTGTACAGATTACAAAAACACAAAAAATATTTACCTCCACTAGTGATATGCCAAATACAATAAAATTGAATACTAGTTAAACGATAGTGGAATTTCCATAATATTAGGGAAAATATTTACAATTACTTTTGGCACAGGCGACTTGCGTAAACTGCGAAAACACCGTCAATGTAAGAATTGTTATGTAATAAAATATTTAAATAGCTATTATAATATAAACTGTAACATCTACTGGCTTATACTAAGGATGGGGAATTTAGGCCTAACTTGCGAAGATTAATTTATTATTTTTCATATTGAATAACATTTTCTCTTACCGTCAAAAATATTTGGAAGATATAATGGTCAAAACTACATTAATATCGATAAAAATTATGGAAAACATTACACTTATGGATATTTTAACTTGCAATGAAGTTATTTTAAATAAAATGTCAGTATATGTAATAAATATTTTGCCTCGAAAGTTGTGATGATAATAATTGTCTATACCATAAACAAAATCTGAACATAATCTATATAACTTAAAATAATAACAATAAATATTTTTTTCATCGATTAAAATATAGAAACTTCATTAAATTTCAACTTAATTTCTGCTTGCAGTTTATGTTAATTTATGTAAAAGTTACAAAGTGCCCAATATTACTTAGAGGATAAGGAATATGTATTTATTCAAAATTTTCGAAGCTAATATAAATAGATATTTTAAAAACTACATCATGTAATTCGAAAATGGTATTGACGTAAAATAAAAACCGTTATAGGTATATCTAAATAACTTCTGTTAATTATAGAAGATTTGATTTTACGTATGAAATAGTATATTTTTCTTCGATAGACCTTTTAGCTGGGCAATAATTTGCCCAATACACAGCCTATTCGATATTGAGTAAATTTATATTAAAGTCTCCGAATATCAGAATTTTATCAGAATAAAATCTAATAATAAATTATTTATAATTTATTATTAGATTTTATTCTGATATTTCTGATAAGATTTTATTGTCTTTAATCACGGTCAAACCAAAGTGTAAACGGTAAAACAACCTTGTCCTTAATCATGGCTGCACTCAACGGTAATCGACCTAGATACGTTTTACTTTACGTCAATTTTTAATAAAGAATAGCTTATTAATACAAGTAAATATGTAACTTTATGATTAAATTATATACAATGAGATCTTAGTATATTAATGGTTACATTAGCTACAAGTTTTATAAACTTTTCACTACACTCTATTAACTGACCAAGTCAGAGCGAAGTGGATGTCTAAAGGCGTAAGCTAGCAACACTACACGATACCATGTTGAAAATTTTAATTTCCTACCATTTGTAATATATATAACTATTATATCAGCTATCAGAATTGGTGTTAAGAGTACAGTGGCTTTCGCCAAATCTCAATTATAACGAGATAGAGAATTTAATATTATATTTAAAACTATTTTGAGTAAGGCACAACACACAAGCTATACATTATGGGATATAACGCACTTATGAATCTGAAATAGTCTAGTCACTGTTAATATTTTATTAACTGTTAATGTATTTTATACCATATAAGTTTAATTTATACTGAGTTTCAATTATTTCGCGTATATAAGCTCGAGTTATTGGTCGCAATTATTCGCTTCAATTACATAGCTTGTATATTGTGACTCGCTTTAATCTACGATAGTGTTAGCAATTTTAATCGAATGTTAATAGGAACTAAATAAATTGTAGTGTCGCATATTTCGAATACTCTGTAATTAAATGTTTCATATCTAACCTATAAAATCTATGTAAGCTAATATATAGCTGGGAAGAGGTTTATTAAAAACACTTTTAATCATGACATTGGTGGGAATAAAATAAGTTGTTTACATTTATGTATTGAAATTGCAATGGACGTATTATTGCTAGTACGTGTTTAATCAAAACTTATCGTTCTTGATTGAGATTTTTTAAAATAATTTATTGTCCATACTAATAAAAATATTAAATGTAAGTCTGTATGTCTGTTAACTTTTCAAGGCTTATCCTCTAGAGCAATATTAACGAAATTTGGTAAATTTAAAGTTTATATAACGAGCTAAATTGAGATTAAAAAAAATATTTTCCTTTTTGTACTTATGATAAACACATAGAACATCATAAAGGGTATTAAAACACTAAATCCAGTAAGCACATTTACACCTAGTATGACAGAAATTAAAAATCTATAATTTTTCCAACAACTTGTTTATTATTTCGCATTGGTAACACTGACAGTGCTTAACTGAAACCCAAACTAAACAAAACCGTGTAGATTTATGTCAAAAAAACATTGAACATATTCAAGATATATAAAAACGTGGAAAAACGTATACACCAATTGCCTATTTCAGACGCGGGAGTGTGAGAGTTGATCTTTTACTGCGATATTAAAGCGTATTTCACTGGATCCGTCTAATAAATAAAGATTGCCACAAACAAACCTCACACTCGCAATAAGTTACCTAACAGTATAAATTAAAAGTGTTTTTAATATTAAGGGTGGGAATACGCGTTGTCATTTTGAACACACACATACTTATAATATCTTAAAATTAAAGGTATGAAGCAATGAGGTGGTACATTACACGTTATAAGTATTTGTTACTAGCCGAAAGTTTTGTTACTTAGCATATACCAAAACCTTTAATAATTAAAAAAATTAGGGCATTTAGACTTTAAAGAAATGGTATTTATTTCAAATTCAAAGCCTTTACAATTTTTTTATTCATTCAAATCATAATTAGCTTGCTTACTTCGGGTGAAATCTTTATATTACGTAAAGATAAGATGACCCAGAGACCAGAGATTTAACTCAATAATAGAAGAATCGAGAACCTTGATACATATTAAAAAATAATCCAAACTATTTTGTATATGGTTTAAATATAACTGTTCATTTATTATTAATTTTGTTTAAATTTTTGTTTTAAAAATTAATTTAATAATAAAATATTGTTTAAATGTTTGATCCAAGCTTTAAGTAATTTTAGTCTGTCTAATTCGAATTGCGTTGTTAATTTTTAATCGGTCATTGATGACATTGATTGATGATTGAATGAGGTCATCTGTAGTTTATAGCTTTTTTTATTGCTTGAAACTGAATTAAAAAGTTAACGTGTGTGTTCGAAATGTGAAATGCGCGGGTGTGGGAAAGCGCTCGCGCGCTCTACTTGACTCCCTCTCCAGCTGTTCATTACTCTGTGCTGACTCAAACTCATAACAGATTATAAATAATCATAAATTACAAAATCGCAAAAATAAATAAATCAAAACGATTTTTTTCGTGTAGGTAATTCTACAGGTAATACTATAAATTCTACAGTAAAAATAATATTGATAGTTTCCTAAAACTAAGCTAATTTTTGACGTTAGGTAATTTTGCCCTAAAATACAGCAAAACTTTACATAGAAGTTCAAATATTATTCAGAACTCGTTTATTAGTTAAAAAAAAATCCCAAAATCTAACATGTAGGTTGATTCTGTATTTAGTTACGAATATAAACAATATTGATACAAGTATAAAAAAAATACAAAAACATAACAATAAATATATAAGGTTAAGAAATCGAGTCAGCACCCTAAACTTATTTAATATTAAGCCTATAAATGAATATAGTAAATATATTAAAATATATTCAAGAGACCGTTAAACCGATGTTCCTTAACTCGGCTAAGCTAACGGCATAAGAACCATTTTAAATCACCACCCACAAAGGACCTATGATAAAATGGATGGTGATTTAAAAAAAGTATTTAAAACTTACCTATTAAAATTAAACACACCTATAATGTCATTTTATTATGTCCAATTTAGAATCGATAGCTTTTTTTTCATTTCATTTAAATTCACATTTATTATCTAGCAAGAGTACACCATTTTTTTAATATATTTATTATTAGTTAATTTATTTTAAATAAAGTTAGTAAGGCTATTTAGTATATGATAAACAGCTGATCGCTGGTTTTGCGATGTCATTAGACAAGATATAAATCTATTATTTGATCTTTTAAATTGAATATTTTTAAGCGTTATAGTCTGTGGCAATGAATTATATCTCCTGGATATTTCCCTCCATTTTAGACATCCAATTTCTTGTCCGATTATTTAAAAAAATTGTAGACGATCTAGCGGGAATAAAAAAAATAAAAAGCGAAATTTATCTGATTTACAACGTTAAATATTAATTTTATCTTTAAATACCTGTGACTGATTTGTCGTGAAACAAATATATCAATAATGTTGGATGTTTCTAGGACAAAAAGTTTTCCTCAAAATTGGGGAAATTGTACGCAGGTACTCTCATAATATTTCAAAGTAGAGTTATAAACATACACATTGGTAGAAATTTATATGTCAAAAACATTCATAGATAAGTAGATTATGAGGATCATTTAATCTATGTAGAAAAGTTATGGGTAACATAGACTAAACGGAGATTATAGTATAGGGATTATTATATTACGCATAATGTTAGCAGTCCTTTAATGTCACTATATTTTGTCTCTACATTAACAAGCGATTTAGGACACAAATAAAAACAATGACATATGAAAAACAAATAACACTAATCACAATCATTTTTAATAAAATGAGTGAATCAATCCCACATCTAATGACATCGCAATGTTTAACATAAAAAAATCACACACACATGCACACACAAATATCACGGACACACAAAACGCGCTAACACTTACACATTCAAAACAAACACTATCAATCAAATTATCTGTTCCAAAATTAAATCACCACCGACAGAATTTAAATGCATAAACACAACAAAAACTTAAATAATACCATAGACAATGAAAACTTAACGACAGCCATGAAACAGCCGTAAAAAATATATAAACTAATGTCATCAGTAATTAAATAATTACATAAAAAAATAAAAATAAACTTTTCTTAGAGATTCTAAATGTATTAATCAAAATAATATAATTTTAAATAAATTAAAAAATACAGGAAATAAAAATGGTATAATAGTCGAATAAGCATATGAAAAGTTAAAAATTATAAATATTATGATTGGAAAGTGACCCGTAATACGCTTGTAGTAAAGCTGAAAATGGATTATTTCAAACTTAAAATGTAGCGCCATCCTCACGACACGACATACAATTATTCTATTTACAAATACACTGATATGTGAATGAAAAATTATATCGAATTTCTACACAAATAAAAACATAATCTTATAAAATTATTTATTTAATATGGACTTAAAATTGATAGTCATAGAGGTGAATTTAGCTTGTATAGTTTTAATAGATTATGTAATTAGGTGTGTGAACTACAACATTTATTATTTTATCGAGTGGCCCCAAGATCACTATAGGTTTATAACATTAAAGATAATTTAAACATCAAAAATAAATGAATGTTATGTCAATGTTTAATAATGGCTGTAACAGACAATTTATTGTCTTGGAAGATATTCGAAAATGGAAGAATCTTAATTTTCTTTGTCAATTGCTTCAACAGATAATAAAATATATTAAAAAATTAATTTTAAAGACAATTTTACGTGATTTATTGCTTTGGAAAATTCGTTGAGATTAAATTATTTTATTGCGTTTCTAATCAATAACTACACAACGTCATGTCGCACTGGATGGAAAAAAGAATACTTGAGTAATACTCTGGTAAAATTAATAACTACAAGGATATGAGCAAAAAATTCTCCCAAAATCCGTCGCATTGAAGAGAATATGCATTCACGTTTCGAGAACCAAGTCAAAGAGTTTGAAATGTCTGAGACGACGTGGAACGAGCGAGATAGCGATACGACCGATACCGTATGAGTGACAGAGACAGTTGACAGATGAGTTTCAGAGGCCGCCATTACGACAGCGCGGAGTTAGCTTCAGTGATGCTTTGAGGTGCACCTAAAATGAAATAATTTGATTGTGAGTATAGATTTTTAAGAAAAATTATTTCGTACTTTTTTTTTATTTATTTCACAAAATTAACATACTATTGAGGATATACAAGTTCAACATAATAAGTCGCAATTCATATACTACATATTTACTTTTTATGTTTTTCCCTATGTTCTTTATTTTTATAATTTATATATTACAGAATGTCTTTATATACAACGTTCACAGCTTTCTTGTCATAGACAATACTAACATGTTTTCCTTAGAGGTTATTCTCGAAAGAGCGACATATAGTTGGCCATGTGAAAAATATAAATGCGTCCGATGAGTGCATAGTGTAAGCGCGGTCTCCGACGCGCATCCACTATGCGCTTGCATTTTAAATCTGTAATATCTTCAAAAATGTTCACTTAAATTACATGCTGTAAACGGCCATATTGATCTATATTAAATCAACAATGTATTTAAGGTACTTAATTGGATAAGGATTAATGCTGTATTGTTTAAAATTGCTTCGAAAATAAGGCATTATTTTTCGTGAAAGTAAATGACAAAAAATGCTATTGTGGGTTAACTATAAGAGATAGACATATACCATTGCGGAGTTCTCTGTAGACCTTTTCAAGGTGTACAAATACTTAGTACATTATTTTGTTAAATCTCGTAGGTTTCAGCCTGCGTTTGCATTGTAAGCGGAAAAAAATGTAATTAAAAAATCGCATAAAAATCTGTTGCGTAGTTTTAAAGATTTAAGCATACATAGGGATAAAGGGACATAGGGACAGACAGCGAATGGGGCTTTGTTTTATACTATGTAGTCATGAACAGAAGTGTGTAATAATTTACCTTAAAGTTCAAACATGTTGCACGTACTCCGGGTTCAGGAAGGAGAAGCCCATGAACTCGGTCTGGTCGAGATTCATCATGAACAGTTTGTCGGTAGGTGTCAGTTCGGTCTTCTCCTGAGTGAACTGCTTGTCGAAATTGGACACGTCCTTGCGGTGTTTCTGGGGGGCGAACACAATTTTATACTATCGTAAACTTAACCAGAAGGGCATGTTTCCTCCTATATTCCACAATTTTATACTATTGCTAAGTTAATGCATGTTACACAAAGGTTGCTTTTTCCTCTGCAACTGATTCAAAATATTCTTTATTCAAATAAACTTGTAAACAAGTGCTTTTGAATCGTCAACTCTACTGCTGGTTCGGAAAGCTGTTCCTACCGAGAAGAGCCAGCAAGAAACTCGGCGGTTGTTCTTTTAAAAATACAATTCTTAATACTAGTTACATTTAATCGTTTCTATCTTGTACAGGGTCGAACCGATATATATATCCACGCATTCTTATCGTCTAAATAATCCTCAACAGTATAGTAGGCTTTCTGTATCAGCCTCTCCTTAACAATGTTTTTAAATTGCTGTAATGGCAAAGCTAAAATTGATTGTGGAATTTTATTATAGAATCTTATATCCAAACCCACAAACGACTTACGTAATTTTTCGATCTTACAGCCCTAATACTTACAATCTTAGGTTTAAACGGTGGTTGAACATCTCTAGCCTCGATCCGGGCCCAGTCGATGCGTCTGAAGAACGCGTGAGTGCGGACCTCTTCTTCGCCGCGCATCCCGCAACCAAGACGCTTTTGGGGGTTCTTGGTGAGGAACGACTTGCAGGCATCTTTGGCTTCCTATAGTATCAGGATAGAATTCAGTAGAAGAGTTGCTTAGAGTTAAACTTTAGAGCTTGAAGTCTTATGCCCTTGGGTAAAATATGGACTTTAAAAAAGTTTTTCTTTCAGATCAAGCTGCATATCTCTAGAGATTTTGGAGGATATGTGTAACCTACCTAAAAGGGACAATTTTAAGGCTTATGCTCTTGGGTAAAATATGAAATTAAATAAAATACGTATTTTTTCGGTTACGGATCAAGGTGCATATCTGTAGAGAATTTTGATGATATGTGTGACATATCTAAGAAGGAGAGAGAAAGTCAATGCCCAGCAGGAGGATAGTATCATGAGGTTACTTTACTTTGTATTCTATTATTCTTAAAATTTGCTATTTATTACACGCTTTTCGGTGAAGGAACGCGTCGTGAGGCAACCTGCATATCTCTACAGAAATTTGGGGATATGTGTAACCTACCAATCCGCATTGGAGCAGCGTGGTAGATCATAGCTCCAACCCTTCTCTCCAGAAACGGAGGGAGGAGGCCTATGCCCAGCAGAGTGATAGTAACAGGCCATTACTTTACATTTTTATTTTGTTATTCTTAAAATTCGGAATTTATTACAGGCTTTTAGTTGGAGGAAAACATCGTGAGGAAACCTGCATATCTATAGCGAATCAGCATTGGAGCAGTGTGGTAGGTCTTAGCTTCAATCCTTCTTTCCTAAAACGAAGAAAGGAAGCATATGCATCTATGATATGGGATGGGAAATGGGATGGTAACAGGCCATTACTTTACATTTTACTTAACATTAGAGCGCCGGATTTTTATTTTCTGTAAGTTTACCTTGCTAAGTGTCTTTGGATATGAAACACTGTTGTCCGTGATCGCAGCAAACAGTTCCTCCTCATCTTCTCCATCAAACGGTGGTTGTCCGACCAGCATTTCATACAACAGTACACCGTAAGCCCACCAGTCCACCGACTTCCCGTACGGCTGGTATAAGATGATCTCCGGAGCGATATAATCGGGCGTGCCGCAAAAGGTCTTAGTTGTTTTGTCACCGCTGATACCTTCTTTGCACATACCGAAATCAGCTATCTTGATATGGCCATCTTGGTCTAAGAGAACGTTGTCGAGTTTCAAGTCACGGTATATAATACCACGTGAGTGCAGGAAGAACAAGCCGATCGCTATTTCGGCGGCATAAAAGCTGAAATAAAGAAAGAGTGTACTTTAGACTTCAACTGACGTTAAACTTTAGAGATATTATACTAGAGTAGGGTAGCAATAGGACAGTAAGTGACAGTATCTTAATAAATAATGAGAGGGAAGATCAAATTCGTAAACTTATCTTTGTCTGATCGTACATAAAAAAGAGGGACAGATCTTTTCAGACAGTCTCTTTTGCTTTCTCTTTATTGTAATATTGCTTTCTGTTTTTAGTATAATAACTCTAAATAATAACTAATTTGACACAAAACTACTTTTTTTGTTAGGTCACTTTCCTCCTAATCCATCCTAAGTGTGGGATACACTCGTACATGTTTCATGCACTGGTTACAAGAGGAAAAGAGAAAGAGCGTTCAAGAGTACTACTCTCTTTTGCTCCTACAGTGGAATACAGACAATAGGCCTGTACTGAGTCTTAAATATACGTAACTGGCTATGACTTAAAGAGAGAAAGACAATATATGCTTCTATCTCTTTCTTGCCCCTATAATTTATGAACTCCAATGAACTCTCTCTTTCTATCTTTACTTATTTATTTTTCCCTTTCAACTTCCTTTAGCTTACTCCAGTCATTCACCAGCTTACTCCCCAAGTCAAGTGCGTAAAGAAGTTTAACTTCAATAATATTATGTCAATATTAAAGCAGCAGAAAAAAGAACGACATTAAAGTAATGGCATATGTTAAGTAAACACATACACTGCGACCGGCTCCTTAAATTTGCCGCATTGCTGTATTTGGAACATCAAATCACCACCGTTGACGTACTCCATCACGAAATACAGACGATCCTGGAATCAGATGCAGTTGTAATAAGCAATGGAAACTGTATAATTAGGAAGTGCGCATGCATGTAGTGTGCATAGCAGTGTATATGTGTTAGCTAGCTAAATATATTTCTGTTTGCTCATAATTGAGGTTTATTGGCAATTTTAACAAATATTTTTTTAACTATTGAACTAAATTTAACTATTTAAAATATTAAACTAAATTTAAAATAGAATTAGGAACATCGGGATGATTTGCATATTTTAGTTTATTAATTTAAAAAAGTCTATCAACTTCCAAAGTTACAAAAACGTTATTTTGGGAATGAAAACGTTAGTTGAATGCATAAAACGGAATGCAGGTGATTGTGTGAGCGAGACACCATGACAGGAATAAGTGAGAAAAGAAAGAACAAAGTACGGATAGGAAAAACTTTAGTGAGGAATAAAATATAGTTTATTAAAGCAACGTTTTTTTCTTTACATTTTAACAGTTAAAAATTAATTAATATAAATAACATAAGCATACTGAAATTAAGAAAAAGGAAACTTACATAAGTATACCGTTTACGAGTTATCGTTTACATAGAATTTTTTTTATTTTTTTTTATTTTTTTTTATATTTTATTTTTTTATTTTTTTTATTTTTTTCGAATTGACAATATGCTGTTAGCCCTAACGGCTTTTACAGCGTCACCGGGTGGGAATTTACATAGACTAAGGTATACCTAGCTTACTAATGAAACTAACTAAGAAAAATTTACACTAATAATAAAAAGTACCAGGTTGTCCGACCGAGCCTTGGCTAGGTAATTTTTTTACCAAAAAAAAAAGAAATAAAAAAAATAAAAATAATTAAGTACTTGGGGATCTATCCTAGATTTCCCGAAACTGCCCGTGCCCCGAATAACCTACGCTGACTTGACAGTTCAGGCACAAAATTCAATTCAATATACATTTTAGTATTTTTTAATGCCTAAAAACAGGAATAAAACAATTTTTTTTACATAAAACTTAGCTAGATCGACTTTCCTTCTCCGAAACATTTTTCCTTTTTCCCCTACATGCTGAATTTCAGGAAAATCGTTGGAGCCGTTTCCGAGATTCCGAAAATATACATATATATACAAGATTAACTCATTTAATATTAATTTATTACAAAATTACAAAATTTCTGTTACCATAGTCTGGAAGCACGAATGGAGCTGCACTAGGAAGGGTGGCTTGCTGCTGAGCGCTAGGACCCGTTTTTCCACCATGGTACACTCTACGTCATCATCTTGGATTATAATGTCTTTTTTGAGAATTTTAATGGCGTACAACTCGTCGGTACCACGTCGCTCCGCTAACATTACCTGTAAAGGTAAACGTATATCTTCAAACGTTTTTATTTAACTTGCCGTGTATGAAGGTGGAATTTTACAAGTTAAATTTGATCCACTTCCCGGTGTCCGATTGCGCTGAAATTTAACTCACTGGACCAACCCATGACAATGCATGTCCCTACTCCCTACATATTATAAACCAAAGTCACTTTCTGTGTCTGTTCCTATATGCTTAAATCCTTAAAACTACGCAACAGATTTTGATGCAGTTCTCTTTAATGAAAGAGTGATTGAAGAGGAAGGTTTATATGTTTAATAACATTCAATATGGAGTAGAAAAATACTGTAATTTTTGAGGTTTCTAATGTGAAGTCGTAAATAATTAAATTTTTTCCGCTTATATTGCAAACGCAGGCTGAACCCTACGAGATTTATCAAAAAAATGTTCTAAGTATTTGTATACCTTGAAAAGGTCTACAGAAAACTCCGCGATGGTATATACCACACTCATTTCTTATAGAGGTGTCGTAAAAGGTGACTAAGGTAAGTTGACCCACCGTGTGGTATCCGGTTAAGTAGAATAGACCACCCTTTTTCTTACCGAAGTGTCGTAAAATACAGCTAAGATAAGTTGATGCAAGGCAAGCGGCCGATCGCAAGTCGTGTGGACTTGGATACCTATAAATTTGTTTGGTTGGTTGAAATACCTAGCCAAATCATGTGACAACATATTTATAACATGTGTTGCCCTCCCCACTTGGAGTGGGATTAAGTTATATTAAGTTATTATCTGCAGAATTAAATGTTGTCCATACCTTTGTAATTTGATCTATATTAGTGTAAAGGATTTCGTTATTTTATACCTTGCCAAAAGATCCTTTGCCAAGCACCATAACGAAGTTAAAATCAGTCGCCCTGATCACATCAGCGGCTGCCATGTTATGGGGAACTTCTCTATCAGGCGGTGGTGGTGGTCGACGAGCGCCCAAGTTAGTAGTCTTCATCTGATTCTTTAGTTGGGCTAAGTCCGCGCCTTCTTCCGGCACTGGTACGTTGTAAAAGTCACCCTCCTCTTGAGTGAGGAGTTTGAACCAACCGACAGCCGCTGCTTTCATGACTTCGGAGATACCGAAAGACAGGGAACCCATAAAGTCATTTCGAGAGGTCCTGTCCCAATCCCAGACCTATAAGAAGTTTTATACACTCAATAAAAAGCACATCTAAGTAAATATCTACCGTAGTAGTATAATCGGAGGTTTGAAAATTTGTGTTTTTTCACCTATATGTATGTTTGTACGTTAGCCGTGTGGTATCCTGCTGAGTATAATAGACATCCCTTATTTCTTACCGCAGTGTCGTAAAAGGCGACTTAAGTAAGTCGACCCGCTGTGTGGTATCCGGCTGAGTAGAATAGACCAACCTCATTTCTTACCGAAGTGTCGTTAAAGGCGACTGAGGTAAGTTGACCCATCGTGTGATATCCGCTTTACTAGAATAGACCACCCTCTTACTTACCGAGGTGCCGTAAAATACGACTAAGGTAAGGTAAGGTGACGTCAGGCAGGCGAAGGTCATGTGACAGCATGTTTATAACATGCTGTACCGACCCCACTTAGAGTGGGATAAGGGCAGGAGGATGATTATGTGTGTTTGTACGTCGTCGATATAAACAAAAAAGATGACACTAATATAACAATAGCATTTTTCATTTATATTAAAACTGTATGAAGATTTATTATTTTAGTTTTTACTTAATGCTGTAAGAACGTGTTTTTTTAAACTGTATTGTCTCCACAATTACTATGGTAAGTAATGGCCTGTTACTATCCCACTGCTGGGCATAGGCCTCTTCTCTCCGTTTTTGGAGAGAAGGATTGGAGCTGAGACCTACCACGCTGCTCCAATGCGGATTGGTAGGTTACACATATCCCTAGAATTCTCTAGAGATATGCAGGTTTCCTCACGATGTTTTCCTTCACCGAAAAGCGTGTGATAAATTGCAATTATCAATTAGACACATAAGTTTTACTAGAAAACTTATTGGTGCCTGCCCGGGGTTTGAACCATAGACCTCCTCGAAAGAGGCGCACGGTGCTACCGCTGGGCTGACTATGGTAGCGTAACCTGTTTAAAAAATATGGAACTTAAAATAAAAATTGAGTATTTGACAAATCCTAAGTCGACTTTTTGGATAAACACGCAATTCTAAGCTGCAAGCCATCACACGGACGCTATTGTTTGCAAATAAATATAATACTTTACCTCGATTAAGAGCCGCCGGTCTTTGTCCTCAGCTTTCAGATCAAAGGTAAGGGTCTCGTTCCACTCGGGGTTAAGAGTGCTGCGAATGGTCTTAGTTTTTTTCTTAACGTTATCGGAATCCGGAATGAGCTTAAGTTTCACATAAGGATCAGACAGCCCGTTAGGATCCATTGGGATCAAGTTACGGCCTTGTTTCACTGGAAAATTTTCAAATATTATTGATAGTATATTTTGAAATTATACTTGGGACTACAAAGTTTTTTAAAATAGTGCATCAGAGAATAGAAGAGAATGACATAAGAGAATTAATTCCAGAACTCTTAACTAATCGATCTAATACTCAAGACGTGAACATAGTCAGTTTTTATATAAATTAATATAAAAAATAAGGTACCTAGGTGACCGACTAGCTAGGTAATTTTTTAAAGATATAAAAAAAAATGCAAATAAAAAAAGGAAAGAAAGGTGGACATGTGGGACTCGAACCCAGGTAGAGATCTTTTTCGGTTCCATACCCCGTTAAGCTATCACAGCATTACGTTTGACAGCCAAAAATATCATATGCGAGTTCGTATTCGTAATATTCTTTATTGCTGCTCATCTTCTATTCATCCTATGATATCATATAGCCTATAGCTTTCCTCGATAAATGGACTATATTAAATTCAAATTGGTCCAGTAGTTTCTGAGATTAGCGCGTTCATACAATCAAACAAACAAACAAACTCTTTAGCTTTATATATTAGTATAGATATATATTCACCTTCAACGGTAAGCTTGTTCCCGTGACAAGATACGGAGAGCTGAATCCGTCCGCGGCGCTCGGTGTGGTCGCAACCGCACAAATTTGGCACCGACTCCTCGCATCGCTTGTGGACGTTCATGTCGCATGCTACAAGTAACAGTTTCTGTAGACCGTCGACACAAATAGATAACCATAAAACAAATTAACCTCGACACTGTATCGATTATTTTAATCACAGATTTAAAAAGTTAAAAGCAAGAAACTATAAAAAATGGTTAGTAATTTTTACTCATGTGTTATTTCTGAATACTTACTACAACAGAAACTTGGAAAAATCTAAGATCGTGCATCATTTTTAACAAATAATGATGAAGCGTACAGTGAAATAGCAACGTATATTGGAATAGATCAAGAAGATCTAATTTCGGGTGAGCAAGTTCAGGTCAATTATATAACTGTACTATTTGTTTGTACAGTTCAACACTAATGGTGTAAAGAAAAACTTAATCAAATGAGTATAAAATATATAAACAGCATTTACAAATCTAATGAACTCTTTTTGCATTATTGTAAATCTATCTCAAATATGTGCTTTCATTTTTATATGCATACTTAAACGGATAGGGAACACTGCTAATTTCTAATCGTTTTGGAAACAAAACGATACATTATACATTAAAAAAACATGCACGGAATAATTCTGATTGCAAAATCATAATAAGAAACATGGTTATACAGAATGTAGCAAAAAAAGGTACAGAGCAAAAGCAGAAGTATAACGACTGTAATAATTAAAACTTTAAATGCGAGTGGAAGCAACAAAGCTGACAAAAGAATTAAGTAATTAAAAAGTGAACAAAAACAAGCTAGTTCAATTTACAAGCAAGCAGACTAGACTCGCGAACTAAAATACAATAGCAAGACCTTTACAGATCGTTTAACAAAAACTAATTACATCTAGTAAAGTGGGAAAGTCCTCCCTGCCTTTGGTGGAACAATTAATTAAATATTGGAATAGGATAAAGTCAGAAATACGAGGGTTCGATATCCATTAATTCATTCGTTCGAAACTGGATTTTCTAAATCCATTTGGAAATCGTCTGGCCGTTCTAAATTCATTACGAACCAATTTACTCTTCCAGTGCAGGGGAAATTCAAATCGGTTTGATAAATGGACCAGGCACGTACAATTTACACAATATGCAGACATCTACGACAGTATACAGTCAATTTTCGTGAGAGCAATCCATCGTCCGCTAAGGGGCATTCGAGGCACTATTTTCCTCTTACACCAATACATTTTGTACCTCCACATTTATATCCCTGATGAGCGAGACCATGTAGCATTGCGCCACAATGATCACAAAATGTTGGAGTAATAAATGTCCATTTGTTCCATTTGTGAGGAGCGTACGCGGCCTTTGTAAGAATACACAAAAATTAATTTTTTGTTTAAGTTACGGACATAAACTTCCAGAGTCATATCGGATATGCAATTATAGTTAAATCGTAATGAAAAATACAATAGAGTTTAGAAAAAAATGTAACAAAATACTAGCAAAACACATTAGCACAAAGAATGATCACCAAGCTGAAAGAAATCTAATAAAGATTTAGAGAAAAGCAGTAGGCGTGAGAATTAGAAGCGTTGCCCGAAGCCTGAGCTGCAGTGCGTTGTACCTTGACACTTGAGCCCCTGGTGAATTAGCCCGTAGAGAAGTGATCCGCAATGATCGCAGAAAGTCGGTGAAGAGTATGTGTAAGATTTGAAGTTGTGTCGGGTACGGGTATCCTGTTGTAGGAAATAATAATAAGCACTACAACGACATATATAAACACTTTAGTTGAAGTTAATATTGTCATAAGACAACACCAAAGTTCGGGTATATACTTCTCAATTTTCCGCTGCAAGTTGACTGAGACGCTTTATTTCTTAGAATTGCGTAAAAATTGTTTCTTTCTCGCCATATCTTACGTACGCCTTTGGAATAAGTAAATAGCTATTCATCTTTTTATGTTTTGTAGTTCTATTTCCTAAGACCAACCTTGAAGAATTAGTTAACCTATAATTTAATCTTATTTCTAAGGGACTTAATATAAGAGGTTTGCCAACTTACCTCTTTATAAATATCGATATGTTGTAATCAAGGTATTTTGAGTTTCCAATCATTCTTAAATTTATCACTATTAAAGATTTTAGTTTCAGACCAACGATTTTAGGGAAAGCGAATATAGGGATTTTATATATGAAATTGGTTTTGCCAAGAGTTGTTTTTGGATAGATAAAAGTGAGCACATCATAAACGATTATTATACAGTATCATTTTCATTCCATTATATTATATCGTTCTTTATTATGAGCTAGTCTTAAAGAGAGAATTTCTAAGATGTAAATATGGACAAATTTTTTAAACTTAATTGAAGCGATTATCTTTCAAGTATAGATTCTTTTAGCTAAATTAAATAAAGCAATGCAAAAAATAAAAACGTCGTTCACAAATTAAATTTATCCAAAAGGAACTTTTCATGGGACCCGATAAAATTTGGTTCGACAGGAATTTTATTGCGGGCCGATAAACTTCGTCTTATTTTAATGACCATAAATTGGGACGGATGAGTATTATTCTTGTAAGCATTCTCGACAGCCATAAAAATTCAATCAATGGGTTCTTGGATAATTTGTTCAAAATGGATGGAAAAGCTGTGTATTAATTGACTATATTATGGTAAAACATTGTTTAAGCGACAATAATATAATTATGTGGTATCCGGCTGAGTAGAATAGAGCCACCCTCATCTATTACCGAGGTGTCGTAAAAGGCGACTAAGGTAAGTTGACCCACCATGTGGTATCTGGTTTAGTAGAATAGACCACACTCTTTCTTACCGAGGTGTCGTAAAATGCGGCTAAGGTAAGCCGACACATCGTGTGGTATCCGGTTTAGTAGAATAGACCACCCTCTTTTCTAACCAGGTGTCGTAAAATACGACTAATGTAAGTTGACGTCAGGCAGGCGGTCGGTAGTAAAAACGCAGCTAAATCATCTGACAGCATGTTTATAACATGTTGTGCCGACTCCACTTAGAGTGGGATAAGCGCTGGAGGATGATGATGTGGAACAAAGTACAGATAGGCGTCGAGGTCCTCATTTGGAGTTCCCATGAGGTAGACTGAAGACCACAAAAAGATAACACAAAAGTACTGGATCGAAGAGGCATATCATGTATACAAGATCGTGTTATCTAGAAAATTCTAGATGGATGAGATTTATATTTAATTGTAAACGTCAATTAATTCTTAACTCAAAAACTAGAATCACAAAAATATTCCCGTGAAACAAAAGTAATACTAAAATTATTTAGCTATAATCCGCGATGAAGTAAAATAGAAAATATATATAATGCTAAATGTAGAGTCAACAATCCGTTTTCATACCTGATACATGTAAGATTTGTAAAAACAAATGGACAAACCTCCACCACAATACACAAGCACTACATACGTTCATTATCACAAACCCAACAATCGTTTCGCCGCGCAACCGAAGCATCATCAGGAGATAGATTCCACGACAAAATAGCAAAGTTGTGATTTAGTCGTGGAGTCTATCTCCTATGCGTGTGTTTTTACGAATCCTGCATGTATCATGTATGAAAACAGATTGTCCACTCTACATTTAGCATTATATATAGTTTCTATTTTACTTCATCGCGGATTATTGCAAAGTAATTTTATTATTACTTTTATATTATGGATCTCCGCAAAGTAACGCCTAATGCTATAAATTATTCCCGTGAACCTCAACCGCAAACTCATACCGAATTGCTATTTCCAGATGTGTCAAAAACGATTCAAGGTTAAATCAATTTGAGAGAGGAAGACATCAAAGTTACATATAAAAATAGAAAACGATAAAACAGTTTATATTGGCTCGGGTTAGAATATTTTCCATGCTATAACTGAATCTAGTTTATTTATCATTATTTATTCTCCTGCCCTTATCCTACTATAAGTGGGGTCGGGACAGCTTCAAATTCAAATTCCAAAATATTCTTTATTTAAATAAACTTGTAAACAAGCGCTTTTGAATCGTCAACTCTACTGCTGGTTCGGAAAGCTGTTCCTACCGAGAAGAGCCAGCAAGAAACTCGGCGGTTGCTCTTTTGAAATATATTTCTTAATACTAGTTGCATTTAGTCATTACTGTCTTGTACAGGTTCGAAGAGAGCTAAATCCACACATTCTTATCATTAAAGTAATCCTCAACAGTACAGTATTTCTGTATCAGTATGTCTTTAACAGTGTTTTTAAACTGCTGTTAAAAAAAAACTAAAATTGATTTCGGCATGTTATAAACATGGTGCCACATGATTGGGCTAGGTATTTTACGACCGGCCGCCTGCCTGACGTCAAGTTACCTTAGTTGCATTTCACGACACCTCTGTAAGAAAGAAAGTGATTTATTTTACTCAGCCGGATACCACACGGCAGGTCAACTTACCTTAGTCGCCTTTTACGTCAACTCGGTAAGAAATGAGACTGGTATTGTTGTGGATTGAATGAAAATGACGCATTTGATTTTTTTCAATTACGAACTCTTTCGAAAACATTTTTTAAAGTCATAAAGAGTTAAATGATATAAAGTTATATATAAATAGTTATGGCCGCCGCCTGGCATCAAACGAGCCAATTTAAAACAACAGAAGCTAATTAAAGTGGAGTGCGTCATCAGCACTTAATCGTAGCACGCCACAACAGCACGCGAAACTATTTACATTATTATATCATTAAATAATTATTGGTAATTAAAAAAAACATGACTGGAATCGGAAATAGTGCGGTGTCGTATAAGGCGACTAAGGTAAGTTGACCCGCCGCGTGGTATCTGGCTAAGTAGAATAGATTTCCCTCATTTCTTACCGAGGTGTCGTAAAAAGCGACTAAGGTAAGTCGACTCGCCGCGTGGTATCTCGCTGAGTAGAATAGATTACCCTCATTTCTTACCGAGGTGATGTAAAAAGCGACTAAGTAAGTCAACCCACCTTGTGGTTTCCGGCTGAGTAGAATATACCACAGTCTTTCTTACTAAGGTGTCGTAAAAGACGACTAAGGTAAATCGACCCGTCGTGTGGTTTACGGCTGAGTAGAATAAATCACCCTCATTTCTTACCGAAATATCGTAAAAAAGCGGCTAAGGTAAGTTGACGTCAGGCAGGCGTAAATACCTAGCCAAATCACGTGACAGCATGTTTATAACATATTGCGACCCCACTTAGAGTGGGATATGGGCAGGAGAATGGAATTTGGGTCAGCATATATTGAGTGTTGACATTATAATAATGTGTGATACATTTATCTTATCTATACTGTATTTAATGCATTACGCTTTATACTTCCCGATATATATGAAATAAACTTTATAGCGATTATTTGCTTAATGATAAAAAGCCAATAATTGGCATGGTAATCTTATCATGTACACACAAGTAACATTTTCTCATCTTCCCTTAGACTGCTATTAAATTAAGCCAACAGTAATACAATGTTGGATGCCAGTTACGAGTAACGCTTATTCACTCGATACGATTCAGTGCTGCTTGATTTATATCGTCATTGTCTTACCCTTATCCCACTCTAAGTGGGGTCGGCACTATATGTCTTCTTCTTCCATTCTCCTGTATCATTCGTCAACTCTGGTGCCACTCCTTTAACATGCATATCATTTTTCACACAATCCATCCATCTTTTTTTCGGCCTCCCCCTAGCCATACATCCACATTCATATTTAAAACTCTTTTGGTCACATGATTTTCATCCCTCCTCATTACATGACCGTACCAACTTAGTCTCGCACTTCTCATCTTTTCTGTAATGGGCGCAACTTTCAGACTTCCCCTTATATACTCATTGCGTATTCTATCACGTTTTGTCACACCACACATCCACTTTAACATTCTCATTCGCATGCACATTTGATTTATATCTCGACATTAAATAAAGAGCTTTGTTGAAGGGTTTTTTCCTCAAATTCAAATTGACTTTTACAAGCAGTTTTGAATCGTCAATTTGCAATAAATCTACGATTGGTTCGGAAAGGTGCTCTTATCGGGAAGAACCAGCAAGAAATTCGGCGGTCACTTTTTTCAAAAATAAATATTTGAATATTTCCTCTTCTATGGGGGTATACTAACATTGTTTTCCGGTGTAGGATCGTAGTATCGTGAAATGATCTGAAATGTCGTTATCACAAATGCATAAAAAATATACTTCTTTTTCTTTATGTGACATTTTGACCACTCAAGATTGTATCTAGCGATACATATTGGAAGCTGTTCTTTTCATCACTTAAACATGTCCTAAATAAAATTAGTTAAGCATAAATTCATCACCGATAAAATACTTAATAATTCTACACGGTACTGTACAAATGGAAAGTTTCTTAGTCCTTATAATATTTCTTGTTATATAGAGTAATAAAATATACTGACGTCGGAATCGGCCCCTTTGTCCGCTCCTGGACAAGTGAAGGTGACGTACTCGTGGCACCTCTTGTGGACCACGAAGCTGCACACTGTAAAAAATAATTATATTAACCCTGTACTAAAACAAAAGTAATAATAAAATTATTTTGCTATAATCCGCGACGAAATAATTAGAAAATATATATAATGCTAAATGTAGAGTGGACAATCGGTTATCATACCTGATACATGCAGGATTCGTAAAAACACATGCACAAAGCTCTATCACCGCCACCACAATACACAAGCACTATATACATCCACTATCACAAACTCAATAATCGTTTCGCCCCGCAACCGAAGCATCATCAGGAGATAGACTCCACAGCAAAAATAGCAAAGCGAAGTAATACCTAAATAAGCTTAGTTAACTTACTAAATAACTAAGCTTTTTAAAGAAGCTTAGTTATTTATTTATATTTATAGTATCAGGTATGATAACCGATTGTCCACTCTACATTTAGCATTATATATATTTTCTATTTTACTTCTTCGCGGATTATAGCAAAATAATTTTATTATTACTCTTGTATTATGGATCTCCGCAAATTTCTATTCTATAAACTTGTACTAAAAGTTAACGTGTACACTGTTTTATTATTCACACGTTGCAAAGAATACTGAACTCATTCGGTTAATCTCCGGATGACGTGGTTCATGCTTTTATCTAACTTCTTAGAGGTAAGAAAAATTAAAAAAAGTTTAAAATACCTTGTACATTGCATCTTTCATTCATGCTCGTGTTTTATTCTAAACTAGTAATTGCCAGCGGATCCGCCCAAATTGAAAGATTAAATGCGTAATATAATCTTTTATAACCATAAGAAACGGTTAAAGTGTGTTAACCTTAAAAACTAGACATATGCTGTCGTGTAATATTATTTAGAACTTTTAGAGGGGAATAATTTTGTAATACATGATTTTTTAATAACTATCACCGTTGTTTACTATGCACGCCGTGTGGTATCCGGCTGAATAGAATAGTACCACCCTCATTTCTTACCGAGGTGTCGTAAAAGGCGACTAAGGTAAGTCGACCCGCCGTGTGGTATCCGGCTGAGTAGAATAGACCACCCTCATTTCTTACCGAGGTGTCGTAAAAGGCGACTAAGGTAAGTTGACCCACCGTGTGGTATCCGGTTGAGTAAAATAGACCACCCTCTTTCTTACCGAGGAGTCGTAAAATACGACTAAGGTATGTTGACGTCAGGCAGGCGGCCGGTCGTAAAATACGTAGCCAAATCATATGACAACATGTTTGTAACATCCTCCTGCCCTTATCCCACTTAAAGTGGGATGATGATGACCGTTGTTTACTATGCAAGGAAAGCTTTAAATTTTGCCGTTTTAGTATTATTTTTTATTGCTGCTCCTCTCTTATTCACGTTAGCGTGATGTTATATAGCCTATAGTCTTCCTCGATAAATATTACACTAAAAGAATTTTTCAAATCGGTCCAGTAGTTCCTAAGTTTAGCGCGTTCAAACAATCAAATAAACAAATAAGCTCTAAGCTAGCTTTTAAGGTTAAGTCACTTTAACCAATTTTATGATTATCAAAATACATATCATGGTTTTAATCATTCCACACGAGTGGCAATTGCTAGTGTTTTATATGGAAAAAAATGCATATGGTAACATTTTCATTAACCCGTTGTTATTTTGATTTTAATCCTGCAAAGTAACGCTTATTTTCCCATTGCCGAAGAAAAAAGGAGAATTTTTAAACCTATATGTTATCCCGGTATATTAGCTTTAATTGTACTTAATTTCATCAACAACACGTTGATATAGCTCGCTTAGACCCTGTACAAGACAGTAATGACTAAATGTAACTATTCATAAGAATTATATTTTTAAAAGAGCAACCGCCGAGTTGTCTTGCTGGCTCTTCTCGGTTAGGAACAGCGTTCCGAACCAGCAGTAGAGTTGACGATTCAAAAGCAGTTGTTTACTAGTTTATATGAATAAAGAATATTTTTAATTTTAAATTGAATTCCCCTACTTGATTAGCAATACAGACAGACTTTCGACATTTTTAATATTAGTATGGATTACGTCGACTATTATTACTAAATGACGAGTGGCACTCACCTTGACACTGGAAGCCTTGTTTACCGAAGCCCCTGTAACAAGATAAAATAATAATTTAATAATATTCACTTAGTTCTCTTTTATAAATTGAAACATAAGTAAAAAAGTTACGGCCTGTTACTATCCCACAGCTGGGAATAGGCCTCCTGTGTTGTTATTTGAAGAGAAGGGTTGCTGCTCCAATGCGGATTGGTAGGTTACACATATCCCCAGAATTCTCTAGAAATGTACAGATTTCCTCACTATATGCCATGTGCCATCCAGCTAAGTGGAATAGACCACCCTCATTTCTTACCGAGGTGTCGTAAAAGCGACTAAGGTAAGTTGACCTATCATGTGGTATCCAGGTGAGTAGAATAAACCACCCGCATGTCTTACCGAGGTATCGTAAAAGGCGACTAAGGTAAGTTGACTCACCGAGTGGTATCCGGTTAAGTAGAATAGACCACCCTCTGTCTTATATAGGTGTCGTAAAATACGACTAAGATAGGTTGACGTCAGGCAGGCGGCCGGTCGTAAAATACGTAGCCAAATCATGTGACAACATGATTTGGCTACGTATGTATGTAATGTATGTAATATATGTAATGTTTATAACACGTTGTGCCGACCCCACTTAGTGGGATAAGGGCAGGAAGATGATGAAATCATAAAATATAACATGTAGTGCCGCACGGCGCACCCCACTTAGAGTGGGAAAAGGGTAGAGGTATTAATGTAAGACGTAGTTAAACATCGCCCGTGCAATATTGATAATGGAATTTCATGATCGGATCAATTGCAAAATTGTTTCATAGTTTACATTAAAACCGAATGATAATATATTAAAGTGATTAAATGAAAACACTGAAGGGGCTCCGATTAATGAGCTTTATGTCATTTCAGTAACCTTAATTTTATTAAGTGAACGTTCAATATGTATCAATTTATTAAATTGCTTGTACTATATTTTTGAATATCCGGTTGAGAGAGTTTTACTCGTTTTTTTGAAGCTATTATTTATATGAGTTAACGCCGTGAGGTATCCGGCTGAGTAGATTAGAGCACTCTCATTTCTTACCGAGGTGTCGTAAAAGGCGACTAAGGTATGACTCCCCGTGTGGTATCCGGTTGAGTGAAATAGACCACCCTCATTTCTTACCGAGGTGTCGTAAAAGGCTACTAAGGTAAGTTGAACCATCGTGTGGTATCCGGCTGAGTAGAATAGACCACCCTCATTTCTTACCGAGGTGTCGTAAAAGGCGACTAAGGTAAGTTGACCCACCGTGTGGCATCCGGTTGAGTGAAATAGACCACCCTCATTTCTTACCGAGGTGTCGTAAAAGGCGACTAAGGTAAGTTGACCCACCGTGTGGTATCCGGTTGAGTGAAATAGACCACCCTCATTTCTTACCGAGGTGTCGTAAAAGGCGACTAAGGTAAGATGACCCACCGTGTGGTATCCGGCTGAGTAGAATAGACCACGCTCATTTCTTACCGAGGTGTCGTAAAAGGCGACTAAGGTAAGTTGACCCACCGTGTGGTATACGGTTGAGTGAAATAGACCACCCTCATTTCTTACCGAGGTGTCGTAAAAGGCGACTAAGGTAAGTTGACCCACCGTGTGGTATCCGGTTGAGTAAAATAGTCCACCCTCTTTCTTACCGAGGTGTCGTAAAAGGCGACTAAGGTAAGTTGACCCACCGTGTGGTATCCGGTTGAGTAAAATAGTCCACCCTCTTTCTTACCGAGGTGTCGTAAAAGGCGACTAGGTAAGTTGACCCACCGTGTGGTATCCGATTGAGTAAAATAGACCACCCTCATTTCTTACCGAGGTGTCGTAAAAGGCGACTAAGGTAAGTTGACCCACCGTGTGGCATCCGGTTGAGTGAAATAGACCACCCTCATTTCTTACCGAGGTGTCGTAAAAGGCGAATAAGTTAAAATAAATAAATAAATAAATTTTTAGCTGTCAAATGCAAAGCTGTGACAGCCTAATGGTAACGCGTAGACCAAAAAAGGGATAAGTCCGCCTTTATACGTGTGTTTTTTTTAATTTTTATTTTTATTTTTCTCTTTTCTTAATATATGTGTAAAAAGAAAAATAAATAAAAAAAGGTCGAAACCTAGGTTCCCTAACCTTTAGCCTTTCTTAACCTGTAACTTTTCTTTCTTTTTTTATTTCTTTTAATTGCATTTTTTTATATCCCTTAAAATTACCGAGCAATGGTCTGTCACCCTGGTATTTATATAAAAACGTCAATTTTTGTAATTAATATAGTAGTTATAAAAACCCCATAAAAATGCCATCTAATAACGCTAATGTGTTCCACTATTTATCATGGTGTTTTCCCGCATAAAAGATACCACGTCATTTCTGGTTTTATGTTGTATGAGATTGTTAGTTTATTGTTTATTTCATTAAATAGCAAACAATAATGGTACTTAATAATATTTATGTCATGTGGTATTCGGCTGAGTAGAATAGACCACCCTCGTTTCTTACAGAGGTGTCGTAAAAGGTGACTAAGGTAAGGCACTGTGTGGTATCCGGTTGAGTGAAATAGAACGCCATTTTTCTTACTAAGTTGTCGTAACATACGACTAATGTACGTTGACGTCAGGCAGGCGATCCGTCGTAAAAGGCGTAGCCAAATCATATCAGTATATAACATGTTGTGCCGACCCCACTTAGAGTGGGATAAGGGCAGGAGAATTGGTAATAGAATATATTCCTATATCGCAATCTCAGTATAAATAAATAAATAAATATATGGGACACTTACACACACGATCGTCTCCCCCCCAAGTAAGTGACTTAATACTTGTGTTATGGGTGACAGACAACTGGTGAATACTTATATATTTTTTAAATACATACTTAAAGACAAATATACACCCAGGCTCAAAGGCCAACAAATTCATTTATAGAAAATGTTGGCCCTCGGCGGGAACCGTAGAGCTGAAGGCAGGGTCACTACCCACTGCGCCAACGGGCCAGTCGAAGTAGTCAGTCAGTATTAAAGTGACCGTATTGTTTTACTAAGGATAGGAAAAATAAACAAAATATGTATATTAATTCAAACGTACATTCTATCGTAACAATATTACACAGCACTATAGAATGTTCTAGAGAAAGGCCTGGAAACTATTGTAGCTCCGATATTATCAGGTCCATCCGGCGTGTGCTGCTACAAACGAGCCTTTGTAGGCGACAGTCATAGACTATAGCTTGTACTGTAACATAGACTATAGAGCTCATATTACAAACATAGATATTATAAATAGAATATTTTTTCAAAACAACCCCGCCGTGTGGTATCTAGCTGAGTAGAATAGACCAACCTCGTTTCTTATCGAGATGTCGTAAAAGACGACTAAGGTAAGTTAACACGCCGTGTGGTAGCCGGCTGAGTAGAATAAAACACCCTCGTTTCTTAAATAAACGACTAAAACAATCTGTCAGCTCAACCACGCAGCCGATGGCAAGGACAGGGTCGGGAGCACCAGATGCACCGACCGCCTCGGGGACCTGTAAGCCAGACGTCCGACATACTCAATTTGCAATCCCGGAATAACGCAATTTTAGTTGGACCGAGCGTAAAAAGGTCGAAGGGAGACAATAGCTGGCAAAGAGAAATTTTTGAAGTGATCTCTTCAAAACATTAATTCCGACCTTTCAGATCAGACCAGCCATTCAGACTTTAGGACTTTCTTCTTATAGCCTTCGTTCATTGTTACTTCAGCTTAAGAAGTAGTAGAAGTCTTCTGACTTATAATCGAAATATTGGTTATTTTAAGGATCTCCTCATTCCAGATTTGACCATTTAAATAATTTTAACGGCTTGTTACGATTTTCATGAAACTTAGTATGTAGAGGGTTATGGGGGCGAAAATTTGATCCATCTAGGTTTTATTAAAAAACAATAGTTGTTTTATCATTGTTTTCGGACACTAAACTGCTAAAATAGAAATAGAAACAGAAGCTTAAATTAGCCGTCATTTTTAAAGTTGTGATAGCTCAAGACGGGTGGCCTATAAAAGTAAAAATAAATCAAATCCCACATGTTACTGGCCCTTTTTTTCATTATTTTTATCTTTTAAAAAATTACCGAGCTAGGCGGTCTAAGCAGTTACCAGATGTCACCTAAAACACAAGTTACTTTGGGGACGTACGACCGAATGTGAAATTGTCACATATATAAAGAAAAAAATTTAAAGTAATTTAGCGAACTGCTTTCGGGCTAAGCCGTGCGTGAACGTTAAATTATCTACATAATAAACTGCAGATGAACTTTATACGAGTTAGCTCGAGTTATGAAGCGAGTCATACTTCCAACACTTTACGAGCGAAGTTTTATGGACACACGTTTAGGGAAACTTTGGAAACTTTATTAATTTTAGCGATGGATGCCGATATCGATAGTGGGATGGTTGGCTTTATTTTCCCTTCTTTACGTGCCTTTCCAAGACAGTCTACATACGCCCTTCTATTCTTGGCTAGATGAAACAGTTTGGGAGCGCTTTTCACTTTCCTTCTACGACCAGAGCTCTTCTATTAGGTCTCAAGGTTTAATTCCACACTATTATTTAGAAGTGAAAGATACTATTCTGGGTTCAATCCTACATACAATAAGAATTCTGACATTGAAATTTACGACATGACTTCTGACATTGAAAGGCCCGTTGGCGCAGTGGGTAGTGGTCCTGCCTTCAGCTCCGCGGGTTGCGGGTTCGATTCCCGCCGAGGGCCACCATTTTCTATAAATCAATTGGTGAAATAAAAAAAAAAATTGGTTGGTCTTCGAGTCTGGGTGTATATTTGTATTAAGTATGTATTTAAAAATTATATTAGTATATATTCACCTGTTTTCTGTTACCCATAACACAAGTATTAAGCTACTTACTTTGGGAGTGGACGACCGTGTGTAAGTGTCCTATATATTTATTTATTTAATAATAAATATTGACTGGCCCGTTGCTGCGGCTGGCACTGAAGTCCAACTTCGCAGGTTGTGAGATTGATCCCGCCTATGGCCAACATTAAAAAAAAAACAATTTGTTGGTTCTTTAAGTCCGCTTTATTTAGCTATTTATTTAAAATTATATAAGTAGCTCTTAACCAGTGTTTATTATTTAGTTAGTTTATACACCAGTTGTCTGTCACTCATAACACAAGTATTAAAAGTACCTATGTGTGTAATTGTGTTATAAATTAATTTGTAGAGTTAGTTTGCGAAGATTCATAATAGAAATCAATACAATACAAGTAATAATATTTTTTTCATTTGTGTGTGTATAATTTAATAATAATTTTCCTGAAATAAAAGTATCATATTGCACAGATCCTTTTGTGACAAATTTCGATAGAAGACTTATTTCTGCAAACAACAATAATGAATAATACTTGAGCTTTTAGCAACAAATAAAATCTACATAGAAACTTAACAAGGAACTTTAGAAATACAACGTGTAAAGACAAACAAGTTAATATTGTACAAAATTGCTTACAAATAACTCATAAAAATCCCCTACTATAAATATGACAAGTTCTTTAAAGTCCTTTTTAGCAATAGGTATTTACGATGTGAAAACTCATATTATTACAAAATAATATTTGGCAACATCGATTTAGTGATTATATTACTAATTAATATATTATGAAAATACATAATATGACATAGACCTCCTCTCTTCGTTTTTGGGTTGAATCTAGGACCTACCACGCTGCTCCAAATCGAATTGATAAGTTACACATATCCCTAGATAATTCTAAATCTCTAAATATCCCTAGAAAAGAATATCTCTAGATATTCTTGGCTATCACAGCTATTTTGTGTGCCTCTAAGACATAGAATAAATAATTTACATGATTTATAGAAACAGACGTTGCGGAAACAATATTATTGTTGAATAATCCAAATGTTTATCATATTATTTTGCTATAAGCCACGTTTCTTAAGTGAATTTATGTAATGCATGCTATGTAATTTATGTAGGAAGCAAGCAACGTTCACATGGCTTATATATGCATGATCAACACTAATCACAAAAATCGCCGCCTCCGACAGCATTATATTTAACTTATTACATGATTATAAACAGAAGTTACAATAGAATTATTGTGCTGTAATCCGCGTTTGTAAAGAGAATCTATGTAGTGATAAGTGTATGAAGTAGGCTACATTCACATTCCTTATACATGCAGGACAAGTCACGTATCACAAAACACAGCCACAATCAACACTCCACGAGAGCACTACACACACTCACTACCATAATCTCCATGATCATTTCGCCCCGAAACAGAAGCATCATCAGCATCATTATCATGGAGCCCATCCTCCTGATGATGATAATTAATTGTTAACTGTCCTAATCATCATCTTCCTGCCCTTATCCCAATCTAAGTGGGGTCGGCAAAACATGTTATTAAAACATGCTGTCACATGATTAGGCTACGTTTTTACGATCGGCCGCCTGCCTGACGTCAACTTACCTCAGTCGTATTTTACGACACCTCGGTAAGAAAGAGGGTGGTCTATTCTACTAAACCGGATACCACACGGTGGGTCAACTTACCTTAGTCACCTTTTACGACACCTCGGTAAGAAATGAGGTAGGTCTATTCTACTCAGCCGGATACCACACGGCGGGTCGACTTACCTTAGTCGCCTTTTACGACACCTCGGTAAGAAATAAGGGTGGTACTATTCTATTCAGCCGTTAACAGTTGTAAACTGTCCTAATATAGGTGATTAAATTTCCAAATCAAAATTAACAAACAAATTTCACATTTATATCTAATCGTGTAAACTTGGTAGGGGTTGGCGTCATGCCAACCTTGCGACGCGGACGGTTGGCGATATTGGTTCTATTGAAATATCTATTGCACAGGTTTATTTCCTGCCATACTTTCAGTATTGCGTATGTTGTCAATTTATTTTATGACAGTTTTTAAAGTATATGACTCCAAATAAATTTGCATGTGATATTTTAAATTATAAATAGTCATACGTCACATCAATCGATGGTTAGCTTTAGTAAATTATGCTTCATTTCATTTGGTATAACATAAATTTTTCAATACAGATGATTAAAACCTTAAAACACATTTGTCATCACATTTTCCATAATTATATTAATAGTTTTCACTCTTTAGTTGGAAAGCATGTTTATTAGTTTTTTTAACTCAATTTGCTCGGTAATTTTTAAAAGATAAATAAGATCAAACTTGAAAAAGAATAATTGGGCAAATGGGGTCCGATCCGACGGTATTACCACTTCTTATGTCAGCCCATTACCCGCTTAGCCATGACTTTGATGATCTTTATTATTGACGGCTTAAATATCATTTGCGTTCTATTTTACATTTTAGCATTTCTCAATGCCCGAAAACAAGGATGTTTTTTTTTAATGAAACCTTGCTAGATCAATTTTTCCTCCCCAAAACCCCTTGCTGTATTTCATGAAATTCGTTGAAGCCGTTTCCGGGATTCATCTATACTTATATATAAAGCTGAAGAGTTTGTTTGTTTGATTGTTTGAACGCGTTTATCTCAAGAACTACTGAACCGATTTGAAAAATTCTTTAAGTTTAAGATAGTCTATTTATCAAGGAAGGTTATAGGCTATATAACATCACGCTAAGATAAATAGGAGAGGAGCAACAATAAAAAAATATTACGAAAACGGCAAAATTTAAGGCTTTCCTTGCGTGAGCAGAGTAAACGGTGAAAGTTATTAAAGAATTATGTATCACAATATTGTTCCCCTCTAAAAGTACTAAATTAAAGTCCGCGACAACATATGTCTAGCTTTTAAGTTTAACCCACTTTGACCATACGGTTTTAATCTTTCCACGCGGGCGAAGCCGCCTGGAGATTGCTAGTAAAATATATATACAAGATTAAATTAGTTAAATCTCTTCCTCCTGCCCTTATACCACTCTAAGTGGGGTCGGCATGATATGTTATAAACATGCTATCATATGATTTAGCTGCATTTTTACGACCAGCCGCCTACCTGACGTCAACTTACATTAGTCGTATTTTACGACACCTTGGTAAGAAAGAATGGTCTATTCTACTTAACCGGATACCACACGGTGGGTCAACTTACCTTAGTCGCCTTTTACCACACCTCAAGATTAACTTATTTAAATATTAAAGATATAATAGCGATAAGTATTGAATACGTGAGATCTAGTCTAGCTTTCTTTTCCATATTTCAGACATTGGCCGTCGCTATGAAAACTATTAAGCTCACGACGCCCCGGGGATAAGGCCGATGAATAATTGTTCGCAAAAAACTCCACTCCAACTCGCTCCCGTAGGACTGTTCCTTAAATCTTTTACGAAATGTTCCAAGCAAATTTTCATATTACTGCGAAACGCCCGCGGGGATATAAATACTCGTTTGAACTAAAACAATTTCATTTTCCAAATTTACATACGTATTTTACGTGGCACTATTATTTTAACGACTAGAGTTTTCCATTGTTGATACTTTTCTTTCGATGATTTCGTCTTACTTTATAATATCATTGGACATTTATTAGTTGCTACTTACTAGTACTTTTTATTGCTCATTAATCAACGTTCAAATGAATCACGTTCTTAATCTGCGATATGCAACTTTACTAAAAAAAAATTTACGAAAAAAAATCTATGATTTGTATAATCAGGTGTTACCAAACGGAAATATATACTAAAATAATGTCCTGTTTAATTTAAATATTAAAAATATCAGTCTTCAAAAATTCTCACCTTTCTCTCAAAATTGGACGGAGAAGATGCTCAGCTGTAGATAATATTTAATTTAACAATTAATATTATTTAATATTAATTCATATGATTTAATAATTAATTTTTAATATTTAAATGAGTTAATCTTGTGTGTATACATATATATTTTCGGAATCTCGGAAACGGCTCCAACGATTTTCCTGAAATTCAGCATGTAGGGGTTTTGGGGGAGGAAAATCGATCTAGCTAGGTTTTATTAAAAAAAAAAACGTTTTACCCCTGTTTTTGGCCAAAAAAAATTATTAATATTTAAATTTAGTATAAAACCATTATTTTTGCCGTATTAATGCCGTAGCTTATTCGGGGAACGGGTGGTCGCGAAAAATTAAAATACCTAGAATCGGGCACCCACCTACTCTAATATTTTTTTCTTTTTTTTTAAAGTTTCTTTTTTTTATTTTGTACCAAAATAATTGTTGAAATTGATGACACGAAGAAGTTTGTAATGTATTTTATTTCACACTAGTGGCCATCTCCAGCTTCGCACGGGTATAAAATAAATAGCCTGTCACTCAGTGAAAAAAATGATTAAAATCTATCCAGTAGTTTTGTTTTATTCAGTACTTCCCGTGGCCCGCACGCGTTAAATTTTGAATAACACAATACCCCTCTCCCTATACCACGAAGATTCCCAACTATCTTTGGAATATCTCAATTCAAAAAATATACTTTACCAAAGACAAAATTACTTTTAGCTACTTTGGTTCATCCGTTCTTGAGTTATAAATAGTGTAACTAATACCACTTTCTTTAATATATATAGATTAATATTTACACAAAAGTAAACACTTGAAATCTGTTATCGTCCATACTTCATCCATCATTGTTTCGTTTTGATCTGTGTAACTCAAAAATAACATCACACGGTCTGTCTTTTCGTTTGTTGAACTAAATTTTGCACAGCATTAAAACAGTTACGAAATAATATCGGTATCAACGGCAGTGGGCGTTGGCGTGCGTCCAGTCGTAAAGTTTCATAATTTTGCCACTTGTCACTATTAACGGTTGATTATAATACATTGTATACCGTCGGCAATGGACTGTTGATTTTTGAATAGTTTTATGATGTATTTTTATGAATCTATATATTAATACGAAACATCATACATACACTTTTTACGAAGACGCAGGAATGTGACAATTTGGTACAAATATATATAGAGTACAGAGACGCCGTCTAGTATCCGGTTAAGTAGAATAAACCGCCCTCTTTCTTGCCGAGGTGTCGTAAAAGGCGACTAAGGTAAGTCGACCCGCCGTGTGGTATCCGGCTGAGTAGAATAGACCACACTCATTTCTTATCGAGGTGTCGTAAAAGGTGACTAAGGTAAGTCGACGCGTCGTGTGGTATCGGGTTGAGTAGAATAGACCACACTCATTTCTTATAGAAGTGTAAAAGGTGACTAAGGTAAGTCGACGCGTCGTGTGGTATCGGGCTGAGTAGAATAGACCACACTCATTTCTTATAGAGGTGTAAAAGGTGACTAAGGTAAGTCGACGCGTCGTGTGGTATCGGGCTGAGTAGAATAGACCACACTCATTTGTTATAGAGGTGTCGTAAAAGGTGACTAAGGTAAGTTGACTCACTGTGTGGTATACTGTTAAGTAGAATAGACCACCCTCTTTATTGCCGAGGTGTCGTAAAATACGACTAAGGTAAGTTAATGTCAGGGAGGCGGCCGGTCGTAATATATGTAGTCAAATCCAACTTAAAGTGGGATAAGGGCAGGAAGATGATGTTGTTTCCAAATCTTGAAGAAAAAACAGGAATTTTTCTCTTCTTTATGTTAGCCCGGTATATAACCTTCATTTGTACCAAATTTCATCAATATTGGAATAGTATGTGAAGCCGTGAAAGCGCAACATACATACTTTTACATTTATAATATTAGCTAGTATGACGATTTTAATGCGTTCGATACAAAACAAGATTTAATATACACGCGTTGCCAAACTTGCGGTAAAATAGAACAACGCCGGGTAGCGGCCGGGACGCGTTTCCATTATTTATAGTCGCAGGAGATATTGTTTTTAACACAAAATCAGTACATAGTACAAAACAAAGTCGACTTCTCTGTATTTCCCTATGTTCCTATATCCATATGTATACTTAAATCTTTAAAACTGCACAACAGATTTCATAGAAGCTGAAGAGTCTGTTTGTATGTTTAAACGCTCTAAACTCAGGAACTACTGGACCGAAAAATTTTTTGAGTGTAAGATAGTCCATTTATCCATTAGTCCATTAATTATATATATATATATATATATATATATATATATATATACATTATAATATCCAAACTGTATATTATGCTTTTCCATCAAATCCGCTGGACAAATATTGATGAAATTTTCGTAAAAATATATTGGACTAGCAATCGCCAGCAGCTCCACCCGCGTGGTAAGATTAAAATCCTAATATAGTATTTTGATAATCATAAAAATGGTTAAACTGGGTTAGCCTTAAAAGCTAGACAAATGTCGCTGTCGCGGATTTTTATTTAGAACTTTTAGAGGGTAATTTCGTAATACATGATTTTTTAATAACTTTCACCGTTTACTTAGCACACGCAAGAAAAGCTTGAAATTTTGTCGTTTTCGCAATATTTTTGATTGCTGCTCCTTTCCTATTTATCTTAGCGTGATGTTATATAGTCTTTAGCCTTCCGTGATAAATGGACTATCTTACACGCAAAGAATTTTCAAATCGGTCCAGTAGTTCCTGTATTCAAACAATCAAACAAACAAAAAAACTCTTCAGCTGTACATATTAGTATAGATAAGGGCGACTGTGATATGACCAAGAAATAAAGTTATAATAAAAACTGCCTGTTATTACAAGGTTCGTAATTTCCATCCATCTAAAGTCATTTATAATTAATCAAATAACTTTCCTCGTTTTGTGTATATCCCGTTTAGGCCTTATGTTTCTTCGTCTCAAACAACGAATATGAAATTTCAAAGTAACTTTATGTTATCGGTACTTATTACTTAGTAACTCATAAACAGTATCGTATCGCATAAATTACAAACTTCCTTTTATGACGAGGAAATTTACTTTCTTGTTTAACATAACTTTATCAAAAGAAATTAGTCGTTTAAATTTTTTTTTTTCGAACTGACCATATGCTGGTAGATTTTAAACTTTGGCGATTCATACTAATAATAACATAAACATACGGGTCACATCACGATAACCTCGAGTTACCTTTGTATAAGGTTTGACGTATCAGCAGAGTTGCATCCACCGTGGTCACGAACTGAAGCATTTATATAATGACTATATGCTGTTAGCCCTAATAGCTTTTACAGCGTCACTGGGCGTGGAAGTATCGCCAAGGTTACGAAATGTGTAGAGTAAAGCGCAGAAGCTCCGCTAGATTCGAGGAACATTGTCCTTAGGGTGCTTCCTGTGAGGCCGGACCACGGCTTAGGGCGACGTGTAGTGGAGGGCTGATAGTATGACTTTCATTAGTCATTACGACGACGGAAGGGTGGCGAAAAGCCACGACCAACGGATGTCAGAAAATAGGGACATCGTCTACGCCGGCGATGACGCTATGTGTGTTTATTGTCTCTTTCTGTGTTTGCCATAGTTATTCGATCGTCAGGGTCACATATCTTGGTCAGACTTATCTGGGATGTTAAAATAAGAGGGTTAGGCACCATAACTAATTTTCGTCCAAATTGAAATTCATAAATTACGAGAAAATCATTGAATGCTCAATGTATAGCGCACTGTTCGTGTTCACACCTTATACAAGCAGTTAAAAACGCACTACAAACTACACCACAACACACATTCACTATCACAATGTCAACATTCATTTCGCCCCGTAACAGAAACATCATACGAAGATAGACTCCACGATAAAGTTTGAACAGTTATAGCGATATACCTGAGTAGGTAAAACAAGCTAATGGAAACAAGCTTGCACCTTTAAAGATAATTATATTATGAGTTACGTCTCACGTTATTATTTATGAGTTATAAACAAATCGTAACGACGTGATTTACGACCAGAATAAATATCCACACCGCATTACACTTCGTTTATTTAACAGAAGTAGGTGATACTTTCTGGCATACAGACAGAAGAGAAATGGTGAAATATTTTAGACATAATGAACACGAAAAAAAAACTTAAGACATTTTTGTATTATGCAATCAGTTTCCAATTTCATTATTTTTAGCACAAAATATTTACAGCTAAATAGCATTATTATCATTAATCTACTGCCCTTATCACACATGGCACAACATGTTTTTGTTTTCAATTTTCTCCTCATCATCCTCCTGCCCTTATCCCACTCTAAGTGGGGTCAACACAACGTGTTATAAACATGCAATATGATTTGGCTACGTATCTAACAGACCTGAACTTTTCTTAGTAGTATTTTACGATATCTCGGCAAGACAGAAGGTGGTCTATACTAATCAACCAGATACAACACGAGGGGTCAATTCACCTTAGTCGCCTTTTACAACACCACAGTAAAACTCATCCATTTTTTTCCTATCATTCGTCAACTCCAGCGCTACTCCTTGCTATGCATGTCAAATTTTACACAATCCAACCATCTTTTTTTAGGGCTCCAGGACATATCCATCCACATTCATATTTACATTTTTTTTGGTCATATGATTTTCATACCTTATAATTACATGAACTAACGGACTTAAACTACCTTTGGGATACTTATAGCTATAAATGAGAAGTGTATATTCTATTGCATCCATAAGTACAATCGTGGAGACAATAAATGGTTCTAGTCACATATTCATCCACATTCATATTTACATCTTTTCTGGTCACTTGATTTTCATCCGTCCTCATTGCATTGAACTTACGGACTTAACCTCGACATGTATTTGATATACTTATTGCTATGAATGAAAAGTGTTTATTATATGGCATCCATGAGTACAGTCGTGGAGACAATACATGGTTCTAGTCACATATTCATCCACTTTCATATTTACATCTTTTCTGGTCACTTGATTTTCATCCGTCCTCATTGCATTGAACTTACGGACTTAACCTCGACATGTATTTGGTATACTTATTGCTATGAATGAAAAGTGTTTTTTCTATGGCATACATTAGTACAGTCGTGGAGACAATACATGGTTCTAGTCACATATTCATCCACATTCATATTTACATCTTTTCTG
The DNA here is from genome assembly GCA_947086495.1 of Morpho achilles. NCBI lineage: Eukaryota > Metazoa > Arthropoda > Insecta > Lepidoptera > Nymphalidae > Morpho > Morpho achilles. Next base: position 14,290,366 of record CAMTZB010000015.1, read on the forward strand.
GTCACATGATTTTCATCCGTTCTCATTGCATTGAACTTACAGACTTAATCTCGATCTTTTGGTATAATAGTTGTTGAAAAGAGTGTGATTCTATTGGATCTATAAGTACAATCGTGGCGACAATTCATGGTCCGCTCGTCAATTCCAAGTAACACTTCTAGGGCATATTCATCCACATTCATATTTACATCTTTTTTGGTCACATGATTTTCATCCGTCTTCATCGCATCGAACTTACGGACTTAATCTCGATCTTTTGGTATAATTATTTTTGAAAAAAGTGTTATTTTATTGCATCTATAAGTACAGACGTGGCGACAATTCATGGTCCGCTCGTAAATTCCAAGTAACACTTCTAGGGCGCTAAGTGCGCCTAACGACGTTCGGTTGAGGAGTTAGGGCGATAAACGTAGTCCGTCTTAATCGTGATTAAGTGTACTGTTGCTTTATATGGTTTGCTCCACACTATAGAAATCGATTTGAACCTTTCGCGATTCATTCTGCTTATTATATAAACACTAGCTGTACTTCGTCCGTTGTGAAATCAGTGTCACAATTTTTCTCGAATGGAAATTTTGAGTTGAACGCCGTGTGGTATCCGGCTGAATACAATAGATCATTTCTTATCGAGGTGTCGTAAAAGGCGACTAAGGTAAGTTTACTTGCTGTGCAGTATCCGGTTGAGTAGAATAGACCACCCTCATTTCTTATCGAGGTGTCTTAAAATACGACTAAGGTAAGTTGACCCAACGTGAGGTATTCGTTTGAGTAGAATAGACCACCCTCTTTCTTACCGAGGTGCCGTAAAATACGATGGAGGTAAGTTGACGGCAGGTAGGCGGCCGGTCGTATCCAAATCATATGACGTCCCCATTTAAAGTGGTATACGGGCAGGTGGATGATAAAATACTCTCACCACATCTGTATGTCTGTTGGCGACAAACTACTAAATGGATATTCATTCAGTTTTCAATTTAAATTTATTTTTTTGCAGAAACATTTTTTACAATAAGGTATATTATATTATTTTATAAAATGAGATTTTTTTTAATAAAACCTAGCTAAATCGAATTTTCTCTCAAAAAAACCCCCTACATGCTGAATTTCAGTTTAAATATTTTACCTACTTGCAATATTAACCAAGTAAAAATGCGAACGCTTTCTATTTATATCTGTTTCTGTATAAAGGCTTCATTTCTAAATGCTAAATTTAGCGCTTATCTTAGCGGACGGCTATGCGGGTAATCGATTTGCGGTTGTGGGAATTATGGCCAGCCAGCGACGTTGACAACGGCAGAATACATACTTTGCGATTTTGTAGTAGAGTCTATCACCTGACGATGCTTCGGTCACGGGGGGCGAAACGATTGTTGATATTGTCGTCGTGATTGTGTGCAGTTATTGTGTATTGTGTAATTTGTGGTGGGTAATGCATGGATTTTTACAAATTCTTATCAGGTATGAGAACGGATAGTAAATTCTACATTTAGCATTTTATATATTTTCTGTTATCACGGATTTCTTTTCTGTAAGAACAACATTCCGAATCAGTTGTTGCTACAATAATCATATTGATCCTTGCCGATTCCAAATTGCTTGAAAGAGCATATTTGAATAAATATGAGTTTCATTTAATTTGATTTGAATGTAGAGTGTACTATCCGTTTTAGACCTGATACTAAGAAATGAAGCACTGTGAAAAGAAGCTGTGACGATCATGACGATCATGGGTTCAAACCCGGGCAGACACCAATGAGTTTTTCTATTTAAAAAAAACTTATGTGTCTAATTGATAATTGCAATTTATCACACGCTTTTCGTTGAAGGAAAATATCGTGAGGAAACCTGCATATCTCTAGAGAATTCTGGAGATATGTGTAACCTACCAATCCGCATTGGAGCAGCGTGGTAGGTCTTAGCTCCAATCCTTCTCTCTTATAACGGAGAGAAGAGGCCTATTCCCAGCAGTGGGATAATAACAGGCCGCTACTTCACTACTAAGAAATGATGGTATTTACAAATTAAACCCGCGTAATTCCCTGCGAGAGAAGTTTAAGGAAATAGGTATTCTTACATTTGCTTCACAGTATATTTTAAGCAATTTAATTTTCGTACATAAAAATATAAAGAATTATAAAACGATAGGTGATGTGTATAATAGACAAAGTAGGAACCGACATTAGCTTGCGGCTCCTGCTTTGCATCTTGCAAAATTACATAAACCATTTGTGGGTCTGGGTATAAGATTCTATAATAAAATTCCGCAATCAATTTCAGCTTTGCCATTACAGCAGTTTAAAACACTGTTAAAAAGAGGCTGATACAGAGAGCCTACTATACTGTTGAGGATTACTTAGAAGATAAGAATGTGTGGATAGACTTGCTTAGACCATGTACACGACAGTAATAACTAAATGTAACTCCGTTACAAGTTTATTTGAATAAAGAATATTTTGAATTTGAATAAGTGACGCATCGCATACGCCTTTTGCCTAGCGTACAAATGTTTTATGGCACCACAGGCAGCGACTCTTTGATAATCCTTACTAATCCTTACTAATATTATAAATGGGAAAGTCTGTCTGTCTGTCTGTCGGTTCCGTTTTCACGGCCAATCCGCTGAACCAATATCGATGAAATTTGGCATAAATATTCCTTATATACCGGGGTAACATATAGGCTATATAAATCCTGTTAATTCAACAGGAATTAAATTCAGGAGGAATTAAATACGATGACATTCAAAACGCCATCTATAATAAACCTATGGAACTAATTTTTATTTACAATGTGTCAAAATCAAGTCAAATCTGTATTTACGAAGTATTTAGATTCCAAGTTTTTCGACTTACGTCAAAAGAGTTATCTTTAAAGAGTATTTATATTTTATTTTATTTTATTCGTTTACTGGACAAATTTAACTGAGAAAATTTAACATTGTAATATCAATGGATTATTGATATAAGTAATACGGGTTATTTAGTAAAATAAATAAACTAATAATATTATAAATGCGAAAGTCTGTTTGTAACGTTTTCATGGTCAATTCGCTGAACCAATATAGATGATATTTGGCAAAATTAATGTGTATACGGGGTAACGTATAAAAATCTTTAAAAAAGTTATTATTATTATTTTTTTAAATATTTCTGCTTTTTTTTATTTCATAAACCGGAGAAAAATATTTAATAAAAAGAGACCGCCAGAATGATGTACGGTATAACATCTTTTGGCCCAGACCAGAGTAATAAAATTAGTGTTGTTAAATAGAAAAATATTTGTTATCTTAGTATCAATTATTATTTTATCTAATATTTATTTATTATAGTTTGAGGTTATGTACATGTGCAATTACTAGCTAAATACCATAATAATACATTAAAAAGATAGGATTTGTGGTGAAAATATAACAATAAGCTATAATCATTTGAGTTCAAGTAAAATTTAACCATACATAATTTTTGTTGTCAAAAAAACAGACATTTCAAGAAAACGCATTCTTAAACGGTCTTTAGTTAGTAGTCTGGCAACAAGTACGAAATAAATGACCATTAATTGACATGTATTGGAAAGTTTTATTTAATTTAATCCCATAGAAATTAAGCCATAATGCTAATGAAAAAATATTTTATTTCTAAACACCATTTTTAATATTTGAATAGTCATTACAGTTAACAAAATCAAGTTTAATATATTTTCCGATACCTATTTTAAAATATTATGTTTACAAAACATAATTTAAATTTAATTTTTCGTATTTATACTAAAAACGTTGGAATCCAGTGCCGTACGTAAAGGTAATAAAAAAAAATCAATTTGACAGTTGATTCGTTACGTATAAATGTTATTATTAAATAAGTTTTCTAACACGTTTCCAAAGCTTATAATATTTATAGAGATATTTAATTCCAGAAAACATGATTAATTTTTCATGTATATAAAGTTTTTGCACTCCTTTTACTGCGCTATTTTAATATATATTTCATGTAAGTACGGGTTATTTACTAAAATTATCATATTAAGCTCTTGATCAAACGATAAATCCCTCTGATTCATCCCGGATCGATCTAATTTTTGTGATGGAGATATTTGAAGGTTTGGATGGTGACAGAAGCCACTCCTAATTTCAAGACTACAGTCCACGCGAACGAAGTTGCGCGGGTAAAAGCTAGTACTATATATACTGAAATCAGCACGTACAGCTAAAATTAATCTAATCCAGGATTGCTAAGCTGTGCATGTTTTGATCATTACAAATACAATGTACAAATCGGTTCGTTGTTTGTATTTACTCTGACCGGATGCAATTAGATTCGGCTTTATTTAGATTAACAAATAGAAACGCTCACTAAATTAGTTACTGCTATTTGTGCGAAATATTAAAGTCTAATTACTCTGTTGGAGCTTTCAACGAATGAAGTTGTATGAAATTTTAACTTTAGCGAAATATAAATGGAGAAATGTTTTTATTCAGGACTAGCAATCGCCAGCGGCTCTACCCACGTGTAAAAATAAAAACCGTAATATAGTCTTTAGATAACCATAAAAATGGTTAGAGTGGATTAACCTTAAAAGCTAGACATATGCTGTCACGGACTTTTATTTAGAACTTTTAGAGGGAAACAATTTTGTACTATAGGATTTTTGAATGACTATTACCGTTTACTCAACGCACGCATAGACAACTTAAAATTTTGCTGTTTTTGTACTATGTTTTATTGCTGCTCCTCTCCTATTCATCTTTGCGTGATGGTATATATATATATATATATATATATATATATATATATATATATATATATATATATATATATAGGCTATAGGCTGTCGTTATGCGTGATGTTATATATATATATATATATATATATATATATATAACATCACGCATAACGACAGCCTATAGCCTTCCTCCATAAATGGACTATCTTTCAAATCGGTCCAGTAGTTCCTGAGATTAGCGCGTTCAAACAAACAAACAAACTCTTCAGCTTTATATATTAGTATAGATTAAAGTAATAGTTGAATTTTAACGCAATGCCCGATTAATCTAATAAAGAACCAGGTATAACTAGCACTAAATTACTTATGCGTTAAAATGATATAATTTGGTTGAAACAGAAAATATGTCAGTTGGAAGGTATTTGCATTTTTGAAATGAAAACTCCTTTAGCGGCGTTGTCAACTTTTTGTAATGGGTAAAAAATATTAAACACGCGTCAGGACGCGTGACATGATCGAAAATTGGTGAGCCGGAGGGAGAGTAGACAGCTGGGGCGTCGTAGGAGAGGATGTATCCCCTCTCTTTCTATCTAGCAGCGAAAATGTACTCACAAAAGCTTAAATTAAAAGAACAATTAATTGGATTGGCATTTGAGCACCATGGTATATCAAAGCTTTAACCCCTCTCTTTTAATAGAAGCTAGAAGACCATACCCAGTAGTGGGATAGTAATGAACTTTATTAAATTTAATGAGTTTTTATTGAAGAGATAAATCGTCAGGAAATATGATATCTTTGGAGAAGACGCCATTGTTCTACATTGACCCTATAACACATGCCATTTCCTTAAGTCATCTTTTACATTTTCTTTCTTATGTTTTTTTCCTTCCTTCTTATCATGACCCTTGGCATCCAACTCCACAATACTTTACTGAATAATCATATTCCTTCTTTTGGGGTTCACTTATATAAAGGCTAATATAAAGGCCATTGTCTGGAGTATTTCAACTTAAAACTATTAAATTGAGTAAAGAAAATTAAAGTTCTATTGAAAACTAAATTTAGATTAAGTACAATACCTATGCGATTCATCTTCAGACTTTCAAACGGTAACTCAATTAAAGTTTGCAATAACTAATTACTTTGTATTCAGACTTTGTGTCTCACGCAGACTATAAATTCAAATTTTATTTTATTATTAAAATTTTATGACACAATATAATATTATAATAATAATAAACATTTATTTTCTGTTTGGTATAAAAAACTAAACTAAAATAAAAAAAAAATCTATACAAAAGCACACCACAGAAAAAGGATGCGTAATATGATTATCGTTATTCCGCCGTGTGTATCCGGCTAAATAGAGTAGTACCACCCTCTATTCTTGCCGAGGTGTCGTAAAAGGCGACTAAAGTAAGTCGACCCGCCGTGTGGTATCCGGCTAAGTAGAATAGACCACCCTTATGTCTTACCGAGGTTTCGTAAAAGGCGACTAAGGAAAGTTCACCGTGTGGTATCCGGTTAATTAGAATAGACCACCCTCTTTCTTATCGAGGTGTCGTAAAATACGGCCAAGATAAGTTGACGTCAGGCAGGCGGCCGGTCGTAAAATACGTAGCCAAATCATGTGACAACATGTGTATAACATGTTGTGCCGAAGGAAGATGATTAGTTTTGTGGATACGCCGTGAAAGTGTAACAAACGTACATCCATACTCACAAACTTTATGATATTAGTAGGAAAGGATTATATATGTATATATTTCGCAGTTATCTGTCGCCCAAATCACAAGTATTAAGTTATTTACTTTGGGGACGGACTGGGGTCTTAATTCCCCTTGTTTATAACATGTTGTCCCGACTCAACTTGGAGTGGGATAAGGGCAGGAGAATGATAATGAGAACGTAGGAGCTACTATTAATACTAAAACGCGTTTGTGAATTTAACAAGACCTAGTGCACAGTGATCTCGAGAGCTCAGCAATCGGTTCATTCGTCGTTCCAACTTGACCTAGATGAATGTTGATGAATGGTGTAAAGGGATCATACGGTTGTGTACTGAAATCACGCTTTCTAAATTCAATTGGTCTGTGGTAGTTTAATAAAGCTGCGGCCAAGGCGCCACTATTTTACGTCGACAATATCTTTAATATTTAAATGGAGTTAATATTAGCTCTGTTGAAAATGAAATGAGTGTTGAAAATGAAAGCCTCTTGAATTATAAATCCTGTATTTTATCTTGTATGGTTGTAACAATTATAATACTTCGTGATCGTGAGTACATAAGACAGTAGTAAATTGTAAGAGAGGAAAACCGATGGCGTCTATCAAACTTCCTGTCACCCGCGACCCCCGCCCCTAGACATAGTTTCTGCGTAAACAAGCTCCAATGATTTTCTTGAAATTCAGCATGTAGGGATTTTTGGGGGAGAAAAATGGATCTGGCTAGGTTTTATTAAAAAAAAATCATTTTATCCCTGTTTTTGGGCATGTCATCACATAATCAAACATCAAATAAATTGTGAACTTAGGTTCACAAGCCTAAGTAGATAGGTACCTATTCTGTGTTACATTTTTCCTACTGCAAAGGCTGTCTAGAAGAAAACGCTACTAAGTGATAAGGCAATTTTCGTGAAATTCAGCATGTAGGGCATTTGGGGAAGATAAATCGATCTAGCTAGGTTTAATTGAAAAAAAATCGTTTTATCCCTATTTTGGGCATTAAAAAAATACTCAAATTTACATTGATTATATAAAACATTTTTTCCTTTCCTTTTTTTGGCTCTGATTAAATGCTAAAATATACGAATGCCAATGATATTTTAGCTGTCAATAATAAAGTTATGACAACTTTATTGTTGACAGCTCAGCGGGTAATCGGCGGACTAAGGAAGTGCTAATACTCCGGATCGAGCCCTAGATGATGAATATTTTATTTTAAATTTTTTTGTCTTTAAAAAAATTACCAAGCAAAGCTCAGTCACCCAGGTACTAAAGCTTTCATTTAATAATATGCCGTTTACAGTGAAGTCGGATCTAGGTTACCTGTCCATTCTTCCCCGTTGAACTTTCCTTCATTCAACGTCGTTGAACAATGTGAAGGGATCACAAGTTTGCTTCAACAATCACGCTCGCAAAGTTTGATTGGTCTGTTAAAGTTTAATACGGCCGCGGGCAGAGCACCGCTATCTGTCGTCGACAGGCTTATAAAGCGGGGATATAAAGTAAATATATATATATATATATACATAGTTTAATTACGCCAAATTTTATTTATATTGGTCCAGCGGATAAGCCGTGAAAGCATGACAGAGAGAGACTTTTATATTTATAATATTACAATGGATATATCCATGAGTTTCAAATTAATAATAACCGTTTTACATTGAAGTCGAATCTAGGTTACCTGTCCATTCTTCCCCGTTGAACTTTCCTTCATTCAACGTCGTTGAACAATGTGAAGGGATCGCAAGTTTGCTTCAACAATCACGCTCGCAAAGTTTGATTGGTCTGTTAAAGTTTAATAAGGCCGCGGTCAGAGCACCGCTATCTGTTGTCGACAGGCTTATAAAGCGGGGATATAAAGTGAAAATACGCGATTTGTTTTTACGTTAATATCTTTTTATATGTATACGCCCCAACAAATTGCTATCCCGCCTCATTGAATTTGCAATTGGGCGTGATATTAAGTTATCTTCTTCACCTCTTTATAAAAGTTTATTACATATATAACATTTGTTTTTCCGGTTCAAAATTCGCAATACATTTTTAATTACTTTGTTATGTCGTGTGGTATCCGGTTAAGTAGAATAAACCATTGTAGAATAGACCATTGAGGTGTCGTTAAAGTCAACTAAGGTAAGTTTACTCCTTAATGTAGTATCCGGTTGAATAGAATAAACCACTCTCATTTCTTACCAAGGTATCGTTAAAAGCGACTAAGGTAAGTTGACCCGCCGTGTGGTATCCGGTTGAGTAGAATAGACTACCCTCTTCCTTACCGAGGTGTCGTAAAATACGACTAACGTAAGTTAACGTCAGGCAGGCGCCCGGTCGTAAAATACGTAACAAAATCATGCGACAGGATAATGGCAGGAGGATGATGATGTTATGTCGTAACAAATTTCGCCTTACTTGGAATTTCGATATCAATTCAAGTATTTGAATGAAATGATTTGTTAAAGATTCACAACGCTTTCATTAAACTAGAAAAAGAAAGAAGGAAGACAAAATTGGTATTACTTTGCAATTGTTTAATATGCCCTGTTAAATACTAAGTACCTGGGTGCTCGGTAATTTTTTAAAAGATATAAAAAAATTGAAAAAAATGAAATTTAAAAAAAAAATTGGGGTTCGAACCTAGGGTACTTTCACTTTTCTAGACCGCCCGTTGAGTCACCCTGAGTTACCATGACCTGACGTTTGACAGCGGAAATTGTCTTGAATTCAACGTAAATTAAGTGTTTTCCTTAACACAGGGACAAAAAGGTCGTTTTTTTTTTCATTGAAACCTAGCTAGATCTCTCATTTCAAGAAAATCGTTGTAGCCATTACCGAGATTCGAAAAATATATTTATATACATATATATATATATACTAGATTAACTCATTTTAATATTAAAGATTGTTGAACACAAAACACTATCCCTATGTTTACTATAATGCTCGCAGCTGTTCTAAATTTATCTAAAACTTACGCAGAATTGCAAATCAATCCCTGAAAGTCGTTAGTCAAAGCCGTGCATCCGAAGTTGACAGGGAATATCAATGAAAACTAAAGCTTGTTACGTGCATCTAATTTCCACATAAAACGAGATCTTTCCACATAAAATGAGAGAGAGAAAATCTTTATTGCATAATGTATATATGACATTAAATTTTAAAACGAATTATAAAGAAAGCATGCCACCGTGTGGTATCCGACTGAATTGAATAGTCTGAATTGAGTAGTTAAAAGGGTTTAAGGTAAGGTGACGTTATGCAGGCGACCGCTCGTAAAATACCTAGCAAAATCAAATCAAACGGTTAAAACATGTGCCGACCCCACTTAGAGTGGGATAACGGCAGAAAATGATCAATGATGATGGAAGATGATTTTTATCATAAATATTTGCTATGGCTAATGCTAATGGCTCAGTTAAAAATGTCATGAATAGATTAAATAATAAGTAATATTAAATTTAAATATTATTATTAAAGTAGATTAAATAATATTAAACTTGTCTTCACGTTAAACTTTTTCTTTTCCACGTTCACAAGTTTAATCAAAGTTTAATTGGTCTGTAAAAGTTTTGGCAAACTGCATTCAGAACCACTTTTATTATTCTTTGCTGGCAGAGTTGGTCCTGGGCTTAGTATTAGTAATTCACTAGTTTTTGAACGGGTAATTAAACTTTTATTAGGTCGAGATAAAATGCCTGTTTTGCACTATTTTGCAACAGGACGATGACCTTATATCTTTACATATAACTATAGAGCTCAGACCCACCACGAGACTTACAGTGGGTTAACCTTTAAGGGAGGTAATTAACCTAAAAGGAAGACATATGCTGTCGCAGAATGTCAAGCTTGGGCGGTTCAGCGGACAGAGCTCATGGCACAGGTGGGGCACGATCTCTCCCTGCCCACTGTGGTTCGTGCTATGGTGGACAGGGAGAGATCGTGGGCAGCGATGGCCTCCTTCTGCGAGGACGTAATCTCGCGGAAGGAGGCGGCGGGACGGATCCGGGAAGTCGAGTTCTTGGATCAAATCCGCCGCAGGCGAGCGGGGCGCATACAACTCGCCGAAGCCCGTCGTATGCCGCGCTAACGGGGACCTCTGGGCATCTCGAACGGGGTTTATCGGACGCCTATCTGAAAAGGTTCCCGAGGCGGTCGATGCATCTGGTGCTCCTGATACATTGATTAGCGAAGGGAGGGGCCACTTTTAGAGATGCCCCAACCCAAAGGTGGCGCACTCTGGGGCGCAGAGTTGTTGCTGGCGGGGATGGGGGTAATGTGTACAACGGTACCCTGTCCCCGCCACCAGCAGCGTGGTGAAGCACTGTCAGGTTTTTAGTCGGTGCGAGTCCAAAATACCCGCCGCTTATCGCCGTCGGGCGGTGATGAACCATAATGGGTTTTCCTGACATAAAAGAAGACATATGCTGTCGCGGACTTTTATTTAGAACTTTGGGAGGGGCACAATTTTGTAGTATATGTAATCATGAATTACCATTTACTCGGCGCATGCAAGGAAAGCCTTAAATTTTGTCTGCTTTTAGATTAGTGTGTTCAAACAATCAAACAAACTTTTTAGCTGTATATTTTAGTAAAGATTCATTCACCATTCGCAAACCATACCTATTTAACGGGCTTTTTTCACAAGACCTCTAGAATACACCGCAAATGTAGGTCGACGTAACACTATTCTATGCGCCATTTCTATTATTCCCTATTCACTCTCTCGTTTTGTTATCTTTTACCTATTTTAAAAATTAAAATAAATATAAAATCATACAACCAAACGAGTGGTAAGTATTAATGGAACTGAAGTATCATCAAATGGACTCTACGACAAAATTTCAAAGCTTTGCTCAGTGAAGTAACGGCCTGTTACTAACCCACTGCTGGGCATAGGCCTCTTCTCTCCGTTTCTGGAGAGAACTATTGGGGCTAAGACCTACCAAGCTGCCCCAATACTAATTGGTAGGTTACACACATCCCTAGGATTATCTAGAGATATGCAGGTTTCCTAACGATGTTTTCCTACACCGAAAAGCGTGTTGACAAATTGCAATGATCAATTAGACACATCTTTATTTAAATGAGTTAATCTTGTATGTATATACTATATATATATATTTCCTGAATCTCGGAAACGGCTCCGATTTCCCTGAAATTCAGCATGTAGAGAGTATTCGGGTAGAAAAATCGATCTATCTAGGTTTTATTAAAAAAATCATTTCATCCCAGTTTTTGGACATTAAAAAAATACTAAAATTTACATAGAATATATAAAACACTATTTTTGCCGTTAATTGTAAAGACAGCGTAGCTTAGTCGAGGAACAGGTGGAACGCGAAAAAATGAAAATACCTAGGATCGCATCCACCTACCCTATTATTTTTTTTTCTGAAGTTAATTTTATTTATTTTGTAAAAAATTACCGAGCAAGACTTGGTCAACCAGGTACTAAGTTTTTAATAGAAAAACTCATTGGGGTCTGCCTGGGGTTAGATTCGTGGCACCCCCGACAGAGTTACACGGTCTAATCACCGGGCTATCACTTAACATTTGCTTAGTATTACATAGATTTTCTGTAATTGCGGTTTATAAAATTCTTTATTTTGAAATTTTAAATCTTCATTTTTGCATTAAACAATGTTAGTGAAGTGAAGTTAACCGGCTTGTATTTTTCTTCCTTTTGTTAAGCTTGAAAGTAAAGTAAAATGTAAACGAATAAAACAAGCTACATCTAAAGAAAAGCTCACAAAGGCTGCCTTATTTCTTGGACTTGTTTCCCCCAGATACCCTTAGGCATTACAGACCTCGCCCACCCCCCTATTACGAACCACTTGTACTTATTAAAATAAATAACAGTAAAAGGACTATCTATTTATTAACAAAAATTACAGCAAAAAATATAATCGAATATTAAAATCATTATGTAAAGTAAATAAAATGAGTTAAAAAAATAAGTGAAAATGATTGTTTTCAATAGTTTGACAAAAAAAAAGGTAAACACCTCTTCTACTTCCATTTTTTAAAACCGGAATACCCAGAATAGATATCACAGACAGATATATCGTACACTTGCCTAATAATAACCTGATAGTGCTGTACCACGCTACTGGTGGCGAAGGCAGGGTAAATTCTGTAAGTGTCAAGTCTTCATTTCCAAAGTAAAAATCCATTTTTGTTTCGGGAACGGGTAAAACACCGCATATTGCATTATTGAGAATATATAAAAACTTAAGTTGGCGCGAGTAAATTCGCAGATTCCACTTATCCATAAACTAGAGTATTTCAACATTTATCTTGACTTGTTCTTCTAAACATTTCCTCATTCTTGATACTCCAAGCAGCTTAATCAACTGAGCGACTCTAAGCTTTCTTATACGAGTCATAAGAAAAGATTCGGGAGCTCATGAATAACGGCCCTGGAAGAGTCCAAAACTAGTTGAGTTTGCTCTATATGATCCGATAGTCTGTTTCTATACATAAATTAAAAAGTCCATTCCTTCAATCGGTGAATAAGACACTGTAGATAACGCCGTGTATATAGCTCATGAATAAGGGCCTCAAATGGGCCCAAAACGAGTTGAGTTTATCCTATATGTTATGCGTTAGTATACTCTGTTTCTATACATAAATTAAAAAGTAAATCCCTTCAATCTATAATTCGCCAGGAGGAGAGCTGCAGATAACACCGCGTAAAGAGCTCATGAATAGGGGCCTCAGATTGGCCCAAAACGAGTTGAGTTTTGCCTATATGTTATCCGTTAGTATTGTCGCTTTCTATACATAAATTAAAAAGTTAATCTATTCATCCGCGAAGAAGAGAGCTGCAGATAACACCACATAAAGAGCTTATGACTAAGTGCCCCGGATGGGCCCAAAACTATTCCCCAATATGAATCCGTGAGTATATAAATTAAAAAGTCAATCGCTTCAATCTATTAATCCGTGAAAAAGATCACCGCGTAAAGAACTCATGACTAAGGGCCCCAGATAGGTCCAAAATTAGTCGGGTTTTCCCGATATGAATCCGTGAGTATTGTCGGTTACTATACATAAATTAAAAAGTCAATGGGTTCAATATATGAATCCGTTAAATAGAAGATGACTGCAGATAAATAAACAGCAGCAAGCGGTTCTGGCTCGTTCAGCCGAGCTCACCTGTTGCGGCGCGCGCACATCGACCGCCCTCCGCCCTATGTGGGTCGCTACTCAGACTCCGACATCCGACGAGAGATAGAACCCGCCTTTGATATCAAATGTATTGTCTGAGTTTGCAATTAACTTTTGAAAACAAAAGTACCCGGGAGCCAAAGATCGGAACATAATAAAGTTCATATAATACCCAATCTGTACTTACTGATTCTATCATAAAAGCGAAAGTCTGTTTGCCTGTTGCTTGTTCACTGCTCAACTGCACCAATATTGATAAACTGTGGCACAACTGAAGCTTATATAACGCACTTTTTTTAAATTATGCTCAATATATTCCCCTTTTTTCCTTCGGCAATAGAAAAAAACAATGTAATATACAAATTAGAAAATTTTAAATGAAATGAAATTTTTAATAAAATATGTCTTAAGTACTATTTTGGCTTATCACCTCCTTCTATCTTTTGTGAAAATAATGCATGAAAGTAATAAATACAATATCGGCCTGTTACTATATTGCGCTGCCGGGCATAGATTTTCCTTTTTTAGAAGATAAGAGTTGAAGATGCAACGCTGCTCCAATGCGGATTGGTAGGTGACATATTTTGTCATATTTTCCCAAGAATTGTCTAGAGATATGCAGTTTTCCTCACGATATTTTCCTTCACCGAAAAGCGTGTGATATACTTGTATCGCATATATAAATTAGACACATAAGTTTAAATTAAAAAAAAACCTTAATTGTGGGTAATTTTAAACTTATGATGAAATTGCGGGTAGTATTTAATATATACTCGTAGAAAAGTAATAATAAAAACCGGGGTTGAACCGATTAATATATAACTAAACTTATTTGGGTATTGCTTCACTTTGCGATTTTGGTCGTGAAGTCTATCTCCTGACGATGCTTCGGTTGCGGGGCGAAACGATTGTTGAGTTTGTGATAGTGAACGTATATAGTGCTTGTGTATCACGGTGGCGGTGGTGGAGGTTTGTGCATGTGTTTTTTACAACTCCTGCATGTATCAGGTATGATAACCGATTGTCCACTCTACATTTAGCATTATATATATTTTCTATTTTACTTCATCGAGGATTATAGCAAAATAATTTTATTATTACTTTTGTATTATGGATCTCCGCAAAGTAACGCCTAATTCTATAAATTATATACTCGCAGATTAAAAAATGCCGCATTGCAAGCTGCATTAGTTCTGCGGTGGAATACTCGTCCATTGGCCGTGAAACATGTTTAATAGCGAAATTACTGAACTGAGGCGAGCGTTGAATAGAAGCTAATTTTCAATAGCTCTCTGAGTGCGGATATACAGGGTGTTACTGATCATACGACGTTTATTTTAATGTTAGTTACACACTTACACATGTGTTCAGGTAACTAAAATTAGCACCGTAAATAAGTGGACAAATCTTTTAACATGTTTTACCGACTCCACTCTAAGTGGAGTCGGTAAAACATGTTAAAAGATTTGTCTAGGTATTTTATGACCGGCCGCTTGCCTGACGTTAACTTACAATAGTCGCGTTTTACGATATCTCGCTAAGAAATTAGGGTAGTCTATTCTACTGCGCTATTCTACTATGCGAGAGAAGTTTAAGGAAACAGGTATTCTTACATTTGCTTCACAGTATATTTTAAGCAATTTAATTTATGTACATAAAAATATAAAGAATTATAAAACGATAGGTGATGTATACAATAGACAAAGCAGAAACCAACATAAGCTTGCGGCTCCTGCTTTGCGCCTTGCAAAAGTGCGTAACTCGTTTGTGGGTTTTGGTATAAGATTCTATAATAAAATTCCGCAATCAATTTCAGCTTTGCCATTACAGCAGTTTAAAAACACTGTTAAAAAGAGGCTGATACAGAAAGCCTACTTACTATACTCTTGAAGATTATTTAGAAGATAAGAATGTGTGGATATAGCTCTCTTTGAACCTGTACAAGACAGTAACGACATAATGTAAATAGTATTAAGAATTATATTTTTAAAAGAGCAACCGCCGGGTTTCTTGCTGGCTCTTCTCGGTAGGAACGGCTTTCCGAACCAGCAGTAGAGTTGACGATTCAAAAGCACTTGTTTACAAGTTTATTTGAATAAAGAATATTTTGAATTTGAATTTGAATTACTTAGACGAATACTACGAGGCGGGTCAAATTACCTTAGGCGCATTAAACGACACTTCGGTAGGAAATTAGGGTGGTCTATTCTACTGAGCCGCATATCACATGGCGGGTCATATTACCTTAGTCGAATTTAACGACACCTCGGTAGGAAATTAGGGTCATCTATTGTACTCAGACGAATACCACGCGGTAGGTCAACTTACCTTAGTCGCCTTTAACGTCATCTCGGTAAGAAATGAGGGTGGAGTGAAGGATTGGAGCTAAGACCTACCAAGCTGGTCCAATGCGGATTGGTAGGTTACACATATCCCCAGAATTCTAGAGATACGCAGGTTTAACGATGTTTTCCTTCACCGAGAAGCGTGTGATAAATTGCAATTATCAATTAGACAGATAAGTGTTAACAGAAAAACTCATTAGTGTCTGCCCGGGTTTGAACCCGTGACCGCCTCGAAAGAGTCGCACGGTGTTACTATTAATTGAAATTCTATATTAATTTCAATTTCTTTATTAACTAAATTATAAACAAGTGACGTCGCTTTATATTTTATACGAGCAACAAGATTAATCTACAACGACGTAGATGGAAAATATTTTTTTATTTCGGCATTGTTTTATATTTTTCATTGAGGTAGCGTGGGAGGTTACTGTTAAGCTAAAAGTCATTTCTATGCGTAGGTGTAGTAGAATTCGTAATTTTCATGATAGATGCTCAACGATTAAAACTTATAGTAACTTAACTATGTCTTGACAACTGATGAATATATAACTGCAGGCAGGGTCACTATCCACTGCGCCAACGGGCCAGTCAAATAATTATTTTTGTCTATAGCCGTTTAGTTCCCCAACGTGGGGCCCATGCTCCATTATTACTATTTATCCCACGCTTTTTGGTGAAGGAAATCGAGAATCGGGACTCGGTAAATTTTAGGGATGTGTGTAACCTACCAATCCGTATTGGAGCAGCGTGGTAGGTCTTAGATCCAATCCTTCTCTCCGAAAAAGGACACAGGAGGCCAATGTCCAGAAGTGGGATAGTAACAGGCCGTTACTTTTTAAATAAACCTGTCACCAATTTAAATAATTAAAAGTAACAATTCGTGTCCAATGTATTTAGCCCTTTTAATTAAAATGTAAATGTTAATGTTTCTCAGAAAGTCTGTGTAACAGATGTGCTAGCGGCGTCTGTGAAAAGGGCTCAACGTTTTGTTTGATGAAACTTGGAATCAAAATATATTCCCTTATCTTTAATATTTAAATGAGTTAATCTTGTATGTATATATATATATTTTCGGAATATCGGAAACGGCTCCAACGATTTTCCAGAAATTCAGCATGGAATTCAATTCAGGAAAATCTATCTAGATATGTTTTATTTAAAAAAAAGGTCGTTTCATCCCTGTTTTCGGTTTCTAATTTTTTTTTTCGAAATTTAAGTTGAATTCAATCACAATTTTTCGCTGTCAAACGTAGTCATGGTAGTTCATTTGGGCAACGGGCGGTCTAGAGAGGTGAAAATACCTAGGATGGAGCCCCACCTGCCGTACTATTTTTTCATTTTTCTTTTAATTTTTTTTTACATTATTTAAAAAATTACCGAGCAAGGCTCGGTCACCCAGGCCATAATTTCATTAAAAATAAGTACATTTTTAATGAAATTATGACTTTAAACGAGCAGTATTTTCCAATTTGTAGACAATATTAAGCTTCTGGCCATTTTCTAAACATTGATTCGGAATCGTACATTATATCTAAGTACCTGGGTTTGGCCTTGGTTTTTGCAATGCAAATTTAAAAAAAAAATTTAAAACGAAAAAAAGGGTCGGTGACAAATGACAGGAAATTTAAACTTATCTTTCTATTTTAGCAGTTTTATTAGTGGTCGACAACAGGAATGAAACGACTTTTTTGCCCCAAAATCCTCAAGTTTCATGAAAATCGTTGAAGCCGATTCCAAATTTCACAAAACACACACACACACACACACACACGCGCAATAACTTATTCATATTAAAGATACATTTAGATAAATCATTATATTGACGCTGATTTTTCAAACGTTCTAAACAGGCATCAATAAAAAAAAGTAAGTTAAGATCTCATCAATAATGAGTTAAGTTGCATTTACGTGACTTATTGGATCGGCTGGCAATTTCCCACAGGAATCCAACTCGATCCACTTTCACAAAATGAGAGAAACGTGTAAACGTTGAAAGGCTATAGATGTTCAATTACTCTAACATTTGACGATTCAATGTACCTTTTTCCCATTTAGAGTGTTCTTATATTATTTTAGCTACATCATCATCCTCCTGCCCTTATCCCACTTTAAGTGGGGTCGGCACAACATGTTACAAACATGTTGTCATATGATTTGGCTACGTATTTTACGACCAGCCGCCTGCCTGACGTCAACATACCTTAGTCGTATTTTACGACTCCTCGGTAAGAAAGAGGGTGGTCTATTTTACTCAGCCGGATACCACACGGCGGGTCGACTTACCTAAGTCGCCTTTTACGACACGTCGGTAAGAAATGAGGGTAGTCTATTCTACTCAGCCGGATACCACACGGCGGGTCAACTTACCTTAGTCGCCTTTTACGACACCTCGGTAAGAAATGAGGGTAGTCTATTCTACTCAGCCGGATGCCACACGGCGGGTCGACTTACCTTAGCCGCCTTTTACGACACCTCGGTAAGAAAAGAGGGTAGTACTATTCTATTCAGCCGGATACCACACGGCGTATATTATTTTATTTTAGCTACAAAATTAAGTAATAAGCGAACAAAATGCAATACAAAAATGATTTACGACCGACCAATATTCCTGACGTCAACTTACCTTAGTCGCTTTTTACGACACGTCGGTATATGAAGGTGGTCTATTCTACTCAGCCCGATACCACACTGCGTATCAACTTACGTTAGTCACCGCTTATGTCACTTCTATAAGAAATGAGGAAAATATATTCTACTCAAAGAATATTACACGGCAAAACAACCTATTCGCATTTTACAGAACCTCGGTAAGAAATGTGGGTTTTCTATTTTACTCAGCCGGACCACATTAAAACATTGTCTTAACAGGTTCATAAGCCTTTACCAAACAGTTCTATTATCGTTAACATTTATAAAGTTCAGAGAAACCTACCCGCCAATAAGCGAGTTACATAACCTTTATTTATTGGATCGGCCTACCACTTTCAGAGGAAATGGAATCCATAACAATTTCAGTAATGAGGAAATCTTAGAAGTTGTTCCTTTAATTTTGTCCTTTTTCGCGGGGATTAATCGCAAAATAGAGTAAATTTAAGACAGAAATGTAAGTAGTGTTTTTAGAAATTATGTTGTGTGTCAGGTTACTTGATTACGTAAGAAGTCTTTTAAGAATAAAATTCTGGATATTTTTTTTACACGATAAGGCTAGCGCCTGGCTGCGATGTCGCGTGATGGAAAGCGAAAGATATAGCCTAAGGTATATAAGGTCCATATACACACACACGCACACACGCACACACACACACCCACGCACACACACACACACCCACGCACACACACACACACACACACGTGCACAAGATTAACTCATTTAAATATTAAACATAGTATTTTAATAGCTGTGAATTTTAGATAAAAATAACAATTAATATGTCAGCTCAGTGCGACTAATAAACATGGCGAAAGTTTTGGTGTATTTTTGTATATGTGGGTGTGTGTGTCTTACGCCGTGTGGTGTCCGGCTGAATAGAATAGTACCACCCTCTTTTCTTACCGAGGTGTCGTAAAAGGCGACAAAGGTAAGACGACCCGCCGTGTGGTATCCGGATGAGTAGAATAGACCAACCTCATTTCTTACCAAGGTGTCGTAAAAGGCGACTAAGGTAAGTTGACCCACCGTGTGGTATCCGGTTTAGTAGAATAGACCACCCTCTCTTACCGAGGTGTCGTAAAATACGACTAAGGTAAGTTGATGTCAGGCTGGCGGCTGGTTATAAAAACGCAGCCAAATCATATGACAACATGTTTGTAACATGTTGTGCCGACCCCACTTAGAGTGGGATAAGGGCAGGAGGATGGTGGGTGTGTGTGTCTTATCTTTACCTGTGTACCTTAACGCACACAGGTAAAGATATTTGTATAAAATACTGACTAAATTTCTAAAGGTAAATTTTATACATTTTACACTGCTTTTCAAAAGCGGGTAGAACTGTGGTGCGCAGCAGTGCTTTAATATACGAAAGTGCCAGCAGAATATCAATTGATTTTTATCGTTCAGCCCACGCGTGCCGAAGGGAATTATATGAGAAATTTTATATATGGTGATAGAAAAAGGTCTGTGTTTGAACTAAATACACAGTGTGTTCTTTTCTTTACTACAAATGGAAGAAAAGAGATACGTTAAAATAATATTTATATTGAAATTAATTTTACCCGCCCGCCGCGTGGTATCCGGCTGAATAGAATAGTACCACCCTCTTTTCTTACCGAGGTGTCGTAAAAGGCGACTAAGGTAAGTCGACCCGCCGTGTGGTACCCGGCTGAGTAGAATAGACCACCGTCTTCTTACCGAGGTATCGCAAAATACGAATAAGATAAATTGATGTCTTACCGAGGTGTCATAAAAGGCGACTAAGGTAAGTTGACTCATCATGTGGTATCCGGTTAAGTAGAATAGACCTCGATAAGAAAGAGGGTAGCTCTTTCTTATCGAGGTGTCGTAAAATACGACTAAGTTAAGTTGACGTCAGGCAGGCGGCCGGTCGTAAAAACGCAGCCAAATAATGTGAGAGCATGTTTATAACATGTTGTGCCGATCCCACTTAGAGTGGCATAAGGGCAGGAAGAAGAAGAAGATACTAAATTATTAATAGAAACAGACGCTACTTTGCGTAGGTCCGTAATACAAAATTTATCATAATATTAGAACAACGATATTTTTTCTTTTATATTCATTCAATAAATAACAAACGTCAAGTTCTAAAAAGTAAAATTAATTTATTCTCTTGAAACAACTTGTTAACTCCGTCACAGATCACAACTGCGTCAAATAGCAAAGGTTCATAGACAAATATTTCAATGAAACTTCCAGAAATCGTTGGACTATTTCCGAGATTCCGAAAAAATATATACATATATACATACAATATTAACTCATTTAAATATTAAAGATATATATGGGTACACAAGATTTCAATTAAATATTTTAAAGATAAAACTCTTAGCCCAACCAACTTGAAGATATTAAGTAATATTTACAGGACATTATATCGGCTGGCAATTTCCCTTTGGAATGAAATCGGATCCACTTTTAGATAATAAGGAAACCTTGTAATATCGGAGGGCGGAAAATATATTGGTTTTCCTTTCATTTGACGCTTTAATGAGGGCTGTGTTTTGGTTCTGTAATGGAAAGGTCTGCGGGAAATAATTGGCGTTGGGAAAATATATATTAAAACTTAACCGTTAACAATAAATAATAAACGTATAAAAATTATACTTTCATTAAGTGATCAAAACAGAATACGGTGATTAGTAGATGTACCAGAGTAACTCGGTAAT
Source organism: Morpho achilles (assembly GCA_947086495.1). Taxonomy (NCBI): domain Eukaryota; kingdom Metazoa; phylum Arthropoda; class Insecta; order Lepidoptera; family Nymphalidae; genus Morpho; species Morpho achilles. The sequence continues at coordinate 14,311,665 of CAMTZB010000015.1, forward strand.
TTTTTACAAAACAAAAAAAACTTAAATAAAAATAAAATTGGATAGGTGGGGCTCCATTCTAGATATTTTCCCCAAATAAGCTACGCTGACTTGACAATTAACGGCAAAAATAGTGTTTTGATATATTCAATGTAAATTTTAGTATTTTTTTAATGCCCAAAAACAAGGGTAAAACGAATTATTTTTTCAAATAAAACCTTGCGATTTTTCTCATCCAAAACCTCCTGCATGCTGAATTTCAGGAAAATCGTTGGAGCCGTTTCTGAGACGCCGAAATAAATATATATTTACATATACATACAAGATTAACTCATTTAAATATCAAAGATGTCGCAGTTATCTTGGAATCATTGTTGCCATAAGAAAAAAATAAATGATACGTAGTAGGTAAAAGTGCTATAAGATAATGTCGCCAGTAAATTTAACGCCTGACACCAATAAAACGATCTCGGAGCTTATCTTGTTGGTAGTAAAGTCAGTTTAATGGCAAGTAAGATGAGTGATGTAATAAGTAAGAGGAGTTTAGGTAAGATATTGCCATTAAAACCCTCTGTAGTATCCACAGTATGCAAGACAAAGGCCTAAGTTAATAATTACATTAGAATAGAATAGAAATATACTTTATTGTACAAAATAATCCATACTAAAGAAAAATAATTTGAACATAAAACATTTTTATATACATGGTCAAGACATACAATAGGCGGCCTTATCGCTAAAGGGCGAGTTCTTCCAGGCAACCCAAAGAGCGATTTCTTTCAGGCAACCCAAAGAGCGATTTCTTTCAGGCAACCCAAAGAGCGATGTCTTCCAGGCAACCTAAGAGCGATTTCTTACAGGCAACTCAAATTACCTTATTGCCTTACTTATGAGAAAATTTAAAGTGTTTCACACGTGTGAAGAATAAGTTAATTTTTTGAGTTAATAAGTTAAAAAACACATGTTATTGTATTCTTTTCTGTCTTATCATTCGTCAATTTGGCGCTTACGCATATCATATTTCACACAATCCAACCATCTCTTTTTAAGCCTCCCTCTGTCATATATCAGTCCACATTCATATTTAAAACTTGTTTGGTCACATGATTTTTATCACTCATAACATGTCAATACCATCTTGATCTTGCACTTCGCGTCTTTTCTATAGTTAAAGACATCCATATATACAAAATACGATAAATACATATGTACACGTATAATTAGAAAGCACCTGGTTGACCCAGCCTTGCTCGGTAATTTCTTCACAGAATAAAAAAAGAAACTTCAAAAAAAAGAAAAACAATTATTGGGTAGGTAGGGCTCGATTCTATTATTTTCATTTCTCTAGACCACCCGTTCCCTGAAAAGTTACGCTGTCTTGGCAATTTACAGCAAAAATAGTGTTTTATATTCAATGTCAATTTAAGAACTTTTGAATGCATGCAACCCCCTAATTTTACGAAAAAAAAAAATATATTCCGGGAATCTGGAACCTCCGGAAGCGAAGAAGTGAAGGTGTACTGATTTTAAAATTTAATTAAATTATATTAGTCGCGTAGATCCGAGTCTGTCTAACCATATTAAACAAGTATATTGTGTACTTTTCGTATATAGAACTAGAAACTGTGTTCAAGTCACCAAGCAATTAATAGTTGTAATTTTTCAGAGATAGTTAAACCTTCGGAGAGTCTCCCGAACTGAATGCAAATAAATTCGCAGGCAGAACTTAAAAGTAAATAAAATGGGACATAAATAAAATTATCTTTATACCTGCTAAGTTCTGAAGGATAAATTGAATTAGGTTTTATTTGATGTCTCGGTGTTATTGCTTCGTCTAATTTGATTGTCTCATCTCTCAGATGGGGCATGATAGCGTTACGTTACAAACATTAAATAGATAATAATAACCTTGTTGTAATTATGTTAACAGTTTAGTAGTTAACAAGATGAGTAACAGAAGGAAAATGGCAAGAAGTTAAATACGAATAATGTAGAAATAAAGAAAAGAGTGCGTGCACACAACAGTATACACACTTCATTCGCGTCAAAGTGTTAAAATACCATCATTTAAGGATTTCCCTGTTGTCCATGGACAAACTAGAATGTTAGCCCGTGCCCGTTTCAATTGTAGGAGATATAAACATATAACTCAATTTAATTAGCCAAATTAGTTATGAGAGACATAAAAGCGTAGTAGACCGACAGATAAATATATGGGACAACTAAAGACACGGTCATCCATCCCCAAAGTAAGTAACTCAATACTTGTGTTATAAGTGACAGAAAACTGGTAAATATATATACATTGTTAGGATTTCTAATCTGTGACAGCCTATATAAGGCAACAGCTGACGTCATTCTCTCCTCTGCTTCGACAAGAAGTTTAAGTCTAAAACTCATAGACGCCGCTAGAGCGTGCTCTATGACCTTGACGACCACATCACGATCGCCAATGCCCGATACACACACGCACACGCACAGCGTCTTCGCCGGCGATGACGAGGTCCCCGCTTCCTCACGTCTAGCGGCCGGGGTGTCCAGCCCCACCCGTTATGACATTTGGACTTTTCCACAAGTCCGATACAGTCCTCCACAACGCGTCGTTTTAAGCCGAGGTCTGGCCTCACAGGAGGCACCCTTAAGGCGACGCTCCCAGGATGCTGCGGGCCTCTTTCGAGACCCGCTCTACCACTCAACCCCCCGGCGATGCTTCTAGGCTCGCCCACTCTCTCGGTGACGCTGTCAAAGCCTTCGTTAGTGTTCGAAAAAAAAGATCATTCTCTCTCTTTCGGCGTGCAGCATTCGTAGGAGGTAGACGTGTTTGGGAGACCTCTTTTGTATTTCCTGTCATTAGAATCGAACTTCAAATAATCGCTATTCGTGCTAAGAGCGACCACTGAGTTTCTTGCCAGTTTTTAGTGTTCTGAACTGGTGGTAGAATCATTCTTTAATATCTTCATAATAGTGTCACCGCCAAGCCTGGCTGCTACAATAAAGAAGCTTGCCAACGCTTTGACACGTGCAAAAAACGGCAACTTCCCGCCTGAATCGGAAAATACTTCCTGGCGAAGGTTTAATTTAAGAGAAGTGTGGAAAGATCGCAAAGTTAGAACATAAAAACGGTGTCAATAGGTCGGTAAAAAAGCTCGTTCATAAAATACAGTTGATAAAAACTTTTCAGGAAGGTTGTAAATGTAATACATTATTTGCAATAAGATTTCATTAGGGGTTTGCATTTCTTCTTTTCCTCAATTCTAATGCTGTAATAGTCTGGCGGTACTATGCGATTTTCTTGAAAAGACCAACGGGTTTAAAACCGGGCATGAACCATTAAGTTTTTCTATAAAAAACTTTTGTCTCTAATTGATGACTGTAATCACATCTTTGTCAGTAGAGGAAATTTTGCTAGGAAACCTGCATATTCCTAGAATTTTTTTGTAATATGTGTAACGTACCAATCCGCATTAGAGCAGCGTGATGGTCTTACCTTCAATACTTCTCCAAAAACGGAGAGAGGAGGCCTATGCCCAACACTGGGATTGTAACAGGCCGTTACTTAATAAAAATATTAGTTTTCTATTATATTGCTATAGTCTATAATAGTTAGTAACAGTCAGTTACTTTACCTAATATTACTTTTGTACAAATCTTCTGCTATTAAAATTTAATATGAAAAATGTTAATAAGGATTAACTTATTAATTATTCCAAGTAGCTCTTACAAAAGTTTGAAACAACTTTTGGGGCTTCTAATTTAAAGATATACGAATGGATTCTATTATACTTTAGTCGTGATACTTTTTTTATAAAAATTAATTTGGGAGAAAAAGGTAATTTAAAATCTAATTAGGATTAAGGTTTTCACTTAAACGTAACTATCAGATAGATTTATATAATACAATATAAGAAAATCTACCCCCGAGCAACCCTCAAACCTAGTTTTTCGATTTCGTACTTATTTCTTTTTGATTTCTCTTTTACATCTGCCTTCTACAGGTTTTGCTCTAATCACGTATCTTTGCCTCTTTTTCTAAATATATCATTCCCTTACTCGTCTTAAATTCCAATTAGCTCCCTTTTTCGCTATATTACCTCCTCTTTTCCCAAAACCCAATATCAATGCATCATACATTGTATACATTTTCTTCTTTTTTATAAAACCTTACATGAGATAAAAATTAATAAAATTATCATAGTAAAATCGGAAACGGAAGTGTGTTATTTGTGCGTGTGTGCGCTGTGTGATTTTTGGTATGAAGACAGGTAAAGAATTGAAATTGACCTTTTATCTCATTACTAAAAACATTTCATACGAAGTTATGGAATAAGTAATGGGTATTAAGAACTTTAAAAAAATGATATTGTTAGATAAACATAAACTTAACAGAATTACCGATACACGTTCAGAAGATTTATTAAAAAAAAATCATTTATTACATATTACGGTAATAAAGCTTTTTTTTTGTTAGAAATCCTCCATTGTGCTACAACGTCATGTAACAAAACGTTAAAAAAGAAAAAAAGCGAAAGATTTGAAAGAGACAGTAAAACAGGCGAAAAAATCTAATTCTTTATTTAAATCACATAGTTATCAATAAAACAATTCCATTTTAATATAGAAATCCAACCACGAGTACCCTTATTTCAGCAAACGTACAACGCAAATCGTTTTCTACGGCACAATATTATTCATAGAATTTTAAAAAAGAACGTAAATACTTAAACTTATATACTTTAATAACACAACACAAACAACTAATTTCCACAGTAAGCCAAAAGTTCATCCACAGTGCATGGTTTCTCGCAGCATTCAGATACAATTTGTCGTTTTCCTCTATCGAAACCGAGAGCTTCGTGACGTATCCAAGACCAAACATAGTCTAATTTTCCGTAATCTGTTCTTTTGTTAAAATTATTCTCACATAGATAAGCCAGCGTCACAGCCAACCGTCTCCCACAGTATACTTGACTCTGTTTGTGTAACAAAACCGTTGATAAAACACTTAATAAAACGAACAATGCAAACTTCCTCATTTTCAGCTACCACGTCTGGTAAACTAATTTACAATGTATCACACGGAGTCATGCACCACGTTTTATAGGCCGTAAAACTCATTAAAATGCAGTTATGTCTAGTACTGTAAAGTTATAGAAAGTAAATTCCTCGTACGACGCGTGATGGCATGAACTTTAAACTGAAAAGCTTACGTGTTAGCCGTAATGGAGTCGGTCGAAATAACTTGGGAGGCAATTTGCGATGCAAATACTCTTGTCTGCATAAAATTATAACCTTTAAAGTTTCTATGTAAGGTTTATACGTGCTCGGAAGTTTTGAGCGGAGAATGTGAGCTTTCGCAAGTATATTATGACGTCATTATTAAATAAAACATAATTAAAATGTATATTTTTAATTGAGCGCTATTCTGGATTTGTCAAGAATTTTCACTACGTCATTATGTAAGACTATTAATAACCCGCGGTTTCGCCCGCGTACATACCGATCTCATGGCAGTAGAAAGTCTACTAAGTCGGACTATAGATTTATTTTTGTTAAATATTGATTTTTATGGCAAATTTTTTACACTTTATTTTTATTACGTATCCCAATTTTTATAATGTAATATAGCCTATGTTGCTCAGTAAAGATGCGGCTTTCCAATGGTGAAAGAATTTTTGAAATCGCTCCAGTAGTTTTTGTATGAAAACATTACACACATACTTTACATGTACAAAGTACATTGATACTTTGTACATTTTTATGTACAAAGTATAAGTGTAAGTATTTTCACTTATACTTTGTCTCATTTCGTTAGTTAACTAGCAAAAATCTCTGTCAAGGTAGTAAGTTGACTAATGTGATCTTTTTTTATAAATAATATTTTTCTTACGTTTTTACGATACATAAATAAATTAATGTAATGCTGTTAAGTTTACTTTATTAAGGGTTGATGGGTACAATTTCTGGTCTGAATCTTTGTTTCTATACTAATATTACAAACGCGAATGTCTGTCTGCCCGTCAGCTACGCTTTTACTTCTAAATCTCTGGAGCATAACAGTTGTACCGGAATTCAAAGCTGATGCAAAGAAATTTGGTACAACTGAATCTTAAACACCGGGATATTATTGGTTAAAAATATATGATAAATAACTGAGGGTATTTTAACATTTAAGTTGACGTGAACGTAGGCGCGGGTACTTATTGTACAACTTTATATACACCTGTGCAAATATTTATCTATTTGCCAATTCAGTTCTGGCTTAACGCCAGATATCACAATATCGTAAGTCAATGAATTAACACGGTATTTGAATTGGCGGATTCCATTCATAGATTAAATCATCTCGAATAGTTAACGATAGGCTGATAAGTCAACAAATTACGTCACATTGACGTGACGTCAAAAGTAGTCAAGTGACGTAGTCAAGTATAAATTAAGTCACGTCACATTACCGATGTCTCAACTTCTTCTCTTTATACTTAGAAATGTTGTTGCTGGCAACATTTTGTTAGAATATTTTGAATAAAATACTGGTAACACTGAAGAACATCTTGACTCGCGCCACTTTTGGATTCTTCGTGGTGTAGTTGAGATGACTGGAGCAGCATTCAGTATTCACCAGTGTAAGGAATAAGAAGTGAAAAAATTGCGAGTTCGAACGTGTCGACGATACTAGAAAACGTGTGGTATCTGGCTGACCCACCACTGAATAGACCACCCTCATTTCTGCCGAGTTGTCGTAAAAGGCGACTAAGTTAAGTCGACCCGCCGCGTGGTAGTTAGCTGGGTAGAATAGACCACCCTCATATCTTACCGAGGTGTCGTAAAAGGCGAATTACGTAAGTAGGCCTGCCGTGTGGTATCCAGTTGAGTAGAATAGACCACCATCTTCTTACCGAGGTATCGCAAAATACGAATAAGATAAATTGACATCAGGCAGGCGGCCGTAAAATAAAAAGCCAAATCATGTGACTACATGTTTATAACATGTTGTGACCGCCCTTAATATGGAATAAGACTAAGAGAATTATGATAAGTTATATTGCTTAATCTGTGAGAAGCATCATCTCGTAAAGCTTAAAATCTTTAAAAGGATATTTTGAAAGTTTTATTACATGTGTATTCAAACAAAGTCGCAATAAAAACGTATGAGTCGCATAAAACCGTGCGCGTAGCACGTCTCGTAGCGTCTCGTAAACTCCGTAGCTCATTGCTACGTGAAGTATGATTACTGTAGAAACCTCTCGACGACATCTACGTTAAAGGATATTTCGGATTTAACGATCGATCTACATAATCCAAGCTGTGATAGCTCAGCGGTGAGAACGTGCGACTATTTAGAGAGGATCACGGGTTCAAGCTCCGGGTAGGCACCATTTAATTTTTCTGTTAAAAAAGTAAGGAAATCTACTTGAGGAACTTGCAAATATCTGGAGAATTTTAGGGATAAGTCAACTTTCAAACCGCAATTTTTTTTGTTTTCCGTACTCTAAAGTTATGGAACTCTGTACCAATGTACTTAATCCAATCGAGACACTAACATTTTTAAGTAATGTGTTTACAGCGTTTTTTTTATTTAAGTAGTGATTAGTTCGCTGCAATATTGCTGACGTTTATGTAATGAAATTATTATTTTTTTTTGTGACAAGAGAAAATACATAATAAAGTATATAAATATATTAACACTTGCTAGTTGATAATTGCAATTTATCACACCCTTTTCTGTGTAGGAAAACATCGTGAGGAAACCTGCAAATCTCTAAAGAATTTTAGGAATATAAGTAACCTAGCGATCCACATTGGAGCAGCGTGGTAGGTCTTAGCTCCAATCATCTCTCCAAAACGGAAAGAGGTCTATGCCCAGTAGTGGGATAGTAACAGGCCGTTACTTTTACTTTTTATTTTAACACTTAAATGTATTAATGGAAAAAACTTGAGTCAGGAATGGTATGATATTAACCTGTTTAACAGCCAGATAAGCAAATATATAAATTTGTAGAATAAAATATATTTTTTAAACCAAGCTGGTCTAGACTCGAGCAACTAAGCAAGTTGTAATCTGTATTTATTACCCGTATTAGAAGATACTGAGATCTATTTACCTCTAACAAATAGATCCAATTACAGCGGATAACAAAGCTAACTTTCTCACTAAGTTTCAGTGTAATCGCTGCATTATTTAGATCTAGATTTTGTAAAAAGTTGCCTGGAGCTTTCATCGAAAATGCTGTCTAATCAATGTTTATATGCAAATCTCTGTGTGGTATCCGGCTATGTAGAGTAGACCGACCTCATTTTTAACTTCTACTTCTTGTGCCTCTGCGGCTAGCGAAGGTTAGCCGTCAGTGCTTATAATAGTGATAAGCCTTTCTATTCCTCGCAACGCTAAAAGATGGGCAGCATTCGCGATTCCAGTCCATTCTTTTTTGTAATAATTAATTTATTTTCTTAGTTTTTTAAATTTACTTTTTTAAGCACTGTTTTTTAATTTTTTTATATCGTGATGAGTTGTTATTCTATAAGTGAGATGTACGGAGTAGTAATACTAAGATTGAAGAAATTTTAAAATTTTAAATGTTATATTGTGTACTCTGTACTCCGTTGGCTTCCTATTTTAATAAATAAATAAATAATATTCTCGTATATTGCGCTACCATGACTTTCTCTTGCGGCCGATTCGTCTCTTATAAGTTGTAGGAGTCAATACTGTTCGTATCTAAGCACGTGTCCCAGGTGTGCATCTTCTTCTTTTTGATTTAATTTTTTACCGAGGTGTCGTAAAAGGCGACTAAGGCACGTTGAAGACCGGCAGGCGGTCGGTTAAAAAATACCTAGCCATACCATGTATCAACATGGTTAATACATACTGTGCCGACCTTACTTAGAGTGGAATAAGCGGAGGAGGATGATGAAAATACCGCATTCTACATTCTACAAATGACTCTTTAAAGAAGCCTAGACGCGTTTGGTATTAATAAACCATTTAGATGTTACAAAAAATTTCGGCGTTTTCCATGTAATTACACCGCAAGCATTCGAGGCCCATAATCATGAGCTCATTAGGCAACAATGCTACGACATTTTGACAAACGGTTTAATATTCTTTCGAGAAAATTCTGCAAATAGAATATTACAAAATGATGCCACGACCAAGGGTGAAAATTTATCTCAGCCGGTATCTTTTTCAAATAGCATAGTGTAAACGAGTTGTGACCTAAATCTGTCAAGTTTAAGATATCTGGCAACGAGCCAGCAAAAAGTATAAGATGAATCAATGATTTCTTAAATCCAAAATAGTTGTTTTATTTAAGAGTATGCTGGAATCAAAATAATTAAGTGTCATTTGTTTTTTAAGTTCTAACTTAATAGAAATTGCGTTGAGCCTTCTTTGTATGGAAATTACAGTAACTGTTACTATCCCACTTCTGGGCAAAGTTACATGGAGGGCATATAGTTTACATAACCGGTTAACGTTGAGACCCTAGGGTGTTAGAATAGAAACTATTTCTATAACGACGGACGAATAGCATGTAAACCTCTAATAGTACAAAGATAATTGATAAATATATAAAGCTGAAGAGTTTGATTGATTGATTGGCACAATTTAAAGCTTTCCTTGCGTACGCTGAGTAAACGGTAATAGTTATTCAAAAATCATGTATTACGAAATTGTTCCCCTCTAAAAGTTCTAAATAAAAGTCCGCGACAGCATATGTCTAGCTTTTAAGGTTAACCCACTTTAACCATTTTTATGGTTATCGAAACTATATTGCTTTTTTAATCTTTCCATGCGGGCGGAGCCGCTGGATTGCTAGTCATATTATAAATATACATATATATGGTTAAAAAAAATAGTCTATGTATTGACAAGATTAGTAAGTACATTTCTTTATATTTGCGTACCAATACTGTTTTCCTATAAATTGTTAAACTTCGTAGGTAATGTGGCCGTTAACCTATGTACATGTATTATTAGTTAATAATGTTTTTTTAACCTTTATTTTTCGTAATATAAGAATAAACATAAAGAAAGTTATGTAGAAATTATTCGAAACAACCTACTCGTATGTAGTATGACTACGATACAGTTATCCGTTAGAACGCTGTAAATAAAATAAGTCTAACTTTTCAATACAACACACAGTTTACAGATTCAACTCACGTCCATTTAGACGCCTACTCAATTATATTAAGTCTCATTTCATTAGTTCTATTCAATTTATCAAATGAATAATAATTATTTTTGGATATAAAAGGGCCGAAATTTACGTGTTTGGCACATACAAGCTTAGAGAACTATCCAACAAACATGAAGACCTCTGTAGCATTGATCTTGCTAGCTCTCGTTAGTATATGGAATGGTGCACATACCCAAGATGTCGGACAGGTCTACTGTGGCAGAAGACTGGCAATAGCTTTGGGATTACTCTGCGATACTACTAGCATGTTGGTCAAGAGATCTGAAATCCAACACAGTGGTAAAGACTTCGATTGGCCGTTAATAGCTCCTCATGAAGCACGGATAATGGGCAGGGGTAAAAGGCAGGGTGGGATTGTCAGTGAATGCTGTTTGAAAGCTTGTAGGGTTGAAGAGTTACTGACGTATTGCGGTTACTAACTGACTGGCGAAACCTCAATCATGTTAATCAACAACGGATAGCACTTTACGATTGTCGCTTACAATAAGCTTATTTCTGTTAGTAATTAAAATGTAAATAATCTTTATATAAGTCTGAATAGATATAGAGCCTTAGTTGTTATATAGGCATAGTGTAATAAAACATATTATTTAAAGCAATTTTTTGTTTTTCCTATAAATTTAATGCATAAAACCTTTAAATATTGAATCGTATTCCTAATGTTTTAGGACTATTAATATCTTTCAAACATTTGGTGACAGTACAAATGTACAAATAGTATAACAAACAAATCAAGCTAAAAATGCTTTTAAAGAAACTTTTAACAAAATTTCATATCACTACTGTTAACTGTTGAGGAGTTCTCTCATCTGGAGCCAATCCTGGCAGAAGCATCAGGTCAAGCTTATCATAAATATGTATTTTCATTGGGACTGTACCAAAATATAAAATTTCATGGACCTATTGTTAACCGTTGAGCATTCCCCTCGTCTGGAGCAAATTCTGGCAGCAGGAGGCCCATGTTTATTATAAACATGCATTGTCAACGGGACGGAACAATATATACAATTTCAGCCAAATGGGATCCCGAAAAATGGGTTAAATTTTACACGCACGATTCTACTTTCATATACATACATTACAAGTTGAATAAAAGCCAAAAAAAACAATCACGAAACCTATGAAATAAGTAAATATTATACTTGAAGGCACTAAAAATTTAGTTTTATATATAAACTAGCCATCGAGAGCGGCTCCGCCCGCGTGGAAAGATTAAAACCGTAATATATTATTTTGAACAAAAAAAGGTTAACTTTTTTTGTTATCAAAATAATATATTACGGTTAAAATAATATCCGCCCGCGTGGCAAGGTTAAAACCGTAATATAGCCTTTTGACAACCATAAAAGTTGTTACGAGTGGGTTAACCTGAAAAGCTAGACATATGCTGTCGCGGACTTTTATTAAGAACTTTTAGAGAACGATCAGCTAGTTTACCATATAATTATCACTTATTATATAATAACTTATAAGAATTAGATTAGATCTAGTGTCCAAAAAAAAATATAAGGTATTTATTCATTTCAACCAATTTATTGATTTCACCATATAGAATTTAGGATTCGGTTCCTAAGGGAAAATTTACTGACAGGGTACCATTGAACAGGTTATCCTTATCACCAACAGCAACTCTTAAACCCAGAGTGCGCCACCTTTGCGTGGGGTTCTCTCTAGAAGTGGCCCTCTCCACTAGACGATTTATCAGGAGCACCACATGCATCGATCACCTCGGGAACCTCTTAAGATGGGCATCGCATGAAACCCGTTCGGAACGCCCAGAGGTCCCCAGTAAGGCCGCATACGACGGGCTACTAATATAATTCCTCCAGCTAGCAGTATGAGAAGGCATATGAGTGAAGGCTCGTACCTGATGACTTCTGGTCACCAGAAACCATACTGAAAACCAAATAAAAGTATAAATAGTTGATGGCAGAGTGGCATGCATGCCATATACATGCTATGATTATTAAAATACTAATTTTATCTGCGACTTCGTTGGCGTCCACTTTTGTATCAAAATATTACATTCAATTACGCATTTCCAAAGGCCCACCATTTAGTCCTAGTGCTATATTTCTAAATTCTCGCTAAATTTTGCTGAATGTTTATTTAGAGAATAGATTGTATTTAATATATATTAAAAAATATATATATTTCAAGAATTATTGGATCTCTATTAGGATGATCATAACTTTATCGATCGGCACCGTAAGACAACATTTCATCTTCTGCATACGATTTATATAGACAAGCAGACCCGAGGGCAAGAAATAGACACCAGCTACGTTGAAGCAATGCCAAAATGCGGTCTTACCTCAGAAGTAGAAGGCAGTGACCTCCTCACTGCCTCCTACTTGTAAGGTTTTAGTCCGTGGAAGTCGGACACTCCCCTTGTGGAACATTCCACAGGAAGTCCATAAAGGATTTCGCTTCCTTTAAGGAGAAAAGGCACGAAGACCCGACCGGCCGTTTTTTCCTTCATCAAACTGTGCTCAGCGCGGAAATTGATCAAAGTCCTTTCACATCTGATATTGTGAATAACATAGCGGGCCTCGTTAACACATATCCATCACAGAGCAGAGTCAACGCAGTGGTTTTGCTTTAAAATTGAGACGTGACTATATAAAAGAAACTGAATAAGTTAAGAGAATCAGAAGCAACTATTGTTTCATATTTGTTTTGTTCTTCTGAATTTTGCATTAGTTGTGATGCGAAAATGAACAGCTAAACTTTTATATTTTGAGATTTTCATAAAAATTTCAGTGCGTTAGATCAACTTGACGTAACCAAAAATTGTCGTATGGACACCTTCTGTCAGGACGTTATCTCGCGGAATAGCATTGCTTGACATAGTATGTAGATTGCTCTTGCAAAGTCTGTATATCATTGTCATTGTATATCTTAGCATTGTCATCGTATATCGTAGCATTGTCATCGTAGTCATAAACACGTGATTTCAGTTCAGTAAAGATTCGGAAAAGATTGGAAAATTACATTATTTCAAAACCCATAAATTAACAAATCTAATCTTACGAAATTAACGACAACACATTCCCATTCGAGTCTATTTAAAGATTTGCCCCACAAACCCGTATACACCTACACAGTTTGTTTATAACATCTCTTTATCATATTAGTTCTATTAGGATGAACCTGACGTATAAGGAATATTAATGAATCACCTTCAGATATAAATACGGCATAATTCACGGTTAAGGCACAGATTAAAAGACAGCTTCAAGGAATTAAGATGAAGTGTATAGCGGCATTTGTCTTCCTCGCTTTATTTAGTCTATGGGGTGTTGAATCCCAGAATGCCGCTCAGGTCTACTGCGGAAGAAGATTGGCGATAGCTATGGGGCTAATTTGTGATAACACGAGTATGCTGATAAAAAGATCTCAAATGATCGATGGTGAATATGAGAACTGGCCTTTGATCGCACCTCATAAAGCTCGGAGTATGGGTAAGGGTAAACGGCAGGGCGGAATTATAAGTGAATGCTGCAAGAATCCTTGTACTGAGGAAGAGTTGAAGACATACTGTGGATAACTGTTTAATATAAAAAGCTGATCGACAACTTATAGCAACTTACGCTTACTGGTCATATTGATGATGATTATTCCTGTATTAGTCATTTAAATGTAAATAGCAATTACTTTAGTCAATATTTGTAAATTTTTAATCTGTAAATAAATTAATACACTTCAAATATTTTGTTTTACTTTTTCTAGCAATGGATAACTCTATGTTAAAATTCTGAAAGTTATAAACGGTAGATACAAAACGTAATTATTATAAACTTATATTATCGTTATACTTTTTTTTATTACCTTAAAAGCAAATTTAGCTAATATAATTGACGTAGCGAAATACTACAAGCTATCGAATATGAATCGACGGCTAACGTTATACTCGTAATTGTCACAACTCTACTGTGTTGCTCGTCGTTCTCCTGCCCTTATCCCACTCTAAGTGGGGTCGGCACAACATGTTATAAACATGATTTGGCATTTGGTAAGAAATGAGTCTATTAGCCCGATACCATACGGAATTCTACTATGTTCGTAAGGTTATATTTGGATATTTAATATTGGATTATATACTTTGAAAAAAGAAAGATAATAGGGCTCGTGTTATCTGCACTTCAGATTTTCTGAATTAGAAACCACCCATTCCCAACTAAGCTATTATTTGACATTTGACAGCATAAATATCCTTAGTTTTCTAACAATATTGTAGCATTTTTTCAGCGCCTGAAAACAGGGATAAAAAGTCATTTTTTTCAAATAAAACCTAGCTAGATCGTTTATTCCCCCTAAAGCCTACTTACTACATGCTAAATTTCATGTAATCGTTGGAGCCGTTTCCGAAATTCAGATATGTAGAAGATGAGTTTATTAAAAAGTAGCTGAGTGACAGAGCCTTGCTCGGTAATTTTTTAAAAGATATAAAAAAAATCATCATCTTCCTGCCCTTATCTCACTCTAAGTGGAGTCGGCATAACATGTTATAAACATGCTGTCGCATGATTTGGCTGCGTTTTTACGATTGGCCGCCTGCCTGACGTCAACTTACTTCTGTCGTATTTTACAACACCTCGGTAAGAAAGAGGGTGGTCTATTCTACTAAACCGGATACCACACGGTGGGTCAACTTACCTTAGTCGCCTTTTACGACACCTCGGTACGAAATGAGGTTGGTCAATTCTACTCAGCCGGATACCACACGGCGGGTCGACTTACCTTAGTCGCCTTTTACGACACCTCGGTAAGAAATGAGGGTGGTACTATTCTATTCAGCCGGGTAACACACGGCGTAAAAGATATAAAAAAAAATATTTAAACAAAATATATAAAAGCTATCGCAGCATTACATTACAGCAAAAATTATCCTTTGCTTTAAATTCTAAACACAAGATTCACATATTTGAATATTAAGGATTAGATGATTGTAACAATGTAATAAAACACTATTGCCTGAAAACTGACAGCGTTTCTCGTCACATGATCACAGGGAGGTACCCAAACACACCGTAGCTGTGACCGCCCTCTGCCCCTGTGGGATACGATCTCATTTCATATTCCTTCCGGCAACTAGAATTTTCTATCATCCAGCGAATATAAGTGACTTCTAGAGGCAACCTAATAAAGTTAAGTGTTCATTGGAATGTTTCTATTTGAACAATTGTTTTAAATATTGTCATTAATTTCCAAAATGTTCTAGTACTCGGATTTTTCACTGAAGAAATCCACAGAAGACAGGTTGCGGCAGAAGTAAATTAAAAGAAATTGTCATTCAAATGAATGCATGCATAGGTTCATAGGAACTTCAATATAATATAACAATACAACATTATCGTATTAGATCTTGCTATTAGGATGTTATATATTTTTAGCAATTTAATTTTTGTGTACAAGAATATACATATTATAAAAAATAGACATGCATATAAAAGACAAAGTAGGAAACGACATTAGCTGGCGGCTCCTGGTTTGCGCCTTGCAAAAGCACCTAAGTCTTTTGTGAGTTTGGGTTCTATATAAGAATCAACAATAAAACCGCAATCAATTTAAGCCTTGTCATTACAACAGTTTTAAAACACTGTTAAAAAGAGTTTATAGAATTAGGCGTTACTTTGCGGAGATCCATAATACAAAAGTAATAATAGAATTATTTTGCTATAATCCGCGATGAAGTAAAATAGAAAATATATATAATGCTAAATGTAAGTGGACAATCGGTTATCATACCTGATACATGCAGGATTCGTGAAAACACATGCACAAACCTCCACCACCGCCACCAGAATACACAAGCACTATACGTTCACTGTCACAAACTCAACAATCGTGTCGCCCCGCAACCGAAGCATCATCAGGAGATAGACTCCACGACCAAAATCGCAAAGCTTTTGCGAATCCACAGAAGACAGGTTGCGGCAGAAGTAAATTAAAAGAAATTGTCATTCAAATGAATGACTCCACGACCAAAATCGCAAAGCTTTTGCGATTTTGGTCGTGGAGTCTATCTCCTGATGATGCTTCGGTTGCGGGGCGACACGATTGTTGAGTTTGTGATAGTGAACGTATATAGTGCTTGTGTATTCTGGTGGCGGAGGTGGAGGTTTGTGCATGTGTTTTCACGAATCCTGCATGTATCAGGTATGATAACCGATTGTCCACTTACATTTAGCATTATATATATTTTCTATTTTACTTCATCGCGGATTATAGCAAAATAATTTTATTATTACTTTTGTACTGTTAAAAAGAGGTTAATACAGAAAGCTTACTATACAGTTGAGATTTATTTAAACGATAAGGATGCGTGGATATATCTACTCTTTAATTCTGTACAAGTCAGTAATTACTAAATATAAGTAGTTGTTACTAAACTACTTGTTAATAAAAGAAGTATTGTAAATCAGTTTTATTCTTTTCATAAAAATTGCAAAAATAAAATCAAAGTAAACTCTCATTCACTATTCGCGGGCTAGCTGATAATGACAGCGGCTGTCACATCTCTCATGTCAAAATGGCGCGAAAGGCTGTGGCAAGATGTGACGTCGTGGCTTGCTTGCAGTAACGACAAGGCGACGTTGTTACATAGTATTGAAAATTATATTTTTAAAAGAGCAACCGCCAAGTTTCTTGCTGGCTCTTCTCGGTAGGAACAGCTTTTCGAACCAGCAGTAGAGTTGACGATTCAAAAGCACTTTAACAAGTTTGCTTGAATAAAGAATATTTTGAATTTTAATTTGAATATGAAGCTAAAAAAATAAGTATATGTGAAGTTCCTACAACGAAATAGTAGACCTATTTGAAAGCCCGAAAGTGAAGCTTTGGCATTTTGTACGGCTGCGGGCGTTAAGCTCACAAAAGCCTTTGATGAGAGGAAAGTAAGATAGGGTTTTGGGATGCTAAAAATAAATGGACTTTAATCGTTTTATTTAAAACACACTCTTTCTGTTTTAACTTGTGTCTCATTGACACGTGCAATTTTTCATACGGTCTTCGGTGTAGGAAAACATCGTGAGGAAACTTGCATATTTCTAGAGAATTCTAGGGATGTGGGATGTTTTTGTATTTAAAATAAGTATCGTGTAAGGCTTGGTTCACCCACGTAATGAAACTAATATAAATAACGAAATACAGTGTACTTTTAATAAGAACTATATTTATATAAAAACCTTTAAATAACATAACAGTCTGCGATGAATTAATCGCAAAACATATATATACAATGGCAAAATTCTATCAGGTATACTTCTATCATAAACTCAATCAGCACAGTACGACATCAGTTCATCCTCTGTACATGGTTTATAGCAGCACTCGGACACAACCTGCCTCTTGTTCCTGCTTAAACTGTGCGCTGCACGGGACGTGATCTCCGGCCAGCTATATCCAGAGTCATCGAGCACCATATCTGATCTCTTTACTAAATTTCCATCACAGAGCAGTGCTAATGCTGCAGACAACCGCCTCCCACAGTACACTTCACCTTGCATCTGAGTAGAGACAATTGTCAGGAAGCTTAACATAGCTAAAACAATCAATATCGATTGTACCCTCATGTTGTCTGTTTGGATAGTAAGACTTGTGTGATGGTTGAAAGATTTCTCAATGTTTTATATACAAACTTGTCTATTAAAATTCCAATGCGTTGGTTGTAACTGACGTGGTTTAAATTTGTCGTAGGATGTCTAAAGGAATATTTTATCTTTAAATATTTAAATGAGTTAATCTTGTATGTATATATATTATATTTTCTGAATCTCAGAAACGGCTCCAACGATTTTCATGAAATTCAGCGTGAAGGTAGCTAGATTTCATTTTAGAAAAATGTTGTTTTATACCTGTTATCGAGCATTAAAAAAATGCTAAAATGTAGAATTGAATGCAAGTTATATTTGAGCTGTCAAATGGAAAGCTGTGATAGCTTAATGGTAATAGGCCGACCAAAAAAGTTTAAAACCTGGGATCGATTACCACAGCAATAAAAAATATTACAAAAACGGCAAAATTCAAAGCTTCCATTGCGTGCACTAAGTAAACAGTGAAAGTTATTAAAAATCATGTATTACAAAATTGTTCCCCTCTAAAAGTTCTAAAAGACGTTCGCGACAGCATATCTAGTTTTGAAGGTTATTCCACTTTAACCATTTTAATGGTTATCAAAATACTATATTAGGGTTTCAATCTTTCCACGCGGATCTGCTGGCAATTTGATACATTTAAAAATTTTCTTCTTCTAAAGTTAGTGAATATGAATATTCCTAGAGAAAGATGTGAATTGTATGCCATAAAGTAAACCTATAAAACCTACGATCGTATCAAAGCAATTTTTTGCCGACACTACTACCGGAAAATGAGTTATGACCTTAATATGTCAAGTTTAAGATTCCTGGCAGTGGGCCAGCTATAAGTTCAGAGCAAATCAATTATTCACCGAACTCAAGACGTATGCATGTTTCTTATTTCATAAATAAAAGTGATTATCGTCTTAATGTAAGTATCCCAATAACAAAACTTTGCAACCTATCCATACAAAAAAAAAGTACTACTATCATTAGTTATTATATTACAGAATGGAAGCCGACCCCAAATGTTTCGATTGAAAACAAGAGAATGAAAAGAAGAGCATGTGCTTTCCCTTTTTTACATACGTGTGTGGCCTATATCTGTCTCTCTTTTTAATTTGTGATTGAAAAAAAATAAGTTGGGTTTTTTATGTCTATAGAAATAAGTTGTGAACTTTATTTGTCAATATTCTAATCTCTATAGCTGCAAGTCTGAAAAAATATATTCAGCTTTATCAAGGGTTTATCACTTTATTGTAATTAGCAATTAAAAAAATTGACGTAAAGTACATAGCCTTGATGTACGATGTAAGCGACGTCTATCACAACTCTGGGGTTCACGGGCTCTTGCTCTATCTTTAAATGAATTAATCACGTATGTATATATATACATATATTGAGCCATGTGGTATCGGCTGAATAGAATAGTACCACCCTCATTTCTTACCGAGGTGTCGTAAAAGGCGACTAAGGTAAGTCGACCGGCCGTGTGGTATCCGGCTGAGTAGAATAGACCAACCTCATTTCTTACCGAGGTGTCGTAAAAGGCGACTAAGGTAAGTTGACGTCAGGCAGGCGGCCGGTCGTAAAATACATAGCCAAATCATATGACAACATGTTTGTAACATGTTGTGCCGACCCCACTTATAGTGGGATAAGGGCAGGAGGATGTATATATATACATATATTCGGAATCTCGTAAAAGGCTCCAACGATTTTCTTGAAATTGATCATGTGGTTGATCATTGTGGGTGATCATTCATCCGTGGTTTCGAGGGAGAAAAATCGATCTAGCTAGGTTTTATTTAAAAAATATCATTTTAGTCCTGTTTTTAAGCATTTAAAAAATACATAAATTAACATTGAAGATAAAACACTATATTTGACGTAAAATGTCAAGTCAGCGTAGCTTATTCGAGGAACGGGCGGTCTCGAGAAATGATGATGAAATACCTAGGATCGAGCGCCAACTACCCAATTATTTTTCATTTTTTAAAGATTCTTTTTGATTATTTAAAAAATTACCAAGCAAGGCTCGATCAACAAGGTACTTAATATTTATTCAATGAATTTCAACTTATACATAAATACCAGTTAGTCTAATTATAGATTTCACCATAGACATGTGAGCACCTACTCCATTCGCTTAAATCAAGTCTTATCATATTAATTCCATTGGGTTGAACCAGACATTTTAGAATATTAATGAATTATCCTTTAGTATAAAAGGGATGAAAATTTTGTTTGTGGCACAGAACAGCAGACGGCTTAAAGCAACAAACATGAAGACTTCCGCAGCATTAATTCTTCTGGCCCTCCTTGGTCTATGGAGTGGTGCCGAAACCCAGGATATGGGACAGGTCTACTGCGGCAGGAGGTTGGCAATGGCTTTGGGATTACTCTGCGATAATACTAGTATGCTGGTGAAGAGATCTCCAATCCAGCACAGCGGTGAAGATTTCGATTGGCCTTTGATAACTCCTCATAAAGCTCGGGGTATGGGCAGGGGTAAAAGGCAGGGTGGCATCATCAGTGAATGCTGTTACAAACCTTGTACTGTGGAAGAGTTGCTGACATACTGCGGCTTTTAACTTGAACTGACTTACAATGGTGTAAGCCGAAAACGGATAGCAAAGGATTAACGGACGCTTTAACGATTACTTATAATGATTATGGTTATTTCTTTGTTAGTAATTTATTGTAAGAGTTTAATTTCTTTGAAATTTGTATAGTGTTAGTGATGTAGATATTGTATATAGATTGTTATTTAATAAATGTATTTATTTATTTTTTTTTTTTTTCTTTTTACACATATATTTAGAAAAGAGAAAGAAAAAAAAAATTAAAAAAAAACACATGTATAAAGGCGGACTTATCCCTAAAAGGGATCTCTTCCAGTCAACCTTTGAGTAATAGAAGGAAAATTGACAAATGTATTTAGTGCAAGTTTGAACATATGTTTTTAAATAAATGCATGTCAACATTCTAAAATTGTGAATAAAATGAAGTTTATTCTTTAAAACATTCTATATATTCTAATTACCTTAAAAAAAATTTTAAATTTTTTTGACGTTAACTGCACACATTCACTTCCACAATGTTAACATTTGTTTCATCTTGTAACCGAAGCATCAACAGGATTATCGTGGGTTCGCCACAACATATTAAAAACATGTTGTCACATGATTTGCCCACGTATTTTACGACCGGCCACCTCCCTGATGTCAACTTACCTCAGTCGCTTTTTGCGACACCTGGGTAAGAAATAGGGTGGTCTATTTTATTCAGCCGGATATCACACGGCGAGTCCATGTACTTTAGCCGCCTTTCTACTGAATGGATGCATAGATAAAGTAGATATTCTTAGGAACTTCAATAAAATATCCAAATACAATATTATCGTTTTTAAATTTAAACTACCGTGAGTAGTATTCATAACTAGTCGGGCTAACCCGATAGAATAAGACGTGAGTATAGCCGGTTTCTATACATTAACTACAACATTATCGTATTGAATCTTGCTATTAGGACGTTATATATTTTTAGCAATTTAATTCTCGTGTATAAGAATATACATAATTATGAAAAATAGACATGTATATTTTAAAATTTTTGTAGTAATTGACTTTGTTTTATGGTGTCAACATATGGTCCACTGAAAGTACCAGAATACCAATACATTGGCATCCATGTTAATAATTAGGATTTTGTAAAACTAAGGTCACAGAATATGTAATCGTTTCTTTTAATCAATTTTCTTGTTGAAAATCCTTTCAGCTTCATACAAGACTGCGGTTTAATAATGTAAAATTGAAAATGTTTAAAAGATTGACCGCTGAGTTTCTTTCTGGTTGTTTTCGGTAAGAGCAACATTCCGAACCAGTTGTAGCTTCATTAATCATATTGTTTCTTGACGATTCAAAAGTGCTTGTAAGAGCTTATTTGAATAAAGATATTTTGATTTGATTTAATACATAAAAACATAAATAAGGTACCTATCTGCGTGCTATACTTGCTTTTAATAAAAAACTGAAGGGTGTCAATAAACTGGAATTTGAAGTGTCGATAATAGGGAATGCTGTGTCAATATTTGGGTAAACCATTGCAATTCGATAAATATCATAAATTCAATAATAAATAATATCCTAGTTAGAATTTGATTTTACTGGCAACATCTTAAAATAGTTGTCTATATTTACCAAAATTTATCGTTATTTGGAAACACTGTGGAACGCTTATATTTATTTCTTTTTATACGCTCGTTCTTAAAGTGTCAATAATTGGGTACTTTACCCTTTATCTCTAGATAAGATCTAGCTAGGTTTCATATAAAAAAAATCGTTCTATCCCTGTTATCGGGCACTAAAAATGCTTTAATTAACGTTGATTAGAAAAGACAATTTTTACTGTCAAATGTAAAGTCATAGCAGCTTATTTGGGGAACGGACGGTCTAGAGAGGTGGAAATACATCAAACCGAGCTCTACTTGGCCAATTATTTTTTAATTTTTATTTCAATTTTTTTATATTTAAAAGTATCGTGTAAGGCTAGGTCACTCAGGTACTAACACTAATATAAATAACAAAATACAGTGTACTTTTAATAACTTTTAACTATATTTATATAAAAACTTTTAAATAACATAACAATCTGCGATGAATTAATCGCAAAACATATGTATATACTATGGTTAAATTCTATCAAGTATACTTCTATCATAAACTCAATCAGCACAGTACGACATCAGTTCATCCTCCTTACATGGTTTATAGCAGCACTCGGACACAACCTGCCTCTTGTTCCTGCTTAAACTGTGCGCTGCACGAGACGTGATTTCCGGCCAGCTATATCCAGAGTCATCAAGCACCATATCTGATCTCTTAACTAAATTTCCATCACAAAGCAGTGCTAATGCTGCAGACAACCGCCTCCCACAGTACACTTCAACTTGCATCTGAGTAGAGACAATTGTCAGGAAGCTTAACATAGCTAAAAGAATCAATATCGATTGTACCCTCATGTTGTCTGTTTGGATAGTAACACTTGTGTGATGGTTGAAAGATTTCTCAATGTTTTATATACAAACTTGTCTATTAAAATTCCAATGCGTTGGTTGTAACTGACGTGGTTTAAATTTGTCGTAGGATGTCTAAAGGAATCTTTTATCTTTAATATTTAAATGAGTTAATCTTGTATGTATATATAGTTATATATTTTTTCTGAATCTCGGAAATAGTTCCAACGATTCTCATATAATTCAGCATGTAGATAACTAAGTTTTTATTTTTTTTAATTTTATTTCTGTTTTGTGGCATAAAAAAATACTAAAATGTAGAATTAAATGCAAATTATATTTGAGCTGTCAAATGGAAATCTGTGATAGCCTAATAGCGGACCAAAAAAATTGAAAACCTGGGATCGATTACCACAGCAATTAAAAATATTACGAAAAGGGTAAAATTCAAAGCTTCCCTTGCGTGCGTTAAGCAAACGGTGAAAATTATTCAAAAATCATTTATTACAAAATTGTTCCCCTCTAAAAGTTCTAAAAAAAGTTCTGGACAGCATATGTCTAGCTTTTAATGTTAACCCACAATAACAATTTTAATGGTTATCAAAATACTATATTAGGGTTTTAATCTTTCCACGCGGATCTGCTAGTAATTGATAGTTCATTGATACATTTCAAAATGTTCTTCTTCTAAAGTTAGTGAATATGAATATTCCTAGAGAATGATGTGAATTGTATGCCATAAAGCAATTTTTTGCCGACACTACGACCGGAAAATGATTTATGACCTTAATATGTCAAGTTTAAGATTACTGGCAGTGGGCCAGCTATAAGTTTCGAGCGAATCAATTATTCACCGAACTCAAGACGTATGCATGTTTCTTATTTCATAAATAAAAGTGATTATCGTCTTAATGTAAGTATCCAAATAACAAAACTTTGCAACCTATCCATACAAAAAAAGTACTACTATCATTAGTTATTATATTACAGAATGGAAGCCGACCCCAAATGTTTCGATTGAAAACAAGAGAATGAAAAGAAGAGCATGTGCTATCCCTTTTTTACATACGTGTGTGGCCTATATCTGTCTCTCTTTTTAATTTGTGATTGAAAAAAAATAAGTTGGCTTTTTATGTCTATAAAAATAAGTTGTGAACTTTATTTGTCAATATTCTGAACTCTATAGCTGCTAGTCCGAAAAAATCTATTCAGCTTTATCAAGGGTTTATTAGTTTAATTGTAAGTAACAATTTCAAAAAAAAAACTTAATGAACTAGCTTTGATGTACGATATAAGCGACGTCTATCACAACTCTGGGATTTACGGGCTCTCGCTCTATCTTTAAATGAATTAATCACGTATGTATATATATACATATATTGAGCCGTGTGGTATCCGGCTGAATAGAATAGTACCACCCTCATTTCTTACCGAGGTGTCGTAAAAGGCGACTAAGGTAAGTCGACCCGCCGTGTGGTATCCGGCTGAGTAGAAAAGACCACCCTCATTTCTTACCGAGGTGTCGTAAAAGGCGACTAAGGTAAGTTGACCCACCGTGTGGTATCCGGTTGAGTAAAATAGACCACCCTCTTTCTTACCGAGGAGTCGTAAAATATGACTAAGGTAAGTTGACGTCAGGCAGGCGGCCGGTCGTAAAATACATAGCCAAATCATATGACAACATGTTTGTAACATGTTGTGCCGACCCCACTTATAGTGGGATAAGGGCAGGAGGATGTATATATATACATATATTCGGAATCTCGTAAAAGGCTCCAACGATTTTCTTAAAATTGATCATGTGGTTGATCATTGTGGGTGATCATTCATCCGTGGTTTCGAGGGAGAAAAATCGATCTAGCTAGGTTTTATATAAAAAAAAAATCATTTTAGTCCTGTTTTTAAGCATTTAAAAAATACAAAAATTTACATTGAAGATAAAACACTATTTTTGCCGTAAAATGTCAATTCAGCGTAGCTTATCGGGGAACGGGCGGTCTCGAGAAATGAAAATACCTAGGATCGAGCGCCAACTACCCAATTATTTTTTCATTTTTTTTTAAGATTCTTTTTGATTATTTAAAAAATTACCAAGCAAGGCTCGATCAACAAGGTACTTAATATTTATTCAATGAATTTCAACTCATACATTAATACCAGTTAGTCTAATTATAGATTTTCACCATAGACATGTGAGCACCTACTCCATTCGCTTAAATCAAGTCTTATCATATTAATTCCATTGGGTTGAACCAGACATTTTAGAATATTAATGAATTATCCTTTAGTATAAAAGGGATGAAAATTTAATTTGTGGCACAGAACAGCAGACGGCTTAAAGCAACAAACATGAAGACTTCCGCAGCATTCATTATTCTGGCCCTCCTTGGTCTATGGAGTGGTGCCGAAACCCAGGATATGGGACAGGTCTACTGCGGCAGGAGGTTGGCAATGGCTTTGGGATTACTCTGCGATAATACTAGTATGCTGGTGAAGAGATCTCCAATCCAGCACAGCGGCGAAGATTTCAATTGGCCGTTGATAACTCCTCATAAAGCTCGGAGTATGGGCAGGGGTAAAAGGCAGGGTGGCATCATCAGTGAATGCTGTTACAAACCTTGTACTGTGGACGAGTTGCTGACATACTGCGGCTTTTAACTTGAACTGACTGACTTACAATGGTGTAAACCGACAACGGATAGCAACGGATTAACGGACGCTTTTTGCTTATAAATTAAGGATATTTCTTTGTTAGTAATTTATATGTTAGAGTTAAATTTCTTTGAAGTTTGTATAGTGTTAGTAATGTAGATATTGTATATAACTTGTTATTCAATAAATATATTTAGAGCTAGTTTCAATATAAGCTTTTTGTAAAATAAATCCATGTCTAAATTCTAAAATTGTAATTAAATGTGAGTATAAAATGAAGCCTACTATTTGAAAAATTCTATTTATTTTATATACCTTAAAAACATTCTTTTATATTCTTTAATATTCAAAATTCGCTGCACATATTCACAATATTAACAATTGTTTCATGTACTATAACTGAAGTATCGTCAGGAGATAGACTCCTCATTATTTGCAACAAAATCGCAAAGCTGGTGAGAATGTGTGCAGTGCTTGTGTCATCATTCCCCTGCCCTTATCCCACTGTAATGGGGTCGGCACAACATGTTAATGTTATATACACGTTGCCACAAGATTTGCCTAGCTATTTTAGGAGCAGCAGCATGCTCAGTCGGATACCAAGCAGAGAGTCAACTTACCTCAGTCGCCATTTATGACACCTCGGTAAGAAGTGAAGATATTTGTTTTCCGTTGCGGGGTCCTTATTCACACACCGTAAGACCCTTACGATCATCAGATCGCAATATGTGCCTTGCTAGACACGCTGAGCTATGATTTGATCACGTAGAGATACTCCTCATAATGAATATGTAATATTTAAAAATAATTTAAATTATATATGCATATGTATGTGTGTGTATTTTCCGAATTTCAGAAACGGTTCCAACGATAAGGGGTTTTGAGGGTCGTTTTATCCCTTTTTTCGGGCATTGAAAAATTGCTAAATTTGGCATTAAATAGAAAAGATTATTTTTGCTGTCATTATTTCATTCAGATAACATATATCACCACCTCTTTTTTTAATTGCATCTTTTTATATCTTTTAAAAAATTACCGGTTGCTTAGGCACTCTCTTATAAAATGTAAATGGAATTTTATTAGATGCACTTGGAAAAGATAAGAATTTAATCCAAACCAGCAATATCTTTTGTATGTAGGACCTTGTAAACTAATTGTGACCTAGATCTGTCAAGTTTATGACCGCTGGCACTGCGCCAGCTACAAGCATGAGATTAATCAATGATTCATTCAACACAAGACCGTTTACGTTTTCCAACGTACACGTGTTTTCTGTACAGTTACCCGATACAGTTAAAGTATTGACTGTGCAAGAAGTTGCAACATACTGATTGAATGAAATAATCTAAAATTTAAAAGAAGGTAACCCACCTTGGTAAATGATCCAAGCCGGCTATACTCTAGTGAAATCAAAATAATCTTTATTCAAATAACTTTGTAATTTCAAGAATTGATATCTATACATATTAAAAAAAAAAGTAACGGCCTGTTACAATATCACTGCTGGGCATAGGCCTCCTCTCTCCATTCCTGGACAGAAGGGTTCGAGCTAAGAGCTACCACGCTGCTCCAATGCGGATTGGTAGGTTAAACATATCCCCAGAATTCTCTAGAGATATGCAGGTTTCCTCACGATGTTTTCCTTCACCGAAAAGCGTGTGATTAATTGCAATTATCAATTAGACACAAAGTTTTAATAGAACTCATTGATGCCTGCCGAGGTTTGAACTCGTAAGAGGAAGAGTCTCACGGAAGAGTCGCACGGTCGCACCGCCGGGCTATCACAACTTAGCGATACATATTATTTTGCTGTATTTTCGCGTTTGTTAAGAGAATATATGCAATGCTAAATGTAAAGCAGGTAACAATCACATACCACATTCATGCAGGACAAGCCGCCACACACTCACTGCTACAACTTTTGAGGTTGCCTGCTTCACATCGCTACATATATTCTCTTAACAAACGCGGATTAAAGCAAAACAATATTATTGTAACTTCTGTACTATGGAATTCCGCAAAGTAACGCCTGCTTCTATAAATCTATCTAGACATATAAATATGTCTATACATATTATAAAATAAAGTCTCCAAATGTTTTCTGTTTGTATGTGATTTCTCAAAATCTACTTTAGGGATTTCTGTATGGGATTTTACTAAAAGATAGAGCAATTTTTGGGGAAGGTTTAAGGGTTACTAAAACATTACGATTTTATGTAAACTGACGATGAAATCCATATTTGCGACACACTAGTACAACACGGTAGCTCAATTTACTTGACTCGCCTTTTACAACACCTCGGTAAGAAGTAATCAATGCATAACAATTATTGGCAATAAGTGTTTCGGGAGATATATCTATGTAAAGCTAAAAGTAGAGTGTAGTATTTGTGACCATATACACTAAACTACTACGCTACTAGCTACGCCGTAAAAAAAGTTAAATATTTGGATGAGAATGAGAGCAATATAATAAAATCATTTTTCTTTTTATGGAATAAACACCAGTCGCAATCTTGATTTATAGCTGGAAAGCGTTATTTTACACGAGAACTGAATTTTAATTTGGAATAACGTAGACATCGATGAATTATTGTGAATTAATTATCTTTAATATTTAAATTAGTTAATCTAGTATTTTTGTTTACTATCTAGCTAGTTTTATTTAAAAAAGTCGTTTTATACCTATTTTTGGCTATAAAAAAGTATTGAAATGTAGAAGAATGTGAGCTCTGATGTGGCTGGCAAATCCAAATTTGTGCTTGAACGTGTAGTCACAGGTCGGACAGTAGAGTTGACCAGCACTGTTATATGTATATGTATAAATGTGTAATAGCACCACCTCCAGAATGCAACCAGGACACTATATACATCCCATCCCTTAAAAAAAAGCGTCGAATCTCCTATCATCCGACGTCCAGGGTTTCTAATTCTCGCCAACCGTAAACGGTCGGTGCCATTGAATATGGCGTGTCACCATTACAGGGCTGTATCCATGCAAGTTTATTTAATAGTTGGGGAAGGAGCCCTAGGGTCATAGCCAACTTTCTCTCTCTTCTTAGGAGCAGGAGCCTTGCACGATTTGCTCTACGCTCTATGCTCGAAGGGCTTCCCCGTCCTTTGATACACCCCGCAGTGAAGACAGTGTCTGTCACCTGCTATAACCGTTGCTTTTACAAAACTGATAATATCCTTGAAGGGGATATTTGTTAGGTCCTCAACTTTAGAATCTATAATCAAAACATATCTTTGACGTAATAAGCATTTTACAGACCAATGAGTTTCCACTTAGAAATTATCAACGATTCATTAATGTGAAGATTGTTTACGAATCCTCAAATCACATACACCTACTCAGATGTCTCACAAATAATTCCAATCCGCTACTTTGATTAAGCGAATGAGACGTTTTCGAATAATAATCAATCAAATCCAACTATAAAAGGGAAGGATTTCACCCATTTTGTACAGATAAGCTTAGAACATAGAACAGCAAACATGAAGACCGCAGCTTTCATTTTCCTAGCCGTCATTGGTCTATGGAGTTGTGCTAATTCCGAGGAATACGGACAGGTATACTGCGGAAGGAGGTTGGCAATGGCTTTGGGATTACTCTGCGATAATACTAGTATGCTGGTGAAGAGATCTCCAATCCAACACAGTGGTGAAGATTTCGATTGGCCGTTGATCTCTCCTCATAAAGCTCGGAGTATGGGCAGGGGTAAAAGACAGGGTGGTATTATCAACGAATGCTGTTTGAAACCTTGTACAGTAGAGGAATTGTTGACTTATTGCGGTTATTAATTATTAACAAACCACTAAATTTCGACTATTAATTTCACACGATTACGGCTACGGATATACGACAATTGATTATATTGTTATATTTATATTATTATTATACTGTAATTAATATGTTAATCAATTTATATACTTAGGTGTAAATTTCCAATAGTCATACACAAAAGTAATAATAAGATTATTTTGATATAAATTGCAATGTAAACGTTTATATAAATAGTAAAAGGCACGGAAAATATTGTTATTATTACTTTTGCGCTGTCTATATTGTTCACTAGTTCATCCCAATCAATGTGTACATATTACTATTATACGAAAATAATGTAAAAGCTTATTGTGATAATTCCGTATAGTCTTTATGTATAAAATAAAATTATTAATATATTTTATTTTTTCTATACTGTTCTCCTATGTTCCACGCTATTCCATATGTATAATTATTGTACTATAAAGTAATTCAATATAATTTCGTATGATGTTAAAAAATGTATAAAAAAATATTCCTAAATAAAATACGTTATTTATGTACAGAAATATTTTTGTTACCATAAGCTCTTAACTTCTTCTTCTTCTACAAGAGAGAAGACGCTCTCCACATTTATGTAATATACCATTTTGTTGTGTTTATATATAGATACACACACACACACATATATATATATATATATATATATATATATATATATATATATTTGGATGAGAGAGATATGAGTCTGGTATAAAAATGATTTGTATATTAGTTTTACTTGTTTTTTCACTTCTTTTTAATTTCACTCGGACATCACCTATTGTACCTGAATTAACTTAAAGCGATTCAAAATTACATTCACGATGTGGTTCTAAGGTGTGAATAGGCGACCCCGCACCATAAAACACAGCGTTGGTAGACCCTATAAAGATCTCGCGAACAGAAAGGCTTACAAGAAGTTAATAGCATAAGATCCGATGACTAGGGGATCCTTTGTCAAGACTGTCACCCCTATAGAGACCATCCATTTCTTGAAGAAGAGAAACAAAAGAAAAAGCAACAAGCGATAAATGATTTACTATATTATACCTACCTCATAATATTCAATTTATATCTTTGTAACACATTTTAGTATTTACTTAAATAAAACATTAAAACCTATTGTATTTAACCTATTATATAAGTGATAGAAAATAATATAAATAATTAAATAACTGATATATAATACATCATCATCCTCCTGCCCTTATCCCACTCTAAGTGGGGTCGGCACAACATGTTATAAACATGTTGTCATATGATTTGGCTGCGTTTTTACGACCGGCCGCCTGCCTGATATCAACTTACCTTAGTCGCATTTTACGACACCTAGGTAAGAGAGGGTGGTCTATTCTACTAAACCGGATACCACACGGTGGGTCAACTTACCTTAGTCGCCTTTTACGACACCTCGGTAGGAAATGAGGTTGGTCTATTCTACTCAGCCGGATACCACACGGCGGGTCGTCTTACCTTAGTCGCCTTTTACGACACCTCGGTAAGAAAAGTGGGTGGTACTATTCTATTAGGCCGGATACCACACGGCTTAACTGATATATAATACATATATTCAAAATATTTTAAGTAAAATTAAGTGTTCGCTGTAAACAGGTAAATAAAACATATATTCAGTAAATAAAAATTCATTATTATAAAACATATTTTTATTTGGAAATTCTTTCGATTCTTTCGATTTTGATTGGAGATCTGAGTAAAGAAAAAAGTGTTATTTCATCCGCCAGTTTATCTAAAATTAACTGTAACATCCTCAGTTAAAGTGTTAACTTATTCAGACTAGAGACAAGGTCATCAACTTCTTCCAATTTATAATTAAAAACAAATGTAATAATAAAATTATGATCCTATAATCCGCAATAAAGTAAAAAGAAAATATATATAATGCTAAACGTAGAGTGGACTATCTTCATACCTGATACATGCAAAATTCGTAAATAATAAGTAGGTATAGAGTAAATCTTAAATTATACAGTATTGTAACCTCTCGTAGAATACTTACTTCGCAACCGTAGCTATTTAAAAATTCTATTAAATAAGAAAATAAAAGTATTTGCAGATAGACCACCCTCCTTCTTACCGAGGTGTCGAAAAATACGACTAAGGTAAGTTGACGTCAGGCAGCCGGTCGTAAAAACGCAGCCAAATCATGTTACAGCATGTATATAACATGTTGTGCCGACCCCACTTAGAGTGGAATAAGTGCAGGAGGATATATATATAAAAGTATTTGCAGATACAATAATTATTTTATGATTAAATTCATTCTAATGGATTCCGCACATTAATTAATGAGTAGAGAAGATTTGAATGAACATCTTTATCATTCGCGCATTAAGCGCACAATAGACTTTCCGACAATTAAATCAACAACTCCGCCTAAGTTGTTGATTTAATTGCCAATAAATTAGATAAAGTCCTTTAGACAATCTGTTGGCTATAAAGAGATGTTCCCCTTCATGAACACCATTTGCGTTTCAGAAATAATTA
The DNA here is from genome assembly GCA_947086495.1 of Morpho achilles. Lineage (NCBI taxonomy): Eukaryota > Metazoa > Arthropoda > Insecta > Lepidoptera > Nymphalidae > Morpho > Morpho achilles. Next base: position 14,343,405 of record CAMTZB010000015.1, read on the forward strand.
CATTTCAAGCTTTTTTTCTTTTAATTATCTTTGTACTTTTAAAAGTACACTGAACGAATCTTGCAAATATTCAGACACTATCACAATCCTTAACTAATAACATTCACATACAGATAACTATCAACAAAACATACTACTACGTACGTACGCGCACGCATGCACACACACACAACCACAAACACATACAAACAGACACATACACACACACAAACACGCGCGCGCGCAAACACACACGCCACTTACCAACGCGGCTGTAATTTTGTTTAGTTTTTTCATATTTATTTATGTAATAAAAATCCCTACATAGTATAAAACAAAGCAGCATTCTCTATCTGTCCCTATATCCTTATGTATGCTTAAATCTTTAAAACTGCGCAACAGATTTTGATGCGGTTTTTTTAATAGATAGAGTGATTGAAGCGGAAGGTTTATATGTATAATAACATTCAATATAAAGTAGAGGAATACCGTAATTTTTGAGGTTCCTAATATGATGTCGTAAATAAGTCCATTTTTTCCGCTTACATTGCAAACGCCTAAACCCTACGATATTTACCAAAATAATATACTAAGTATTTGTGTACAGAAAAGGTATGAACAGTTGTACAAAGAACTCCGCGATGGTATATGTCTATCTCTTATGGATAACCCACAATGGCATTTTTTTACATTTACTTTTTAGGAAAAATATTGCCTTATTTTCGAAGCAATTTTAAACAATACAGCATTAATCTTTATTCAATTAAAAACATTGTTAATTTAATATAGATCAATATGGCCGTTTACAGCATGTAATTTAAGTGAATATTTTCGAAGATATTGCAGATTAAATATGCCGTGAGGAGGTCGCGTTTCACACTGTAGCACTTCGAATTTAGCAGCTATATGTCGCTTTTTCAAGAGTAAACTCTAAAGAAAACATGTTTTTATTGTCTAATGACAAGAAAGCTGTGAATATTGAATTTAGATATTCCAAAGATAGCAGGAAATCTTGGAATAGGGAGAGGGGAATTGTTTTTCTCCAAATTTAGCGCTTGCGGGCCATGGACCGATGAACAAATCAAAACTACTGGATCGATTTTAATCATTTTTTTCACTGAGTAACATGGGCTGTATATTTTATATGCTAGTATTTAATAAAATGTTTTAAGTATTCTCGGATAAAGAAGTGCGAAGTCCTTATAACAAGTACAAATATTTTCATTATTTTTGAACTCTATGGGTCTAATTCAGTAACAATTTCTTATTTTAACGAACAGTTATGTCCCTAGAAAAGGCAATTAGCATCAAAATTACTTTAATTCATCGTTGTAATTGCTATTATTCAGGTCCTCTGTGTATTTGAGTTTGCAGACCCAATTAATTTATATTGTTTATCGTAACTAGGTTGGTAGTACATTATTGAAATGTGTTCTTTCGTACTATGGGGAGAACTAAAAAAATACCAAAAACCAATGGTTACCATCCTATTTATATTATATTGCGAAAGTTTATGAGTATGGTATAAATTTATGTATGGTTGTTACTCTTTCTCAGCAAATCCGCTTAACTAATATCGATGAAATTTGGCAAAATAATTTCTTATTATCTGGAATAACATATAAACTATAAAAATCCTGTTAATTCTATAGGAATAGTATAACATTGAAAAGCGTCATCTACAATCAACCTATCAAGCGACAACAGTCCACGCAAATTTGCAGGTAAAAGCTAGTAATTAAAGCGAGTGTTTTTACATATCAAACATTTACACTTTTAGTACATTTTACATTTTATTTTACGTTATTACATAAAAATATTTTATTTATGCAGTTTAGTAACGCATTAGGCATTATTTTGCGGTTCTACAAAAAAATATTCGTAAAAACTTAAGTTCAGGGGCATAATTTATAGTTATTTAAAGAGTTTGTTATAGTGAAAGTGTGTTGTGTTTGTGCATTGTGGTGGCGGTGGTAGAGGTTTGTGCATGTCATTTTACGAATCCTGCATGTATCAGGTATAAAAATGAATTGTCCACTCTACATTTAGCATATATATATTTTCTATTTTACTTCATCGCGGATTATAACAAAATAATTATATTATTACCTACACGAGCATGTTAAATCAAAGCAGGCATAAGGTTTGTCCATAAATGGTTACACATCAGACAAAAGTGATTAATATCGGATAGTTAACGTAAGGGGCTTAAATTAATTGGGACGTGATCACACCCCAACGCGGTGTCCCTTAACGGTAATCGTATTATATTAAACGGGCAATATTTGTGCGTAAATATATCGTATTTTACAGGTTAGATCAAAGGATCTATGACCAGGTGATTCAAAATATACTTTAATAGTGGAAAACACGTGATTTTTTCCCGAACTGAAATTTTGAATATATATGTAATTATCGTAAGTAATTATAAGACATTTTTGAATACCTTTCGTCGTTAACTTAGCACGCAAAAGCAAAAAGCTTTAAATTTTCGTAAGTTTTGCAATATTTTTTATCGCTGCTCCTCTTCTATTCATTGTAACGTGATATTATATGTCGCCTTCCTCGTTAAATGGACTATCTTACATTCAAAGAATTTTTCAAAACGGTACAGTAGTTCCTGAGATTAGTGCGTTCAAATAATCAAACAAACAAACTCTTCAGCTTTATATATTAGTACATAAAGATATTAGTATATAATATAGATTCATGCCGTGTGGTATCCGGCTGGGTAGAATAGACAAACTTCATTTCTTACCGAGGTGTCGTAAAAGGCGACTAAGGTAAGTCGACGTAGGGCAGGCGGCTAGTCATAAAATACGTAGTTAAATCATATGACATGTTTATAACATGAAGTGTCGACAACATTTAAGAGTGCGATAAGGTCATGAGGATGATGATATTTCCTTATCCTATCCTACATGTATTATAATGAGAAAGTTTGTGAGTATGGATGTAAGTATGTTATTCTTTCACGGCAAATCCGCTGAACCAATTTCGATGAAATTTGGCACAATTTCTTATACACAGGCATAATATATAGGCTATAAAAATCCTGTTAATTCTACAGGAATAGGATGACATTAGCTGTGGTAGCCCAGCGGTATCAACGTGCGCCTCTTTCGAGGAGGTCTAGGGTTCAAACCCCGGGCAGGCACCAATGAGTTTTCTAGTAAAACTTATGTGTCTAATTGATAATTGCAATTTATCACACGCTTTTCGGTGAAGGAAAACATCGTGAGGAAACCTGCATATCTCTAGAGAATTCTGGGGATATGTGTAACCTACCAATCCGCATTGGAGCAGCGTGGTAGGTCTTAGCTCCAATCCTTCTCGCCAAAAAAAAAAAAACGGAGAGAAGAGGCCTATGCCCAGCAGTGGGATAGTAACAGGCCGTTACTTACTTTTTACTTAGGATGACATTGAAAAGCACCATCTACTATCGACGCATCACACAATAGTCCACGCGAACAAAATCGCGAGTAAAAGCTAGTTTTTATATATAAGAGAGACAGAAATACTTTAAATTTGTAATATTGGTATAAATCGTTTTGTTTTTAATAAGGCAAAGTCACGACATTTTATGAAATGTTAATATTTCGGCATGAAACAGTTGTCGTTTGAAGTTCAAGGTTACAATTTACCCACTTGTCAACCACTTTCATAGCATTTATATCGCGTAGTAACGAAACAAAGGAACGTGTAGCTGAAAAAATAATACGCTTTTCATATTGCGAGAGTTTTATGGCATGTTTAAATACTCGTATTATAAAACAGTTATGAGAAATAATGCAAAAAAATTACAAAACATGCAATAAATCATAAAACATAACCATTACTTCCTTATTTAATTGACAATCGTCATAAGCCATCACTGTCTGTGGTATTTTCAAAGTTTTGTCTTTGCATATAAAATGTAAAAAGTAACGAAACGGCCTGTTACTATCCCACTGCTAGGCATAGGCCTCCTCTCTCTGTTGTAGGATAGAAGGATTGGAGCTAAGACCTACCACGCTGCTCTAATGCGGATTGGTAGGTTACACATGTCCCTTCAATTCTCTAAAGATATGCAGGTTTTTTGCGACGTCTTCGTTCACCGAGAAGTGTGAAATAAATTGCAATCATCAATTACACACATAAGTTTTAATAGAAAAACTTATTAGTTCCTGCCCGGGTTTTCGAACCCATGATCGCCTCTATAGAGTCGTACAGTCTCACCGCTGGGCTATCACAGCTCTTTTAATATAATATTTAATAAAAAGAAAGAAAAAAAGTAAGACTACATTGGTGGAATGTGGGTCTCAAACCCACCCGGGTTTTAAAGATTTTTGGTCCGCTCGTGATCATTAGGCTATCACAGCATAACGTTTTAAAGCCAAAAATGTTATTAGCTATTTGTACTTATTTCAGCAGGTTTTTAGTGCCCAAAAAGAGGGATAAAATGACTTTTTTTTAAGTAACACCTAGCTAGAGCGATTCTTCTCCCCCAAAACCCTCTACATGCTGAATTTCACGAAAATCGTTGGAGCCGTTTCCGAGATTCCGGTATATATATATATATATATATATATATATATATATATATATATATATATATATATATATCGGAATTTGATTTACTCATTCAAATATTAAAGATAGCCGTTGCAGCCCAGTGGTGAGTCACAAGTTCAAACCTCGGAAAGACACCAATGAGTTTTTCTATTAAAACCTTGTGTGTTTAATTGTTAATTGCAATTTACCACGCTTTTCGGTTCCAGGTGATCACGATCCTCAAGAATAAAAGACCGGTTGAAGAGGAAGACCAATCTAAATTGGACAAGCGTGGTGAGCCAAAGTTCCATCCCTTATCTCCAAATAAGGTAGCAGTGCAATAAAAATTTTAATTTTTTTTAAACAATAAATTTCATATAACAGGTGAAACCGCATGCCGCAGATAACCTAGCAATAACTGGATCAAATACATACGTCATTTACCTGATATATTAAATACGCCCATCCCGCTGTCTCATCACGTCGTACTAATGACCGAATCAGTCAACCCCATTATTCCACTCAAACGCACCGAACACGTATGAATAATCATAAACCGGGTATAAAAGCCTCTGAAATCTGGGTTACCAGCACACAACAGTTCCAAACTCCACAAACTTCAGTCATGAAGGCCCAAACAGTATTGGTACTTCTCGCTTGCACGATTTTTGCTGCAGTTTCGACTCAGGAGGTGTACTGTGGGAGGCGTCTAGCATCTGTTCTGGCGCTCATCTGCGATAGCAACTTGGTGAAGAGGTCGGAGATTCACAACAGCCTGGAACTTGAGTTGCCGTGGATCGAACCACACCAGGCTCACAGTATGGACAAGAAGCAAGTCGTCTCCGAGTGCTGCGAGAAACCTTGTTCAATAGATGAATTGCTATCGTACTGTAGTTTCTAAAGTTTTAATTAATATTTGTTAGTAATGAGTTGTAGATTTCGATAAAATATAACAGAGTTAATACAAAATTTTAATTTTTCTTAACTTTTATTCGGTCAACCCATTAGTTTACAAAGTGTTGCACGTGGGCCTCGCAGGGACCATGAGAGACTCAACAGTTGAAGTTGTTGTCAACGTTGGTGTTAAAAAGGGGTTAACAATTCGTAAGCAAAGGTCACAAAAAAATTATCTGCTTTCGATAGTGAAACAAAATGTGAAAATTCTTTTTTGACATTCACTCACAGCACATTATCTTTCTCCTGCCATTATCCCACTCTAAGTGGGGTCGGCATATATTTTAAGCATGTTGTTAAATGATTTGATTACATATTTTACGACCGGCCGCCTGCCTGTTGTCAACTTACCTTAGTCCTTTTACTACACCTCGGCAAGTAATGAAGGTTATATTCCACTCAACCGGATACCACACGGCGCCTTTTACGATACCTCGATAAGAAATGAGGGTGGTCTATTCTACTCGGTTGGATACCACACAGTAATCCACTCTCAGCACAATCAATTAAAAAATTAACCCATCAATTTTCATTTCATTTTCCAAAACTTTCTACATGTCATAGTATTGGATAATATTGTTATAATAAATAATGTGGTGGCACGACTGTGCGCAAAAATGTAACAAACCAAAAAAGGAAGGTAAAAAAAAATCACATTTCCGTACTCCCAGGTAGGTTGTAAACTCGCTCTACTGCACTCGAATCGAGGTCGCCGGAGCGTTTATGGAATGTTCAGATCAAGCGAGAGTTCACATACACAGCGCGTTGAATTGAGTGATTTTTTTTGGTTATACCGTTTTGTCTTTTCAAATCTAATTGGTTGTCTTGTTGCAGCGAAAAAGGCCCATACAGCTCTTTCCTTAAGCAAAAATAATTTTTATACAGTACAACAGTATTACTTGAGAAAGCAATCATAGTGTAAAGGTTCTTCAGTTTGGAATCCTAATTATCGAAAGTTCGGGTAATTTTTCCACTCCAACATTATTTTCTATAATAAAATGTTTTTTTTTTATTTATGAGGTGAAACTTTTTGACCGGCGTTGTTCACATTTTGCGATGGTTAAAAAATGTTAAACTCGCGTCAGGACACATGACTTGGCGGAGAGTAGACCGCCGGTGCGGCGTAGGAGAGGAAGTATCTCCCCTTTCTTTCTACTGCGCAATGAAAATGTATACCTGCACCTGCTGTTACGTTTACGCGTTGCAGAGCGCTTGACTGGATTGGATTGAATTGTAATAGTTCTGAACTGTTAATTTTTTATAAATTGTCATGTTTGTGCACGATAGTGTAATAAATGAATAATGTATTTCACCATATATAGACTGACATTTAAATCAATTTGTCTACTGTTATACTGATAATTTTGCAATTTGTGCAAAATTGTTCCCTTACCATTCCAAAATATCAAAAATGCACAACTAACGTTGCATATTCAGGTTTTCATTTCTGCCGCCACTCCCAGAGTGTAAGCTAGTTTTTATTTACGAAAATTTATAAATTTATCATACATTTGTGTATAAATAAATAAATGGAAATAATAATGAGAAAAATTTAGAATTAGAATGTAATTCAATAATTCGCCTAGAATGATTGGTCCTAATATGATAGAACTCGTTAGGTGTAAAACAAACCTTACACAGGTGACCCCATTATTAATTCATCGGGTCAAAATGTAACATAGACCCACTGTGATCACGGGTCCCATTAAAACAAAGGTTTATATGAAACTATGTGATACATGTACACGGGTACGTAACGCAAAAAAACAAAGCTGTGATAGCCCAGCGGTGAGACCGTGCGACTCTTTCGAAGTCTGTCTCTCTGTCACGAATCTAAAGCCCAGGCAGACACTAATGAGTTTTTTTTAATATTAAAACCTTATGTGTCTTATTGATAATTGCAATTTGTCACACGCTATTCGGTAAAGGAAAACATCGTCAGGAAACCCGCATATCTCTATTGAATTCTCAGGATATGAGTCACCTACCAATCCGCATTGGAGCAGCGTGGTAGGTCTTAGCTCCAACCCTTCTCCAGAAACGGAATGAGGGGGTCCAGCATTACTTACATTACAGCATTATGGTTACTACTCGTAACTAACTTTACTTTAATCATCTTAATATTTAAATGAGTTAATCTTGTATATATATATATTTTCCAAATCTCGGAAACGGCTCCAACGATTTTCCTGAAATTTAGCATGTAGGAGGTTTTGGGGGAGAAAAATTGATCTAGCTAGGTTTTATGTAAAAAAAATATTGTTTTATCCCTATTTTTGGGCATTAAAAAACACTAACATTTATATTGAATTGAATTTTCGCCATTAACTGTCAAGTCGACTTAGCTTATTCGGTTAGCGGGCAGCCTCGAGAAATGTAAGTGCCAAGGATCGATCCCAACTAAATAATTGTTTTTTTCTTTTTTTAAAGTTTTTTTTTTTTGTAAAAAATTACCGAGCGAAGCTCAGTCACCCAGATATTAAATATTTAAATGAGTTAATCTTGTATATATATTTTTTCTGAATCTCGGAAACGACTTCAACGATTTTCCTGAAATTCAGCATGTAGGTGATTTTGGGGGAGATAAATCGATCATCTATCTATCTATCTGGAATCGATTTTCACATGTCACCTGGCGCTTCTTTCTTTTTTTTATTGCATTTTTATATCTTCGGTCACCCAGGTAGTTAAGTTTATAAATAAAATAATTTGACATCATGTTATAAGGATAGACCTTTTAATGGTAATAAAGACATAATCATCGAGATCCGTTCTCACGACGTGTATTGACGCTTCTAGTTTATGGTGTGTTTAAGTTTACAAATATGGCGACCAATAAAATGTGACCGACACAGCCGAGCTCGCTTACCGTATTTTTATTGCTCCTTGTCACTTGAGATACATTTTACTGCCTGTTTACGATGTTGTATGTTGTAATCTGCTCCTCACGATTCCTCACAAGAAAACTGTCTTGATTATAAATCACACAGATCTAACTTTTACGTAACCCACCTTGTGGTATTCGGCTGAGTAGAATAGACCACTCTCTTTCTTACCGACGTGTAGTAAAAGGCGACAAAGATAAGTCAACCCGCCGTGTGGTATCCGACCGACTAGTATAGACTGGCTTCTTTCTAACCGAGATGTCGTAAAAAGCGACAAAGAAAAGTCAACCGGCCGTGTGGTATCCAGCTGACTAGAATATACCAACTTCTTTATTACCGACGTGTCGTAAAAGGCGACTAAGATAAGTTGACCTACCATGTGGTATCCGTCTGAGTAGAATAGACTACATTTTTTCTAACCGAGGTGTCGTAAAAGACGACTAAGGTAAGTTGACGTCAGGCAGGCTGCTGGTCATAAAATACCTAGACAAATCATGTTACAAATGTTTTTAACATGTTGTGCCGACCCCACTTAGATTGGGATAAGGAAGATGATGACTGAAAAATATATACATCCATACCCGCAGAACCACAGATTGTTTTCCACCATCAGGACAAATTGTTCTTAGGAAATGTCGGTCCTCGGCGGGAATCGAACCCATGTCCCACGGAGCTGAAGGCAGAGTCCCTATCAACTCCGCTAATGGGCCAGTCAATGAAGACACATTGTGACTTTCTTTTTACACCATAATTTCTTAGAGTTAGAGTTCATCACTTAGAGTTGCAGGGCAGGTGAATGATGATTCAAGCTTGAAGGGGTGAGGGTGAGCGTCGTTCGATTATATAGTTAGATAAAGCGGTACATCAAACAGCGTAAAGCCGTTATACCGTGACCTCAGGGCTCTACCGCGCAATTAATTACCGTGAAAGCTGCCGCCCGCCCGCCCAAGTCCCGCGGGCGCTGCGCCATTCATTCCCGTCCATATTAATAAAATTTAACAGGCACACGGTGCGCTACCGACTTGTACCGTCCCCAATTTACAGACGAGAGCGTTATATGACAGCCTCAAAGATCTGGGTTCTATAAAGAATCATCTCTTGCCCTTAAAGTAACGGCCTGTTACTATCCCACTGCTGGATATGGGCCTCCTCTCTCCGTTTCTGAAGAGAAGGGTTGGAGCTAAAACCGAATCGAAGTAGTGGTCGAGTTTTAATTCATTCATACTAATATTATAAAGTGTGAAAGTCTACCTGTCTCTATGTTACGCTATCGACGCTAATCCGCTGGAATAATATAATTCCACATTAAGTGGGATAAGGTCTCTAGTGCGGTGGACAGGGTTTAACATGTTTTAAACATGTTGACGACGAAGCGCTCGTGTCAGTTCGTGACAACGGTGAATGTAACTCTGCCGAAACATCGAACCTTACACAAAGGTAACTCAATTTTAAGACTAGCCGTCTTTCTGACGCCAACTTAGTCGCTTTAAACGACACCTCGGTAAGAAATGAAGTTGGTCTATTCTACTCAACCGGATACCACACGACGGGTCGGCTTATCTTAGTCGCTTTTTTCGACACCTCGGTAAAAAAGAGACTGATATATTCTACTCAGCCGGATACCACACGGTGAAAAATTGTTCGGAGAGTGAATAAATTCTTAAGAGGTTTCTGATTCATCGATTTCGCAGATAAAGCAGAAGGTGCACAGCGGTTTTTCCAGTTCGACGGACATCCGGTTCGCTTCGTCATTTAGAAAATGAAACTCTTGGAGCTTATGCTCTTAAATTTTATCGACGTAGAAATTGTTGTGTGGGAATTAATTAGAAATCTATTATAATAGAATTTTAAATAAAGAAAATGTAGAGATTTGAATAGAAATTAAAAAAGAAAGAGAAAATATTTCTTTATATAAATTTATTTCAATATGTTTTTATTGTTTAGGTTAAAATTGTTTGGATTATAAGGAATTATACAAATTTACATAATAGCAGTTTAATTTTTTTGTTATATTCACTCTCATTTTATTAATGCTTTTTCATTTCTTTATAAGGAGACGGTAAGAGTAATCTAGTACTTGTGAGTTTGAGTAGTATGTATTTTATTCAACTATACATAAATATTGTTGTTAATAGATTTACATCGCTTCTAATTTAACAACCATATCAAATAAAATAAACAATCATTTCCATTTTTAAAAAAATAATTTAGCTGTCGGAATATAGCGTTTTAGAGGTAAGTGTCTCTAATTAAGAAGGTGTGAGGTGGTGACCCCAAATGAAAAGCGTGTTCACACAAGTATTATATTTTATTGAACGCTCTGGTCGGCGGTAAGCTGTGACTGGCGTAACTACGCAGAAGTTTTACATTTTATTATATTACATCGCGTTGATGTTTCCAGGAATCGCACAATCCATTATACGACACCTACAGCGTGAATTCCGAATTTTCACCATATTCTTTTATTTGGCTGAGCATATTTCACACAACAAGGAAAACTATCCTACAGAAAATACGAAGCGTCATATTAATATTTAAATAATTAATTAACCTCATTATAGGATATACACAATATAAAAACTACAGTAATATCAAATCAATTAGCTTTACAGAAACGTCAATCTTGTTAGTCATATTTAAGAAATAAACTTTACAGAAATATGAATCTTCGTAACCATATTTAAGAAATAAACTTTACAGAAATATGAATCTTCGTAGCCATATTTAATCAATCAATTTTACAGAAACAAGAGCCTTTGTAGTCATATTCAATCAATCAACTTTACAGAAACAGGCATCGTCGTAGTCATATTTAACCAATCAACTTTACAGAAAAAAGCATCGTCGTAGCTATATATAAGCAATCAACTTTACAGAAACAAGCATCGTCGTTCCTGTAAAGTTAGTTGTTAATATATGGCATATTAACAATTAACTTTACAGAAACAAGAACCTTCCTAGCCATATTTAATCAATTAACCTTACAGAAATATGAATCGTTGTATATATTTAACGGAATATTGACTTTACAGAAACAACGATAACTGTTATTTCATGCATTTTTTGCAATTATTATTGTAAAATTTGTGAATTTTTTCAGTATGTAACGAATTCCGCCTGAATTAAAAACCTTACGCAAGAAAAACTGTGTGGTGTTATTTAATTAAAAACAGAGACTTTTTACTACTTTCATTATGACCCACTTTTTGCTGTGCAAGTTCCGCTGGCCTAAGTTATAAGCAAATATTAAATATTGAAATGAAAAATATTGAAATGTATGAACTAGTGCTTAAAAAATTATCAACAAGGTTCAAAAGGTTCATCATCTTCCTGCCCTTATCCCACTCTAAGTGGAGTCGGCACAACATTTTATAAACATGTTGTCACATGATTTGGCTACGTATTTTACGATCGGCCGCCTGCCTGACATCAACTTACCTTAGTCGTATTTTACGACAATTCGGGAAGAAAGAGGGTGGTCTATTCTACTTAACCGGATACCACACGGCCGTATATTCTAGGTAGGTTGTTTAACAAAATTGCATTGAGAACAATTAACGAAGTAAAACAAATATAAAATGGACCAGTAATTGGATACTGTTATTTGAATGGAAAAGACTTAAATCTTTGCAGCTCAAAAAATCTGTAAAAACCAACTCAGCCTGCTGATAAATACGCCACTGTTCTTAGATGTAAAGGCAAATATAAACCGCTTATCGCATGATTTCTTACGTAACACATAATATTTTCGAACAGAACCGTAAACAGAGTTAAAAAGTCATAGCTTGAGAACCAGTTACCATAGGAAGTTCTTTTTATACATTATTTCTTCTAAACAGCGCTTTCTTTCTGTGATGGAGTTTATTGTATATACGTTTCAACCGTTTCGATCTATTATTCGATTCGTGGTTTATTAATAGTACCTAGGTAAACGAACCTTGCTTGGTATTTTATTTAAATAAATAAAAAGAATACAATTTTTTTAAAAGATTATATCTGGAATAGTTCATAGTATTCAGAATTCTAGACCGCCCGTTACCCACTTGAGCTATAATGACTTTGCAATTGACAGCCTAATTATGTTTTGCTTTCTCATAAAATAATCATCATCATCCTCCTGCCCTTATCCCACTCTAAGTGGGGTCGGCACAACATGTTACAAACATGTTGTCATATGATTTGGCTACGTATTTTACGATCGGCCGCCTGCCTGACGTCAACTTACCAATGTCGTACTTTACGACACCTCGGTAAGAAAGAGGGTGGTCTATTCTACTAAACCGGATACCACACGGCGGGTCGACTTACCTTAGTCGCCTCTTACGACACCTCGGTAAGAAATGGGGGTGGTACTATTCTATTCAGCCGGATACCACACGGCGTTGTAGATTGTACCTACTATTCGTTCTCATACCTGATACATTACACATATTTTCTTTTATCGCGGATTATAGCAAAATAATATTCTCATTACTTTTGAATAAAGATTATTTTGATTTGATTTGATTTAATTTTACTCTCCGTTCATAACTTACGCCAAATCCGACCTGATTAGATGAGGTACTCGCTCACGGAGTCGCTGACTTCACGGATTTTAGGGGCTTACCTGAAAAGAGAAGAATAAAGTTAGACGTTACAAGCGAAAGCTTTGAGGGGTGCTCGTGGGTAACGAAATTACCATATTACTCGAGACTTTTAATCGAATTATAAGTTTCTCGTTCATATTAATTGAAAACCGTACGCCGTTATGCGCTGCCCATTCGGAATTGAGAACAATTTTTTATTCAAATCGCGAATATTTCACTTTACCGTAGCTACTTTGTCTTCTGCGTCGGCTACTGGTATAATTACAACTACCAACACCACAGTACACAAGCACTACACACGTTCACTATTACAAATTCAACAATCGTTCTGCTTCGCAACCAAAGCATCGAAAGACTCCACAATAAAGTCATAAAACTTTGCGATGCACGTGGCAGGTACTAAAACGGATATCTCACTGCACATTTATCATTATATGTATTTTCTAACTTTACTTTTATGATATTTTTAAAAATCTCTCATTTAAATGTGAAGTTGAAATCTTGCAAGTTAAATCACTAGAGTTAGACTCATTTCCCGGTGTCCGATTGAGCTGAAATTTAACATACTGGCCAATCCTGATGACAATGCATGTTTATGATAAGCATGACCGTATGCTGCAGACAGGTTAGGGTCCATACGAGGTCCAGACGACAGTCCAGCGGAGGGAGGGGCCACTTTCAGAGAGGCCCCGACCCAGAGCTGGCACACTCTGGGCTACAGAGTTGCTGCTGGCGGGGATGGGGGGCAATGTCTTCATAGGTACCCTATCCCCGCCACCAGCAGCGTAGTGGAGCACACAGGTTATTTTAGTCGGTGCAAGTCCGACATAACCGGCGCCTGTCCCCGTCGGGCGGCGGTACCCATAAGGGGTTTTTTCCTGTCTAAAAAAAAGGCTCCAGACGAGGGAAATCCTCAACGGTTAACAGTAGAGACATGAAATTTGTTAACATCTGTTTTTAAAAGCTTGTATAACTAAAGTGGATGCGTACAAAGTCGAGTTCTCAGAGAGTAAATCTGGGTAATGATATTTCATTACCTCATCATCATCATTCTTCCACCCTTATCCAACTCCAGGTGGTGTGGCACAACGTATGTTATAAACATGTTGTAATATGATTTAACTAATATTTAAGTATTTTACGACGAGCTGGCTGCCTGACGTCAACTTATCTCAGTCCCTTTTACGACACCTAAGTAACCGGTAAGCAATATTGGTGGTAAGCCAGATACAACACAGCGAGTCAACTTAACTTAGACACCTTTTACAACACCCCGGTAAGTAATAAGGGTGGTTTATTCTATTCAGCCGGATACCACACGAGAGAATAATAATTAATTACTTATTACTGAAACTATAAGCCTGTACAAACAAATACATGAATATAATTCTGTCGTGCTCTACTAAAAAGGTAGAGTTCCATTTCTGGGGCAAATTCACACATGAGCGACACTAAATGGCCGCTCTAGTAATCGGATGAGTGGGTCATTTCAAACTGCTCACCTATGACTCTATTATAGTATTCAGTTTATTTGCTCGTACTTTTACCTTTAGTTTTGTTGCGAAACTTTTATAGTGGCATGTAATCATCATCTTTCTGCCCCTATCTCACTCTAAGTGGGCTACGTATTTCACGACCGGCCGCCTGCCTGATGCCAACTTACCTTAATCGTATTTTAAGACACCTCGGAAGGAAAGAGGGTCAATTTTACTTTACCGGATACCACACGGTGGGACAACTTACCTTAATCGCCTTTTACGACACCTCGGTAAGAAAGAGGGTAGTCTTTTCTACTTAGACGGATACAACACAGCGGGTTAACTTACCTTAGTCGCCTTTTATGACACATCGGTAAGAAAGAGGGTAGACTTTTCTACTTAGAGGGATACAACACAGCGGGTTAACTTACCTTAGTCGCCTTTTACGACACATCGGTAAGAAATGAGGGTGGTCTATTCAACTCTTTTTTTTATGTGAGGAAAACCCATTATGGGTCGTCACCACCCGAAGGGGACGAGCGGCGGGCATGTCGGACTCTCACCGACTAAAAACCTGACAGTGCTCCACCACTGCTGGTGGCGGGGACAGGGTACCGTTGGACGCATTGCCCCCATCCCCGCCAGCAGGAATTCTGAATCCCATAGTGTCTATTCTACTCTACTCAGCCGGATATCACACGGCATTTAACAGCTGAATAAGTATAAAAAATTAGCGCAATATGTCCGAATAGCCCTTAAGGCGAATCCAAAGGAATATAATTCAATGTTATATGAACTTGAATATAATAAACAAAATGAAAAGACGATCGCAGTGCCTTGGTAAAGGGATATTCAATACAGAATACCCGTGTGAATAGCACGAAACCTTATTCATTCAGCCGTTCATTAAAACGTCCATTCGGTTTCAACCATGTGTGAACATGTCCCAGATATAATACGTTTACTGAATGTAGTGTCGACTAGTTGCTACATAGAATACCATCTGCCTATTTCTACTATACTTGTCAACTGGTGTTCAATATTTGGGAGTATTACTAAATACTAAGCTGTGATAGCCCAGCGGTAACACCGTTCGACTCTTTCGAGGAGGTCGCGAGTTCAAATCCGGGCAGACACCAATGAGTTTTTCTGTTAAAAACTTATGTGTCTAATTGATAATTTCAATTTATCACACGCTTTTCGGTGAAGGAAAACATCGTGAGGAAACCTGCATATCTCTAGAGAATTCTGGAGATATGTGTAACCTACCAATCCGCACTGGAGCAGCGTGGTAGGTCTTAGCTCCAAACCTTCTCTCCAAAAACGGAGAGAAGAGCCCTAATCTCAGCAGTGGGATAGTAACAGGCTGCTACTTACTTACTTACTTTACTAAATACTAACTGAAATATTAAGTCCCTGGGTGACCGAACCGTGCTCGGTAATTCTTTTTTAATATAAAAAAAATGGATCTCGAAAACGGGTTTTTTTTATGCGCCCGTTCCCCATAGAGCTATCACAACTTAACATATGACAGTAAATTTAAGCTTACATTTCTATTTCTATTTTAGCAGTTTTTTAAGCGCCCGAAAACAGGGATAAAGCGAAATTTTTTTTAAATGAAACCTCGCTAGATCGATTTTTCCCACCCAAACACTATAGATACTAAGTTTCATGAAAATCGTTGGAGCCGTTTCCAAAGGTAATCGGGGGGCGATGAAGCGATTCTGCTAGGTTTCATTTTAAAAAATGGTTTTCTCCCGTCACTGAAAAACTACTACTAATTAACTTAATCCTTGTGTTGTTGTTGTCAGACAACCTGTAAAGTAAACTTATAAAAGGTCATAATACCAATTTATATACAAGCCAATATCATCGTCATCATTATTTTCCTGCACTTATCCCACTCTGAGTGGGGTCGACACAACATATTATAAACTAGTACTTAAATGATTTGGTTAGGTATTTTACGATAGACCGCCTGACGACAACCTATTTTAGTCGCCTTTTACGACACTTCGAACGATATACGGTGGTCTATTCTACTCAGCCGGATACCAAGGCTATACCCTAGTAAAAAGGGTGTGTAAGTTTTAGGTAAATACATGCATTAGTTCAGAATCACGAATACAAAAAGTTATTCAAACTTATCGTAAAAGTCCCTTCTGGTAACAAAGGGATGTT